>CM075338.1:58073054-59323054 GCA_037788925.1 Mytilus galloprovincialis | reverse complement strand
GACCTGAAGTTATTTATAATTTGTAACCTAAATCAATTACATATGTGCCTTAGATAAGTGTAATTGCTATTTTTTTCAAAAATGTATAAAATAACTTATTCAAGTAATATTTTTGTCATTATTTTCAAAGTAACCCTTTATCTCTATACTCCTCTTAAATCTGATAAATTCTTTATTTTGTGATATAAAATGTTGTTTAAAATCATGAAGACTACATTTAGTCTATGTTTCTATTGAAAATTAAAATAACTCTATTAAGTAATTTTATTATTTTTAAAATAAAAAATTACTTATATAAGTAATTAAAAAAAATAACTTGTTTAAGTAACGCCCCTGACTGATTACACGACGGAAATGACTATGGAATTATTTATGAAAAAAGTTTCTATTACAAAATTCGATTTATTTTTAATATTTTTGGATACCGTTCCCACAACAGCTGATAAATGGATTATCGACCAACTTCGGCCTGCAGGAGTTAAATTTTGTTTCATAAGGGCAAAAATTGATGGCGAAATGGATAGTACAAACGATCTAGGACCAGAACAAGAAGAGGTTCTTTCTCTGAGATTAAAGAGGCTATTGCTAGGTCAATGAAAGACTTTGAGGAATTGAAAGAGGTAAAGATATTCTATATTTCAAGTTACGAGCCATCTATTGGGGAAATGAATAAATTAATTACCTTCATGGAAGAGGAAGTTGCTCCTGCAAAATTCGAGGCTTTTTTGTATTCCATACCTACGTTTACAAAAGAAGTGATTCAGAAAAAGTACAAAAAATTAAAGAGCAGGATCTTACTTGTTGCAATTAGATATGCAGTTTTTCACCATTTTTCTGGCAACGCTTGCCCAAAAATCAGAGAGGAAATCGAAATGTATTATCGCGTTTTCGATCTAGATAAAGACTTGGCAAAACCGATCGAACATTTGAAACACCGTTATTCGGAAGAATATATGTGTATGCATTTGGCAGATTTTAAAAGGCAAGGATCATACCTATCCTCGGTAAATAAGAAATATCGCTTTTGTAAGAAATTCATGATCAATCTACTTAATGAACTTACAGAGGATGCCAACGCAATGTGTCAGCACATTTTAGAACAACAAAAGTACTTATAATTGAAGTCTATTGTTCTTCACTTTTAACGTTTTATCTAATATTATACAACTATTAAAAAATATACGTGATATATGACTGTTTGTGTAATTATAACATATACTAGTCAAGAAAAGAAACTATACAAGACTTTTTTTTCAAATTAAAGATAAAGTTTTCCGTTTATAGGACCAATATTGAAGGTAGTAATACTTAATCATTATGGAAATATAAATCCGTTTAAAAAAATATGTTTTTGCTTTCGTGACGTTTTTTTTGCGATTTTTTTTTTTTACAAAATTTACATAAAACGACAATTTGAACAACAGAAGTTCCAACTAATGATGCCAACCTCTCATTTAAAGGTAAAGACAATGTTTGCCATCAAATTGTTTTTAAAAATCATACAGTTTCTTCGTTTATTTGTTAAGCCAAGTTCGGCCCCCACGAGAAATCGTTAAAATGTATACATTATCAACTGATTTACCATAGACAGTATGTGTAAAGTGATATTCAAAAAGCGGTCACAATCTTTAAACTAATCCGAAAGGTTCCAAATTTACTGTGTGTTGTTTTCATATCTAAAGCATTGATTTGAGACAAAGATAAATTTTTTTTTGCATTTTTTGAGATTTCAAAAAAACCATTTTGTTCCCCAAAAATTTAAAAAAACAATATTTTAACCAATTAGTTACAACATGAAATACAACTTGATTAGCATATTGAATAGTTTTAAAAAAATTTGAAATTTTATTTAGTACTTAGAAAATTACGTGTCGATTTTTCTTCAACTTTCCGCAAAACTAATTTGCACCCTATAATCGTTCACACGGAATTTAGATACTTTCCGACAAGTTTTGATTTTCATTAACACATGTGCATACATTGCAAATGAAAGCTTTTTTAAAATTGTGTATCTCATTTTGTTTTATATTTAATACTTTTTGATAAATTTTATTTCAAAGTCGTGTATCGTTTCTTTTGTTGACTAGTACAATGTATATATAATGCAAGTATATCTAGTTAATAAAAATATTTTCTTCACAGTACATACATTTTTATAATTTTTATAATAAGTAGCCGATTAAAGATTGCAATTAGGAACGGAATGATCAATACATTGCCACCGTACTGTTTTGATTGCGAAGGGTAAAAGAGGGACAAAAGGTACCGAAGAGACAGTCAATTTAACAAATCGAAAATAAACTGACAACGCCATGACTAAAACAAATCCAGAAACATATCCGATATCATCTGTGAAACAGTTATGAATGTGACCTACCGAATTAGACTATTTACCGAATTTGTTATCACATAAGCAACACGACGCGTGCCACATGTGGAGCAGGATCTGCTTACCTTTCCGGAGCACCTAAAATCACCCCTAGTTTTTGGTGGGGTTCATGTTGCTAATTCTTTAGTTTTTCTATGTTGTGTCATGTGTAATTTGTTTGTTTGTCTGTTTGTCTCTTTCATTTTTAGCCAGGGCATTGTCAGTTTATTTTCGATATATGAGTTTGACTGTCTCTTTGGTATCTTTTTATGCCATAACGGTCAACCAGCTCGTGGTGCCGTCCGTGAAAAAGTCACAATTGGGAAGCTGAAAAAGACAAAAATACACAAATTTACTATAGAACTATAATACAATGACAGGATATATAAGTTCAGAGCCACGTTATAAATGTAACATATAAAACATATAAAGGCATAGATGCAAAGTACATAGCAAAAATAAAAGACGCTCAACACACAAATGTTTCGAAGTCACACCAAAAGGCATATAGAGCACATTAGGAAAACGAAAGCCAATACGATAATATAATAAACGATTATGACGGAATGGAAAAAATAGATATTTGAGATGTGTGAAACTTATAACAAATAACGAGTATACCTTTTTCAAAACCTTATATTGAAGGAGTCTTCCCTTTTCCAAAACTTATATTAAATGAGTCTCCGGTTATAACAGTTCCATGAATTTTAACAGAAACTGGATCAGAGAGCGTTTATCTAAACCTGTAGCCAGGCACTACATTCTAGCCAGGCACTACATTGTAAAAAGACTACTTTGAATGTTGTGATTAAATATGTTAAGATAGAGACTTTCAATAGAGTGCCGTCTGTTTGATCAAGATCCTAATAATTTGAATGCTCGGTTAACTTCTTTTTACCATTTATGTTTAGTTTTCACCTTTCGGTGTTTACATTCTTTTATATCAGCTGATGAACTATATTAATAAGGAAATCTATGAAAAACAGTAGACGTTAAATTGATACTCACAGAAACAGTCACAAGCTTACTTGCCCAAATGACATAAGAAATCAAATAAGAAATGATGGTCGAATTTCAAACTTACCAAAAAAAGTAGAGTAACACTTTCAATCAGAGGTATCCAGGTTACTTGCAAGAATAGATAGCGTAGAATTTGACAATGCAAATATTTTAGAAAAGAAATGCAAGCCTCCATAAAGAAAACGTTAATGATATGCTTACCATTCCGGATCACTTGCGATCAGATTGGGTTCGTGTTGCTTTTGTACCCTTTTTTGTGTCAGTTTGTTTTGTTTATACACTGTTGTCAATATAGTGGAATTTGATGCGACTGTCATACAAGTGTGAACATTAGCTGGCTTTAAAACAAAGTTTAATCCTCATTTTTCTTCATAAGAAAATACCTGTACCAAGTCAGGAATATGACAGTTGATATCTCTTCGTTTGATGTGTTTGAGCTTTTGATTTTGCCATTTGATTAAGGATTTTTCATTGTGAATTATCCTCGAAGTTCCGTATTTTACATTTACGAGGCCTACATGTGTACCTTTCACGATGAATGATCATGAAACTTGACCATACAACCTTCTTCGATACTTTGACTGTGTGTCATGATGGTTCTGTGCAAATCTTCGTTTGTGGTAAAATATTTTCACTCATCATATTTCAGATTTTCTAATACATGTTTAAGTTCTAAACCTGCTAGACGAATCAAAGAAAAATTGTGCCGACTTTCGTGCTTCTTATTTGTCTAGCTACTCTGTTATCGTACTAAAATATGATGAAAACTGCCTATGCAGTATACAAGTGTAAACTCTGGTCATACAGAATAACTCGGCAAATATTGACGTTTTTCCGTATTGGTCGAATTTGAATCCTGTCAGTACAGGATTTCGCAAGGTCTCTATTTTTTTATCGAACGTTTTAGTTAACACAGAATAAAGGGCGAACAGTTGTTTGGAAGACGCTGTTTTATTTACTTACCATAAACTAGGCGAGCGTTCAGTGTGATATCATTTCAAGCTGAAGTCGTTCACATTTATTTGAAATGCATTTTGTAAGTAGAACGTATTGTGTAAATTTGAATAGAACTAGAACAAGAAAATGTGAGAGTCGGTGTTGCTTATCGCTATATTCTCTTGCTTTAATTTTTTTTTCTGTAATGCATGTGCATATGAAAATGGAAGATGTGTTATGATTACCAACGACACATCTCTCAGCAAAAAAACAAATGCCACCGTGCGGCCTTCAACAACGAAAAGAGGTAAAATATACATAGCCTTATAAATACCGTTTCGATCCCTAACATCACTAAAGAGACATAAATTGTCGAAATCCGGATATGGTGTTAAAATTTTAGCATCTGATGTTTGTGGTTTACCATCTTTGCCGCAAGTTTATTGTTTTATATTTGGTATTCGATTAAGATAAAGATCCACTCTGTTACATCTTGTGATAAATAGTTTTTGGCAATCGTCAATGGCAGTCACATCAGTTGTTTGACCTGGCAAATGCGTTCTGTTAAAATATACTTTTTTACTCATTTGGTTTTTAGGAAAATGTTGTTTGTGCTGTACATATATAGGTGTAATACCACCAAATCATGGTACGTCACATCCGGTTGCATACGAAAGTAGGCCTAAAAAATATTCCCTTGAATTTGACAGTTGTAGAAAATTAACCCTGCATTTCAGTGCACTTACATTTTTCTGAGTCGTAAATATGTATGTTGGATGTCTGAAAGCAGCATTCTTTTTTTATTTGATGGTCTTATAAAATATTTTGGAGCGTTAAGGTTACATACTTACCAAAGCAGGTAACCAGTAAATAACAGTGTAAAAATTGGGTTGTTTACTTCCGGTGCTGGTTACTTTCTTATATGCAATGAAATGTAGTGTGAAATTTTCACTGTATCACTGGAAAGGATTAAACTTTATACATGCAAAGTATTTCTTTGGTTGAAATAAAAGGTAAATACTATACAATTTTTTTAAAAGTGCCAATTTAACAAAGACTAATAGGGAAAAATCAATGGTGGTATTACACCTATTTAGGGAAACTCCATGTGCACTCGTGACCTTATTGTACTTTCATTTTTAAAAGTTATTAATAAACCAGTTCATGCATTGTAAACATGGACTATTCGGAATGGATTTAGACACAGAAAGCACGTTTGAGGTAAAATTGACTTGAAATGGGGGTTTACGGGTGTTTTCTAAGTCAAATGGGTGGACAGACGAGGCTGTATTTAGTTTACTGTGTTAAATTTTAAATTGCCCTTACAGTTTTGTTTATACACCATGTGAATTTTTTATTTCAGTATTAACCATGTTCTGAAGAGCATTCTGTTGAAAAATCTTATATGTGAATTGGGCGTCAGATGACACTTCAGCATTAAAGTATGTATCAACGATCGTCATGTTATTTTTTGTTTTGTAGGAAAGTAATCACATTTGTTTTATTTTTTAGACAAAAGATATCAAGTTTTGATGAAAAAGGAAGGAAGGAAGAAAAATGGACCAAAACAGACCTTCAAATGAACTCTAAAAGGTACAATAAAATTGTTTATCATCTTAAAATTGTCTTTTGTATTCTATTTAATTGTTTGAATGCATATATCATGAGTTTATGATCAGATTTTAGTCAACTGCATTTTATTATGATACACTGAAATTAGGATTTTTCGAAGAAATTAGACTTAAATTGCCGTAGGATATGGCCTTACATTATAGTGATTTTCTCTGAAACAATAGCTCTGACTGAGACAAAACTTGACAGTTATGCTTGAAATAACTTGCAATTGGAGGGAAAAAAATTAAATTAAGTTTATTTGACATTTAGGTGTTCTTTAGGTGTAATACCACCAAATCATGGTACGTCACATCCGGTTGCATAAGAAAGTAGGCCTAAAAAAATATGCCCTTGAATTTGACAGTTGTAGAAAATTAACCCTGCATTTCAGTGCACTTAAATTTTTCTGAGTCGTAAATATGTATGTTGGATGTCTAAAAGCAGCATTCCTTTTTTATTTGATGGTCTTATAAAATATTTTGGAGCGTTAAGGTTACATACTTACCAAAGCAGGTAACCAGTAAATAACAGTGTAAAAATTAGGTTGTTTACTTCCGGTGCTGGTTACTTTCTTATATGCAATGAAATGTAGTGTGAATTTTTCTCTGTATCATTGGAAAGGATTAAACTTTATACATGCAAAGTATTTCTTTGGTTGAAATAAAGGTAAATACTATACAATTTTTTTAAAAGTGCCAATTTAACAAAGACTAATACGGAAAAATCAATGGTGATATTACACCTATATATATATATATATATATATATATATATATTGCGAAAGCAAATTTACAGATCTAACATTGTTAGGTTGATGTTTAGACGAGTTGTATATACATTATGTACACAGCCATGTATCACCATCATTGATGGCGATCCGATGGATACAACTGTTGTAGGGTTGTCACTGACTCAGACGTACTTATAAATATAATTATTTTCTGTGACTGTATCTTACATTAATTTGTAGGATCCTTTACTATAGATAATTTAGCTGATCTGTAACAATAACATCTTCATGCCTTATATATAATGTATATACAACTCGTCTAAACATCAACCCAACAATGTTAGATCTGTAAACTGTAAACAATACTGGTATTGTTAAAACTTGTGATACTTGAAGAAGGCCATTTGTTGAGCCGAAATATTTGTCAGCACGATTTAATAACAACATTTTCGTATTATAACATCTTATATCAGTACCGTTGTGCAAATCTTTAGACTGATATATATATATATATATTTTAGTACATACATTAAGCCGTTAGTTTTCTCGATTAAATTGTTATATATATATATATATATATATATATATATATATATATATATATATATATATATATATAGAGAGAGAGAGAGCCCAGGTGGTCGTGTGGTCTAGCGGGACGGCTGCAGTGCAGGCGATTTGGTGTCACGATATCTAGCGGGACGGCTGCAGTGCAGGCGATTTGGTGTCACGATATCACAGTAGCATGGGTTCGAATCCCGGCGAGGGAAGAACCAAAAATTTGCGAAAGCAAATTTACAGATCTAACATTGTTGGGTTGATGTTTAGACGAGTTGTATATATATATATATATATATATATATATATATATGTATAACAATTTAATCGAGAAAACTAACGGCTTAATGTATGTACTAAAATAAAACGAAAAACAAATATGTAACATACAAACAAACGAAAAACAAATATGTAACATACACACAAACGAAAACCAATATGTTAATCCTGACTTGCAACAGGGTCATACATACAACCCTTCCCTAATTAGGGGTGATACTAAACAACATAAGAACGAACTATAAAAGTAAGTTGAACAGGGCTTAACTCATTATATGAATAAAATAGAAACACTACAGAGTGGACATGTTCATATATCGAAAATATGTTTAACTAACAATTAATGCTATCTACTGTCCACATCCAATTATTTGAAACATACTTCGAGAAAGTCAAAATTACAAAATAAAAATTCTCTATACCTACGAACATTTATAAAATATTATCTGCCTGCCTTCGAATTTAAGTTGAGTTTAAATTTAAGTCGTATTAAGAAATATCACAATAATTAAGTGTCTTGCCAAATCATCGTACTTCAACGTGACCATCGAACATCAGAGTCCCCATTGCACCTCCGCGTCCTACGTATAAAGCAGTTGATACGTTTTAATAGTTTTATTTTGTTATCACGACTTCCCTGACAGAAAGCTTTCGAGGAAACCAGTTTATCCCAGTGATGAAGCTGGAGTGGTGATCTCGATAGAACTGTTACAGACGTCATCACGAGTTTGTTAAACATCATAGAATAATGTTTCATAATTTTAAATTGTCGTTACCACTGCGTTCCTATCTTCAACGAATATGACTTTACTAATTAATTTATTACTGGGTGAGTACTTACACAATCAGCTCGACGAAGCTTAATCTGCTTGCTCACTAACAGGACCCGATATCTCCCTGGTTTAAATGGGGTTTGTTTTGTTGTTTATCTGTTGATAGATTTTCATGGCTTAAAAAAATGTTAATATAAAACAAAGAAGATTTAGAATGATTACCAATAAGACAACTATCCACCAAAAGTGTAAATGAGTTTATGTAAGAAATAATAGACAACAGAACGCTCCTTTCACAATACGAAATATCCATAGCGTAAAGTCGACTTTTTGAAGGCTCGACGTGAAAACATATGACACAATTGATTTGAGAAAACAAATATATATTTGTTTAGGGGCCAGATGAAAGACGCCTCCGGATGCGGGAGTTTCTCGCTGCTTTGAAGACCTATTGGTGACCTTCTGCTGTTGTCTGTTTCATGTGCGGGTTGTTGTCTCTTTGACACATTCTCCATTCCCATTTTCAATTTTAAGTATAACTTAATTTAACTTAATTATAAAAAAATATATACGAAAAACAAATATGACAGACACGAAACATCGAAGTACTGAACTTCAATCTACTGACTTGGGGCACGCTAGTAGTGAATATAGTTTAATGTTTACTTAAAAGTTTGGATATCCCTTTGGTATATTTCGCATCTCGTTAATAAGAACGCAACATCACGATGGTGCCTTAAACGGAATTTAAGGTGATATGTGTGATTTTCACATTGTCATGTATAATTTCTTTTCGCCTTGGACTGTACATGAAATAGACTTCAAAGGTTTTTGTACAAATCATTATTTTCATGAATATGTATGGTCATTCTTAAAACATATAAATATAAAAGTATATTCAAATTTTGGTATAACAAACATTTTAGTTATGCCATTATTTATGCCATGGAAGCACCCATGAGTGTTAAAATAGGGAATATCATGTGAATGACACTACATTAATCGCTTAAAAATATAATTATAATTTTGTATTAACATATCAATTTTTTTATTAAATCAGAATCGATTGGTATTTTTTTTTGTGTAAAGCCCTTGTCACAACGAACCCACGACACATTTCAACGGCAGCTCCACCACATGACATTTTGTCAAATTATGGGTCATCTGTGATCATCGTACGACAGTCGGACGATATTTTGTGCATCGTGGCACGATTATCTCACGAATAATAAATTTCGTAAGATGCTCCCACAACATTGAGTGTCTGTCGTACGATAGTGGTACGTTCGTCGTGTAACATATGTTCGTTATATTTCGATGAATACATTTCGGCGGGAATAAATATTTGAAAAAACATACAGTCTGCCGTGTAAAGAGGGTGGTTTTTCCATCAGCACGATTACGATTGGCCCTGCTAAATAGGCGCCTTACCGGAATCATACAACAGCAAAAATGTTGTCCTATTAGCGTTGATTCGAGCCCGTGGGCAGCATAGGAACCAGAGAACCGCCCGACTTTGGTTGGTTAAGCCATGGATTGAACTACACCTGATGTTTTTGGGCAGTATTGCACACTAATGCAAGAGTTGACGCGGGAATCTGCCGATGATTTCGTTGGATTCATGCAGATGGCATGTTTCAAGAACCTTTGCTGAGAGTCGCCCCTTACATCCCGAACCCAATATATCGGGCCTTCTTTATATCACTAGTAGTTCGGCGTCAAACGCGCAAGTGACCCACAACTGTTGTGTGGCAGTCGTACCTCAGTCGAATGACAGTGGCACGACAGTTACACAACAGTAACTCGAGCATCCCATTACATGAACACCTAAAAACTTAGCCCCAAACAACTCACGATTGCTGTACGACTGTAGCACGACCGACTTGCGACAAATCCACGACAAAACAATTACAATTCTTTTTTCTCTGTTGTGTACCCATCGTGGAATCATTGTGGATATGTCGTAGACGATGTGACCTCTAAGAAGTGACCGGAGAGTATCAATACGAAGCAGTGACAATACGTTCCTTTCTTTAACAAGAGTTTTTTGTACGACTTTTTAAATTAACAATTAAAATTATAAACACAGCAAAAATTATATCTCTTTCATCGGGACTTACATGTATACAGCAAAATTTACCTCAGTGAACAAGTTGATTTTTTAGTCTGAAATATTATGATTGATTTATAAAGTAGTATAATAAACTCATCATAGATACCAGAACTAAATTTTGTATATACGCCAGACGCTCGTTTCGTCTACAAAAGACTCATCAGTGACGCTCGAATCCAAAAAAGTTTAAAAGTCCAAAATAAAGTACGAAGTTGAAGAGCATTGATGACAACAGTTTTTCCAAATACAGCTAAAGTAATCTATGCCTGAGGTAGAAAAGCCTTAGTATTACAAAAATTCTAAATTTTGTAAACAATTAATTTATAAATATAACCATATCAATGATAATTCATGTCAGCACAAAAGTGCTGACTACTAGGCTGATGATACCCTCGGGGAATTATCATTATATCTTCTTCAATATATCATAAGGTTGCTTTAAATAATAAAAAAAAAGAAATAACTGCACATTTGTAATTTTATATATACTTGAACATGAGTATCGTTTTAAACTTACCGTATTAATTGCAGCCAATATATTAAGTCATAAGTCAATTCAAAGCAAAACTATTAATATGACAATGTTAAATTAACAAAAACCTTTTTTTTAAACGTTCGTGCTACCCCTTTTCAATGTGCGCTTTCACTAGGAACACTCAGAGTCAACCAACACAGAAGCCAAAATTGAAAATCATTTTGAACATTACAATGCTAATAGAATAGGCAAATTTACCTACAGTCATATTTGACATATACAATTTGACCATAAGCGTTTTTTACTTATTCCGAAATTACATTACTGCGGCAATTGTATTAGTTTCTAATATTTGGATATTATTAAAATTTATAAATACTATAGTTCTAGTTTGACCTTGTACAATTTGATTGAATTCATATATATTTGTTTCCAACATGTAAATAGGCTATCAACTGGTTTAGGTATATCATTAAACAAATATACATTTACGTGACAAATAACTTTCAAATCACAGATTTTGATTAGAATCGATAACAGTAAATCTGATCACACGGTGAGTTTTTATAATTAAAACATTTATTGTATGGCATGTCAACATGACATTCTTTGAGTAATTTGCAAACAAATAAACCAGGTCCAATTCTGATAAATGAATACACTATGTTTGAGTTATAGAATCTTATAACTTAAGGTCGCATCGCAATCGTAGAGACAAGATGAACAATTGACGTTTGAAAAAAATTGAGATGAATAAAAGAAACGCACTGTAAAACATGCACCAATTTCAAACTGTTGTTCGAAATCTGGATAACGTGATCTAAGCATGTGGCAGGCAAACTTTAGTGTTCTGAATAATTTGTATAATGAAAGAACTGCAAAATAACGAAAAGACCGAATCGTTTATATTTTATGTCAGTATGATAGTACTGTTATTTTTATATAGATAACCGACACTGTTTTTTAATGACTTAATAAACATGTATTTTTTCCTAACCTTTCTAACAAAATAGTATTAGTTTGTTTAATGTGTGTTCGGCGATAACTTAAAGACTGATTTTTCGTGTCTTATTTTTGTGCCAATTAAGTCTGGCATTTATGAAATATTGTCTTATTGTTCTAACTGTTTTTTGTTGAATAAAAATGTTGATTCATGATGTTATTGCAAAAGTAATGACTCCAAACGAAAGCCACTGATTTTACACTTAATACTTTGCCATGACATTACGGATATCGTTTGATTGGAATTTGTTAAAATACATTTTGAAATTATTTTTTTTTTTTAAATCTCTTATCTTTTTAAGCCCTTCAATATTTATAGTATAGGTATAAACTATTCACATAGTCGCAATGCACGTATAGTGGTGGGAAATCGGTACTGTGAATTTTATTAAGCACTTCGCACTAGACATGAATACGTGTACACCTATTTAATCAGTAAAATGGTGACCGTCAAATTAATAATATAATTAATAAACTTATAGAATTTTATTTAAGAAATGCATTTTTATATATCTTTTCATAATTTTTGTTTAAGATATGTAACGTGTTTGTAGTTTATGCCCATACATTTAACAGTTTTTTTGTTTTGGCTTGTGAGAGAGATGTCAAGTAATAGATTTTATTAACATTATTAATACATGTTTTATATCTCTTTAAATTCACGTTTAGTTATGTCCACTCTAATTGAACTTGATTGGATAATTGTCTCATTGGAAATCATACAACATATCTTGTTTTTAAATCATGAGTTATTATCAAACTTTGAAAAAAAATTGTACTGAAGGCCTAAAAACCTTTAAAATATATGTTTGTTGTATTATATATCGTTTGATGATGGTAATATTTTTATGACTATAACGATTGTAAAATCCTCTACTTTTTAAAAAGTTTGTGTTTCATATACATACCAGTGTCGTTTACATTTCATAACTGCCAAAAAAAAACAGTATAATAGTCCTATAGCAAATCGCTTTGGATATTAAAGTATTCGATGCAGAGAAGAGCTTATACTGGATCTGTTATATAACTAATGCGATGGACGGAGAACATTCTGACACATATATGTGCCTTGGGCTGTTAGATGGGGAACAGTGCAATAACCTAACCAGACGTGACACTAACTTCTGTACAAATTGCGGAACTAAAAACCCTGGCGTTGTAGAAGGTAATAATTATAGTATAAAACTTTAGTCTCTTATATATGTGTGTATATGAACTAGAAAACAATTATCAGTGTTGCTTTTGTCTGTTTGTTATGGTCGTTTCAATTAAGCCTTGTTTAAAATTGTTTGATAATTTAAAGAAAGATATTTGATTGAATAAATGATTTTTATGTCTATTGTGCGCGTACTAAAATTTAATAATAAAATGTAGAATAAACGAAAAATGACTTTGACAAACCAAAATTAGAAAATCTTTTAAAATAAAAAAAATATTTTGAAAAGCTCTTATAAAAAGAAAGGTGTATGCACGATTTTTTAAAAACAAAACACCAACTATTTCATGAATTGGAAACTGCCCTAAAGTTTTTTTATGGACTTGATGAAATACCAAATAATTAAATGTCGGTTGAGGCACTACAAAAACAAACCTCTGTTTCAATGTTAAAAACACTTTCTTTTGGTTCAGTTGTGTTTTTATGTGCTGCCCTAGGCTTCTTTACGTGTTCATTTTTATTCTATGATGTATCAGCACTTCGTTTACGATTTATATGAATTATGAATTATTTGATCACCAAATATTGCAGCTCATTCGACCAATGAAAATAATGACCAAGACATTAGAGAAAGATCAGAGGATGAAAACCAGGATGATAAATGGAATCCTCCACTGACTGCAATGTCTCTCTCAGATGGTAACATTGTATTTATACTTAAGTTAAAACTGAATAGACAAATTTTAGATATTAAAAAATAGTCTGCTACACTATCGGTATTCTATGAACAGATCAACTATGTAAAAACAATACATAAATTTGTATTACTAGGTTACCGTTATATACTTTTGTCAACTGAAATAAAAAAAAAAAAAAACTGCATGATGTCGACTTTCAAAATATCTTTTTTTTTATGATAAATGAGACAAAACATTACGACCAAGGAAGAATCTTATAGTGTGTCTATAAAATTTATAGTAATCATAATTTTGTGTTGTCAAATCATCCTAAATCAAATTGTAAATCATAGAAAACGCAAAAAAGTCCGTTACATGTGTATTTAAACTTTAATCAGTTTTTGTATATTCTTTTCTACATTAGATGCCGAGGTTGGAAGTGCGGAAGAGATTCCACCCGCATGTAGGTATTTTAGAATTAACTTACATAAACAGCAAAAACCGTATGCTTATGTATATCCTGCATTGGATTAACATAAATGTATTCATAATGTATGGCCTTCTAGGCTATTCACGAGATTCACCGTTTTCAAAATCAGACGATAGTTGTCAATGTCCTTCTTGGACGATACAAAATTAGATACTTCATTTTGTGTACAGTTGTATGAAGAAGAAAATATATTGAGAAAGACTTTTACAACATGTTTTGAACAGTTAATCTAATCTCTTCTTGAAGCACCACAAAACGATTCTAGACAGTTTTGAAATCACCAACAATTGTTAACGAAAATAAAGGCAACAATAGTATACCGCTGTTCAAAATTCATAAATCGATTGAGAAAAAAAAACGAATCCGGGTTACAAACTAAAACAGAGGGAAACGCATCAATACAAGACGAAAACTACGACACAACTGAAACACAACATTAAAATGTACCACAAACAGAAACGAACTATAAGATAACAATGGTCATTTTCCTAACTGGGTACAGGACATATTAAGAAAAAAACAATGGTGGATTGAAACTGGTTTTGAGGTATGCCTAACCTCCCGCTTGTATGTCAATGTTAAATATAACATTAAAATGACAACATTACATGACAGGACTACAGTTCAAATAAATGGGAGAACATATAGGACAGAGAAACACACGAATAATAGCTCACAAAATGTATTAGATTTAAAACTTAATACGCCAGACGTGCGTCTTGTGCACACAAGACTAACCAGTGAAGATGAAAAAAGTTCGAAAAATTACAAAGTTGAAAGTACAAAGAGGACTAACAGTTCCAAAAATTAACACATATATGCATTTTTAGATTGCAATTATCTTTAATAGTTTGAACACTGATGAATATGTTTGCATGTGTTAATTCATATTTATATTTAAATGCTACTCTTAAGTACTGCTATTAGCAAAATTGTTCATTTATTAAAGTAGAAAAACCTTTATTTAAATGCTTACTCAAATGTACTGCTTTTCGAAAAATTGTTCATTTATTTAAGTGGAAAAAGAATCAAACGAAGTAAAAATCAACGAGAAACTTTTTGAGGAAGACAAACCATTGTCAGGTTAGTTCGATGTTTTAATTTTTTTATGAACAAATGTACATAGTAAATTTCGGCGAAGCAAATGCTTTAAGGGTAACAGACATGTGACGGAATCAGATGGTTTATCATTACAATGAAAACTCTTAAGAATTGGTAATATTTTTTTTTGTTTAAATGATTTCAATTCGTCTTTTATATCTGTATAAACGCGAAGGCATACATAATAGTTTCAGGTAATTGCAAGTAATTAGAACATAAACATGTTTGAAATAACATTATCAAGTAAGTGTCATCCCTGAATAATCAGTAGTCCAGTAGTCGGAACGTTTGTGTTGAGATAAACAAACAATTGTTAAATCTTTTAAAATAAAAAAAATATTTTGAAAAGCTCTTATAAAAAGAAAGGTGTATGCACGATTTTTTAAAAACAAAACACCAACTATTTCATGAATTGGAAACTGCCCTAAAATTTTTTTATGGACTTGATGAAATACCAAATAATTAAATGTCGGTTGAGGCACTACAAAAACAAACCTCTGTTTCAATGTTAAAAACACTTTCTTTTGGTTCAGTTGTGTTTTTATGTGCTGCCCTAGGCTTCTTTACGTGTTCATTTTTATTCTATGATGTATCAGCACTTCGTTTACGATTTATATGAATTATGAATTATTTGATCACCAAATATTGCAGCTCATTCGACCAATGAAAATAATGACCAAGACATTAGAGAAAGATCAGAGGATGAAAACCAGGATGATAAATGGAATCCTCCACTGACTGCAATGTCTCTCTCAGATGGTAACATTGTATTTATACTTAAGTTAAAACTGAATAGACAAATTTTAGATATTAAAAAATAGTCTGCTACACTATCGGTATTCTATGAACAGATCAACTATGTAAAAACAATACATAAATTTGTATTACTAGGTTACCGTTATATACTTTTGTCAACTGAAATAAAAAAAAAAAACTGCATGATGTTGACTTTCAAAATATCTTTTTTTTTATGATAAATGAGACAAAACATTACGACCAAGGAAGAATCTTATAGTGTGTCTATAAAATTTATAGTAATCATAATTTTGTGTTGTCAAATCATCCTAAATCAAATTGTAAATCATAGAAAACGCAAAAAAGTCCGTTACATGTGTATTTAAACTTTAATCAGTTTTTGTATATTCTTTTCTACATTAGATGCCGAGGTTGGAAGTGCGGAAGAGATTCCACCCGCATGTAGGTATTTTAGAATTAACTTACATAAACAGCAAAAACCGTATGCTTATGTATATCCTGCATTGGATTAACATAAATGTATTCATAATGTATGGCCTTCTAGGCTATTCACGAGATTCACCGTTTTCAAAATCAGACGTGTCAATGTCCTTCTTGGACGATACAAAATTAGATACTTCATTTTGTGTACAGTTGTATGAAGAAGAAAATATATTGAGAAAGACTTTTACAACATGTTTTGAACAGTTAATCTAATCTCTTCTTGAAGCACCACAAAACGATTCTAGACAGTTTTGAAATCACCAACAATTGTTAACGAAAATAAAGGCAACAATAGTATACCGCTGTTCAAAATTCATAAATCGATTGAGAAAAAAAAACGAATCCGGGTTACAAACTAAAACAGAGGGAAACGCATCAATACAAGACGAAAACTACGACACAACTGAAACACAACATTAAAATGTACCACAAACAGAAACGAACTATAAGATAACAATGGTCATTTTCCTAACTGGGTACAGGACATATTAAGAAAAAAACAATGGTGGATTGAAACTGGTTTTGAGGTATGCCTAACCTCCCGCTTGTATGTCAATGTTAAATATAACATTAAAATGACAACATTACATGACAGGACTACAGTTCAAATAAATGGGAGAACATATAGGACAGAGAAACACACGAATAATAGCTCACAAAATGTATTTGATTTAAAACTTAATACGCCAGACGTGCGTCTTGTGCACACAAGACTAACCAGTGAAGATGAAAAAAGTTCGAAAAATTACAAAGTTGAAAGTACAAAGAGGACTAACAGTTCCAAAAATTAACACATATATGCATTTTTAGATTGCAATTATCTTTAATAGTTTGAACACTGATGAATATGTTTGCATGTGTTAATTCATATTTATATTTAAATGCTACTCTTAAGTACTGCTATTAGCAAAATTGTTCATTTATTAAAGTAGAAAAACCTTTATTTAAATGCTTACTCAAATGTACTGCTTTTCGAAAAATTGTTCATTTATTTAAGTGGAAAAAGAATCAAACGAAGTAAAAATCAACGAGAAACTTTTTGAGGAAGACAAACCATTGTCAGGTTAGTTCGATGTTTTAATTTTTTTATGAACAAATGTACATAGTAAATTTCGGCGAAGCAAATGCTTTAAGGGTAACAGACATGTGACGGAATCAGATGTTTTATCATTACAATGAAAACTCTTAAGAATTGGTAATATTTTTTTTGTTTAAATGATTTCAATTCGTCTTTTATATCTGTATAAACGCGAAGGCATACATAATAGTTTCAGGTAATTGCAAGTAATTAGAACATAAACATGTTTGAAATAACATTATCAAGTAAGTGTCATCCCTGAATAATCAGTAGTCCAGTAGTCGGAACGTTTGTGTTGAGATAAACAAACAATTGTTAAATCTTTTAAAATAAAAAAAATATTTTGAAAAGCTCTTATAAAAAGAAAGGTGTATGCACGATTTTTTAAAAACAAAACACCAACTATTTCATGAATTGGAAACTGCCCTAAAGTTTTTTTATGGACTTGATGAAATACCAAATAATTAAATGTCGGTTGAGGCACTACAAAAACAAACCTCTGTTTCAATGTTAAAAACACTTTCTTTTGGTTCAGTTGTGTTTTTATGTGCTGCCCTAGGCTTCTTTACGTGTTCATTTTTATTCTATGATGTATCAGCACTTCGTTTACGATTTATATGAATTATGAATTATTTGATCACCAAATATTGCAGCTCATTCGACCAATGAAAATAATGACCAAGACATTAGAGAAAGATCAGAGGATGAAAACCAGGATGATAAATGGAATCCTCCACTGACTGCAATGTCTCTCTCAGATGGTAACATTGTATTTATACTTAAGTTAAAACTGAATAGACAAATTTTAGATATTAAAAAATAGTCTGCTACACTATCGGTATTCTATGAACAGATCAACTATGTAAAAACAATACATAAATTTGTATCACTAGGTTACCGTTATATACTTTTGTCAACTGAAATAAAAAAAAAAACTGCATGATGTCGACTTTCAAAATATCTTTTTTTTTTTATGATAAATGAGACAAAACATTACGACCAAGGAAGAATCTTATAGTGTGTCTATAAAATTTATAGTAATCATAATTTTGTGTTGTCAAATCATCCTAAATCAAATTGTAAATCATAGAAAACGCAAAAAAGTCCGTTACATGTGTATTTAAATTTTAATCAGTTTTTGTATATTCTTTTCTACATTAGATGCCGAGGTTGGAAGTGCGGAAGAGATTCCACCCGCATGTAGGTATTTTAGAATTAACTTACATAAACAGCAAAAACCGTATGCTTATGTATATCCTGCATTGGATTAACATAAATGTATTCATAATGTATGGCCTTCTAGGCTATTCACGAGATTCACCGTTTTCAAAATCAGACGATAGTTGTCAATGTCCTTCTTGGACGATACAAAATTAGATACTTCATTTTGTGTACAGTTGTATGAAGAAGAAAATATATTGAGAAAGACTTTTACAACATGTTTTGAACAGTTAATCTAATCTCTTCTTGAAGCACCACAAAACGATTCTAGACAGTTTTGAAATCACCAACAATTGTTAACGAAAATAAAGGCAACAATAGTATACCGCTGTTCAAAATTCATAAATCGATTGAGAAAAAAAAAACGAATCCGGGTTACAAACTAAAACAGAGGGAAACGCATCAATACAAGACGAAAACTACGACACAACTGAAACACAACATTAAAATGTACCACAAACAGAAACGAACTATAAGATAACAATGGTCATTTTCCTAACTGGGTACAGGACATATTAAGAAAAAAACAATGGTGGATTAAAACTGGTTTTGAGGTATGCCTAACCTCCCGCTTGTATGTCAATGTTAAATATAACATTAAAATGACAACATTACATGACAGGACTACAGTTCAAATAAATGGGAGAACATATAGGACAGAGAAACACACGAATAATAGCTCACAAAATGTATTAGATTTAAAACTTAATACGCCAGACGTGCGTCTTGTGCACACAAGACTAACCAGTGAAGATGAAAAAAGTTCGAAAAATTACAAAGTTGAAAGTACAAAGAGGACTAACAGTTCCAAAAATTAACACATATATGCATTTTTAGATTGCAATTATCTTTAATAGTTTGAACACTGATGAATATGTTTGCATGTGTTAATTCATATTTATATTTAAATGCTACTCTTAAGTACTGCTATTAGCAAAATTGTTCATTTATTAAAGTAGAAAAACCTTTATTTAAATGCTTACTCAAATGTACTGCTTTTCGAAAAATTGTTCATTTATTTAAGTGGAAAAAGAATCAAACGAAGTAAAAATCAACGAGAAACTTTTTGAGGAAGACAAACCATTGTCAGGTTAGTTCGATGTTTTAATTTTTTTATGAACAAATGTACATAGTAAATTTCGGCGAAGCAAATGCTTTAAGGGTAACAGACATGTGACGGAATCAGATGTTTTATCATTACAATGAAAACTCTTAAGAATTGGTAATATTTTTTTTTGTTTAAATGATTTCAATTCGTCTTTTATATCTGTATAAACGCGAAGGCATACATAATAGTTTCAGGTAATTGCAAGTAATTAGAACATAAACATGTTTGAAATAACATTATCAAGTAAGTGTCATCCCTGAATAATCAGTAGTCCAGTAGTCGGAACGTTTGTGTTGAGATAAACAAACAATTGTTATTTCATTTTCTGTACATTATCGGTTTATAAAATGGCCTAATGTATAAGAACACAAGGAGATCTATATTACAAAAGAGAACAACATTAATAGCCAGATCCATCTAAATTCAACTGAAAACGGAAACGTAACGGACAGAACGGATGTCGAACGTACATTCAACGGACGAGTACCGCATAAAACGGACACATGACGGAAGCATACCGATAAAATGGATGAACAAGATATACGGAAAAATTAAAGGCAACAATTGTAATACAGATAAATCGCAAACATATTCAAAATGTTTCTGTGTAACTGGTTTTAGTTTGTTCTTCAAAATGTCGTCAAAGGGCAGTTTCTGGCCTGAATAAGAGCTGCTTGATTGTGAAGACGTGCTTTTACTCTAAAATCGATTATGATTAATAAGAATTCATCAACCTTAAAAAATTTAATTGGCATTTCTGACGCGAAATTTTTTATTTGTTCGTTTCAGATCCGTTCATCATCCGTTTTATCCGTTATACGTCAGGTAGAAGACCATTTCATATTCGTTCAACATCCGTTGTATTCGTTAGACGTCCGTTAGAACTCCAACGGATGTATAACGGACACGTAACGCATACAAAACTGAAACGAAACGGACGAGTACCGTACACAACGGACGCCTACCGGACGTTCAACGGACATTTCATCCGTTGGACGTCCGTTCAAAAAACGGACATTTCATCCGTTGGACGTCCGTTCAAAAAACGGACATTTCATCCGTTCGACGTCCGTTCAAAAAACGAACGTCGACGGATAAAACGTACGCTAAACGGACATGCACCGGATATGGACAGACTTCTAACGGATAAGAACGGACGTCTAACGGACATGAACGGATTGAGAAAAAAAATTATCCGTTAGGCATCAGTTCGAGCTGTCCATTAAGGTGTGACCGAGGCTTTACTTTTACAAAAATCTTCTCCTCTGTAACAACTGGTCCAAATTTAGCCAAACTTGACCACAATAATAACTGGAATATCTTGTTTGAAAAATGTGTCCGGTTACCCGGCCAACCAACCAAAATGGCTGCAATGGCTAAACAAAATGTAGATTTTGGCTTATAACTCTGAAACCAAAGCATTTAGAGCAATCTAACATCAGGTAAAATTGTTTATCAAGTCAAGATCTATCTGCCCTGAAATTTTCAGATGAATTGGACAACCGGTTGTTGGGTTGCTGCCCCTGAAATGGTAATTTTAAGGATATTTTGCTGTTTTTGGTAATTATCTTGAATATTATTATAGATAGAAATAAACTGTACACAGCAATAATGTTCAGCAAAGTGAGTTCTACAAATAAGTCAACATGACCAAAATGGTCAGTTGACCCCTTAAGGAGTTATTACCCTTTATAGTAATGTTTTATAAATTGTCGTAAACTTTTGTGATCTTTTACAAAATCTTCTCCTCTGAAACTACTGGGTCAAATTTAAACAACTTAGCCACAATCATTATTAGGGTATCTAGTTTTAAAAACCAACTAAGATGGCCGACATGGGTAAAAATAGAACATAGGGGTAACATGAAGATTTTTATAACTCAGAAACCAAAGCATAAGTTTGGTAAGTTTTTACAAAATATTTTCCTCTGTATCTAAAGGGCCAAGTTTATTATAGATAGAAAAATTGTAAGAAGCAAGAATCTTCATTATCTAAAGTAACATCTACAAACGCATCACCATCACCAAAACACAATTTTGTCATGAATCCATCTGTGTCCTTTGTTAAATATGCTATTAGACCAAGGTGAGCGGAGCCTCTAGTTTCTATATTAATTACTTTGTAGTGATTTATTTTTTTTTTCGCTAGAAATAAATGATAAGTTCAATATATATCAACGATATCTGAAAAAAAATAAACGTACAACTGTTTTATTAACAAAGCAAAACTTTTTGAAATACGGTAATTATGTCAGGTGCGGTTTGTTTCCATTAAATGTGTCGTAAAATCGGACAACAAAATTTAGAAATTACAGGGTCGTCACCATAGTGCAGCGAAAACTCCCGATGTATGCCAGTATCTGCCTAATAAAAAGGGGTAGCCGCAAAATGACACATTAAAGGTAAGTCATTGCATAAAAAACAAAGGTTTTTTTTGTTTTTTATGAAAACTACAGAGTTAGGGGATGTCTAAAAAAAAACTCTTTCCTATGAGAAGTTACTGCAATTTCGAATTTTATTAAACTTCAACTCGAATATTGTTTGAGGAATATAAAAGTAATCTGAATTAATAGTTTTGCTTATTGTATCATAATTTTGTATTATTCTGTGTTTATTTGCTCATACGGTAGGAATAGAATATAATAGACATTCTTGTTAAATGAAGGTATCCTACAGTAGTAGGCAACATTTTTGATTGGTCAATTCGTCTAATCGTAATTTGTTAAGCAACACAATCCTTCCGCTTTTTGCGTATAGACAAACATGCATCCTGCTCAGTGTCTGAAAGTAAATACACTAGACTAACTTATTTTCTTCATAACTCACAGTTTAATATTTTGCTATTTTTACTCAGTTAATACACAATGTGTGTATCCATAATATAAGAGGTCTTGGTTTTTTTCAGGAAATATTTATGTAATTTAAGAAATAATTCATGGAAGCCATAGATTGTTGGAAATTTACACATGACCTGGGCCGTGATATTCGAATTTTAATCTGAGCGTTAGGCTTCCATGGATTATTTCGATTCTTACAGGACAAATAATGTCATTAAAATACTGAAGGGAGGGTTGGTTTGGTGTTTGTGTGGCTGATCATTTTTTACTCGCTGTTAGATAAAGCTCACCGGGTTGGTTTGGTGTTTGTGTGGCTGATCATTTTTTACTCGCTGTTAGATAAAGCTCAAATATTATAATAAATCCGTAGCTTGCAAGGGTTATTTCGTGAATATCCGCCAGGAAAAAAAAGCTGTTTAATTCTTCTTATTCTCAAACCCAACATTTGTAATTTCTTATTTCCGTCAAATCAAAAGTTGACATTTTGTAAATAAGGAGACGCCATGTTGACTTGCTGAAATTAGTCAATATGCAAATAATGCAAAAGAGTAGAAAATAAAACAAAATCTACCTCAAAAATCAATTTAAATACATTGTCGTACGTATTTTGATAGTTCACGTAACAGAAAACATTCAATTTAGCGGTTTCATTTGTATGACATCATGTTTTATAAATGACTTAAATGCGCCAAAAAAATTAATAGACATTCGCAGAATTTTACTTTATTTTTGATTTTGTTGATTTCTCGGAGCTGTCTTGCATTACTTCTTTTTATTATGCATCCGAATAAAAAAAAAGTTATTTTGCCTTTTTTAATTGCACTTTTTAAAACAGTACAATTTTCAAGGAAAACAAACATTTTACTCCATTGTGGAAGTATTGTGGGTTTTTTTGGTTTTTTTTTTAAATTATTCCAATTAACTAAAATATGTCTCTTTAAAGACATTGTTTATTCATTATATTAAAGATGAATTATATTTGCAGTTAATATCAATCATTACTCTTTTTTTGCGAGAACTACTCTTCTATTTATTTTCAGGTTAAGCTTTCGGCCAAAAGTATGGTATTTTCAACTTTATTTGAGAACTAGTTGTAAAGCTATAATGACAGAATAATACTTCAGAACTACACGTACAACGTTTTAGAGGAATTCAAAATGGAACCCAAAAAAACTTTACTTGGGAACTAAACGCATAGGTGGGAGTATTGTGAGAATTCACATAAGAATTATACGTCGGTACTATTTGCAAAGTGCTTTTAAACTCATTACATAAATTTATGATCAACAGGATATAATTAACCTACATGTACTAATGTTGAATTCAGAATAAGGAGTCATTCAAAGAACACCTAAGAAGAATAGAAAAATATGCATTTATTGATATGCAAATAGTGAAAACATAAGTGATTGATTATATATGTACACAATGCAAAATTTGAATAAATGATGTAAATGAATATTTAATATCTTTGGTCGCATAAACTTTGCACTGTTGGACGAAGCTTGTTATTTTTTTGTTTAGATATTTCAAAAAACGAATCAAAATTCTGCTAGGAATCGTGTTAGTTTATTTTTTGTTTTTGCTTTAGTGGAATTTGCTGCAAAAATGATACTAATATACAAACTGCAATGGATTTGTATATTTTGGAAATCATTATCTGAGGTTGTTAATGTGGTAAATGCACATGTCTTTCTCTCATCTTTTACCCCGCCAACCATTGGACCAATATTGTCATTTGAAATATTTTAAACTGTTTGGTAGGTGTTGTCTATCATTATATTAATCAGTAGCTCTTTCAAAAGGCTGTTCATGATATAATGAAATTTGGACTATAGTTCAATGAGACAGCGAGCAAACAAACATTTAGACAAATTATGTGTTGTCTGGGAAAAAAAATTAAAATAATAGTAAATACATGCTTTACCTGTAAAATTGCCTGACAAAATCATCAATTACACCATGATCTAGACCACTGAAATCAGGCAAATATTGGTTTAAAAAGTAAAATATGCAAAACAATAAATAAGGATTATAAGGATCATAAGAATATTAGAATATGAGAGTTCTCGTTCATTCATTTGATGTGTTTGGGTTTTAGAATTTGCCAATTGAATAGGGACTTTCCGTTTTGAAATTTCCTCGGAGTTTATTACTTTTGTGATTTTACTTTTAAAACAGATTTCAAAAAAGTATAATTAAAAAACATTATAACTCTATGTTTTACCTTATATAAATATATGTATTTTCAAAAAATATTTAAAATAGAAATTGAAAGCTAATGTAAGCAAAATTTTGATTTTTTTTTAATAATGTTTGATGAATCACGTTACTGTAATCAACGATAAACTTGAACAAAACTAGAATTGGATTGTTTACCTACAAACAATTTAAGATTTAGGAGAAATATGGAGTAGCAACCTACATAACATGTGAAGAACGACGTTATGCTGGAACGATTTCCGGAATTTTGTAAAGCTTTTTCCGATTTGATTTTTTTATTATTGAATTACGATAACTTCCTGAAACTATCACGTTTTAATTCTATCATCTAAAAGTAATAATCTGTTAATCCAAGCACAATGTAAGTAAATTTTTCATGTCTTTAGTGCACATTTAAATAGTTCTTAATGCATATTAATTGTAGTTTTTGTATGCTGCGCGATAACGGCATTTTCAGATTATTTTGTCAAAGGGTCAAGTTGCGAGATTTTTTATGTATGGAACGCCATCCGCGTTATTATATTATGATTGTTTTTGAGAATTATGATATTTTTTAACATGTATTTGAAATTTAGAAATAATTTCATTTATTATTTACATTTAATTGTGTAATTAAAGTGTAGATTTAGGTAATTTCTACTGATAAGCCATATTTTTCTACTTTGAGATATTTTCATGGTACACCAGGTATATAAACATGCAGTTACAATTTTGTGAATTTGTACTGTCTTTTAATATTTCTATGTGATACTGGAACAATGCACACTTGCTATGTGCTATATAAATTGCTCATTCAGACATTTTCATCTAATTATGTTCTTAGCATGTTGCTATTTTTATTAAGGTATTTTTTCTGTAACAAATTTCTACAGTATTGTTTTATTTTTATATTGTAGCTTTTCACCGCATTCAGTATATGACAATTGTACAACAATTAACAATAAAGATATACCATGGTTAGCTGTGTTTACTTGTGAGACAGCACAGTGAAAAGATTACTTGAAGGATCCTTACAACACACTGGTACATGTCCGCCATGTTTACAGACAGTCGTGAAGGAGACACAGATCAACGAACTAGTCAGATGACTGAAAAGGGAACTCTGTTCCACCAGGAACAAAAGGACACTCACATAAAAAGGGCAAAAGCGTCAAGTTTCATGTTATCAAATTGTATGAACAATCTTAATACACTACCAAAGTCTTTGTCAGCATTACAAAGTGCAGAAACAGATTTAGACACTGTGTACAAAAGATATGACAAAAATGCAAATGAGTACATTGATTTTCTGTCACGTTCAAGAGATTCAGAAGCCCAAAACGAATTGGAATCATACTGGGTGATAATGACTGATGTTAAAAACAAATACAGTATGTTAATGGACAAAATTCAGTTTGCAAAGGAATCCATAGAAACAAAATCAGTTAAATCGCACACGTCACAAAGATCAGACAGAACTCGTTCGTCAGCATCTGGGAGTCGTACAGTTGGGCTAAGAGCCAAAGCAGAATCCGAAAAAATAAAGCTCAAATATGTTGAAAAAGAAGTGGCATTGAAAAAAGAACAATTTGAAAAATCCTTACAGCTAGAAATTCTTGAACAACAAAAAAATGCAGCAGCGGCTGATGTAGAAGCAACTTATCTAGAGAGACATTCTCAAGGCGGATCTGAACATGATGGGTCTGATATCTTACCTAAAGAGGAAATTGGTGCGTTCGAAAGAACTTTAAACTATCTAGATGGATTGGGCTCTACTTCTCCACAAGACAAACCTCTATCAGCTGAAGCAAAATTGTTTGTACCTGCAGTCTCGCCAGACTATTTTCAAAAAGATATTACTGCTTCTACACCAATAGTACAGAACATTGTTCACACTATTCCTAAACAAACAACTACTGCAAAACCAATAATGCCAGTCCAAGGGCCAACCACTTTAATCTCAGCTTCACACAATAGCGCTGCTGCAGAAACACAATTTACAACGTTTCTTATTAAGAAAAACTTATTATTAGAAAGTTTTCAACAACAAAGATTTGACGACAAGCCAGACCGTTACATCGTGTGGAAAAAACAATTCAAAGTTATGGCTGCTGACATTCAATGTTCTGCATTAGAAGAAATCACTCTGTTGACAAATTGTGTAAAAAAGGATTCCGATGCTTATCGTCTGATCATGAGCACCAGGGCTTCATGTGCCGACAGTCCAGACTTGTGTTTAACCAATATTTGGAATAGACTAGACCAACGTTTCGGTTCAGCAGAGTTATTAGAATCTGCTTTGAAAACAAAACTTTCAAATTTGCCAAATATGATTGACCGTAAAGTTCTTTATGACCTACACGATTTGCTAAATGAAATTCAGGCTGTGAAAACACTCCGAGAATATAGTGTGATATTTTCATACTTAGACTCCTCACTAGGCATTAGACCAATAGTTCAAAAACTGCCAAAGTTTATTCAAGATAAATGGATCACACGAGTGGTGAATTATAAGAAGCAGAACCAAGTGATTTTCCCGCCTTTTAGCGAGTTCTTAAAATTCATTGGTGAAATAAGTGTTTTTCGAAATGACCCAAGTCTCCTTTTTGAAACACCTATGAATCAGTCAACAAGAAAACCAAGTTACAGTAAACCACAAAACACTATGTACAAACAAAAAGATCAGCATCTTATAACGGCAAATAAGATGGAGGTAAATTCTACTCCTGTAACAAAGTCAAACTCAAACTCAACACATGCCTGTTTGATTCACATTGGAGCCAAACACACCATTAATGAGTGTAAAGCTTTCCGGAGCAAAAGTTTAGAAAACAGAAAGACTCTGCTTCGAAGTCATAACATTTGTTTACGTTGTTGCGATACTTCAGACCATTTTGCAAACCGTTGTCGGGCTCAGATACAGTGTGACATATGCAAAGCGTCAACTCATTGCACTGCTCTTCATATAGACTTTAACAATTATAATGCAGACATTAACAATAACTCAAATCAAAGAACTGGTAATGCTGCACCAAAGCATGGCGAGGAGACACCAGCAGAAGTAAGCTCTCGTTGTACCGAGATTTGTGGTATTCCCAGCTTTACAGGCAAATCATGCGCAAAAATTCTTCCAGTGCGAATATTTCCGGAAGGACAATCGGACAAAGCTGTACTCGCATATGCAATGCTTGATGACCAAAGCAATAGGACTCTAGGAAAAACTTGTTTGTTTGATAGCTTATCTGTTGAATCTGAAACAATCGAATACAAGATGGAATCATGTTCCGGAAGGTCGACAAGTAGTGGACGGATTGTAGGAGGACTGGTAGTTGAAAGCGTCAGTAACAATCTGCAAATGAAATTACCACCTGTTATAGAATGTGACAATATTCCAGACAATCAAACTGAAATTCCGACACCGGATGTTGCTCGCCATTACCCACACTTGCATGACATTGCTCATCAATTACATGAACACGACGCTTCTATGAAAATAATGTTACTGATAGGCCGTGACCTTTCAAGTGCTCACCACGTTCTTGAACAAAAGTTAGGACCTCCACGGTCACCTTTTGCACAACGTTCACCACTAGGCTGGACTATCATTGGTGATGTTTGTCTCTTTGGACAACATTGTCCTTCATCAGCGGAGTGTGATCAGAATTTCATCATAGATAATGGGCGCCCTACGAGTTTGAAACCATGTGAACAAATTATTAACGTTCGAAAAACATTCATCAGAAGTGAACAACCCCAATTGACAAAATATAACATTTTCGAAACAACTAGTCACGACAATAAGCCCGGACTGTCAATTGAAGATCGTAAATTTCTAGACATAATGGACAAAGAATTTCGCCTAGAATTTGATGGTAAATGGGTAGCGCCTTTACCTTTTGGTTCACCACATTATACTATGCCAGACAATTATCTGCTTGCGCTTAATCGTGCCAAATCTCTAGATGCTTCACTGCATAGGAATGAAACAAAGAAGCAGCATCTACTCGAATTCATGCAGAAAATTATTGACAATCACCATGCTGAAATTGCCCCGTATCTACCTCCTGATAGAGAACGTTGGTACCTTCCATTATTCGGGGTATATCACCCTCGCAAGCCAGAGCAAATTCGCGGCGTCTTTGACGCATCTGCAAAATTCAACAATGTTTCACTGAATGACCAGCTGCTTCAAGGTCCTGATCTCATCAACAGTCTTCTCGGAATACTTATTCGATTTAGAAAAGAGATGGTAGGAGTAGTCGCTGATATCCAGCAAATGTTCCATTCGTTCCTGGTACAGGAAGAACATAGAGATTTCCTCAGATTTCTATGGCACAAAGATAATGTGATTGAAAACCCACTTGTTACTTACCGTATGCGTGTACATGTCTTTGGGAATCGACCTTCGCCCTCAATAGCTATGTATGGATTACGTCGAATAGGAGAATTAGCCACTGAATCTCATGGTGACGATGTGAAGAATTTTATAAACAATGATTTCTATGTTGATGATGGCTTGAAGTCTTGCCCGTCAAGCCAAGATGCTATAGACTTGATTCTTAAAACCCAAGAAGCCATGAAAATGCATGGAAATCTGCGACTTCATAAATTTGCGTCCAATAGCAAAGTTGTTATGAATGCGTTGGAACCCGGAGACTTAGCAAAGGGACTCGTGGATATGGACTTTGAGAAAGACTCACCTACTCAGCGTAGCCTAGGTCTGCTGTGGGATTTAGGATCCGATACCTTTAAATTCAACATCTCTAATGAAACTAAATCAGCAACGCGTAGAGGCATACTCTCAGTTGTTAATAGTCTTTACGACCCAATGGGATTTATCTCCCCAATAACTGTGCAAGGCAAAATCATACTTCGAAAAATAGTGTCTTCAACATTTGATTGGGATGATCCATTGCCTGAACATTTGTTGACTGAATGGAATAAATGGAGTCAAAACTTACCTGACTTAGAGGATTTGCGCATACCCCGTATTATCGTGCCAAATCTTAGCAATGCTGTAAACAAGGAACTATTTATTTACTGTGATGCGTCAGAACTTGCCATTGCAGCTGTGTGTTACCTTCATGTTAGTTATTCGGATGGTTCTACTTCTACTGGATTCGTGCTAGGTAAAGCCAAGGTTGCCCCAGCGAAATGTACCACCATTCCAAGACTAGAACTCTGTTCTGCAGTGCTAGGGGTTGAAATTGCTCAGATTGCAGTGGACCACTTGCAGATCAATATTGATAACATCAAATATTTCAGTGATAGTCGAGTAGTCTTAGGCTATATTAATAATGAAAAGAGACGCTTTTTTGTTTACGTAGCCAACCGTGTTGCAAGGATCAGAAGTTATAGCGAACCTACTCAATGGCTCTATGTTCGTTCTGAAAAGAACCCTGCAGATATAGGAACTAGAGGTATTCATCCCGCAGACTTACAGAATAGTCTCTGGCTACATGGGCCAAGCAGAATCGAAGCACCTAATGTATCTTTGGATAAAGATTCCGACTTCTCACTCATTCAGCCAGATGTTGATGTGGAAATCCGTTCGAACAAAGTTGATATTGAGAATGTTAAACCGAATGGTCTTGGCAACAGTGTATTTGAGAAATTCTCTGATTGGAATAGATTGAATTTTGCCTTAGCTACAGTTCGAAAATTCATTCGGCGTCATTTAAATTTGAAGCGATCAGATGGCTCAAAGAACACTGACAATGTTGAATTGCTGCACAACACAGAGCAGCTTGTTCTAAGAGAGGTACAGCAGCAATTTTATGAAAGTGAATTAAATGATATTCGTGACTCAAAGCCTCTAAACAAACACAGTTCTATCGTACAACTGGATCCATTTATCGGCAATGATGGGCTCCTACGTGTAGGTGGACGCTTGAAACATATTAAATTTGATTCTTCCTTCAAGAATCCTATCATCTTACCTGCAAAACATCATGTTACAACTCTTATCGTCCGTAAATACCATGAAGATGTGAAACATCAGGGACGCCATTTTACTGAAGGCCGAATTCGTTCAGCAGGATACTGGGTAGTAGGTTGCAAAAGACTTGTTTCATCCATTCTGCACAAGTGTGTTACTTGCAGAAAACTCAGGAAAGAATTCCAATGTCAAAAAATGTCAAACTTACCTGTTGATCGCATTGAGCCTGAACAACCACCTTTTTCGTCTGTCGGCGTTGATATGTTTGGTCCGTGGGAGGTGTTAACAAGGAAAACCAGAGGCGGTGCAGCAAACAGTAAACGATGGGCTGCTCTCTTCACATGTCTTGTAACACGAGCCGTCCACATCGAAGTCGTGGAGGAGATGTCAGCTTCATCATTCATTAATGCGTTACTCAGATTTCAAGCAATACGTGGTCCCGTCAGAATATTTCGTTCAGATAGAGGCACAAATTTTGTAGGTACCGTGAATGAAATGAATATAAATGTCATAGAAGTGGAAAATGGACCGATTAAGAATTTCTTACAAAAACATGGAATTTCATGGATCTTCAATTCACCACACTCTTCACACATGGGAGGAGTGTGGAAAAGGATGATTGGTGTGACTCGTCGTATTTTGGATGCCATGCTGCTTGAATATGGATCTCGTAGTTTGACTCATGAAGTACTCACAACATTCTTAGCCGAGGCTAGTTATATCATAAACTCTAGACCACTCGTTGAAACATCAACAGATCCTAACAATCCATTTATTCTTTCACCGTTGACATTACTCACTCAGAAATCTAATGTATTGCAATCTAACATCATAGATTTTGAAACTGTTGACAAAAAGGATCTTCTCCGTAAACAGTGGAAAAGGGTTCAAAATCTCGCTGCAATCTTCTGGAAGCGTTGGAAAGTTGAATACCTCAATACACTACAAAATCGAAGGAAATGGACTTCTGTAGAAAAGAATGTTTCACTAGGTGACGTTGTACTCGTTCGTGACAAGGAACTCTCTCGAAATTCTTGGCCTTTGGGTATTGTTACAAAAGTCATGCCCAGTGATGATGGACTAGTCCGAAAGGTAGAACTCAGAATGATTATAGATGGCAACCCAAAAACATTCTTGCGTCCTATCAGTGAAGTGGTTCTGCTTGTAGAACAATAATCAGTGTTAAAGTACATGTGAACTTTGAACTTTGGTATTTTTGCATATATTTTGACATTATTAATGAAAAAATGTTTAGTCTTCTAAATATGAATCAATGTCTTATAAACACTTGTAAATATGTACGTTGCAAGTTTCTTTTTTGTTTTTATTTTTGATATTGTTGAGTTTAAGGTGAAATTTTCAATATCAGGCGAGGAGTATGCTGGAACGATTTCCGGAATTTTGTAAAGCTTTTTCCGATTTGATTTTTTTATTATTGAATTACGATAACTTCCTGAAACTATCACGTTTTCATTCTATCATCTAAAAGTAATAATCTGTTAATCCAAGCACAATGTAAGTAAATTTTTCATGTCTTTAGTGCACATTTAAATAGTTCTTAATGCATATTAATTGTAGTTTTTGTATGCTGCGCGATAACGGCATTTTCAGATTATTTTGTCAAAGGGTCAAGTTGCGAGATTTTTTATGTATGGAACGCCATCCGCGTTATTATATTATGATTGTTTTTGAGAATTATGATATTTTTTAACATGTATTTGAAATTTAGAAATAATTTCATTTAATATTTACATTGAATTGTGTAATTAAAATGTAGATTTAGGTAATGTCTACTGATAAGCCATATTTTTCTACTTTGAGATATTTTCATGGTACACCAGGTATATAAACATGCAGTTACAATTTTGTGAATTTGTACTGTCTTTTAATATTTCTATGTGATACTGGAACAATGCACACTTGCTATGTGCTATATAAATTGCTCATTCAGACATTTTCATCTAATTATGTTCTTAGCATGTTGCTATTTTTATTAAGGTATTTTTTCTGTAACAAATTTCTACAGTATTGTTTTATTTTTATATTGTAGCTTTTCACCGCATTCAGTATATGACAATTGTACAACAATTAACAATAAAGATATACCATGGTTAGCTGTGTTTACTTGTGAGACAGCACAGACGTACCACATATTATTACAATCCGTCTATTTGTATTCAGCTTTATGTAATGGAAGTAAGAAGACCAAGAGTCGTCACTCTTGTATTCAAATGACTTATGTCACAAAGTTTCCGTCTCTCATATGTCTGAGGTCTGTGATCCGGTTTCGTGGTGGATCGACTGTTTGTCATATTAATACGTTTTTCAAAAAATAACTATATTAGTTAAATGGGTCCCTTGTGGTGTCTACATTTCCATCTGACAGAATTACCCAATTTCCGGAGTTCATATCCGTCCCATACATGCTCCGTACTACTACATTTAATATCGTCGCTGGACTTCCAAAATGTTGTTTATGACTTTTTTTACTAAAAATATTTCTGACAAAAATGGTCTGGGCGGGAGGAAATCTTTGTTACATGTATTACAAAATAGCATATTACAGTTAGACCAATCAAACCATTTGAAATAAGACATAGTACGAAATTGCCAATGTCATTTGTTTGCAAAGTTTGCTTCCAAAATGTTGTATGGAAACTTAAAAATCGTTGTATAATGGTGTTGGGAATACATTAATTGTACATTTCTTTATTTCTGTGAAAATAATTTAAGTTAACAGATAATCCAGAAATGTCAAAGTTTTTATTTCACTGCAATTTACAAAAAATTTCAACTTCACATACGACATTTTGGAAGCATGCATTTTGTCAACATTTTTAAAGCCTGTTTGTGAGATATTTTTTTCTTGAAAAAATTGTAATTTACAACATTTTGGAAGTCCGGCGACGATATGTTTGTAAAGTGAGCCGTTGTCAAAAAGGCAATGCGTATTCTTATCAAATGGTCTACATGGAATTTCTCTTTTAAGTATAGAACAAGTTACCTATAGTTTTTGTCGCTCCATTTAATCTTCTTCACCATGCTAAAACAAGCATTGCATAATACTATTTTTTAGGAGGCGATAATGCAATTGTTTATAAAATTGCATGTAAATTGTAAAAAAAACGTAGCAAGGTCCAAATTGAAAGAATAGTAGCTTCAAGATTCAATTTGAGAATTTGATTTTAAACAGTTTTGTACCGTGTTTACCAATCTGTTGCCGTTATTTTTGATCAAAATATATCTAATCTATTCCTGGAGTAAATTTATTAAAACAACCATAAACTAAACAGTTTGGAGATAAAATCGTAACAAAGATTTTATATGATTTAATGTGTGGCTTTTTAAACTAAATGTAATCACCGTGTAGAACGCCACATGCGGGGTGTCGGTTATGTTTGACATGGGGTGGCAATTTTGAAGCGACGAAAAACTAACTAAGTAAGTTCAAGCATCAAAATTTCTTATTTTTAGATCTCTCAGTACCATATAATGTATTGCACGGAAGGAACCGCAACATAATCTATTTCCTGAAAGCAAAAGCAGGCGTCTTCAGTGCTCAGTTTTCTCAAACACCTCGCCCTAGTTTTCCGTGTTGCAGATTTTGAGCCTTTATATGCAAAATTCGGTATAAAAAACTACTTTACACTGCTACCCTCCGTATCATTTATATAGAATTGTATTCCTCTTATTGACTTATACCAAATACCAGTTTCTTAGTTAAAATCAGTTGGTTTTAAAACTGTTATTCATCAAAATATAAAGTGTCGCTCGGGGTGTCAGATTTTGCGTCGCACGGGGTAGAGGCTTGTCATAAAAAAGAATAAATGTTCTTATAAATCGATCTCTATCTGATACTTTTTAATTCAAACACACCTACACTGTTATGCTGACAAATTATAAACTAAAGGTATGTCATTTGGTCCATATTTTAGTCTTTTAAGTAATGTGCATTTTTATTGATAAACATAGCAAATAAAGCCTCAAAGTAGAAAAATAATTGGATATGAATAGAAGTGTAGTGTTGTTTGTTTTATATTATACCTTTGAAATACAAAAATATTGACAAATGGACGTAAGAATATGAAAATTACACGTATGAATGAAGAAGGGTGTACCCGATTAATTATCAAATCATTAATGATTTAAATTGAGTTGAATAGGAATATACTTAATTAAATGCTATAAACATATAAATCTTTAATCTTTCCATGATATTTTTTTCAATTTCGTAAATGCAAATGTATATTAGAGATCGTAAATGATTTTATATCATTTTTATTTAGTAACTGTATCAGTTTATTTTCCCAAACTGATCGACGCCCAAATAGATTAATTGTTGTTTAGACATTATGTAAATGCATAAACGTATTTTGTGATTTTCCACCATGTTTTGGTTTATTGAGCCATAGCCTTGACTTTTTTTTACCATGATATATATAGTGACTGAAAAGGAAAAGAAATCGTTTACCAGCTTGAAAACTAAATATTTTGAGCCAGTTTTTACTATGAATGAAATCAAAAGCACATGTTTTATAAGACCAAAAACAGGCAAAATGAAAAAACCCTTATTTTGTCATGGTAAAGTAGATGTGAATGAAATCAAAAGCATATATTTTATAAGACCAAAAACAGGCAAAATGAAAAATACTTGTTTTGCCATGGTAATGTAGATGTGTTTAAAATAAAATGTATCGTATGAAGACTAATTTACATGCAAATATGTATTTTTTTTATAACAAGCCTCTACCCCTTGCGACGCAAAATCTGACACCCCGAGCGACACTTAATATTTTGATGAATAACAGTTTTAAAACCAATTAATTTTAACTAAGAAACTGGTATTTGGTTTAAGTCAATGAGAGGAATACAATTCCATATAAATGATACGGAGGGTAGCTGTGTATAGTAGTTTTTTATACCGAAATTTGCATATAAAGGCTCAAAATCTGCATCACGGAAAACTAGGGCGAGGTGTTTGAGAAAACTGAGCACAGAAACGACTGCTTCTGCTTTCAGGAAATAGATTATGTTGCGGTTCCTTCCGTGTAATACATTATATGATACTGAGATTTCTAAAAATAGGAAATTTTGATGCTTGAACTTACCTTGTTACTTTTTAGTCGCTTCAAAATTGCCACCCCGCATGTGGCGTTCTACACGGTGGTAATTAAATGATCAAACGAAAAGTAGGTTTTAGTGTGGCAATTTGTGTAATGGCACTACATAGATAGAACCAGAGGATCGGAATATCTGGAACAAAATCTAAATCAAGAGAAACAAACATCCTTAAATGACCAATCGGTTGGATGTAACATTGATAACCAAGAAGAGGCAAAATATACACAAAATACAACACAGAAAACTAGAAGACAACGCTAAACAAACCACGAGTAGATCAGGCGCGGAAGTGAAGGTTGATCCGGTTCCACATATGGCATTAGTTATGTTGGTTATGTTAGGTCATGTAACATCCCCGATAATTAATCCAATTCAGTTTGTCACATTCCAAAAAAACACGGTATTCAGGTGATAACAGCTGGAACACATTCGTTGCAATCTTTGAAACAACTACTCAATAACGAAATTCCGAATTAAATTTGGAGGTACTAGTATATGGTTTAATACCTGTTCGTAAGTCTTTGTCTGTAATACGAAATAACAAATAATTAACTTACTTATTCATGTATTTAATTTCAGACTTGGAAGTCAGAATTGTTGAAGACGAAATATTTACAGATACAGGACTTGATGATGTAAAAAAGGAAATTTTACAAATGCTTAGAACGAGCGGTCCAAAGACTACGGTGCAGTATCTTAACGAACATGCATCATCATGGAAAAGTGTGACGGTAAAAATAGCAGTTGCAGGCAAGAGCTCAGCTGGAAAATCGGCCTTCATCAATGTTATTCGTGGTGTTAAAAGTACAGACGAAGGAGCGGCTAAAGAAGGACATGGTGTCAAAACTTTGGCAGTACAAGAATATCGACACCCTAGGAATAGGAATATTTTTTATTGCGACCTACCAGGGTATGGCACTATAACTATGACTAGAGAAAAGTTTCTTGAGAATGTAAATCTTCTGAATTACGATATATTTTTAATTTTCATTGAGCCAGTTCCGACAGAAGACGACCAATGGCTTATTGAACAGCTCATGAATGCTAACAAAGAATTTTGTTTTATAAGAGCAAAATTAGATCGCAACATGAAAAACCCGGAGATAATGGGATTCACTAAGGAAAATGTCCTAGCTGAAATAAGAAAACCAATTCTTCGCGCTATCGGAAAAATGCCAATGGTTAAGGAAGACGTAAATATATTCTTAATTTCAAATAAAAAAAAGAAAATTGGTGAAATGGGACAGTTAGTTTCTTTCATTCAAGCGAAAATACCAATGTTGAAGTTTGAAGCCATATTATTTTGTCTTTCTGCATTTAACGAAGAAGTGATTGAAACTAAATACCAATTTTTGCTAGATAGAATTTCATCTTTAGCTTTTAATATTGTCATGGCTGACGACGCTTTCTACATTGGCATCTTTGCACATTCTGAAATTTTACTGTATTATAAAGTATTCATGCTCAATATATTGTTTGATGGGCAACCTCCGGATTTAAAATACCCGTTCTCTCTAGATTGTGTTGCCAGGCATGTAGATCGATTATTCGAAGTGATTCCGGGAATATTGGTACGGATTGTACCAATTTACGGTCATGTTTCGTTTTATCGTGCAGTCAAAGGATTCTTCAAACAGCTCCTAGATGACCTGAAAGATGATTGCAATGCATTGCAGAGATTAGAGATATCAGAAAATAAAACAAGTTTTTCTAATGAAATACAAATAGAAACGAAAAACCATTAGACAATTTATTGCTTTTTACACAGAACTGTTGTTTACTGTTCACACAAAACTGTAAATTTGAATTTGATAATCTGAATTGACCACTATTTATTTCAAATTATGTTAGAAATCCACTGTCGATTTGAATTGACATTGATCATTTGAAATATTATACATTCCTAATAAAATGTTTATTTATTTATATCATATTCTTAATTTTAAAATGTTTTAAGCCATTCATTAATCAATCGATCGATTTCTTTACTGTTTATGAGTTGATTAGAAACGTATAGATGTGTGTCCTTTAACTTTTTTCTATATTGTAACGCGTGTTTGTATTTATATAAAAAAAAAACATTTTATACATTGTTATATAAGTGATTAATTTTCAGATGGAATTTATTTTGTTCTGAAATTAGATAGAAAAATCGAAAACAACACGTTTAATAAATTAATGCGTCCGAAGCGCTTTTCTGGATTTACCTTCATCAGGAACACTTAAAGCCAAACATTTGAAATCCGACGATGTATAAGTATCGAAACCGTTGTAGAGCTACATGTATGTCTCAAACATACCTAAAATAAATAGCAAAATTCATCTAAAGTCAACTTTGCCTGAGGGAGTTGAAACCTTAGTTTCTTAATAGTTTCAAAATTTATAAACGGACAATTCAAGAAAGGTTTCTTAAATCATATCAGTACCGAAGTTATGGTTACTGAGCTGATGATACGCTCGGAGAATAAAAGTCCTCCAGCAGAGGTATCGACCCTGTGATGTGAAAAATTTAAAATAACACGTTTAAAAAATTAATGCGTCAAAAATCATGACATCGTATGCAATATATTAACGTTTGTCGTTTAAACATACGCACACGACATCTTTGTATGTTTAAGTTTTCATTTTTCTTTACAAATTCAAGATTAATGAGAGTAAAGTTAACATAACTTTATGATTAGGTATATTTGTATAAGGAAAGGAAATAAAATAACATTAACAATTGAAATAAAGGTCACTCTTTTTTTTCTCTTTGTTCTAAGAAATGCATTTAATTCCTCAATATGCTATCGTTACAAGTATTTGTTATTGTACTGTTTAAAATTAGATATATTTGCTAACCCCATATATTGGAAATAGTATTCACACTACGTGTCTAGTATGAACACACTAAATTCAGAGATTTGCAAACTATTTTTCTTGAAAAAATACACATATTTGTCACCACATATATGTGAATACGCCTTACTAATAAGATAGATTTTGATACTTTCGTCATAAAACAGTCTAAAGCATAAGTGATAGCACTAACGGTACACATATTATTTCTAACATTGAATTTTTTTTCAAAATCCAGAAAGCACATGCCATTAAGCCAAATATACCAATATGTATATTTTTAAATGAAGAGAATAAAATGGAATTACATTTCACATCCTCAATAATTAAACATAGTCTCTAATAATTTTCAAAACAAGACAAAAAACATTAACATTAAAACACAAACACTCAAGTTCAAATTGACAATGCTGTTAACATATCGACATCAGCAGCTGCGTTTAAATTAGTACATCCATAAAGAAAATACAAATATGTGTATTACCTGATATGTCTCCGTCCGTTTTTACCCCACAATAAGAGCAATGTTACATTTGAGGATAAAGAACATTATTACATGGGTTTCCATCTGTCATCCCTGTTCAAAATAATCCAGTCTCGTTGTTACAGGCACTATTTTGTTTGTCCGCAACTGTCAATAAATGGAACAATATATGGACACGGATTGACAGTTAATGCCTTAAAAAGACACCAAAGGGAAAATCAAACTTACTAGTCGATGCGCTACTGATTACGTCATGACATGCAAACAACAAATAAGACTACCATCAATTGTTACTATATCCCTTCTTAATAAGTATGTTTAAAGGTTTTTATTAGCTTCTAGGGTGAATCTTGACATGTTTGTTCTTTGCAAACAATATAACCATAACAGATTGGATGTGAAATCATAAAAATATAGTATATATATACCAATACACATAATTAACAGCGCCTGGTGATGTTTCATAGCCTGACCGGTTTCAGTACAAAAAGGACCTTCATCAGAGGCAGAATGGTGGATTAATGTTTGCACCCTATTTATATAGATAAAGTAACCGGATTGCTTTAACCGATGGTTCAGATGTAACCGGTGGTTGAGTTAACCGGAGGATCAGATTTAACCGGCGGTTCAGATTTAACCGGCGGTTCAGAGTTAACCGGCTGATCAAAGTTATCCAGTGGATAAATATGTATCTGCTTGATATCTAAACAAGTTCAATTATCCTTTCAGTGAAAAATCCAAGTGGGATTTTCCATGGTTAAAGTTATCTATATTTAGCTAATGTACAAGTTGAAGTAAACTTTTTGACATGTTACGGTAAACATTTTGACATTATACAGGAAACATTTGACCTGTTGATATAACCAGATTTGGGCTTTAGCATTGAGTACAGGGTGTTTTAATACTTTAAGAAGTGCATGGTAATCATTTAGTCTTGATCTTTGGCTTATGATACACCTAAACATCAAGTCTTGGAATAGTATTTCATGGTAGTCATGTGATCCCGATATTTAACTTATGATACACCTGAATATCAAGTCTTGAAATAGTACTTCCTAGTAGTCATGCAGTCTTGATCTCAGGCTTACCTCAACCGCCGGTTACCATATCTATATAAATAGGGTGCAAACATTAATCCACCATTCTGCCTCTGATGAAGGTCCTTTTGGACCGAAACCGGTCAGGCTATGAAACATCACCAGGCCCTGTTAATTATGTGTATTGGTATATATACTTTTTATTTTTATGCTTTTACATTTTTCTCACTGATACGCATAGTTAATATGGCTTCTACTAACGAAAGTTCCATTTGGAGTTAATGTCTTTAGAGACCACTTATGTCAGTACACCTTTCCTATATTGCGTATTGATTTTTCACTGACATAGGAGCTCTAAACGTAAGTTTAGCGGTTACCTTAATTTGATGTGTATAAGCAATACCTACATTACAAACGTAAGGTGTTGAAAACTTTTTAACACTGAGGATTAATATTCGTCTACCTTTGATCTTAAAAGGTGTACTAAAGGCTTAAATGAAGCATTCTCAATAAGACCCCCCTAAACCAAATTGTGTTTGGTATGGGGGGGGGGGGGGGGGTAATAGTTTTGACTTGATGTTTTGGCGAATCACAAGCTTAAACGTCAAGACTGCATGACTACCATGAAAAACTGTTATTAGACTTGATATTCAGGTGTTTCATTAGCATGAGATCAAGACTGCATGACTACTAGGAAGTAATTTATTAAGACTAGATATTTGGATGTATCATAAGCCAAATATCGGGATCACATGACTACCATGAAATACTATTCCAAGACTTGATGTTAAGGTGTATCATAAGCCAAAGATCAAGACTAAATGATTACCATGTACTTCTGAAAGTATTAAAACACCCTTTACCCAATGCTAAAGCCCAAATCTGATTATATCAACAGGTCAAATGTTTATTGTATAATGTCAAAATGTTTACTGTAACATGTCAGAAAGTTTACTGTAACATGTACATTAGCTAAATATAGATAACTTTAACCATGGAAAATCTCACTTAGATTTTTCACTGAAAGGATAACTGAACTTGTTGAGATATCAACCAGATACATATTTATCCACTGGATAACTATGATCAGCCGGTTAACTCAACCACCGGTTACATCTGAACCATCGGTTAAATCAACCGCCAGTTAATTCAACCGCCGGTTACCACATCTATATAAATAGGGTGTAAACATTAATCCACCATTCTGCCTCTGATGAAGGTCCTTTTTTGACCGAAACCGGTCAGGCTATGAAACATCACCAGACGCTGTTAATTATGTGTATTGGTATATATACTATATGTTTATGCTTTTACATTTTATCACTGATACACATAGTTAATATGGCTTCTACTAACGAAAGCTCCATTTGAAGTTAATGTGTTTAGAGACCACCTATGTCACTGCACCTTTCATATATTGCTGATTGGATGTAAAACTTGAACGTATAAGATGTCTGCATCTTCTACGTTATATTTACGAAGAATTTCCTTGTACTGATGATAAAATTTAAATGTTTTGACTAGTTTGTGATATCGAAAACCCTGGTGTAATAATTTTCCAATAATACATAAATTTCTCTCGCTAAAAACTAAAACGTTGTTACATACACGAGCGAATCGTACAAGTTGATATACATAAATATCGTAAGATGGGGACAAGGGAACGTCACCATCTAAAAATGGGGAATTAACGATAGGAAATAAAAAATCATCTCTTTAATCACAAATTTTGTATTATTCTGTTAATGATATAGATATCAAGATCGAGCAAAAGGGCAGTGGTAATTGTTAGTATTAACTTTATTTAAAGAATGTTGTTCAACAGGATAAATTTATTTAGTATACATACTGAAGTCGTCATTATTAAGAGACAATATATCATCCAAATATCTAAAAGTATTGTTTATTCTTTTGTATCAGATGTTGTTTCGATGGGTCTTTGCTGATTTTAGTCATCGACTATAACTCATGGCAATACAAACACGGGTCTACAATATGTGATGCCAGTCAGTCCCCATTGGAATTCCGACAACTTGACGATATACGGAATCTCCAAAGCGAACAAAACTTTTATCTAGTAAAAAGTCAAGGGACGATTTGGTACTAAAGCATGTCCAATTGACATAGTTCTTTTGTTTATTGCTACTAAAAAATGACCACCTAAAAGAGTTTATACATATGTATTGGCATTTCGACTTTTTAAATTTCCATTTAATTAGGTGTGTGATTTCTTTCTTAATGAGAATATGAGGCAAAGTGGTATAAAGGGTAGAAAAATCAAAACTTTGAACAGATTTAAAATCACCAATATAAGCATGCAATTTACCAAGCACTTTTAAGGAGTTTTTGACACTGGTGAGAAGAGTTATGGCTCCTAACCACGGTAACGGGTCTATAGATAGCTCAAGAGAAATTGTGTATTTACTTTATCATGTTTATTTAGACATTCTTACTCGTTACGATAAGTATTCAATCAGGAACAGAAACATTCCCTTAGTGATTTATCACCAACTTGGCGAAAATTTATCTTGAAATATCACTATTGGTGGGTAAATTTTGACAAAATCTGACACTCAAGAAAAAATCAATATGGCGACGTATGTTGAAGCTTTCAAACACGGACCTAAATTTGATCAATTTGATGATTCTATTTCCTCAGTTAAACCAGTATTCATTTAAGAATCTGATGTATTTGAAGATATCCAAAAACCACAATTAAAACTTTTTTTATTTGACAATTGATAAAATGTACCAGGCACATAGGTGCAGAAGTACCTAGAAGATCAATCAAGGGTTTTCAAAGCATTTAAAGGTATTTGGCGGATATCCTGGATACTGAAAAAGAAACAGAATGTTTGCTTTCTGACGGACTTGAGCTTCTGGGGAAATATATATTCATATAAATCCCCGCGTTCGTTTTCATGAACGTTCTACTGATCTTAAAATACGTGTGAAAGGTGTACCCCCTCTCAGCGGATGATGGACAAATATTGAGAGCTCTAGAGGGATACAACTGCACAATTCTTAAAAACTTCCAGGAAAGATCAAGATTCGAATATCAGATCACCGATTGTCAGACAGGAGATAGGATTGTCATATGTGATGACCCACTAACCAAGGCAATTCCAAAATCGATAACTATCGGAAATACAGAGCCACCATACTGTTTAAAGGTCACTAGAACTACAATATCAATTATAATAAATGCATGAAAGTTGGTCACATAACTGTTAAAATGATTGGAAATTAAGAAGCTGTGGAAAATCAGGCCGCAGGCAGAATGAATGTACAAGTGATTTGTCTTCAAATCATGATCATCAACAAGAAACTTCTAGTGTACATGATGAAGATCAAAACGAGCATTGTGAAGCTAACGCACATCCTCATATAGTGAAAAAATGAAGATCCGGAGATTACATAATCACCAGTAGACATAGTCGAAGCAATAATAACTACATCTATTGAAACAGAGCTGCATCAATCTCAATCATTCATAACAGGGATTGTCACTAACAATAGTGAACTGAACAACGATTTTCAAAAGTCGTATGTGCTCGCAGAGAAAATAACAAACCTGCAAATACATCGAACAAATTTACTGGAATTCCAAAAAAAAATCCAATCAACAACAAATCACCAACGCTAAAATCATGGTATCCCAGTAAAACCAACAACTAGCAGTGGACTAGATAAATCACCAGTTACTCCTACAGAAAAACTTCATGATGGTGCTATAAATAACAGTACAAAACGATCAAGAACACCACAAAAAATGAAATCTGTCTAAATGTAATCAGCGCTCAATATTTCTGAACACTGTAATATTTTATTTTATCTATTTTATTATATATTATAAAAAAAATGTAGTTGTACATCGTTTTATTTCTTCTATCTGTACATATTGTGCTTTTCATATTTTATCCATATCTTATGAAATTTCAATTTTTTTGGGTACCAATGTTCATTGACAACCAGTCAAAATCTGTCACCATCTTCTTATCCTAAAAATAAAGATAAGAATTGTTTAACAAACACATTTTGGCAATGAAGCAAAAATCATAAATTTTCCAGCAAACAACTTTCTAATATATTGTATCTGTCAAAAATTCAAACCCAGAAATATTCAAAACCCAAAAGTTAAATTTTGTTATCCAAAGGCCTTTCTATTAGGGGTCAGAGAGCATTACAATCTACACAAAAAATCGACGTATCACAGAATATGAAAAAGAAGACACTATTAGACTCAGAGTTAAAGATATACCACTACCAGCAGATGACGGGGAAATACTCGGATGTTTTTGAAAGGTATAACATCAAAACACTTGCACACTTCAGAGAACGGTAAAGGTACAAAGAACTTATTACAAATTGTCGAACAGGAGACCGTATAATCATTTGCTTGAAATTTAAAAATCCTCTTCCAAGATTTCTGAAAATAGGAAAGTGCTCTGCAAATATAATACATTATGGGCAGCCAAGAAACAACTAGAAAAAAATCTGTAGAAAGTGCTGTGAAGAAGGACAAATAGCTGGTCCGAACACACGCGTATGGTCGAGGTAATTACCGCTCTGTTACAGTTTACTTTTAATTCTTCTTAACTCTCCATATGGTATGACCGTTCATTAAAAATACGCTTTCATATAGGTAATTTTATTATCATCTTATGATTAAGACATTATCTAAATAAAAATAAGAAGTTTCACATAGTTAAATTTACTACCTAGTCAAAAATATAATAATTAGATATAGGAAGATGTGGTGTGAGCGCCAATGAGAACTACTATCCATCCAAATAGCAATTTTTAAAAAGTAACCATTATAGGTCAATGTACGTTCCTCAACACATTTTATTCCGATATCCATTACCGATTTGTTATTACGAGTGAATAGCAATATGTCGACTTGAAAAGATAATTTCCAAAAATTTCTCAATAAACCGTTACACAAGAGGTTATTGGCAAGGAATATATTTTAATAATTACATTAGATGTATGTTTCATTATAATACGTTATTCTGATTGGCTAACTAGCAATCTCGTGATATTCCTTAATCAATTGCAAAACATAATGCAACTTTTCATTCATGATGACACGAGGTCCCACAATAAACCGCACAGGTAAATGAAATAAAAACTTGATAAAAGGCGTGTTTTCATGATCCTATAGGTAAAAATGTAATTATAAGTATTGAATGCTTTTTTTTTGTAACTTTATAGGGTTGTAAAAGCGTTGACCATGCGCACATTTTTAGTATGAAGCGCTTCCGCGCTTCATACAAAATGTACTTCGGTCAACACTTTTACACCCCAATAAATTTACAAAAAAGAGCATTCAATTCTTAATTTAAGTTGTTTTGCGAAAATGGTGTATTGTAGTGCATATTACGATATTTGAAATCTAGAGCTGCATAAACACCATAGACACATCGGAATGGACCAAGACCTCAGCATCACAGCACGCAATTGCAAAGAAGGCGATCTGTTCACTTGCAATTAAAAAGGTGTAACTGAAAAGAATCATGAACAGCCATGACTTGCAAATACGAAAAAAGTAATGGTACAGTGTGGAAGTAAATGTCACCACTAGCCTACGTGCAAGAATCTAATAAGCGATGAAAATTAATTTTTGCATCAATATTTAATTTCAAAGTAGCCTTTAATTTCATTTAAAACCGGGAATAGTGTTAAAAATAAAACCCGAGGAAAATTTTCTATTTATAGTCTCTATGAATTGAAGGTCGACTAAAATGTAACCGAAGTATTTTCACTCTAAAGAGGACCTACCTAAGATTACTGAAGCATCATGGATGTTACAAATAAATATTAAAAATACTCACCAACTATGGTATTAAACAAACATCTTCATGTCTGTACAGGAAATTGTAACGGCTTACAACAATCTAATGACATAAACATATTGGTTTAATGGTAAAAAACCCCCAAAAATATGACATTCTTCTGATGCAAGAAACACACTTTAGATAGAGAAAGTAACAGAGAAACACTCATATCCAGAGGCTTTTCTATTAGGGGTCAGAGAGCATGACAATCTGCACAAAAATTCCACGTATCACAGAATATGAAAAAGAAGACACTATTAGAGTCAGGGTTAAAGATATAACACAATCAGCAGATGACGGGGAAATATTCGATGTTTTTGAAAGGTATAACATCAAAATACTTTCCCACTACAGAGAACAGTAAAGGTACAAAGATCTTATTACAAATTGTCAAACAGGAAACCGTATAATCAATTTCTTGAAATTTAAAAATCCTCTTCCAAGATTTCAAAAAATAGGAAAGTACTCTGCAAATATTATACATTATGGGCAGCCAAGAAACAACCAGAAAATAATCTGTAGAAAGTGCTTTGAAGACGGACACATAGCTGGTGAGTGCACAATCGACTGGAATCGTAAAGGATGTGTGAAGTCTTGTCACAAACAAGACTCGTGTACTGAAGGTATGTCCAAAGAGGATAAATAAGACAATACAGAAAGTTCTGAATCTGAAGAAGAGAAAGAAGACAAAAACACAAACACAAAGAGGAGACGAAGAAGGAAATGAAACTGAAAGTAAGTCAACAGAAACCAAAGAAAATTTAAACAATCAAGGAAATCAGAAGGCGACACAACGACAAACTGACACAGACAACATAAATCCATCTTAGTCAATTCAGGTCAAAACATTCCAAAAGACAGTGTGAGTAGAAATGAAGAAAAACGGAAGAAAAAAAAAAGAAAAAAAAAGTATCAAACTCAAGGCAATATATATGTCAGACAATGTACATGTAGTTAAAACACAAAATACTACTGGTGGAACAGAACCAAAAACACCAAAGTCAACAAATATGAAATGCCTTTTGAATGTATTTGAAAAGTCACCGGTAGCACCAACAGAAGAATGACATCAGAGAGAAAATTGTTCAAAAAGGCGAAAAAGTAACTCCAAGAATAGTATTATGTCACAATAACAAATTAAATATACAATGTAGTTTTTAAATTGTAAACATCTAATTGTATTGACAACGTTCTCATGTTAAAACAAAAAAAAAATATACAAAAATATTTAGTCTGCATGTGATTTAATGATACCAATGCGACAAAATGATGTCACACTATTTGAATTATATTTAAAAATAAGTTGGTAAACAAAAGTAAAAGTTTCGTACATTTAAATTTAAATGCTGTTAATGCAACGATAAAAAAAAATTGTTACAAGATACAAACTGGTTTTGAGATTTAAACAGGAAAAAATCAGAACCTCTGCAAAACCCTTATTACAATAAACAAACTTGAATCAACAAATATAGAAAACAGATGGTATTGTATTTATTTACACACTTCACATGATAGCAAATCACGTGGTATTGTTTATATCTACGTTCATCACATGACAGTGTAAAAACACACATGCGATAAAGTCCAACAAACTAGGTCATTTAAATTTAGGACAGAGTTAACAATTCATGAGAGGTACGTGACCGGAAAAAATAAAATAAACGGAAAGAACAAACAAATAATGAAGGATAATAAAAAAGAAACTAAACTAATATTTTCAAACATATGGCTCCTAAACCACTTCACATATGTTCTGTAAACACTCAAGGTTTACTGCAATCTGAATAAAGAAAAATATTATTTGAGGGGTGCAAACAGCAAACACGTCTAATTTTAATGATGCAAGCAACGCATTGCACCAAAAGTACGAATGACAATTTCAAATAATGACTTACCTGGAGATATTTTTCATAGTTCGGGCAGTAGTGCATCAAGAGGTGTAGCTATTTATGTTGAATTAATGTTGAACTTGGACATAACTCGGTACATTTTCGGTGTGTTTGTGCTTTTTTGTTAAGGGACTTCCCGTTTAAAATTTTTCTCGGAGATCAGTATTTTTTTTATTTTATTTTTTATTTTTTACATTTAATGCCAATACACATGTACAGTAGCTTCCATAGTCAAGCATTGAATCAACAATGCATTTGTAAAAATCCTTATACCAGGTTAATAATGTCCGTAGTCAGATATGCATAACATCCTCATTAGATTCACCAGTAGCGCTCGAAACTAAACATTTGAAAGTTCAAATCAAATGTTGCAATGAGTCATAAATGCGATGGATATAACTAATGCAATTTATACCCATTGATTGAAAAACTTTTGAGTTTTTACATAATTCAACATTTTGTGAACTGTAGATATATATTAATATATACAATTAATCATATATCATGAAACCACAGCGATGTTGACAAACGATCAGTAGATGATTGATTGATGATTTATGATCATGATTGATCAACTGATCATAACTAATTCAAGTCAAACATTTCAAACACATTACTATTGAATAGATTTCAATCAATTAAGAGAATCTGTAAATAATTTCATATTATTGCATATATATATATATATGTAGAGCAGTAGAGCTCAGGTGGTCGTGTGGTCTAGCCGGACGGCTGCAGTGCAGGCGATTTGGTGTCACAATATCACAGTAGCATGGGTTCGAATACCGGCGAGGGAAGAACCAAAAATTTGCGAAAGCAAATTTACACATCTAACATTGTTGGGTTGATGTTTAGACGAGTTATATATATATATATATATGTCCTGGATGTACACATCCATGATCAGGAACTTGTATATCTATACACACACATATAGATTGAAAGGGGGGGGGGCTATATAAAATGTTAATGTACTTGTATTGTTTAAATTTGTATTCTCGTTGTTTGACCTCATGATGTAGTGAATCCAACAAATAAACTGTAAATCAAAATCATTAAAGAAATTATTTGGTTATAAATTTATCATGGCATTCATTGCAACAAAGAAACACAACCAACTTCTCAACCAAAACTTGATGACGATTGAATTACTGAAGGGCGATCCATCAGAAACACATTTATATCAGGAGCCACTGGGTAGTCCATAGCAGCTTAAAGTTAATTTCACCAGTTCATTCACATTACATAAAATCTCCAAACTCAGTCTGTTATATATGCCATGACGCTGGGTGTATAATCATTTTTCCAAAACTGAAACAATCAATGAAAAGCAGCAGAACATATTCATAATGGGAAAACGGGAGGGCGGGTAAATTATATAGCTTTGGACAAGCTCCATGTTAGGTTTCAATCCAAATGACCAAATCACACGAGGTAAATTGTACGGACTAACATTTCGCGGGCTCAACTAATTAGCATATGAAAGTGACCAGTATAAAATGAATCGAACACACCGTCAATTTAAATCATTATCATCGGTGTGGCAGCACCCTCTTCCCTTTTCCTCTCGGCATACTGGCTTAAACAAATAATTACAATGTTAGTCAATGCATAAGTAAAATATTATAGTATTTGTCAATGTTATATCCCTTAATTAAACAATTGAATTAATATTGAAATACAAATATTTCAATTTGCCAATTTACTAATTAGTATTAATATACAATGTCAATAACCAAAGTAGCAAAAAGCTTATTTGTGGATGTCGATGTCAAGTGGCAGATACTTCAAGTATAGGCATAATGATATTATCATATTGATTACGAAAATCATAAAAGAAATTATTGATGTATCCACCAAATATCGATTGAAGTGGCCCTCGTTGATGAGAAATATTCATACACTATAATCGACTATAAAACATGAAAATTATGAAACAATTAAATCGAAAAGTATATATATTTTAAATAATCAACTAACATCCTTGATGACTCGCAAAAGTTTAATCTTAACGTCTAGTGGCACCTATTTCATGCATATTGAGGACAAAAAAGAATTTATATATACATTTATTTTGAAATTAATATGTAGCTTACTCACCGGTTACTTCGCACTGCAAGATTTGGATTTGGATTAAAAATAAATAACATGGTAAATGTTCATTAGCGTATTAAAACAGTTAAACAATTAGATATAACAACTCGCACTATAAGTAAAACCATCAACTCAATTTACAAATAGAAATATAAAATAATATCAAAGAAAAGATTGACAATTTACGCAATAATAGAATTTAAATTCAGTTATTACACCCAAGAAAAAGTTAAAGACTATTTAAAGCATTTAACAAAGTTAAAATTATTTAACCAAGAAAAACAAGATTAACAGTTTAAATTGTTGAGCTATTTTTTTTTTTATAAAATATTGCTTAATTCTAAAACTAAAAAAGAATACTCATCTTTTCCTCTGTGTTTTAAATTCTATAGCTTTGGTAAAGCTCCGTGAAAGGTTTGAATCCAAATGACCAAATCACACGAGGTAAGTTGCACGGACTAAAATTTCGCGGGCTAAACAAATTAGCCTATGAAAATGACCAGTATAAAATGAATCGAACACACCGTCAATTTAAATCATTAATGACATACCAAATTATATTATTACAATAACTAAATTGAATTATTATTGTATTAAATTCTATTGTTTGTAAAACAAGTGAATTTTACATGAAATAGTTCATATGTATTAAGTCCATGAGGTACAAAATGGTTGCTGCATTTGGCTCATTAGGTACAAAATAGATATTATCGTGGGTACGAAATGGTAAATATTGGGTACGAAATGGAAAAATTGGGTACGAAATGGTCAATGTAAGAAATTACTTGCTTTTCATAGAGTCTTTTCAAGAAGTAAATATGGTTTAAAACTGGACAGTATTGAACTAATTGTACCAACATACTGTCTCTAAGCGAACGGAAAACATGCAATCAACTTGACGAAAGTAGTTAGTTGTTCTCTTCAATTTAATAGTCATTATACATGTACTTTATCTCTTCTGAAGCCTAATTTTAGAAACTTTTAAACATAACAGAAAGCTCATTATTGCCAAGATTTTGTGTCATATATTACAATACGACATTGAGATCGTTTGCCACCTTTTTGTTAGTCTTTTATCACTTTCCTGGACAATCACTAATGAGACATGATTCATATTTGACTTTTGTCTTACCGCTACTTATTACCATCATTCCTGATACAAACAGCTGAACATATACAATATTAGTATAAATTTAACATCAAAAATCAGTATTCAAAGAAACATGTTGAACTCTACTAGTTATCAATAATTCTGACAAAAACAGCCGACCATATACAATATAAGTATAAAATATCACATCAGAATAGTTATTCAAGGACAACATGTTGAACATCACAACCAACGGGTCTTTAGTGACTTTTCCTAGTGACAATAATTATTCTGTAGTTCTCATTGGATTGTTATATGTTCTTGGTACAGTGATCATTATGATAAATGTTCCATCTGTAATAATTGTCTTCGTTTCATTTTGTAAAAAAAGTGGAATAAAAAATGTTCATGTACTTCTAAGTTTAAGCTTTACTGATATGATGTTCGGATTTCTCTGGTTTCTTGTAATTAATACAAACACAACAACAGCCTATATTCCGTACATGGAATGTGTCGTTCGTTTTTATATTACCTCAATATCTTACTTCGTGTCAAATGTACATATTTTTAACATATCTCTGGACAGAGTGTGTACAGTTTGTTTGAATTCCAAGTTGTTTATGAACCACCGACCTACTGTTACCATATTGACAGTAATTGGTTCCTGGGTATTTGCCGCTGGCTCGTTGGGTTTGATACAGGTTCTAAATGGAAGAGACAGTGACGAATACGAATGTTCGTTAAGTCGAGTACTTAATTCGGGATTTTCGTATGCAGGAGCATTACTTGCACTTATTCAAATTGGTATATTGACAAATATTTCGATTTTGACAGTTTTTCTTGTACGCCACCAGTATCGGATGAAGTCAATGGTGAGAAGTGGAACTAGTAAAAGCGACATTCGCCTTTGTATCACAGTTTGTATTGTTAGTATTGTGTGTACCATGCTGAATATACCATGGACAGTTCTGTTATTCTACGGAACAATGGTGGAATGGCCGTCTAGATTTGTTCGAAATTCTATTTTTTTCCTGTCAACACTAACAGCAATTATCAATCCAATCCTATATACTTATAGAACACGAAAATTTAAAGCATTACTTCAGGAATGTACACAATTGTTGCAATGTTTTAGAAAATAAAGCACTTTGATATACCTAAATGGAGTTATTTTCTATTATAAAGCCATGGTATTCTTCCGAAGAACCAGACCAAGTGATACCAAGTTCCAATGAAATATGGCTCAATGTATACAATAATTACCTGAGTAAGGTCATTATTTTTCTGACTAATATGCAAACTTTAATATATTCAAATATTAACTTCGTTTGATACACACTGTTGCCAAGTGACTGATCACTTTTTTTTATTTTTCATATTTCGTAGGTTTGAGGTAAAAGCATCCATCCGTTTTTTGAACTGAAATACCAAAAATTGCGGTTGACGCACATTTATACTTTCCAATAATAAGAAGTTTATCTAGTTATTGCTACAATAAAGGGAAACAATGTGAAATGAATTAGACATAAGATAGCTAAATTTAACAAATTTGTGGGTAGGATTGTGAACTTCTTATTTATTGAATTAATTGGGACAATATACGATGACCCATTGATATTCGTTTTTCAGGTAACATATACATTCATCAAGATTGCGTGCTCTCGGCATGCCAGTTCACTTTGTTTACATCTTAATATACATTTTACTTTATTCAATGATCAAATAGACACATATTCTTATTTTCTATAGATTTAAACCCATGTACTGTATGGAAAAAAGGGACAAAAGATACCAGAGGGGCAGTCAAACTAACAGATTGAAAATAAACTAAAAATAAAAAGACAATCAGACAAATAATAGTACAGAAGACACAAAATAGCAAACTAATGACCATGCAACACGAGCACAACCAACAACTGGGGGTGATCGCAGGTGATCCGGAAGGGTACACAGATTTTTGAGTTGTTTTGTTTTTAAAGTGATATTACCAGACAAAAGAGAGAAAACATTTTTTCTAAATTTTTCGTTAAACGTTACATAATTATCTTTTCTGGATTTTACATAATTTTGTTTCTGAAAATTTTAAAACATTTAACGACACTTCATTTTTGATAGTTTAATCTTGCCATTTTAAGTTTTGGATGTTTTTGTTGTTATGAAATGCTTGGTAATATATATGTAAAAATATAATTTTGCAGCATGCATAGAAGGGACGCTCAGAACAAGACACCCAGCCGTGAACGCATACAAATCATACTCCAAACATGAAATCCAGCAATTTGATTGGTTGATTTTCGAGTCTGAGTACAAAAATCATGCTCGAAAGTTTTATGACCGTGAGGCCCGATATACGCTGAATTGAAATAAATATGTGTCAAATGTGTGCAATACATATGGTATTACAAAAGGCAATCAAACCCAACATAAAAGTATAATTTTGTTTTAATATTTATAGATAATATATGCAAGACCAATATATTGTTAATCTGTGTTTTCAATTCGTAGTGTATCAATGCCGTCTCCTCTTGTATATATCATCAATATTTTGTACATTCTCACATACAAGAAATCTCGTAATTTCTTATATAATTTGATAATTTTAGTCTTCTTAATCGATTGTTATGAGATTATTTAAATAAACATAAAAAAAAAAGTTATTGTTTTAGTCTACTTCAAATCAGAAAGACTAAAATTATATAATATTGACTGTCTAAAAGTCATTTCAAACAGTGCTGTACAACACTAACATTCACTGTTATTTTATTTTGTTGCCTTAACAATGCATAACAAATGGAAGAAACGACCAGCGGCTTATATTTTGTAATTTGAATTCCAATTATAACATTTTGATTTCAAAATGTTGAAACAATCGAATAATTTTGCTGTTTTACGAAATCCTTTAAAATCTGTATAAAAAAAAAATTATTGACGTACCAACTGGCGCATATTTTGTTGAAATCTACATTCTATCAAATATTAACGATTATTAGACTGATTGATTGGTTGATTAATACATTGATTGATTTACTGAGACTCAAATTGATACTTTTTAGTGACAAATATTATGCATAATCAATAGCAAGTCTAGACAACCTTTTATTTTCATGTCCTTGTATTATATCAAAACCATACCTTTATTTAAACTTACACCTAAAGTTTTGAAGTATATCCAATAGTATTGCTATACAGTACAGTGATATGAACAATTATCGCAAGAAACTAACTTAGGGTCGCCGTCAAGGCAATTGACAACGTCGTCTGACGTAAAATAGTGATTAACAGATTATCTATCATTGGTCATCTTAATTTGATTGTTTTTTTCATTTTTGCAGTACTGATTAAAGGTAGACAAATCAATTTCGTTTAGATGCCCAAAGATAATCTATAAGTATTAACTGATAAGTTTCATTCACATTCATTTTGATAAAGTATGCATGTTTTCGTGGTTCATTGTGTCGTTGAAAAGATTGTTCTTATTAACTATAGTACTAACCATAGACCATCTAAATGATCAATGTCATATCAGCGAATACAATACAAAGACAATGTTGAACATTACACAAAACGGTTCTGTCCTTACGTTTTCCGCAGGGAATATTAATTCTGTAGTTTTGATTGGATTATCATATTTTCTTGGTACAGTGCTTATTCTTATCAACGTTCTATCTGTACTAGTTGTCCTATGTTCATTTTATAGAAGGATTGATCTGAAAAATATGCATGCACTTTTAAGTTTGAGCATAACTGATATGTAGTTTAAATTTATTTGGTTTCTTTTAATTGACACAAACGTAACAAAGGCCAATATTGCGTACACGGAATGTGTGGACACAGAATGTGTCGTTCGTATTATTATTGTATCACTGTCTTATTTTGTATCAAATGTACATGTATCTAACATTTCACTTGACAGAATATATACAGTTTGTTTACACGCTCAAATATTTATAAACCACGGATCTAGAGGAGCAACTACCATATTGGCAGTTATTGGTTTATGGATATTTACTGCCGGTTCATTGGTTTTGATTAAGACTCTAAATGGTAGAGACAGTGGTGAGCGTGGATGTTCTTTAGGTGGCGTTGTGAACGCAGGATTTCCATATGTAGCTACATTACTTGCACTTATCCAAATTGGTACAATGACCAATGTATTAATTATGATAGTTTTTCTAATTCGGACGTAAAACTAGTAAATGTGACATCCGCCTTTGTGTTACAGTTTGTGTTCATTGCTAAGTTTACCATGAAAGTTTTATTAATACAGGAATCAATAGTTGAATGGTCGTCTAGATTTGTCCTACATTCTACTTTTTTTCTTATCGTCCCTCACAGCACTAGTAAATCCCATCCTATATACCTATAGAATACGAAAATGCAGAGTTTTACTTCAGGAAAGTACACAGTTATTGAACTGTTGTCGGAAATAAAGAACAGTGTAATCCAAAACACGATCTTCATATTATTGACTTTTCACTCCGGAGTATAAAAGAGGGACGAAAGCTTAAGATACCAGAGGGACAGTCAAACTCATAAATCGAAAATAAACTGACAACGCCATGGCTAAAAATGAAAAGGACAAACAGACAAACAATAGTACACACGACACAACATAGAAAACTAAAGAATAAGCAACACGAACCCCATCAAAAACTGGGGGTGATCTCAGGATTTCAGTTATTATTTATCAATTTATGTGTCACCGGTTATATTCCCTATATATTAATGATACCATTGTATTGAGAATACAATGGAACCTTATTTTGAATCTTTTGTTACTTCATTGTACATTTACTATAATGAGACATGTTTTAACACAAATGAATGAAGTCATGCAGTTTTGAATACTTTTAAATTACCAATTATCACCATCATATACCATATAGATATGTAGTATCACATCAGCAAGGAGAATAAACAGAAAGTGCTGACCAACATTATAACACCCAATGTGTGTATCTTTACGTTTTCTGTGGGAAATAATCATTATGGGGTTCTTATTGTATATTCATATTTCATTGGTATTTTGATAGATTACCTTAGCCGTATTTGGCACAACTTTTTGGAATTTTGAATCCACAATGCTCTTCAACTTTGTACTTGTTTGGCTTTATAAATATTTTGATATGAGCGTCACTGATGAGTCTTATGTAGACGAAACGCGCGTCTGGCGTACTAAATTATAATTCTGGTACTTTTGATAACTATTGAATGTTCTGATACACGTATTGTCTATAATAATTGTCCATTAATCCATACACGAAATATGTTGTTCGTTTTGTCGTTGGCGCACTGTACTAATGCTTTTTTTCTGCACACATTAGTTCCTTCTTTTTAGGAAATGACAGATCTGTCATTGTGAAAGATATGAATAATTTTGTTGAAGATTGTAAAATGACTTATACGTATTTAGAAGTATATTACGTCTCATAATATTGGGCCATTCCAGTTAATGTCTGCTATAGGGGATGGATGGTCCGTTCTGAGGGGTGCAAAATTTATACATCTTAAGGGGTGTAATTTTTTTTTCATCTGACACGTACAATTATACGTAAAAAAATTATGAGGGTCTTGCAGCAGTAAATAGTTTGCAAGGTAAAAAAAATTACATCTTAGGGGTTACAAAAATGCCTATGTCAGATCTTAGGAGTGCTAAAGTATCTAAACTGTTTCGTATCATATGTTATCTGGCATCGATAATATACTTACTAGTCATATACTTTGTACTAAATGAAAGTTTTATAGGGATAGAATGTATCTTCTGACAGGTTGAAGTGTCGGCAAAATTCTGTTGGGTACAACCAATGCGGTAAAAAAATTATTCTAGGTCAATTTTCCAAATGAAAGTCCATCCACCCAAAATGAACAGAAACTCTACATCTGATAGGTCTTAATTTTTATATCTGATAGGTAGTTTTTCATAATATTTTTTCTGATACGCACTAAAAAAAAATCCCCATCCGTCCCCACCTGTCAGAATTAACTAGAATGGCCCATTGGCATTGTCGAGGTTATGTAAATAAAATCCATACAAAAATAGAATACAATTTTAAAGGAGCAAAATATGGTTCATATCGCAATTTTAATTTATGGATCCCTTTTCCATATAATGTGATATAAAATAAATTCGATTAAAAGTCAACGCTTTTCATTTATTTGTCATGTTTTTATCCCTTTTTCGAGGGGGGGGGGTGCACAAATTTGAATAGTAAAGAAAATAATTTAAAAAAAAAGCTACACATGGTGTGAATAGAAAGCATATGCAAAAAATTATAACGAATGTAAACTATATTTTACCGAAGAGACTTCTTTGACCAAGTACCGTAATGATCTACCACAGAGTATATAACCTGTCGTAAAGTTAAATATTCCGAGGTCAAAGGTCAGTTATATGAAAATCAATCAGAACGACATAATTATTATTCGCCACATTATATGGAAAGGTACACACATTTGGTGTAATGTTGGTCAGCATATTTATTTTAATTATCCTTGCTGATGTGATACCACATATCTATAGTGTATATGGTGGTGAGTATGGTAATCTAAAAGTTCTTACAACTGCATGATTTCTTTCATTTGTGTTAAAACATGTCTCATTACAGTAATTGCACCATGAAGTGACAAAAGATTCAAAACAAGGAGCCATTGTGTTTTCAATGCAATTGTATCATTAATATAATAGTATAGGGATTATAAATTGATAAATTATGTTCATTGTTTTAATTGCAATTTAGAAGAGATAAAGTACATGTCTAATAATTAAAAAAAGGGACACGGATCGACCGTCGACTGATATTGCAATTTTTCGTTAACATGGATCCAATTTTAATTATCATACATCAATTTTATTATCTGTTATTTTTATTCTGCAACTAGTTGTGTTTATTTCCTAAATATAGTAACATAGCTATATTTTGTATAATGTCAATTTTATCATGGAGCACTTTCTTCACAACCAGGGGTTCATTAAGGGATGAAAATAAGTATGACATTTGTGTTACTATTTAAAGAGCTATCAATGTATTTGTTTACGTTGCAGTATAAAACCAATATTAGGTCAATGTCATAAAAATATAAACTTTTTTTGTACTCGGTGCAAAACTATGGAAGGGCTCGGTAGAACATCGCCCTTACCCAGTTTCTCAGCCTCATACAAAAAGTGTATATTTTTCTTTCATTGACCTAATATTGTATATGAATCTGTCTGAATGTGTTACAATCCATAAATAGATACCCATTTAACATCTCAAACAATATGACTAAGCGGGAACAATTTGCTTTTTTTGGAGTATAAAGGTTGGGCCATAAAACCAAAATGAACTATCAAAACTTTGACTAGAGCTCACTAAAAACCTGTTTTGTGAAATCAATTTTAAACATATTGGACAGGAGTTTTCGTGATTCTAGCTCAGCCACCATGTCTTGATTCAAAGAGTGTTCCTTATCTTAGCTAACTGGCAAGGTCTTGTTTCACAGATTTTATCTGATCCTTGCTGACCTGTCAACGTTTCCGTTACCCCTATCTAACCCGTCAGGTCTTGTTTGACAGAGGTTTCCTTATCTTAGCTGACCCGCTAGATCATTTTTGACAAAGTTTCTCTGATCCGAGATAACCCTGCCAGTTCTTGTTTGCATATGTCAAGGTATTATTCAAATGTATTATATCAAAAAGAAAAAATGTGAGATTATTTAATATTACCTAAGATGTAAATGTTTAGAAAAATGTGTGAGCAAGGAAAAGCTAAATTATTAGATGTCAATCACTCCCCAAATACCACTTTTTTAATTTGTATACAAGTTTCTTGAAATTCTGTCAATCCATGTGTATGTGTACTGATGACTTTTGTATAGCGGAAAACCGCATGTTCCGATCCAACGATTAATAGAGGTACATCTGATGATTTGTTTTAACAATTGATCTCAGAATATCTATCACATTGATTTTATTTTACCTTAGAAATTTCATTTCTTTACCTAACCAATTGGTCGTCTTGCATATATGTATTACATGATTACCTACAGACATTACATATCCAACTGTTTGTTACTTTGTAAGGTGATGGTGATGGTCAGTAAATAGATGGTATGGCAGTGTCTCCAACTTATTACATTGGACTCCATTCATTTGGTAAAGAAAGATAGAACAAATTAAACATGTTTAAGCTTTTTAAAAAATAAAACACAGTTCTTTAATAAATAAACATAAAACATAAACATGTAACCTAATGAAAGTCTACAACAACAATAATAACAACTATGATTATAGAAATAAGACAATGAAGAGAACCAGTCGAACTATTTTATACTCCGAAGTCAAATGTCGGTTATATGAAGATCGTGTTTTGGATTACACTGTATTTAATTGCCTACAACAGTTCAATAACTGTGTACATTCCTGAAGTAAAACTCTGAATTTTCGTGTTCTATAGGTATAAAGGATAGGATTGACTAGTGCTATGGGGGACGATAAGAAAGAGGTAGAACGTAGGACAAATCAAGACAGCCATTCAACTATTGATCCACATAATAATAAAACTGTCCATGGTAAATTTAGTGATGTACACACAATACTAACAACACAAATTGTAACACATAGTCGAATGTCACTTTTACAAGTTGTTCTTCCTGTATCAATTCTTATCGTTGACTTCATAAGATTCTGGTGGCGAATTAACAAAACTATCATAATTAATACATTGGTCATTATACCAATTTGGATAAGTGCAAGTAACGTAGCTATGTATGGACATCCTGGGTTTATTACTCGACTTATAGAACATTCTTGTTCACCACTTTTTCTACCATTTAGAATTTGAAACAAAACCAATGAACCAGCAGAAAATATCCATGAACCAATTACTGTCAATATGGTAATAGCTCCGCGGTGGTGTATAAACAATTGAGCGTTTAAACACACTGTACAAATTCTGTCAAGAGAAATGTTAAATAAATGTACATTTGATACCAAGTGAGACAGTTGTACAATGACTAAACGAACAACACATTGCGTGTACGGAATATTGTTTTTGTTTATGTTTATGTCAATTTTTAGCAACCAGATAAATCCGAATATCATATCAGTAATGCTCAAAGTAAAAAGTGCATGCATATTTTTCAGATCATTCCTTCTTCAAAATGAACATAAGACAATGATCACAGATGGGTGGTTTATCAGAATGAACACTGTACCAAGAACATATGATAATCCAATCATAACTAAATAATTATTCTCTCCGTTTTGTGTGATGTTTAACATTGTTTCTGTATACTGTCGGCTGATATCAAATTACATATTTATATGGTCTGCGGTTAGTACTATTGTTCATCAAGAGTGCTTACAACTTCACAAATGTATTCATTTCTGCTGTTCAAAACGTGTCTCATTATAATAATTGTACAGGAGAGTGACAAAATATTACAATAAGTTGCCACATTATATGCACGGTGCAATTGTGCCATTTATATGTAGGAGTAATACCACCAAATCATAGTACGTCACATCCTGTTGAAGACGATAAAAGTTCGAAAGAGTTATTTCCTTGAATTTGCCAGTTGTAGGAAATATATTCTACATTTTATTGCAGTAAAAAAATCTGAGTCATAAACCTATATCTTGTTTTATTTCGTGTTTCTATATACAATGAAGTATCTAAGAAACTGAAGGTAACATGATTATTAAAGCTTTTAAACAGGAAGAAAGGGTTGAAAATTTGATTGGTTGACTTCCATTAATAGTTATTATCTTATATGCAATGTATGATATAAAAGGGGATTTTTTGTCTGTAGTACTGCACAGGATATAATTTTAAAAAATATTTATAGTATTTCTTAAAACGAAACAAACATAAATTCTGCATATTTGTTTTTAACGTACAAATTCAGCAGAAACTATTTGGAAAAAAGCAATGCAGTATTACTTCTATATGGAATCAAATCAAGAATAATCATTGTTTAGAATGTGCGCAACCAAGAGATAAAGTACATGAATAATGTCTAAATTGCACTTTTGCATAGTTCTCAATTCTAATAGTTATAGACTAATTTTATTATCTATAACTTTTATCAAACTCGTTAACCACCAGGACTTGTTTGACAGTGTTTCCCTAATCATGGGTAACCCACTAGGTCTTTTTCATAAGGTTTCCCTGATCTTTGGTAGCCCACAAGGTCTTGTTTGACAGAGTGTTCCGTCACCCTAGCTAACAAGCTAAATCTTTTTGACAGAATTTTTCGTCATCCTAGCTAACCCGCTAGGTCTTGACAGAGTTTCTCTGATCATAGCTTATCAGCCATGTCTAATTTAACAGAGTTTCGCTGGTCCTAGCTAACACGCCAGGTTTTCGTTTGAGAGAGTTTCCCTAATCCTAGGTCACCCATCAGGTCTTGTTTGACAGAGTTTTCCGTCGCTCTAGCTAACCCACAAGGTCTAGTTTTACAGAGTTTCAGTGATCATAGAGTACCCACAAGGTCTTGTTTGACAGAGTTTCCCTGATCATGGGTAACCCACTTGTCCTATTTTAAAGTGTTTCCCCGATCCTAGCTCACCTGTCAGGTCTTCTTAAAAATAGTTTGCATGATTATAGGAAACCCACCAGTATTTGTTTGACAGATCAACAGTTTCCTTGATCCTGAGTAACCCAACAGGTTTTGTTTGATATGGTTTTCTTCATCCTAGGTAGCCCACCTGGACTTGTTTGATAGAATGTTTTGTTTGACAGACTTTCCTTGATCCTAGCTAACCCATCAGGTCTTAGTTTGATAAATATTCCCTAATCTTAGCTGATCCGCTATGTATTGTTTGACAGAGTTTTCTGTCATCCTCTCTTACCTGCCAGGTCTTGTTTATCATAGTTTACCGGCATCACCTTAGCATGGTCTAGTTTTACAGAGTTTCACTGATCATAGCCTACCCATCATGTTTTGTTTGACAGACTTTCCTTGATCCTAGTTAACCCGCCAGATCTTAGTATGACAGAGTTCCCCTAATCTTAGCTCATCCGCAATGTATTGTTTGACAGAGTTTCCCTGATCCTGGGTAACGCACATGTCCTGTTTGATAGCTTTTCCCTGATCCTAGCTCACCCGCGAGGTCTTGTTTGACAGAGGTTTATGTAACCCTAGCTAACCCGCTAGGTCTTGTTTGACATAGTTTCCCTGATCATAGCTAACCCACAAGGTCTAGTTTGACAGTGGTTCCCGGGTCATAGCTTACCAGCTAGTTTTTCTATGAAACTTTGAGGTCTTGTCTCTATGGGTTACCTACGATCAAGTAAATTCAAGAAAAATCAAAGAGACAACCAGACAAACATTAGTACACATGACACAACATAGAAAACTAAAGAAACTAAAGAATGAGATACAAAAACCTTACCAAAAACTAGGGTTGATCACAGGTGCTCCGGAAGTTCATGTTATAACAAATATGTTTCCTTGATTCTAGCTAACCTGCCAGGTCTTGTTTGACAGAGGTTCCCAGATTTTTTTTTATGATATACTTCATCGATTTTTTTTTTACATTTGTTAGTTTGATACAGAAAATACCGATACCTTATCCCGGCCTCGTTAAACATTAGATTGTATATTCAGAAAATTGGTTAGTAACTGTTAGTATTCAAAATTATAACATATATACAATATATTTTTGTGCATCCATTATTTCAATATTGACCAATAAAGAGAGAATTTAATTAAGAGAGAAATTGGGAAGAGAAGAGAAAAAAATAAATAAATAAAAAATTAAGAAAAAAAATTAAAAAAAAAATTAAAAAATCTTTGAAATTTGGAAATTGGCAGCAATGGTTTTTTTCTCAGGATACAACATTAAGATGTATTTTGTTAAATGCATAAAAAGATAAAAAAAAAAATAAAGCTACATACTTTAAAGTGTGTTAATGTGAACATAGCTTTGAGATGTCTGATATCACCTGCCATGTCTGTGTAGAATCAAATTATAACCAGAATACACCAACAATGCTGCATAATATAATATAAAGTACTGTACCAACCAATAACATAAAATAGAGAAAAAGACATACAATTTGTAAAATTTAAAAATGGAAAGAGTTCATATATACTCAAAAAGTGTCAAAGCAAGACAATCAAATTATTAATAAACAAACTATGTCATTCTGGTCTCTTGTGGTCAGTTGTCTCATTGGCAATCATACCACATCTTCTTTTTTATATGTTGTTCAAAAAGCAACAAATCCAATATTGTTCTATTTTTTTAAAAAATATAGAAATGACGTGCTCAATGTGTGATATCAGTATCCTTAAAACTTGAGATGATTATCTCCCTTACATCATAAATAAATAGAATGATTCTTGTGAGTCATGCCTAAAAATGAAAAAGACAAACAGACAAACAATAGTACACACGACCCAACATAGAAAACTAAAGAATAAGATACACGAACCCCACCAAAAACTACGGGTGATCTCAAGTGCTCCGGAAGGGTAAGTAGATCCTTCTCCACATGTGGCACCCATCGTGTTGCTAATGTTATAACAAATATGTTTCCTTGAGTCTAGCTAACCTGTCAGATCTTGTTTACCAGAGTTTCCTGGATCTTAGATAACCCGTGAGGTCTTGGTTTGACAGAGTTTCCCTGATCTTATCTAACCTGCAAGTTCTTGTTTAACAGAGTTTCGCTGATCTTAGCTAACCTGTCAGGTCTTGGTTGAACAGAGTTTCCCTGATCCTAGCTAACCGGCCAGGTCTGGGATTGACAGAGTTTCCCTGATAATAGCTAACCGGCCAGGTCTTCGTTTGACAGAGTTTTGCTGGTCCTAGCTAACCCACCAGGTTATGTTTGAAAGATTTTCCACTGATCCTTATCAATCTGCTTTTACTTTTTGACAGCGTTTCCGTGATCCTAGCTAAACCGTCAGCTCTTGTTTGCACATTTCAAGTGATTATTCATAATTGTTATAGCAAAAAAATATATGATTATTTGTTTTACATGTTACCAGAGATGTAAATATTTAGAAAAATGTGTAAGTATTAAAGAGAGAGCTTACATTTTTCTGACCCCTCCCAAACTCCTACATTTTTTAAATTTATATTCCAGAAAAATAAAACTATATCAGGGACCTAGCAATAGTTTTTTTTCAAAGAATCAGTGCACTTTTCTTGAAATTCAGTCATTTGATGAGTCCAAGGTTGAGAATTACAGAAATAAAAACTCATAGCCAGAACAAACACATGTTTATGGTTGCCTTCTCGATGATCAACTAAACTTTGAGCTGCAACGTATAATGAATTTACTCTCCGACCATTGAATTCGTTTTTGAATGAAATTACCACGACTTACCTATAAGTCATCCGAAGTGTTATCTATACACACACATGTGCATAGTGGAAGATGACTTGTAGGATACAAACACATATACTATGTATTCGCTAGCTTAGTGGCCAAGTTGAATGGTCTACCCGAAGACTATCTCTAACTTAGGACCTTGCCTTTTTTCAAACTCCGTCATGAATGCACGGGTTCATTTTGCTCAGACTTTTGTTTTTTGTGTTGTGTTGACTATTGTATGTCTTTTGGTTGCTTTTAATTTCTTGCAATGTTATTTATTGTTAGATTGTTTTCGACAAATGAGTTTGGTGTTTTTTCATTTAATATTTCTTCCTTTTTTAAACAGTATTTTATAAAACCTGTTCGAATTTGGGGTTTTCTGTCCACTGTACTGTTGCTTTGGCCTTAAGACTGTTTTCATTCGCACTGTACTGATGATGTTTTTCATTTTGTGTAGAAGAAAATGACGTGTGGCGTAGAAAAATTTAAGAGTGGTATATTTGATGATTTGTTTAAATAATTCAGTTCAGAATATATATGACATTGTTTTTATTTTACTGTACGAATTTGATTTCTACATCAAACCATGTGCTCGCGTGAATATTAATAGACGTATCATATTACATACAGACATAACATATACAACTGTGCGGTTTTTTTTTTTTTTGTAAGGCGAAGGTTGGTAAATAGACAGTATGGCAGTGTATTCTATATATTATCTTGGACTCCATTCACTTGGAAGATATGACAAATTAAAGCTTTTAAAAATAATACTCTTTTCTTCAATAAAATAACACAAATTACATGCATTAAACTAATACAAATATACAACAATAAGAATATCAACTTTAATTATAAAAAAAGCAATGCCGAGAACCAGTAGAAATATGATATACTCCGAACTCAAAAGCCGGTAATATGAAGATCGTGTTTTGGATAACACTGTTTTTTATTTCCTACAACAGTTCAATAACTGTGTACTTTCCTGAAGTAAAACTCTGAATTTTCGTGTTCTATAGGTATATAGGATGGGATTGACTAGTGCTGTGAGTGACGATAAGAAAAAGGTAGAATGTAGGACAAATCTAGACGGCCATTCAACTATCGATCCATATAATAATAAAGCTGTCCATGGTAAATTTAGCAATGTACACACAATACTAACAATACAAACTGTAACACAAAGTCGAATGTCACTTTTATTAGTTTTCCTTCCTGTATCAATTCTTACTGTTGCCTTCATAAGATTCTGGTGGCGAATAAGAAAAACTATCATAACTAACACATTGCTGATTGTACCAATTTGCATAAGTGCAAGTAACGTAGGTACATACGGAAATCCTCGGTTCATTACTCGACTTATAGAACATTCTTGTTCACCACTGTCTCTACCATTTAGAATTTGAAACAAAACCAATGAACCAGCAGAAAATATCCATGAACCAATTACTGTCAATATTGTAATAGCTCCTCTGTGGTTTATAAACAATTTAGCGTTTAAACACACTGTACAAATTCTGTCTAGAGTAATGTTAAATAAATGTACGTTTGATACCAAGTGAGACAGTTGTACAATGACTAAACGAACGACACATTCCGTGTACGGAATATTGTTTTTGTTTACATTTATGTCAATTACTAGAAACCAGATGAATCCGAACAACATATCAGTAATGCTCAAACTAAATAGTACATGCATATTTTTCAGATCATTCCTTCTGCAAAATGAACATAAGACAATGATCACAGATGGGAGGTTTATAAGAATAAACACTGTACCAAGAACATATGATAGTCCAATCATAACTACAGAATTAGTCTCTGCGGAATACGTAAAGACAGACTCGTTATGAGTAAGGTTCAACATTGTCTTTGAATACAGTCAGCTGAAGTTAGATTTCATATTTATATGGTCTGGGATTAGGATAATTGCTAATCAAGTTTGCTAACAACCTCACGACTTTGTTATGGTGTGAACAAATATGTATCTAATTATAGCAATTATATAGAGAGGTGGCAAAAGATTCACAATAAGGTGCCACATTTTATTATCAATCCAATTGTATCAGTTGTATGCAGGAAATCAAAGAGGGACATATTAATTGGTAAACTACGTTTTTTTTTAGAATTCGCTTTAACAAATTAAGGTAAATAACATATATGATGACCAAAAATGGACAAGGTATGTTTATTGCCTTAAATGGCATTTTTTTTTTTTTTTGTTAGCATAGATATTAATTTTAACAGTCTTAAACTTATTTTATTATCTGTAAGGTTATCTGTATACAGGTGTTACAATTTATAATTAGATACTCAGTTACCATCCACTAAACAAAGACAGTTTTTCCCTTGGAGTTAAAAAGTTGAAGTATTTATAAAACCAAATTTGTAATCAAAACTTTCGTTAGAGCCCCAGTTAAAAACTTCTTTTTGAAAATAAATTAAAAGAAATTCACTTCTTTGTTTCAAAATAACAACATATTAGAAGACTATTAAAACTTGATAGTAATATAATGCTGTAACTAGAATAACAGAACAAGATAGAGGGTATGTACCCTTGTTTTCTAGATATTAGCCATTATTCAATCAACTTACATTACCTCACGAAATAGATTACCAGATTACCTTAGCTGTATTTGGCAAAACATTTAGGATTTTTGGTCCTCATTGATCTTTAACTTCGTACTTTATTTGACCTTTTTAACTTTTTTTGATTCGAGCGTCACTGATGAGTCTTTTGTAGACGAAACGAGCGTCTGATGTAGATACACAATTTTATCCTGGTATTTATGATGAGTTTATTTATTAACAGTCAGGATTGTACTCCGTCAAAATCATATCTCCCCATTACGCCAGTTTATTTTCACAATCGTAGAAATGGAAGCCATTGTAGGGATTCTGCGCTGCCAATTTGGCTCTTGAAACCGAATAAATTTATCCACATGGCACCATTATTATCCTTATATGTCAGTTGTATTTTTAAAGACAAATTTATCTACTAGCTAATGAGCATCAGTTATTGATTTGTCGACATATATTCAACTTAAACTATTGTCTGATCGGTTGTCAGGTGAAATTTTCAAAAATTCTTAAATATTTAAAACAATTCTAATTAAGGTAGTATGGGAGTCTAAAATAAAAATGATGGAATCAAATTTTGCTGACTTGATAGAAAATCTGGACCTTTGGTTCTCTGTTTTTTACAATCCAAGATGGAGGAAGACACCCATACCACCTTAAATATTTCGTGGAAGGGCAGACTAAAAATGTTCAGTGGTTGAGGATTATAAAATCTAGTTATCACACACAAAAAATATATTTTTTTGAAGATATGCATTTTCATCAACCAACTTAAAAGACTGTCGTCAGGTACTTTTAGTTATAATAGCTTTTTGAACACACTTACTCTGTTTTGTGACTCATTATATAGGTATTTCCCTTGACCCATATATTCCATCTTTTCGTAATGTGAATTTTTTATGGTATAAAGTCAGCCTGTAGCTTTGATGTATAATAATGATAGGATCTGAAGCGAGATGATATTCAATGTATCAAATACTCTTGCTTTGTACGTTTAAAAGACAAAATATACACTTCAAACACACCCTAACATAACATTTTCTCTTTTCGGTCCAATTGTTACCCATTTTGAGTCACATAATGGAAGGGCAATCACGAAAATTACTGAACTAAAAGATTGATATGTTCTCCGTCCGTGGTAAAAAAAAAATAACAAAATCGGAGGTTATGCATTTTCTACATCCAGCTTGATAGATATCCATGTCGTCCACTTGGTATCTAATTGTTCTGCATTACTACATGTATGTCATAGATAAATTGACAACTTATGCAAATGGTGTATTTAAAATGAAACAATCCGTAATTGAGAAGAAAGTTGTCGTTTTATTGGTTTTTATTAACTTTAAAGTTTATGTTACTATAGTAAACATTACAGTAAGCATTGATCGCCTTCTCTAACAAAAAGGTTAGATTCCTTTGTTCCTTTTCAACTGGGTTTCCGCCTGTTAAAATTTACCATTTCTTCGACGTAAAAAAAACAACCAGGATTTTTTTCAAATAAGGTATTTTACACTTTTATAAAAAAAAAACCAGAGGTAGCTGGTACTTTTTTTTAAATGGCTTTACATGAATAAAACCAAAAAATAAATATCTAACAAATAATTTACAAACAAGATGAGCTAACATCCTTGAAACAAATTGAACAGGAGTTTCCTTACTAACCTCATTGAACCTGTCCAGTTTGATAGAGTTTCCCTGGTCCTAGTTAACCCGCCAAGTCTTGTTTGACGGAAATTTCCAGATCCTAGTTAAGCCGTCAGGTCTTGTTTGACAGAAATTTCCAGATCCTAGTTAACCCGTCAGGTCTTTTTTGACAGACATTTCCAGATCCTAGCTAACTTGTCATGTCTTGTTTGACAGCGTTTTTCCCTGATCCTAACTATATATATGGCTAACCTGTCAGGTCGTCTTGTTTGACAGAGTTTCCTGATCATACCTTGACCTTTTAGGTCTTGTTTGACAGAGTTTGTCTGGTCCAAGTTAACCCAAAAGGCCTTGTTTGACAAAGTTTACCTGGTCCTAGCTAACCGACTAGGTCTTATTTGCCAGAGCTTCATACTAAAAATGTATGTTTTTACAATCCTACAAAACCACCAAATAATGAATTTATTTTTGGTGGAAGAAGACTTCAAGTCTTTCGAAGGCCTATTGTGCCAACTATAAGATCATTGAACCTCCGTATGCCGCATTCATTTCTGTGTATTACAATTTTATAACAACTTCTGATTCCTGAAACCGATTTTTACACATGATTAAGCATCTGCGTCATTCAATTTGTAAATTAGGATTGAAAAACAATCACTATCGTAAATATGTACCCTTTTATTTATGTAAATTATTAGATTTAATCTACATGAACGTTATTTGTTTACTTGTAACAGGATGTGTTTACTGTAGATATTTGTAGTACGCATGCGTGATTTTGGTATCAAGACAACTCGCCCTATTTACATGTTCGTCCTGAGTTCTTTCGCCCGTATAGTACGTTCGCCCTGTGTTCATTCTCTTCACTCTTGTCAAGGACGTTTTATTATACCTCATTGCATTTATTAAAAAATATTATTATTAAAGGTATCGTTAAAAAACTCTAAAACACGATTTAGTGAATATCATCTGTTCCTTTTTTTGTTCCCAACGTAAGAAAATCGTGGTCAGCCAATCAAATTCTGTGTTTCTCATGATCAATCAATAAGCCAATCAAAAACGTTTTCTATTCTAACATGCTAGATTTTGAACTTGTATTGTTTTCATCTAGTTGTAAAATCGTGAACATGGCATGTGAATTTTCATTTGCAAGCAGGTTCTTACACAGCTTAAGAATAAAAGCATGGCTGCGTGACAAAATTCAATGATGCAGAATACCATATTGATAATAAATAGTTTTTTTCCCCACTAATTTATTGACATAATACTTGTTGTAACATATCTTATTTTTTGTATTCAATTAAATCATTTAAAGGACAAAGTACTATTTTTTCACAAAGACCAACAAACAGGTTGCCCTCGCCCCGACCCGCTCCAATATGAGTGGTGTCCCTAAAACAAGGGGTCATTTTACAGTTAAAAAAAAAGAAATTTTTTAAGATTTTAAACTCAAAAGTGGGAAAATTTATATTTGGAACTAATTTTCTAAATGAGGGGTCAAATCAATAAAGAAGATACCAATTTAGAAATATCACAAAATTCTTTTGATATGTTTTGACAGTTTACTACTTGATATATCCATAGTTCGTGGGGAGTTATATTATATGAATATAAAGGTGCTCATTTTTTACAGTGGGTTGTAATGTTCTTCCAATGAGGGTTACCCCTCATTTGGAGTGTTGTTCCTAACCTGTTTAAGATCCATCTTTGTGCATAATTCAAAATTGGAAATTTCAACAAGCATCTAATATTCTTACACAAGAAAATAAACCCTTGTCTGCTAGCTCCATTTTTATCTTTTCTACCGATTTAATACATTTTGTAACTACAACCATGCAAACAAACTTAAGAAAAAGGCAGGTAAGTTCATCATACAAATATGACACTTTTTCTAGACAATCCAGATCGTGAAAAATACCTCGTTAAAATTTTTAACCTTTAAAATTGTTGTCGTGCACTAAAAAACCCCATGATAACTTTCAAAAGTCTGTCCGTCCGTCCTGCTTCGGGTTAGAGATTATGGTCAAGGTAGTTTTTGATGAAGTTGAAATCCAATCAACTTGAAACTTAGTACACAAGTGTTCCTTATGATATGATCTTTCTAATTTTACTGCCAAATTAAAGATTTTACCTAATTTTCACAGTCCACTGAACATAGAAAATGATTGTACGGATGGGAAATCCATGTACTTATGACCCATTCTTGTTTGAAGAAAAAAATACGTCATAACGATAATGGAACAAAGCAGGCTGGGATGGTTGGGTTGCTTTTATGTTAATTCAAGTTACCTTTTATTCACCTTCTTCCACCTCAGAGCTATCAGCTCTTTGATTAATAACATTTTTTTGCTATATCCATGAGTTACAAAAATTTATATTAAACTTTCGTTTCATATGCATTGTTTCGGCGTTTTCATTAGAAGCATATGCAGTCATAAATGAAATAAAGTAAAGTTTTCGTGTGATTTACGATAAATGTCTGTCAATCAAAATTACACAAATTCTGTTGAAACATAAATTGAGCGCCTGCTAATATGTTTAACCCATCGTATATGCCTGTTACAAAGAAAGGCAATAGTAGTAAACCGCTGTTCGAAATTCATATATCGATGGAGAAAAAAAACAAATCCGGGTTACAAACTAAAACTGAGAGGAAGAAATCAAATATAAGAGGAGAACTACGACAAACAGAAACACAACACTAACATGTTACACACACAAACGAACTATAATATAACAATGGCCATTGTCCTGACTTGGTACAGGACATTTTAAGGAACAACATGGGGGGTTGCAACTGGATATGTGGCAAGTCAAATCTCCTGCTTTTATTGCAATGTTAAATATAACATTAAAATGATAACATTAAAATGATAACATTAAAATGATAACATTAAAATGATAACATTAAAATGATAACATTAAAATGATAACATATATTACAAGCCAGAAGCCTGTTATTAAGTTGTTGTCGTTTAATTTTTTCTGTGTATCATGTGTGTTTGTGTTTTTGTTCATTATTTTGTAAATTATACAGTTTTTGTCGTTAGAATTGTGTCACATTAATTTTGTCATTTAGGGGCCTTTTATGACTGACCATGCAGTATGGGTTTTACTCATTGTTGAAGACCGTATGGTATCCAAAAGCTGTTAATTTTTGTGTCATTTTCCTTCTTGTGGAATGTCGTCTCATAAGTAATCAAACCACATCTTTTCATTTGTATAAAATATACAATCTAATTTAATCAGTATATCAACGAGAAAATCTTTTTAGAGAAATGAATATAGTAGATGTATTTTAATCGATCGTGCCAAGTAATCTTCAACTATTTGACCACATTGTATGTGTACCAACTTTACTTCGATACCAACAGTTCTTGGAATCTTCTTTTTGTCAAAGAAAAAAAAAGAAATGTTTTAATGAAGTTAGAATAAAGTTTTTTAATTCAAATCTTTTATTATTTTTTAAATTTTACTTTAAAGTTTAACAAAGATCCATGATGCGTGGGTCGAACACACATATATTGTAGCAAGTAAAGCGTTGCAAGTCAGAACTAATTTACAAAATGGCATTTCATTTATGCATTTGATAATGTGCATTTAATACGACGATGTACTTGTAATTGTTCTCAAAATGATCGTTTTATTGATTTTTATTTTCTAAACATCTTTTAATGTTGTTTATCCGTATGTAGGCAGTTAAATATCATTTCCATTTCTAACAAAAACGTTAAACGTCTCAGTTATTAATATCCTTCATCTTTTATTTCGTATTTGAATGTTCCAAAGTCAATCAAAGTTTTAAACATGTACATGTAAAAGTGCACTTGCATACGGTAGACGCAGCTTATGTTTTATTTTTATCATGCTTCAACTATGTTTGTGACGTCACAAGCATCCATCAGTCGTATTTTATGGCACAAGAAATGTAACTGTATTAAATTTGCGACAACAAGAGGCAAACGTAAATAGAATAACTGGTTATCAAGTTAACTTGCTGTAGGACTGCACCCATATGTAGTATATTCTAGATACGTCAGGTGTTTTAACTTCCGTATGAAATGAAAGAAGTGTCATCAAATAGTAATGTCGCTGCAAATATTCAGTATATTTGCCTCTACATATGCAGAAAATTATTATAATTACAATGAACTAAGTATGCAGGACTTATTCTGGTGAAAGCTAATAATAACTATTTGCACAAGTATTTTAAATTGTGTAATGTTTGTATTTTAAAGGATATTTTGTGACAAGGTTTGTAAACTTACGTACGTTTATCCTTCAGAAAATGAGGTATAAGTGGGAAGATGTTTTGCAATTAAAAGACATTAAATTACCAAATGTCTACCTACGCATAGTCATTATTAAAAATATGTTGAAGCTGGGGGGAAACATATCTCAGAGTAAATTACCGTTTGATGCTTACAAATTCAAATATCGTTTACTTCAATTTTATTAAGAGTTTAAAACAACCCATACAATTTATTTAATTTAATAATTTTTTTTTTCATTTTCCATCTGATTTTAAAGTAGAGATATTAACATAACATGTACGTCATGTATATCCTGAAGAAAATAACTAAAGTACAAAATACTATAAAATAAATATTTTAACAATTACAAAAAGAACATATTTTTCATCTCGAACAATACAGGATCAAAACGTTATTATATTCCTTTCTTATAAAACTTTATAAAAGACTTTAAGATTATTTTTTCTATGTTTTTTTTTTTTTGAAGATTTTTAATTAGCAATCATCTAAAAATTGTCGAGAAGGACTTTCGTGTTCCTTTTAAAACTTCAAAATACGGTTAACATATACAACTTTATATTTTTCTTGAGAAACTTTGTAATTAAAAACCCCATGTCTCCCCGTTTAAAAGAAAAATTGTTTGTGCAATGAGACTGTCATAGTCTCCTACAAACAGACGATGTATAAAATAATGCATTCGACAAAATACAACGTTCTAACTATTTATTTTAAGCATGTACGTACAGATGAACCAAAAAAAAAAACAACAAACTCATGCAATACGTATATTTTGATTCCAACTTATTTAAGTTGTGAAACTGGTAAAGGTCTTTTTAAATTGTTTAATGTAATTTCCGCATTTAATAGAGTGTAATAGAACTAACTAATTTGTTCGTAAAAGTCAATGCATGATAGTGTCAATTTTGTGAAATAAACTCTATCTTTCAGTTTTTAATCGTGAATCCGGAAATTTCACAGAAAAATAACACATATATACATTGACGATTGGTAGCTGTTATGTGTAATGGAATTGGGAATTAAATAAGGATTCCTTCCCCTTTCCCTTTTTTTCTACACACGGCCCTAGTTATTTTCCATTCAAATCTACATATAAACGAGAATAATATTACATCAATGTTTTAAGCTATTTCCTTGAAATTTAATAGAATAATTGCAAACAAATTTCAAACAATTTATGTTTTTGCATATGCTACATGTAGCATGGAACCTTTAAAGTTTTTTCCAAAGAATCATGAACCATTCCAATTTTTTAGAAAAAATATATATTTGGAATCGTCTTTTCCTTCAATACTCAACCCAGATCAATGCAACTATTTTAAACTAATTTAACACTTTTAATATTTGTGGCATTATTATAAAAACATGTTGATGTGATATTTCATATTGATATGGTATATTGAGAATAAAGATATATGGATATATATGGTCTGTTATTATGATTATTAAAAACAGAATTGTTAACAACTTCACAAGTTCTCATTATAGCAAAAGTATAGGGAAGTGACAAAAGATTCACAATAATTAAGGTGACCAATTATACAGTGTTTTATTCTTAATGCAATTGTATCAATTAAATATAGCGAGCACAAATAGGAAACACACATACATTACTAAACTGTGCAATTTCAGAATCTGCATAACAAAGAGATAAAGTACATGTAAAATGACAATTAAATGGACAAGAAATGTTCGTTGACTTAATTGTATTTTTTTGTTAGCATGGATCTTAATATTTAATAGTAATAGACCAGCTTTATCATCTGTAATTTGTATCTGTATAAAAGTGTTAAATTAGTAATTAGATTTCATTTATCTTCCAAAATCATTATTATTAAATAAAATTTATACAATTTGCTCTTTGGAGTTAAAGGTTGAGATATCCATAAACCAAACTTTCTCTAGAACCCCATTTCAAACCTTCTTTGTGAAATGCACTTAAGGAAGTTAATTTCACTGTTTCAAAATAAGAGCTATAAGCTATTCAATTAATTTTGCGGATATGATTCTAAATCATCTTACAATTAGCTTTGACCATTTCTTCTACTTACAAAAAAAAAAAATAACAAGGAATTTATAAAATTTTCAGTTAAGGCATTTTAAAATTATGAAAAAGAAACGAAGTAGTTAGCGGGCATTTTTTTAAATAGCACATCATAAACATGATGAATAAAACCAGAGGATTCTGAATATTTGAAAAAAAAATCAAAATCAAGGGGAGCTAACTTCCTTAAAACGAATTAAACAGGAGATTCCTAGATACACACTGTCAAACAAGACCCAGTAGGTTAATCTAGTATATTCTGAGAGAGAGAAAAAATGGTTATCGTTTGTTTCTGTGAATCATAATTATTTTCGTTCATTTTTTTTTTCTAATGAATTATGCCGTTCGTTTTCGCGTTGGAATTGTTTTATATTAATTTTCATATTTCTGACTATGACGTATAGGTTTTGCTAATTGTTGAAGGTTGTATGGTGACCAATAGATGTTATTCCTGTGTCATTAGGTTTCTTGTGGAATGTCGTCTCATTAAAAATCATACCACATCTTTTCATTTGTATATGTTATGTAATTTTAAAATCATTCGATCAACGAGGAAATCTTTTCAGAGAAACCAATAAATTAGATGTATTTCAATCGCGACAAGTAATCTACAACTATGGCCGATTATTTGAACATACATCATAATAATTTTGTTACTTCAATACCAAAAGTTATTGAAATTTGATTTTTTCACAAGATAATAGTACTGAAAATTCTGAACGAAATAAGAATTAAGTTTTCTTTTGTTTGATACGGTGCATTTATATTGACGATGAACTTGTAATGGTTCTCACAATGAAAACTCTAGATCTATCGAGCGGAGAAATTTTATTTTAACACCTTTAAATGTAGTGTATACACATATATGCAGTCACATGTAATTTCCACTTCAAACAAAAACGCAAAACGTCTCCGCTATTTATATAATTCATCTTTTATTTCATATTTGGATGTTCGAGAGTCAATCAAAGTATAAAACATGTAGGATGGTGTGTGTCATGGCCAGACGTTACAAAAAGTCACATGTAATTTCCACTTCAAACAAAAACCGTTAAACGTCTCCACTATTTATATAATTCATCTTTTATTTCGTATTTGAATGTCCGAAGGTCAATCAAAGTCTTAAACATGTAGATAAACTCATCATAGATACCAGGACGAAATCTAGTTGAAGAGCATTGAGGACCAAACTTCCGAAAAAGGTTTGCCAAATACAGCTAAGGTAATCTATGCCTTAGGTAGAAAAGCCTTTGTATTTCAAAAAAATCAAAAATTTGTAAACAGTAAATTTATAAATATAACCATATCAATGCCAATTCATGTCAGCACAAAAAGTGCTGACTACTGGGCTTGTGATACCCTCGGGGAAATAAATCTCCACCAGCAGTGGCATCGACCCAGTGGTTGTAAATAAACTCATCATAGATACCAGGACTGAATTAGGATGGTGTGTCATGACCAGACGTTACATAATTAGGTGGACGTTGTCCTATCATAGTTGCACATGATAATATATATCATGTACATTTAAATATGATATTCTCTTTGTATGGGCTTTTACATTTATGTATCAGAGCTTAAAGAAAGATATTTTGTATATTTTTTTTTTAAACAATCATTTTATTTTATCCGATTTATTTTCAAAACACACCTTCTTTCAAAACAAAACAGAACACAAAATTCAAATACAAATAAAAAAAATTTCAAAGGGACTTTAAATAATTTTGTTGGCAATTTAATGAGTATTAGTGGAAAGATATTTTGCAATTAAAAGACATCACCAAATATCTATCTACTCATAGTCATTATTTAACATCCATTGCAATTGGGAAAAAACATATAATTCAGAATTAATTGCCCTTGGACCTTTACAAATCCTAAATCGTTTACTCAATTTTATTTAGATTTGTAAACAACCAATGCAATTATTATTTTTTTATTTATTTTCATTTTTGCTTAAAAGTACAAATCTTAATGTAATATGCACTTCATTTATTTTTTACGAAAAATTACAACATTAAAGTACAAAATACTTAAAAAATAGTCATGTTTAATAAATTTATTATCAACTCCATAAGGAACATTTCCCTCTTGAATAATACAGAATCAATATTTTGAAAATAATTTCCACCATAAAAAGCACTTTCTTACCTTCCCTTCTTGAACGTTTTAAAAAGGTTTGGGATTATTTCTTCCCGTTTTTTTTATCGAAGATTTTACCTAGTACATGTAGTAATTAATGTAAAAAAATGACGAAATTTAAACATTTCAAAAAATAATAATCATTCAAAAAATTTCGGGAAGGACTTTCATAACTATTTTATCAAAATTCTATTGACATACACAACTTTATATTTTTCAGTTGAAACTATATAATTGAAAACCCCATATCTCCTCCTAGTCCAACAAGAAAAAGGATTGTTAGTGCATTGGGATTCGCATAGTCTCCCCCACACATGCGATGTAAAACATGATGCATTTAAAGAAAAAAAAACCTTCTAAGTAAATATTTTAATAATGCACGTACAGATGAACCAAAACAGATATATGCAAAGAGGTAAAGTCGTCTCCCCTTCAAATGGAGCAAAGCCGTTCCCGCTTCAAACAGAGCAAAGGCGTCTCCGCTTCAAACGGAGCAAAGTCGTCTACAGGATTTTAAAACGTGATTATCAAAAGAGTAAGGCTGTAAAATAATGTAAAGCACTGTTCTGCTTCGTATATAGACAGCAAGTATAAATATATGTGTATTACAAGGGTTGTTAACATGATCTCGTCCCGTACATGCATGAAACATTTGTTACTGGACGTTAAGCAACCATTTTACTTAATCTCATGAATAAACAGGAAATTTATATTCCTGTTTAAAAGAAGTTACCATTAGGAGTGAAAAGAAAGCTGATAAATGTAAAGCTTTGGTCACATGATATTTGAATGAATGTAATTTTATCTAAAAATCAATTTAACAAAAATCTACAGCGTAAATTGGTTCCTGTTAAGATTTGTATATTTTTTTGATTAAACAAATATGAGAACAAACTGTAAGTACCAATCAGATTTGTCATGATGGGTCTTGTTCGTGTTACTATGAGATATGAGCTTGTTCATTGTTAAAGGCTGCATACCCCACGTTAGTTGTGTACACTGATCCAGTCTATTTATAGTCTCATTATGACAATCATACCACAGCTCCTTGTTTTCAACCTTTTGGTCACGTGTTTGGTAAGAACAATTATGTCAGAGAATATAATAGACAACATATCAGTTTATTCGACTACATGGTTTTTTTCCCACATTGTTGAAGGTCGTACGGTTGTCTATAATTGCGTCCATACACTTTTTATCATTGGAAGATATAAACGATTTTTTCATTCCATATTTTTTGTCTGTTAAAAATTATCCAGCCACATTGTATCTCTTTTCTAAACTTCGCCTGTATAAATCAACAAGAAATATTTTCACAAAATAATTTCAATACTTGTAGACATTATAAAAAACAATATGCTTTGGAAATATATATTTTCCTTATCAAAATTAACGTGACTGCGTATTGGTACTTTATTGAATAACGCCCAGTATTTCAGTTATATTCAATTAACAATGACTTAAATTTTACATGAAGGACCAAAGATATAGATTGGCCATGATCCAGCCAGGAACTTTCGACAGCCTCATAAAACGAGGACAAAACACAGGAGTAAATAGATATAAGAAGATGTGGTATGAGTGCCAATGAGACTACTCTCCATCCAGGTCACAATTTATAAACAGTAAAACCCTTATAGATCAATGTACGGCCTTGAACATAGAGCCTTGGCTCACACCGAACAGCAAGCTATAAAGTGTTCCAAAAATGACAAGTGTAAAATCATTCAAACAGGAAAAAGGAACGCCTGAATCGATGAAAAAAAACTAGGACGAGAAACACTAATGAACCACATTAACAAACGACAACCAGTGAACATCAGTTAAATGACCTACTGATTCAAAGGTTCAAAACATAAATACGAAAAAATCGATTATTCTGACCAACTCAATCGAAAGTTAAAGATATAAAGATAAAACTTCCTTTTATTTTCTTATCACACTTTACCTAATCTCTCTCTATTTTATCTAACTTTTATACAGCAAAAACACGTATTCAATGTAAATTTACAAAATGTGTGTTAAATAACCTTTAAAGTAACCACGTAACCGAAAAATGATTGACAAAAAACCGTTACGTTCTCCTTATCTAATTTATGTTTTAAATGTAGTGGATAAGGGTCCGTCGTAAAATTTGCATGAAATGCAAAAAAGTGATTATATTTAACTTTGAAAAGAAGTATATATAAAACAGTTTCACTTTGTTTGCGTGGTAGTATCTTTATCCATCTGTGCTGACGGGTATATATTACATGTTATATTGAATATAAACAAAAGTGGTAAAATGGAAGACAATGCACATTTAGCTGATGGAGGAGGTATAGAAGGTAGGAATGATATTTGAAGTTAGTGGTTGGAAAATTTTCTCGTAATTAAATATAAGGATGTTCGCTACTTTTATCAAAATAACAAGCTTTTTAAAAAAAAAAAATGTTCTAAAATGAGAGTATATTAATAAAGTAACTTAAAACACGTGCTTGTTTTCTATAATTAAGACATCGCACATTTTGCGGAAAATGATTCTCTCTTGGTTTTTCGTACTTTTAACATTGGTCAGATTAAGAAATAACCAGGATTTTATAAGATTTTCAAGTATCATTTTTTCCAAGTTATATGTTGTAAAATTATGAAAATAAAGGTAAGTGGGGGAAATGTTTCAATAGAAATACATGGATAAAAACAAAGGATTCTGAAAATCTTAACAATATGGTATGAGCGTTACTGGTGGGTTTTTATGTAGACGAAACGCGCGTCTGGCGTTTTAAATTATAATCCTGGTACCTTTGATAACTATTGCCGTGAAACCGCAGCAACTAAGCAAATGGTCAACGTGAACTTGTGTTTACTGGTACAATGTACCTTTAGTTATCTTTTTACGTATTCTCCACTTATTGTGTCTTGTTTAATGGTTTACGTTTAATGTACGTTGTGTATGCGAGTTTTTTTAATAATTTTAAGTGATAAGGTTTTAGAGAGTTAACAAAATAGTCAAACCTGTCCCATGTCGGAAATCTTGAAAGATATTGTCCGAAATTATACTTTAAAGGTTTTGTCTTTAAAGACATTTGGTCGTAGAAATATAATGAGGTTTTATTAGATTTTGACCTCTATTTTGACGAGGTGCATTTTTTTAGTTACAAAATGTAGGGTCATTGGATAAACACCTCATTGTAGGATTCCGGCCGGATAGGAACGTTTATTATTACAGCGCATGGACGCACAAATTAAATACACATATAGGTGTGCTTGTCTATAACACAACATCAGGTAAAAAACTGGACAACATGCATACAAACGCAAATATATTGCATTAATATATTAATATATAGACTATTTTGTATTCATTTTTTGTATGTTTATTTTATTCCAGTCCTTTTTAAATTCAGCAAAATTTTCTCCAGTTTACGAACACAATCATATTAGCTCAATTTAATAACTTTAAAAATCAAATTTCTGAGGTTTTTTGCAAGGTTTCACACATGCGATGTAAAACATGATGCATTTAAAGGAAAAAACACCTTCTAAGTAAATATTTCAATAATGCACGTACAGATGAACCAAAACAGATATATGCAAAGAAGTAAAATCGTCTCCTCTTCAAATGGAGCAAAGCCATCCCCGCTTCAAACAGAGCAAAGGCGTCTCCGCTTCAAACGGAGCAAAGTCGTCTACAGAATTTTAAAACGTGATTATCAAAAGAGTAAGGCTGTAAAATAATGTAAAGCACTGTTCTGCCTGGACCGCAAGTATAAATATATGTGTATGACAAGTGATGTTAACATAATCTCGACAACTACATGCATGAAACATTTGTTACTGGACGTTAAGCAACCAACAATCAAACAATTTACTAAATCTCATAAATAAACAGGAAATTCAAATTCCTGTTTAAAAGAAGTTACCATTAGGAGTGGAAAGAAAGCCGATAAATGTAAAGCTTTGGTCACATGATATTTGAATAAATGTAATTTTATCTAAAAATCAATTTAACAAAAATCCACAGCGTAAATTGGTTCCTGTTAAGAGTTGTATATTTTTTGGATCAAACAAATATGAGAACAAACTGTCAGTACCACTCAGATTTGTCAAGATGGGTCTTGTTCGTGTTACTATGAGATATGAGCTTGTTCATTGTTAAAGGCTGCATACCCCACATTAGTTATGTACACTGATCCAGTCTATTCATAGTCTCATTATGACAATCATACCACAGCTCCTTATTTTCAACCTTTTGGTCACGTGATTGGTAAACACAATTATATCAGAGAATATAATAGACAACATATCGGTTTAGTCGACTACATGGTTTTTTTCTCACATTGTTGAAGGTCGTACGGTTGTCTATAAATGCGTACATACATCCATATTTTTTATCTGTTACAAATTATCCAGCCATTTCGTATTTTTTCTAAACTTCGCCTGTATAAATCAACAAGAAATATTTTCACAAAATAATTCCAATACTTGTAGACATTATAGAAAACAATATGCTTCGGTAATATATATTTTCCTTATCAAAATTAACGTGACTTCGTATTGGTAATTAATTGAATAACGCCCAGTATTTCAGTTATATTCAATTAACAATGACTTAAATTTTACATGAAGGACCAAAGATATAGATTGGCCATGATCAAGCCAGAAACTTTTGACAGCCTCATGAAACGAGGACATAACACAGGAGTAAATAGATATAAGAAGATGTGGTATGAGTACCAATGAGACTACTCTCCATCCAGGTCACAATTTATAAACAGTAAAACCATTATAGATCAAAGTACGGCCTTGAACACAGAGCCTTGGCTCACACTGAACAGCAAGCTATAAAGGGTTTCAAAAATGACAAGTGTAAAAACATTGAAACAGGGAAAACGAAGGCCTGAATCGATGAAAAAGGACGAGAAACACTGATGAACCACATTAACAAACGACAAGTGAACATCAGCTAAATGACCTACTGATTCAAAGGTTCAAAACATAAATACTAAAAAATCGATTATTCTGACCCACTCAATCGAAAGTTAAAGATATAAAGATAAAACTTCCTTTTATTTTCTTATCACACTTTACCTAATCTCTCTATTTTAACTAACTTTTATACAGCAAAAACACGTATTCAATGTAAATTTACAATACGTGTGTTAAATAACCTTTAAAGTAACCACGTAACCGAAAAATGATTGACAAAAAACCGTTACGTTCTTCTTATCTAATTTATGTTTTAAATGTAGTGGATAAGGATCCGTCGTAAAATTTGCATGAAATGCAAAAAAGTGATTATATTTAACTTTGAAAAGAAGTATATATAAAACAGTTTCACTATGATTGCGTAGTACATGTAGTATCTTTATGCATCTATGCTGAAGGGTATATATACATATTACATATTATATCAAAATATAAACAAAAGTGGTTAAATGGAAGACAATGCACACTTAGCTGATGGAGGAGGTATAGAAGGTAAGAATGATACTTAAACTTGTGTTTGGAAAATTATCTCGTAATTAAATATGAAGATGTTCGCTGCTTTTATCAAAATAACAAGCTTTTTAAAAAAAACTATTCTAAAATGAGAATATATAAATAAAGTAAATTAAAAAAAATAATAAATTGTCCTAGTGCTTGTTTACTATATTTCAGACATTGCAAATTTTGCGGGAAATGATTCTCTCTTGGTTTTTCGTACTTTTAACATTGGTCAGATTAAGAAATAACTAGGATTTTATAAGATTTTCAAGTATTATTTTTTTCCAAGTTATATGTAATAAAATCATGAAAATAAAGGTAAGTGGGGAAAATGTTTCAATGGAAATACATGGATAAAACCAAATGATTCTGAAAATCTAACAATATGATATGATCGTCACTGGTGGGTCATATGTAGACGAAACGCGCGTCTGGGGTACTAAATTATAATCCTGGTACATTTTTTACCTTTGATAACTATTGACGTGAAACCGCAGCAACTATACAAATGGTCAACGTGAACTTTTGTTTACTGGTACCTAAGCTTTTTACGTATTCTTCACTTATTGTGTCTTGTTTAATGGTTTACGTTTAATGTACGTTGTGTATGCAAGTTTTTTTTTATAATTTTAAGTGATATGGTTTTAGGGAGTTAACAAAATAGTCAAACCTGTCCCATGTCGGAAATCTTGAAAGGTATTGCCCGCAATTATACTTTAAAGGTTTTGTCTTTAAAGACATTTGGTCGTAGAAATATAATGAGGTTCTATTAGATTTTGATCACTATTTTGACGAGGTGCATGCTTGAGTTACAAAATGTAGGTGCATTGGACAAACACATCATTGTAGGATTCCGGCCGGATAGGAACGTTTATTATTACAGCGCATGGAAGCACAAATTTAATACACATATAGGTGTACTTGTCTATAACACAACATCAGGTAAAAAACTGGACAACATGCAGACAAACTCAAAGATATTGCATTAATATATAGACTATTTTGTATTCAATTTTTATATGTTTATTTCATTCCAGTCCTTTTTAAAATCAGCAAAATTTTCTCCAGTTTACGAATACAATCATATTAGCTTTAATTTAATAACTTTGAAAATCAAATTTCTGAGTTTTTTTGCAAGGTTTCGGCAACTTTCCGATTCTTTAATCAATTGGCCATTGGAAAGCCTCTAAGTTAAACAACTTTCCGATTTTTAATCCGAATGTAATAAATGAATAGAAACAAATTTTAAAGTCTTGTGGCAAATATTGAAATTAATACATACTAGTATTCAAGATGGACTGGGGGGAGAGATGAAGAATTCACAAAATGCATGTAAGTATTTTTGGACATACAAATGGTTAAACGGAACGAACTGTAAAGGGAGAGACAATTGCATTTGAAGGGCCCCATGATGAGCGTATGGTGGATAGAGGAAAAGAAATTAAGTCTCACAACACACTACCTGTGTATCTCACAAATTGGAGAGAAATTTTGTTAACTTGAAGAGAGTGTAACAAAAGCAACATATCAGATTTAACATCCCCAATCCATTTGAACCTGACTGCATACCGGACAATCAAACGAACACTTACCGTTTAAAATAAACTCATCATAGATACCAGGACTAAATTTTATATATACGCCAGACGCGCGTTTCGTCTAACTGTCAGACGGGAGAATTAAGTCAATAAATGATATGTATATGCCATTGTAGATCTTTTATGGTCTCAGTTTATTTGAATGTGATTGCAAAAATTGTAAAGGCTCGAAGATTTCCACAAGCTTCAAAGCTAGACTTCTAACAATTTATAGATGTACATAATGTTACATAGTCACGCGTGCCCTCGGTGGCCGAGTGGTCCAAGTAGTCTTACTAGTGTATCACTAGCCAGTCAACACTGAGGTTGTGTGTTTGAATCCTGCACGGGGTAGGTGCACTTGACTCCAACCCTAACAGTCTAAGAGGCACGAAAGAGACAAAAGTGTTGAAAGTAGCATTAAACACCAATCAACTAATATATACTTCGTCACGCATTAAGATTTTCTTTAACATTGCATACTAGTACATGCAGTACAATGTATATATATTGCATGTGTATAACCATGGCATCAAGGTAGATTAAAACAGTATAATACTAAATTAAATAATACTGTAAATTGATAGAATGCAAATAAAAGAACACAGAAAACTAACACCACAAACTTGATTGAAAAAATATGCGCTTTGTATAATGACGTGCATATGGATATATCAAATTTTTGTTTGTCTACCTCTTTATAAATAAGACACTACATGTACATGACGTTTCGATTGTTATACTTTTTGACACTAGTAATAAAATAAATCCTTAAAATAATATATTAGGATATTTTTTAATTTGTTTGACTATGGGTCTGTGTGAGGTAAATAGGAAACAATATGATGTGTGTTTTATAAAACGTCCCTTTATAATCAAAGATAAGACACAACTCGCATGTACAATGTAATGAGGCCTCTACACACAATTTTCATAAATGTAAATGTTGAATATTACCTGTTTACAAATAATGTTAATTTCAATAATGTGTCCTTTTAAAGTTATTCGTGTGAATAGATTTATTATTCTTTAAATGACTTAGGACTTTAAACAAATAACAAAAATAAGTGTTCTATATTTTGTTCTTCTCTATAAATATGATTGCGTTAAACCGGAACAGAAAAAAAAAACAATGGACGCCACATGAAGTGATGAAGTTTGCCATGCAACAAGTACAGACCTTCTAAAATTCAAACTGACCATTATTCCGTGCGTTCATCGTGTATCGTGCGTGTTGCGTGCGTGCATCGTGCGTGTATCGTGCGTGTACCAATCGTGCGTTCATCATTCATCGTTCCGTGTATTTTCCGTGTAACGTACGTGCATCGTGTATTCTTAATCGTGTATCGTGCGTGTATCGTGTGCTCATCAAACATTCATTCTTAACCGTGTATCGTGCGTGTATCGTGTGCTCATCAAACATTCATTCTTAACCGTGTATCGTGCGTGTATCGTGCGTTCATCAATCATTCATTCTTAACCGTGCGTTCGTCAATCGTGTATAATTGTGTAGATCAGATAACGTGCATTTGTGAAACGTTCATCTCTAATTGTGTAACGTTCATACATTGCGGTTTTTATATGATAGTCGGTTATAGAGCGGTTAAAGTATATGTATATCTATAATACTAAAATTACGAGGTCCAATTTGTCAGCCGTCATCGGGTAAAAACGACAAATCAAAGAATTCAACTCTATATATAACTAATATAGGACAATGGTGTAGATTAAAAATTACACCACTCCAGACCCTTTTGTTTTCCACATAATTAATATTGCCAATAATTAACAAGTTCCGGGTCGAATCCGATACCGATACCAATAGTATATTCACCTGTTAGCTATTACCTTATCTGTACGTTCCGCATTTGACAGGCGCACTACCAAACGGTGTATTTAGGATTTTGCTATATACACGGGTCATAATCAAAGGGCTGACACTACTAAATTCAATCATTGTCAAATTGTTCCCTATTGTAGTTTTATTCAGCAATCAGCAAGACTTTCTAAGATAACTAATATAGGACAATGCTGTTGATTAAAAAATACTCCATTCCTGGATAGCCAGGACCTTTTGTTTTCCAAATAATTAATATTACCAATAATTGATAAGTTCCAGGTCGACGGGTTCAAACAGAAAGATTTGAAAGCAGAGAAAACTTTGTATCTTATAATCGACATGACTTTATCAGATGACAATACTAATTACTAAAATAAGGCTTAGGCATAGTTATATACTTTAATTCAGTCACGGACCCGCGATAACACGGGTGTGTACTTGTATATATAATATATATGCATGTTCCGACTTTAAATAAAATTTACAGTCATACTTACTTTCTTGTAGACTCTTAATTAACTTCATCGTACATAACGTTCATACAGATTCATGACTTTTTGTGTAAATATTTTATCATCTGTAAAAATTTTGAGGTTATTCGGTGAATCTTGGCTGGGACTGACACATTTTGATATAATGATACATGTTGTACGTACAAACAATAACACGATATTGACATTTCTACGACAGAAGAGTTAAAATTGGAATTTCTATTCAACTGAGCGAAAATGGACTTAAAAATATACTGTTGGCCAACTGGTATTTGTTAAAAATATTCTGTCAATTAAAAACAAATGTGTTTTTGCAAAATTTAAATGTAGGGTAGCTCCACTAAAAAAATAGAAACTGGAAAGTATGAAAGAAAAGAAGTCCACGAGATGACATGTGTTGTAGCTCTACTATTGAAGATGAACTTCATGTCATTCTAAAATGCCCATTATAGTATAATATTATACATTTTAATGAACATTTTAACCCGCGGCTATAATTATCAGATAGCGAAAATTTAATATTTTTATTTGATAACAGCAATGTTGCTGCTGTAGTCGCCAAAAACACCAACAATATTTTATTGAAAAGAAACTATACAAATCGTTGGTTTTAAATCCCAGCTAGATTATAATTCTTCGCTTGTTTGGCAAATTCCTATGCTACTAAGATATTTCGAAATATTTAAGTTTTGATAATTACCATTATAAATATCATTTTTGTCTTAGTTTCTGATGATCACATGCACGTTATGTTATTTCATTGAGAAAATACAATATACAAGATTGTGGGGTAAATGTGGATTGCGGATTAAAATGTTAAATGTCAAACATGAATTAACAAATTAAACTGAGGCGAATTAACACGAATATGTATATTCTCTTCAACAGTGTTTGAATTCTCTGTTCTGAATTTCATCTAAACTAAGCTAAAATGTTTTGTGGAAAATTGAATAAAAATAAACAATACATGTATTTGAAGGCATTATTTTAATTAAACAAATTTAAGATCACGCAAATATATCATGTATTATTTTAAATTGAGGAACTTTTAAAACTTGAAATTGGATTTACAAGTTTAAGATATAATCTTGTTTTTTTTTGTTTTTTTTTTTTGTTATTTTTTTTATAAATTAGTTAAATATAAGGTATTATCATAACAAGTCTTTACTTGAATGGAATAAACATGGAACACTTTCACGGATTCATTTTTCATTGTGTTCATGGTTACCTATCAATGACACCGTTTTTAATGTCTGTCTAAAAGATTATTATCCGAAAAATAATTCACAATAGTACGTTGTTACTGACTAGGTTGGTCCCCTCCGTAAAACATTCAGTATGCCTTCGGAACATACAAATATTAAGGTATTGTCAAGAATTTCAATAACGGCCGGGAAACAAACTAGTTGTTTACCTTCTATGATTATTAAAGAATGACGGATGTTGTTTTTTTTTTTCGGTACGTCTTAACACTGCTAAGGAATCCTTAGTGCACTAAGGCTTTGACTATACAATGCCACTAAGGAATAGAAGGAGTGCTGTTATATGTATTATTTTTATATATCGTGTTAGAGATTGATATTTAATGCATAAATTTCAAATTTTACAGAAAAATAATCATAAATAAACGAGATATTCAACATTATTTAGACACGTGCCGGTTTTTCTTTGATATGCCAAAAATCAATGAACCGTTTGACAAGTGCCAAATAACATATATATAGCAACTGATTAAACAATGACGATCTTTTTTATTTTAAGTGATTTAAAACAATTGTATCGAAAAGATTTATGCTTCAAATATTTAATTAATGTGTTGTTCTTATTTAAAATGATGAAAAGGACAAATAATTTTGCTGTTGTTTCATTTCTTTTGCAACAAAATTGTTTGCTATAGGAGCACGACTTTGATGTGCGCCAACTTATAAATAAGAGTGTGGTCAGCTTGTTAAAATGTTTATGCAAGATATACGGAAACAAAAGGAATATATATATTTATAAGTGTTTTGTTTTTATTTTAATTCCGACAAATCAATTGTCAATAGGTATTCCTCTAAGTTTAAACAGCTTTCCGATTTTTAATCCGAATGTAATAAATGCATAGAAACAAATTTTAAAGTCTTGTGGCAAATATTGAAATTAATACATACTAGTATTCAAGATGGACGGGGGGAGGGATGAAGAATTCACAAAATGCATGTAAGTATTTTTGGACATACAAAAGGTTAAACGGCACGAACTGCAAAGGGAGAGACAATTGCATTTGAAGGGCCAATGATGAGTGTATGGTGAATAGCGGAAAATAAATTAAGTCTCACAACACACCACCTGTGTATCTCACAAATAGGAGAGAAATGTTGTTAACTTGAAGAGAGTGTAACAAAAGCAACATATCAGATTTAACATCCCCATTCCATTTGAACCTGACTGCATACCGGACAATCAAATGAACAGTTACCGTTTAAATGTCAGACGGGAGAAGTCAATGAAATAATATGTACATATGCCATTGTAGATCTTTTATAGTCCCAGTTTATTTGAATGTGATTGAAAAAAAATGTAAAGGCTCGAAGATTTCCACAAGTTTCAAAGCTAGACTTCTAACAATTTATAGATGTACATAATGTTACATAGTCACGCGTGCCCCAGGTGGCCGAGTGGTCCAAGTAGTCTTACTAGTGTATCACTAGCCAGTCAAACCTGAGGTTGTGAGTTCGAATCCTGCCCGGGGTAGGTGCACTTGACTCCAACCCTAACAGTCTGACAGGCACGAAAGAGACAAAAGTGTTGAAAGCAGCATTAAACACCAATCAACTAATCTATACTTCGTAACGCATAAAGATTTTCTTTAACATTGCATACTAGTACATGCAGTACAATGTATATATATTGCATGTGTATAACCATGGCATTATGGTAGATTAAAACAGTATATTACTAAATTTAAATAATACTGTAAATTGATAGAATGCAAATAAAAGAACACAGAAAACTAACACCACAAACTTGATTGATAAAATATGACCTTTGTATAATGACGTGCATATGGATACATCAGATTTTTGCTTGTTAACCTCTTTATAAATAAGACACTAGTACATGTATATGACGTTTTAATTTTTATACTTTTTGACACTCGTTATTAAAATATCGTTATAAGAAAATATTTGGATATTCTTTTTAACTTGTTTCACTATAGTTATGTGTGAAGTGAATAGGAAACGATATGATGTGTGTTTTATAAAACGTCCCTTTATAAATCAAAGATAAGACACAACTCGCATGTACAATGTAATGAGGCCTCTACACACAATTTTCATAAATGTAAATGTTGAATAATACCTGTTTACAAATAATATTCATTTCAATAATGTGTCCTTTTAAAGTTATTCGTGTGAATAGATTTATTACTCTTTAAATGAGAATAGATTTATTACTCTTTAAATGACTTAGGACTTTAAACTAATAACAAAAATAAGTGTTCTATATTTTGTTCTCTATAAATATGATTGCGTTAAACCGGAACAGAAAAAAAAATGGACGACACATGATGTGATGAAGTTTGCAATGCAACAAGTACATGAACGCAGAACAAGTTAGTAGTCACAAACTTAACATAGCAGTTTAATTATTATCAAACTTGTTTTAATTCTTGAATAACTTGTTTTTAAATGTGAAAACGAGATTATACTAACCTTGCTAACGTTGAAAAGAAAATAAATTAAAAAAATTATAACCAAACACGCATACACATTGTTGTCGATGTGTTTTTTTTTGTTTTTTGTTTTTATTATTTTATCATTAAGTTGTATCTAGGGTCTTCATAGCGTCTTTCTCTCACACTTTCACAAAAAGCCAGTTTAAAAACAAACAGAAGTAGCGTATTAATATATAAAATTGATTAAAAAAGATTTGGAATAAAATGCTCTCAAAGCAACTTTACTTTCTAATAGTGGTTTTTATTTTAACAATTTAAAACAATTAAAAACCGGACAATCCGAAGCATTATTTCAATGCGATCATCAAAAATAAGTTTGATAAACAATCACTTACACAGATATTTCTTAGACCTATGACCTAATATATAATTACCACGATTGATTGCTTTCTTAATATCAAACGTCCGGTGGAAACTATTTCATACAAAACGAAACTACACTACTAACCCTAGTGTTTACATTCAGTGATTTTGAATTGCTATTAATTAACTTTCGGTGTTGGTACCGGTGTTCACCGATTATATGAAATCTATTTAAACCTTTGACCTTCATGTACACTATTATGATTGATTGTTGCTTTCTTAACGGCCAGTTGCAACCATTTCCTGCAAGACGAAATTTTACTGAAAGTCGTATTTTTGCAAATTTGGAAAACAAACAACACATAATGGAACATGTACATGTACATTATTTCTATTTTCCATGTATTCCCTAATGGTTTAACTAACGTTCTTATAACAATTGTAAAATAGGTTGGTGTATATTTTTTTGTCTTTCAGTGTCGTTTATCTTTCTCCCGCGTTTGTTTTAAACTTTTCATCGCGTTTTTTTTAACTTAGTACTTGTACTGTTTAATATTCAATTTTTAATGTGAGATGTCATGGATAAGATCACGGAATACAAATAAAAATGACGAATAAGAATATGAGAAAACAACATTTCAATATAACTGTTCATTTTAGAAGATTGTGATGATGTATAATTGTGTTATAAGAAACACTTAAAATAAGTTGTAATTGGCTTTGAACAAGCTGGCAGTAACTGTGAGTACTCTTTGGCCTGTATTACGGGGTTTCTTTTTGTTGTTGCAGGAAGGTACAGGTATACCCGTTCACGTCCACTCTGTGTTTTTGTTAGATGTATTTCTATTTGTATCCATCTGATGACTTAAGCCTTTTCACCTTTCTATAGTTTGTTCTTATACTGTACTGTTACACAACTGTCCTATGCTAGGAGGAAGGTCGGCGCCCTCATCCTAGGATAACCCCGCCACATTCTGTATATGCCTGTCCAAATCCAGGAGCTTATACTTTAGTGGGTTTTATTTATTGTTGTTTCTCATAATTTTTTTAGTTTATCATATTGTTTACTGTGGATTTATTGATATTCGTTGAATTAATTTTCGTTGATTTCTTGGGAAATGTTCAACGAAATTCAAGTTTTTTCAAGGATTGTATGCTGACTTCGCCAAAACCACGAATTGTAATATCCACGAATATGCAAGTTTTCCTCAATCCACGAAAATTGGTACCCACGAAAATAAATGAATCCACAGTAGTTATGGCGACATATTGTTATTCTATGTTTCTTTTTTCTTAATTTCCTTTCACACATTTTTATCCGCGCTAGTTTTGCAAAATAGCAAAAAAATTGAAAGTGCTCAAGACTGAATGAAACTTTACAGAAATGTTTAAAATAGGCATGTGTGACTTTGGAAATTTCAAAATGGCTGCGTTTCCATGGAAACAGCAAAAATGTCCAAAAATCCAAAATGTTCCAAACCAAATGAATCTGAACAAAAATGTTGAGTGGCATGTGTTGATGCTCTGTTTGACTGATTAGTAATTTTCAAAATGGCTGCCGTTACCCTGGTAATTGGTAGACGAGGGTGCTATCAGTTATTGCTCGCAATTACAGATCTAGTTTGTTATTGTGGTTTTACCGTTTCATTTTATTTTAAAACATGAAAGGATTCCGATGATATTCTTGGTTTTTATATGAGATTAACATTTTTAGAAAGAAACTACAACACAGACCAAACATATCAAATACTTTAAATATAAGATGATTTCTAACTAGAAGACCTTCTAAACAAATAAAATGCATTTCATATTCATGAAATTAATTAAATCCGTTTTCACGTTTGTTTTTTTTTTTTTCATCAGGGCTACATCTACTATTTTTAAAGAATAAGTGTTAAAATTTCAAATAGCAACTAGCTGTGGTTCAAGGCAAGATGTATAAACTACATATCAAAACAAAATGTATAAAAGTAGTGCATGTCTTGTCTTCAAGTTTTTTAAGCCGGTTTGACCAGATTGATATATGAAATAACATTTTTATTGTACTGTTAATATAAAAGCGACAATACAAGCTAAAGTAGTTTTAAAATATAATGACTCGTTGATTTTGCGGTCAGCGTCTTTACTATTTTGAGAAGGGATTTAAACATTTTAAATATTATTATCATAATTTTTAAAATACAATGTCTTTTTTAGTTTCGACAAAACCAAAATCTTCCCAATCTAAGTGTGGCAAGAAGATGGGTAAACGGAATAAAGACGATAAACAAAGTCCTCTAATAGCGCTCCTTCCTGGGGCAAAAATCGACAGTGAAAAGGGAAAAATTACTGTCAACATCGGTATCTCGAAAGAAACTGTTATATTTAACATTGGAGGTGTTAAGTTTGAAACGTACAGATCAACACTATACCGCCAACCTGACAGTCCATTGGCAAACGAAGAATTTCTCCAGAAGCACTTCCGGCCGAATAGAAAGGAATATTTCTTCGATAGGGATCCAGCCATGTTCAAAGTAAGTGATATTAAACGTTTCTGTCTTATAAATCTTTAGAAATAAAATACAAACAAGAATGTGGCATTAAATTGGAAAGATCAATTCATATGCAACATGTGAACTAAGTTTCAAGTAGATTAAACATCGACTTCATCAAAAACTATATTGACCAAAAACTTTAACCTGAAGCGGGATAGACGTACGGACGGGCGAACGGACGAACGAACAGGCGAACGGACCCAGATCAGAAAATATAATGCCCCTCTACTATAATAGGTATAGGACATAACAAAGTCAATAGTATATTAATTACTTTATTCTCCAGTTTATATTTTATACTTACTTACTTACTGCCCTTGTACGCCATATTTTATAGTGAAGTTATTAAACTTTGAAAACGATTCATAGTTTTGTATTTCAAAAGTTCTACGTTTGTGAATGGTAAGAGAATAATAGGCATTGGTTAACGAAAGATAACGCAATGATTATAGTGACAGTGGAAGCAAATTTGAATTGTGCTTTATTAACCAATCTGAACTACTGGTAATTTATACATTACATGTAGTGTATAAATGAAGGTCAGTTTTGTCGAACTTTTTTTTTTTGTAGTTGTTCAGAAATTAGTATTTTACGATATCTGAATGTCTTTAAAGGTACATTTATATATGGGGTCTAACAAGCAACTTTTTAATGATTACCAAAATTCTGACGAAATTAGATTTTTTGAAAACAAATATGATGCCACAATAGCAAAACAAGTGTTTTCATTGCAATCGAGTTCACAAATGGTCTCAACCAGCGGTATTTAAACACTTGCTAAAATGGGGCGTTCACACCATGACACTCGCACGGAATATTAACATATTGATTTGATAAAAAAGAGAAAAAAAACATAAAATTATGACATCGTGGATGAATATTTGTCAATACATCTAGTTTTAATTGTAATTATTTGAACTTGATTTGAAATTTTAAAAAATAAGATTATTTCGTACATAACATTATACTGTACACCAATTTACTTTCGCCGATACTTTATTTTGCGTTTTAACCTTTCCAGTCCACTTCGCGGCTATTTATCTCCGCGATCTCTTATTTACTGGATGTAGGTTAATAAGAAAAGATCCAAATTTTACATATTCACGAAAATCGCGAAAATTTGTTCGTTTACAGTATATAACTTTATTTTTCTCTTTTTTGTTTGACTAAATGTGTTGATTCCCCTTTAACCTTCACACGCGTGTTTACTTGGTGCTTTCATTTTCTGCAATCGATGGCAAGTTTATATCTCGTCTCTCGAGTAAAACGAGATTTGATTGTGTTCACGTGTCAGTAGTGTTAAGCTCCCCTTTCCCGTTATCCATCTATAGCATATTTAGTATTCAAATAATGCATCAATATCGGAGAACACTTTGAATGCATTTTACACTAATGAGAAGTTATGTTTCTCTCATTACAAAGTATTATTAAATAACAATATTAGTTGTGCAGAAGATATTTTGATTTAAAATACGACCTATAATATTAGAAATATTGATGTCAGTAGAATTTGAAACCTAAAGTATTTGTTAACTGACAATTTTATTAAAATTGCTGTCCCATAAAACTACCTGACATATTTTAAACTGTAAAAGGCGTTTCATATTTTTCTCTTATATCTTCAAATATATATAGTTATCACTTTCCTAATGAAAAAAAAAATCAACATAAAAAAGACGACAGCCGTATAGTTTTTGCTCGTTTTATGAAGAATGAATGGTACCTCCTAATAAAGCACCTGCAAAGGTGAGTGTCAATCAATAACAAAAGTCAACAATGGTCAAAATTATAACTCTAGATACATTGTAGGCGAAGGCGTTGTACAATGTAGCTTTGATGCTCTCAAGAATAGATGGAAAATACTTCTGTATGTATGTGCCTGTTCCAAGTTAGGAACCTGTAATGCAGTGGTTGTCGTTTGTTGCTGCGTTACATATTTTTTTATTTTTTTATAAATTTGTTTGTGCATTAATTAGGTCGTTATTTTTCTGGTTTGAAATGTTTTACATTTATGATTTCGTGGCCGTACGGTCACCTATAGCGGTTAATTTCTGTTACATTATTCTCTTGTGAAGAGTTGTCAAGGTGGCGATCATACCATGCAGTCGTATATTGGTATGACGTTGGCGTCGTCGTCGTCGTCATCGTCGTCGTCCGAAGACATTTGGTTTTCGCACTTTCTTTAGTATTAGTAAATAGAAATCTATAATTAAAACACAAGGTTTATGACAACAAAAGGAAGGTTGGGATTTATTTTGGAAATTTTGGTTCCAACAGTTTAAGAATTAGGGTCCAAAAAAGGGCCCAATAAGCATTTTTCTTGGTTTTCGAACAATAACTCTAGTATAAGTAAATAGAAATCTCTGAAATTTAAACACAAGGTTTATGACCACCAAAGGAAGGTTGCGATTGATTTTGGGAGTTTTGGTTCCAACACTAGTTTAGGAATTAGGGGCCAAAAGGGTCTAAAATTAAACTTTGTTTGATTTCATCAAAAATTGAACTATGGAGGTTCTTTGATATGCCGAATCTAACATTCTTAATTTTTGGTCCCGTTTTCAAATTGATCTATATTAAGTTCCAAAGGGTCCAAAATTAAACTTAGTTTGATTTTAACAAAAAATGAATACTTGGGGTTCTTTGATATGCTGAATCTAAACATGTACTTAGTTTTTTTTTTTTATTATGGGCCCAGTTTTCAAGTTGGCCAAAGTTGAGGTCCAAAATTAAAATATGTTTTATTTCAACAAAAAAAAATGAATATATGGGGTTCTTCGATATGCTGAATCTAACTATGTATTTAAATTTATGATATTTGGTCCCGGTTATCAAATTGGTCCACAGTAAGGTCTAAAGGGTCCAAAATTGATCAAAGTTTTAACATTGAATTCTTGAGGTTCTTTGATTGCTGAATCTAACCATGTATTTAGATTTTGGATATTGAAATACCACAAAGGGATGGTAAGAATTGTCTTTGAGAGTTATTGCTCAAACCGTTAAGGAATAAGGTGCAAAAAAGGGGGAATAGGGTTACCAGGTTAATGGACAATTACTTAAGTACAAAACATAATTTGAAAGTACTGTAAGGGTGGTAATTGAAACTCATTTAAAAAAATCTTAAACTGCTTTTAAATTATGTATATTGGAAATTTGCCAAAAACTTTATTATTGATAAATTCCATTGGAAACTTGCCAATTACTTTAGTTTAATGAACTTTATTGGAAATTTGCCAATATAAAATGTTGCTGATGAAGATTTTTTGTTTTTTTTAGCCATGATTATTATTCTTTGAAAATTTGAGTTATCTTTCTTTGTCCAGAATAGTAGTTGAATTAACTTAAATCAATCATTTTAACTACCAACTGATAAATTTAAACTATCTTTGCATTCAGTGATTACAAGCACTTTGATTACCATTCTAGGGTTATGCCCCTTTACAAGTGGAAACACTGAAGATTTTTTTCGTTTCTGTTCTCTTAACTGAAGTTTGTCTCAACTAAATTTAATGAAATGTTTATATAATTCTTCGTTCCTCTAAACTCAGATCAAGTTCAATTTTGGCAGCTTCACTTTAACAGTTCTTGAGTTATGTCCCTTTTTAACGTTATATGCTAATGGGGGCATCATCTGTGTCCCTTTGGACACATTCCCCATTTATTTTTTAAAAGTTACTATTAATCAAAATTAATTTTTAACGTGACATTTTATATTTTAATATTTTATGATGTATTTTAATGAGTAGTTATTGTTGCAAACTTCTTTAGAAATTTGAATTGAGATCATTTTTGGAATAAGGGAAGGGGAGATGAAAAATGCGGGGTGTTCAATTTTTTAGATTTCAGAAATAAAAAGAAAAGTTCTTTAAACATTTTTTTTTAAAAGGATTAATATTCAACAGTAAAGTGAATTGCCCAAAAGCAAAAACAAATGTTTAAGTTCATTAGACCACATTCATTCTGTGTCAGAAACCTATGCTGTGTCAATTATTTAATCACAATTCAAATTCAGAGCTGAAATAAGCTTGAATGTTGTGTCCATACTTGCCCCAAGCGTTCAGGGTTCGACATCTGCGGTCGTATAAAGCTGTGCCCTGTGGAGCATCTGGATTTTTAAAGGCTAGGAGGAGTGGAATTCCATTTATAATCGATAATGGAAGACGGAAGTTTAGCATCATTTGAATTAAATCAATTTTAATTTGTCTTCCTTCTATTATCAAAAATATATTTACAAATCTAGTCTATATTATTCTTTCACAGTTACTTTTAAAATCATAAGAAAAATGAAAGTTTTTATATTTAAATCACAAAGGAGATAAACAAGACGACAGTCAAATAGTTTCTGATCGGTTTATAAACAATAACATGCCTCCTAATATATAATATTTGTGTCTACGCACACTCAATTGATTTTACATTTTTGAAGTTACCCATCTTTTCTAAATCGAACTTGAATATATACATTACATTCACATGTCTTTTGTAAAAAACAAAAATACATTATCGAACTTTATAGATTTAGTTTCGTGAACGTGGGCGTTTCCATTCTGAATGTTATACTTAACCGTCTAAAATTATAAGGCAAAGAAAATTTAAGTTGTAGCGCTACAGGACCCTAACATGCACATGAATCTGTTGAAGTCGCATGGATACATTTTGCAAAGAACACAAACGAGAGTAAAAATCGCATTTGCTACCCAACCACCGAATTATTTTACATGCAGGGTTCATTGCATAAATGTCACATGTTAAACAGAAAGTGCTTACCCTTCCGGGGCACCTTGCAAATTATTTATTTACTTCCTAGCATGTTACTCGACATATTTTTAGCATAGCCGGTACATTGTATCTGTAGTGATTATTGAAAAGTACCAAATTTTGGTGGTGGAGATGTCTGTCTTTTCTCGTCCTAATCGGCAATTCTCGGGTGAATCTGCTAAGGTATGGAATCGGCCGAGTTGTAACAAATGTTCTCGACTCGCTTTTCTCCACTTTTATTACAACGATTGTGATTTGTGTTGATGTTACATGTAACTACAAAATATCTTATTTCAGGCTATTCTGAATTACCTCCGTACAGGAGAGCTTCATATGCCGCCATACATGTGTGGCCCTGCAGCAAAACTTGAATTGGAATTTTGGGGAATACCGGACAGCATTATAGAAAGATGTTGTTATACACACTACAATGCATATAACTCTACACTGAGAGCCCTAAATCGCCTGGAAAAGGACCGTCATGGAAGCTTTGATTATCCTGTCGATACCCATACAACTAGAAAAATGTCTAAATGGAAAAGAATCCGCTCAAAAGCCTCCATAATTCTCAATCATCCAGAAAGGTCAAAATCTGCAAAAGTGAGTGTCAATAAATTTAAAAAATAAGCAATGGTCTAAAGAATAACTTTTGGTAGACGAAGGCGTTGTACATGTAGCTTGAATCAATACAGAGGCCTTTCCCTCTTTTTTTTTAAGGCACTGGCTATTCGTCCGGATTCTTAAAACGTCCGTTGCATACGCGTGTTTGTTATCGATCGACACCTCATCCTGGTTACTTCCCGCGTCACATTACACTTTTATTGATATTGAAGATTTGTGCATCGGCAGACGGATGGCCGGACTAATACAGATTTTTATTAAAGCTAAGGAGGAATGGAATGCCGTTTCAAATCGATTAAAGGAAGAAGGAAGTTTAGCTAAATTTAAAAGAAATCAATTTTTATCTTAACATGAGACTCAGTTTCTTCCTCCTGTTATCAAACATATATTTATAAATCATGTCTTGATTATTATTTCACAGTTGATTTTAAAATCATAAGAAAAATGAAACTTTTTATATTTAAATCACAAAGGAGATATCATTTTTCTAGTGTTTCAATTGTGTCTTACAAATTAATTTTTATAGCTACACGCCGTATTTGTTTTTATATTTGAATAACAAACAGAGCTCTTAATCACGAAAGATATAAAGTTTTTGTTTCTAGTTTTTATACGCCTGTCAACATTTTGACGGGAAGTATTAATGGTATACAAATGTTCGGCGTAAACATGTCGCACCGTAACTTGAGAACAACTCATCCAAATTTTATAAAACTTAATACAGTTGTTCCTTATGATGGTCAGACGATCTGTATACTTTTTGGTAACAATATAGGATTTAAACTTTTTTAGTTACGGGACTTTATACCTAAAACAAGGGTGTGTATTTTTCACATGTCGCTTTAAACTTCAAACACTTCTTAATTATATTAATCCAATTTGAAATATCTGTATACTTTTTGGTGATGATTTAAAATTTCAATTTAGGGTTATTAATTTTTTGGAAAAAAAGGGGGGATGGTTTTCACATGTCGCGCCATATCTCATAAACGATTTATGATTGTTGCTTAAAACTTTACACACTCCTTAATTATATCAATCCAAAGATCTATATACTTTTTGATGATAATTCAAAATTTCATTTTTAGAGTTATTGAGTTTTTGTAAAAAAGGGTTGATGGTTTTCACATGTCGCACCATATCACATAAACGATTTATGATTGTTGCTTTAACCTTTACACACTTTTTAGTTATATTAATCTAAACATCTGTATACTTGTTGGTGATGATTCAAAAATTTCATTTCGGAGTCAATGAGTTTTTTTGTAAAAAAAGAGGGGGGTTTTCTCATGTTGCATTGTATCTTAAAAACAATTAATGACTATTGCTTAAAACTTTAGACACTTCTTAATTATATTAATCTAAAGATCTGTATATTTTTTGGTGATGATTCAAAATTTTATTTTAGAGGTATTGATTTTTTTGTAAAAAAAGTTTTTTTTCACATGTCGTGCCGTATCTCAGAAACTATTTATGATTATTGCATAAAACTTCTCACAACAGACGAAGGGCGTAGCATGCGATCATGGCGCATGATAATGTGAATTTCACTTTACTGAACTAGTTAGACTCTAACACAGGGTAGCATAGCAGATACGTCGTTACAATTCCCGATCAGACGTGGCTGATATTCTTAACATCTGGCATTGCCAAACAACAATTTAACTATCCACAGACTATAAAATTCGTATTTGCTTCAGATACGCTAAGTACTCGATATTTAGAGATAAACGATAAAAAAACAAGAATGTGTCCATAGTACACGGATGCCCTACTCGCACTATCATTTTCTATGTTCAGTGGACCGTGAAATTGGGATCAAAACTTTAATTTGGAATTAAAATTAAAAAGATTATATCATAGGGAACATGTGTACTAAGTTTCAAGTTGACATCACTTTAACTTCATCGAAAACTACCTTGACCAAAAACTTTTAGCTGAACTTCGCACTATCATTTTCTATGTTCAGTGGACCATGAAATTGGGGTCAAAACTAAAATTTGGCATTTAAATTAAAAAGATCATATCATGGGGGACATGTGTACGAAGTTTCGAGTTGATTGGACTTCAACTTCATCAAAAACTACCTTGACCAAAAACTGTAACCTGAAGCGAACGGACACACGGACGAACGGACGAACGGACGAACGGACGGACGAACGGAGCCACAGACCGGAAAACATAATGCCCCGCTACTATCGTAGGTGGGGCATAAAAAGAAACCAGGTCCGCTCGCAGTTCCAATATACATATTTTATGAACTGCATTGTGACATGTGTTCGGTGAACAGTTTCATTGTAAACTAGCAATTTCCGGATAAGCGAGTATAACTAGTACAAGCTTTACATATTACATCGTTTCGTCCTCATATTTATATAATGTTTGCCATTGGACGTTAAACAACGATCGTTAATTGTCAAATTTGTTCTGTTTGGATTTATTAATATAAAAAAAAAAATGTTCATTGTTCTCATATTAATTCACATTTTTCACTGTAGGTTTACGGAATGGTCTCACTCCTTGTGGTAGCGATCTCCATTCTTTCATTTCTTGCTGAAACACATCCAAGTATTCAGGTCAAGAGAACTGTATATGACGTGTCATTTGTGTACAATGCCACCACAAATTTAACAACGAATTCAACAACAGAAAAAGAAGTAGTAATGCCTCATCCAGTTTTGGATATCATTGATCATTCGTGTATGACGTTTTTCACTATTGAATATATTTTAAGAGTTGTGCTTTCGTTGCGAAGGCTGGTTTATGTGAGATCATTAATGGGCATTATTGACCTTTTTGCACTCTTGCCAGACTATATTCAACTAATTATGTTTTCAATAAGCAAACATCTAGCTCACACTTCTTTCACCAGGATAATCACAATTTTAAAGATAACAAGGATATTGCGCATTTTTCGATTAGTTCGTCACGTGCCCGGATTATGGATTCTTGTGTATACATTAAAAGCGAGTTTGCGCGAGCTGTTGTTGATGGTTGCGTTTCTTTTTGTTGGAATGTTGATATTTTCGTCATTAATCTACTATGTAGATGATAGAGAAATTTTTACAAGCATTCCTCACAGTTTTTGGTGGGCACTCATTACCATGACAACAGTTGGTTATGGTGACATGTACCCCGTGACCGCTTTGGGCTATGTGATTGGATCGTTAACGGCTATGTGCGGGTTGTTAATGATTGGATTTTCAGTACCAATTTTAGTTAATAATTTTATAACCTACTACCAATATGTTGAATTTGCAATCCAAGACGAAAAACTAAAGAGAGAAAAATCTGAGATTCTAGAGGACCCTTTAATTGGTGACCAGGAAATGACTAAAAACAACAATTTGTACAGATAAATATGACCTCGTATACTGCAAAAATATAAGAGATAAACCGCTCATCTATCAATTGTTACAAGAAACATGACTCTATATGAATAGTTTATCTGTATTTCTTTTATTAATAAGATATTTAAACGAAAAGACTGATTTTTAATTTTGAAAATGTCTTCAACAATGAATGCTGTCTCCGAGAAGGATAGTTTTTATATACTTGTCGCTAATTTGACGTATAATATGGTATACCATTGTCCGCCCGTCAGCCGTTGCGGACGTAAACACTTCGTACGGTTGTTCGATTTTACCAATTCTCATGTAAAAAGTAAAATCACAAAAATACTGAACTCAGAGGAAAATCAATTTGAAAAGTCCATAATCACATGGCAAAATCAAAAAACAAAACGCATCAAAAACGAATGGACAAGAACTGTCATATTCCTGACTTGGTACAGGCATTTTCAAATGTAGAAAATGGTGGATTAAACCTGGTTCTATAGCGCTAACCCTCACACTTTAATAACAGTCTCATCAAATTCCGCTACATTTACATGATGCGTTAAATAAACAGTCACAATTAATAAAATAGTCAAAATATGGGTACATCAGTCATCATCGTATAACAACTTAACAGGACACAAAAACATCTACTATCTACGAACACATGGATTGATGGATTAATAATTTTAGCAAATTATTAGGACTGAGAGAAGAAAGCCCCTTTTGATTTAGATTTTTTTGTTGATATGTCGTTCCAAAATTATGGGACCTGAAAAGTTTAAATTAAATCAACTTTGTACCTGTCATTAAATACATGTAACTCTGGATTTGATTTCCTAAATAGAGTACATAATACATGTAGTTACACGTGTACCTTCACAATTATTTTAATGTTGTCACAAGACTTTATAATTTAAGTTATGGTTATCTTCACATACAAGTATTTTACGTTGATTGAGTGTGCTTGGATTGATTCACTGGAAATTTTACATAATTGTTGGAATATGTTAATAGAACACACCGTTTCAAATCTTATCATTACCGAGTTATGGAACTTTGATCGCCAAACAAATAGAAAGTGTTTTTTAAAAGTGGATCATCGACCATGTTTGATTGGTTGATTTGTTTGTTTCATTTAATTTTGTAAATGTATGGGTATCTTGCTTTTATTTGTGTATTATAAAATTATAGTCACACATCAATTAAATGTCTGACATGATTTAGTTGTTGATTTATGCTAAGCAATATTGAATTGAAGATTTGTTTTGTACACAAAGTATACATCAAAACAGTAATAAATTGATAGTCTTTTAAAAGGTTGAACTAAAATAGCAGAAAAAAGTATGGGTCCGTCTCCTTGTTTTCGAGATATAAGGCCTCGAAAATTTGGCGGGACAATTTTTTCTCTAGAATTATCATACCTTTAACATTGACACCTTTATCCTTCAAAAACTATGAAAAAATAACAAGGGTTTTACAAGGTTTTCAAATAAGGCATTAAAAACTATTTGTTATAAAATTATGAAAAGAAAAGTAGGGGTTAGCGGGCAACTTTTTTTAAATGGCACTACACAGATAAAATCCGAGGATTCTAAATATCTGACAAAAATTCAAAAACAAGAGGAGCGAACATCCTTAAAAACAAATTTGACAGCCGTTTCCCTGATTCTAGCTAACCAACAAGGTCTTGTTTAACAGAGTTTCTTAACCCTCCAGGTCTTAATTTACAGAGTTTCCCTGATCCTATTTAACCCGCTTTGTCTTGTTTGGCAGATTTTCCTTCATCCTAGCTAAACCGCTAGGTCTTGTTTGATAGAGTTTTCCTGGTCCTAACTTACCCGCTAGGACTTGTTTGACATAGTTTCCCCGGTCCTAGCTAACCTGTCAGGTCTTGTTTGACAGAGTTTCCCTGATCCTAGCCAACCCACCAGATCTTGTTCGACAAAGTTGCCATAGTCCTAGCTAACCCGTCAGGTTTTGTCTGACTACGTTTCCCTGATACTAGCTAACCAGCGAGGTCTTGTTTGACAAATGTTCTCTGATCCCAGCTAACCCTCCAGGTCTTGTTTGACAGAGTTTCTCTGATCCTAGCTAACCCTCCAGGGCTTGTTTGACAAAGTTTCTTTTATCCTAGCTATATATTTAACCCACACGGTCTTGTTTGACAGAGTTTCCCTGATCCTAGTTACACACGTAACCCGCCAAGTCTTGTTCGACATAGTTTCCCTGATCCTAGTTAACCCTCCAGGTCTTAATTTACAGAGTTTCCCTGATCCTATTTAACCCACTTTGTCTTGTTTGGCAGATTTTCCTTCATCCTAGCTAAACCGCTAGGTCTTGTTTGATAGAGTTTTCCTGGTCCTAACTTACCCGCTAGGACTTGTTTGACATAGTTTCCCCGGTCCTAGCTAACCTGTCAGGTCTTGTTTGACAGAGTTTCCCTGATCCTAGCCAACCCACCAGATCTTGTTCGACAAAGTTGCCATAGTCCTAGCTAACCCGTCAGGTTTTGTCTGACTACGTTTCCCTGATACTAGCTAACCAGCGAGGTCTTGTTTGACAAATGTTCTCTGATCCCAGCTAACCCTCCAGGTCTTGTTTGACAGAGTTTCTCTGATCCTAGCTAACCCTCCAGGGCTTGTTTGACAAAGTTTCTTTTATCCTAGCTATATATTTAACCCACACGGTCTTGTTTGACAGAGTTTCCCTGATCCTAGTTACACACGTAACCCGCCAAGTCTTGTTCGACATAGTTTCCCTGATCCTAGTTAACCCTCCAGGTCTTAATTTACAGAGTTTCCCTGATCCTATTTAACCCACTTTGTCTTGTTTGGCAGATTTTCCTTCATCCTAGCTAAACCGCTAGGTCTTGTTTGATAGAGTTTTCCTGGTCCTAACTTACCCGCTAGGACTTGTTTGACATAGTTTCCCCGGTCCTAGCTAACCTGTCAGGTCTTGTTTGACAGAGTTTCCCTGATCCTAGCCAACCCACCAAATCTTGTTCGACAAAGTTGCCATAGTCCTAGCTAACCCGTCAGGTTTTGTCTGACTACGTTTCCCTGATACTAGCTAACCAGCGAGGTCTTGTTTGACAAATGTTCTCTGATCCCAGCTAACCCTCCAGGTCTTGTTTGACAGAGTTTCTCTGATCCTAGCTAACCCTCCAGGGCTTGTTTGACAAAGTTTCTTTTATCCTAGCTATATATTTAACCCACACGGTCTTGTTTGACAGAGTTTCCCTGATCCTAGTTACACACGTAACCCGCCAAGTCTTGTTCGACATAGTTTCCCTGATCCTAGTTAACCCTCCAGGTCTTAATTTACAGAGTTTCCCTGATCCTATTTAACCCGCTTTGTCTTGTTTGGCAGATTTTCCTTCATCCTAGCTAAACCGCTAGGTCTTGTTTGATAGAGTTTTCCTGGTCCTAACTTACCCGCTAGGACTTGTTTGACAGAGTTTTCCTGATCCTAGCTAACCCTTCAGTTCTTGCTTGACAGATTTACCCTGATCTTAGCTAAATTGAACCCTCCAGGTCTTGTTTGACAGAGTTTTCCTGATCCTAGATAACACGTCAGGTCTTTTTTGACAGAGTTTCCCTTATCCTATCTTACCCTCCAGGTCTTGTTTGACAGATATTCCCGGATCTAAGATGACCCGCCAGGTCTTGTTTGACAGAGTTTCTCTGATCCTGGATAACCCACCAGGTCTTGTTTGGCAGAGTTTCCCGCATCTCAGTTAAACCCGCCAGGTTTTGTTTGACAGAGTTTCCATGGTCTTAGCTGACCCGCCAGGTCTTTTTTGACAGAGTTTCCCTGATAATAGCTAACCCGCAATGTCTTGTTTGACAGATTTTTCTTGATCCTAGCTAACCAAACAGGTCTTGCTTGACAGACTTTTCCTAATCATGCCTAGCCCACCAGGCCTTGTTTTACAGAGTGTTACAGACCCTAGGTAACCCATCAGGTCTTGTGTGATAGAATTTCCCGGATACAAGCTAACCCGCCAAATCTTGTTTTAAACAGTTTCCTGATCCTAGCTTAATTGAACCCTCCAGGTTTTATTTGACAGAGTTTCCCTTGTCCTTGCTAACCCGCCATGTCTTGTTCGACAGAAGTTCTCGAAGCCTAGCGAACCCGCTAGTTCTTGTTTGAGAGAGTTTCCCTGATCCTAGCTAACCCGTCAGGTCTTGTTTGACAGAGTTTTTCTGATCCTAGCTAACCCGCCAGGTCTTGTTTGATAGAGTTCCTCTGCTCCTGGATAATCCGCCAGGTTTAATAAACAGAGTTTTCGTAATCTCAGCTAACCCAACTGGTCTTGTATGAGACAATTTCCCGGATCCTAGCAAACCCAACAGATCTTGTTTGAGAGAGTGTCCCTGATCCTAACTAATCCGCCAGGTCTTGTTTGACAGAGTATTCCTGATCCTAGCTAAACCGCCAGGTCTTATTTGACAGACTTTCCCTTATCCTAGCTAACCCATCAGGTCTTGTTTGACAGAGTTTCTCTGATCCTGGATAACCCACCAGGTCTTGTTTGGCAGAGTTTCCTGGATCTTAGCTAACCCGCCAGGTTTTGTTTGACAGAGTTTCTCTGGTCTTAGCTGACCCGCCAGGTCTTGTTTGACAGAGTTTCCCTGATAGTAGCTAACCCGCAATGTCTTGTTTGACAGAATTTCAAGGATCCTAGCTAACCATCCAGGTCTTGTTTGAAAGAAATTGCCTGATCCTAGCTTACCTGCAGGTCTTGTTTGAAAAACTTCGCTTGATCCTATCTTACCCGTTAGGTCCTGTTTGACAGAGTTTCCCTGATCCTACCTTACCCGCCAGGTCTTGTTTGACAAATTTTTCTTGATCCTAGCTAACCAAACAGGTCTTGTTTGACAGAGTTTCCCTAATCATGCCTAGCCCGCTAGGCCTTGTTTTACAGAATTTTCCAGACCCTAGGTAACCCACCAGGTCTTGTTTGACAGAATTTCCCGAATACTAGCTAACCCGCCAAATCTTGTTTTAGAGAGTTTCCTGATCCTAGCTAAATTGAACCCTCCAGGTTTTGTTTGACCGAGTTTCCCTTGTCCTTGCTAACCCGCCAGGTCTTGTTTGACAGAAGTTCTCAAAGCCTAGCGAACCCGCTAGTTCTTGTTTGAGAGAGTTTCCCCGATCCTAATCAACCCGCCAGGTCTTGTTTGACAGAGTTTTTCTGATCCTAGCTAACCCGCCAGGTCTTGTTTGACATAGTTCCTCTGATCCTTGATAACCTGCCAGATTTCATTAAACAGAGTTCTTGTAATCTCAGCTAACCCAACTGGTCTTGTTTGACATAATTTCCCGGATCCTAGCAAACCCAGCAGGTCTTGTTTAAGAGAGAGTCCCTGATGCTAGTTAATCCACCAGGTCTTGTTTTACAGAGTATTCCTGATCCTAGCTAAACCGCCAGGTCTTATTTGACAGAGTTTCCCTGATACTAACTAACCCGCAGGTCTTGTTTGGTAGACTTTCCCTTATCCTAGCTAACCCATCAGGTCTTGTTTGACAGAGTTTATCTGATCCTGGATAACCCACCAGGTCTTGTTTGGCAGAGTTTCCTGGATCTTAGCTAACCCGCCAGGTTTTGTTTGACAGAGTTTCTCTGGTCTTAGCTGACCCGCCAGGTCTTGTTTGACAGAGTTTCCCTGATAGTAGCTAACCCGCAATGTCTTGTTTGACAGAATTTCAAGGATCCTAGCTAACCATCCAGGTCTTGTTTGAAAGAAATTGCCTGATCCTAGCTTACCTGCAGGTCTTGTTTGAAAAACTTTCCTTGATCCTATCTTACCCGTCAGGTCCTGTTTGACAGAGTTTCCCTGATCCTACCTTACCCGCCAGATCTTGTTTGACAAATTTTTCTTGATCCTAGCTAACCAAACAGGTCTTGTTTGACAGAGTTTCCCTAATCATGCCTAGCCCGCTAGGCCTTGTTTTACAGAATTTTCCAGACCTTAGGTAACCCACCAGGTCTTGTTTGACAGAATTTCCCGAATACTAGCTAACCCGCCAAATCTTGTTTTAGAGAGTTTCCTGATCCTAGCTAAATTGAACCCTCCAGGTTTTGTTTGACAGAGGTTCCCTTGTCCTTGCTAACCCGCCAGGTCTTGTTTGAGAGAGTTTCCCCGATCCTAATCAACCCGCCAGGTCTTGTTTGACAGAGTTTTTCTGATCCTAGCTAACCCGCCAGGTCTTGTTTGACATAGTTCCTCTGATCCTTGATAACCTGCCAGGTTTCATTAAACAGAGTTTTTGTAATCTCAGCTAACCCAACTGGTCTTGTTTGACATAATTTCCCGGATCCTAGCAAACCCAACAGGTCTTGTTTAAGAGAGAGTCCCTGATGCTAGTTAATCCACCAGGTCTTGTTTTACAGAGTATTCCTGATCCTAGCTAAACCGCCAGGTCTTATTTGACAGAGTTTCCCTGATACTAACTAACCCGCAGGTCTTGTTTGGTAGACTTTCCCTTATCCTAGCTAACCTGTTAGGTCTTGTTTGACAGAGTTTTTTATCGTAGCTAACCCAACAGGTCTTGTTTTGCAGAGTTTCCCTGATCCTATCTAACCCGCCAGGTCTTTTTTTGGTAGAGTTTCCCTGAACCCGCCAGGTCTTGTTTGACAGAGTGCCCGTGATCCTAGCTAACCCACCAGGTCTTGTTTGACAGAATTTCCCGCATCCTCGCTAACCAGCCAGGTCTTTTTGACAGAGTTTCCCTGAACCCGCCAGGTCTTGTTTGACAGAGTTCCCCTGATCCTAGCTAACCTGCCAGGTCTTGTTTGACATAATTTTTCGGATCCTTGCGAACCCGCCAGGTCTTGTTTTAGAGAGTTTCCCTGATCCTTTCACACCCGCCAGGTCTTTTTTGACAGAGTTTTCCTGACGCTAGCTAACCCGCCAGGTCTTGGTTGATAGCGTTTTCTTGACCATAGCTAACCCGCCATGTCTTGTTTGACAGAGTTTTCCTGATCCTAGGTAACCCACCAGGCCTTGTTTGACAGAGATTCCCTGATCCTAGCTACGGACGTAACACGTCAGGTCTTGAGTTTACCTGATCCTACCTTATCCGCCAGGTCTTGTTTGCACATTTCAAGAATTATTCAGAACAAATACATTTAATAGTTTCCTACACTATGAACACTGAACGAATATTCTTCTTATCCTGAAATTTAACATGGAGCTTAAACGTATAATTATTTTACTTCCCGACCGTTAAATTTGTTTTTGAATTAAATCAACATGACTTACATATAAATAATATTGATAAACGCGGAAGAAGACCTAAATTGAACAGTTTATTTTCTCATAAACATTCGCTCGCATCAGAAGCAAGATACATGAAGACTATAAACGTATACTATGAGTTTATCGCTTCGTGTTATCTAAACACCTAGTAGAAAGATGCATTGAAGATACAAACAAATTTTCGTTTGCTTACATGCCGAGTTGAATGGTTTTCCTGAAGACTATTGCTAATTTAGGATCTTTCCTTTTTTTAAACCACCTCATGGGGGTGTTCAAGTTATCATATTATCACATTTCTTTTTGCCAATATAATCACAAAACCATTTTTTTAATTTTTTTTTAAAGATAACCAAATTATTAAAAAAACAGTCCTAGATTATAAAATAATCAAATGCGCATGAAATGTTTGGTCTAGTAATCAAATAATCACTATAAAAACGGCCAAAAAAACAGATAATCGAAAGCCAAATGAGGAGGTTTAAACTCCGACATAGATTACCTCGTCCTGGATTCATTTTGCACAGACTTTTCTGTGTTATGTTTTGTTGACTGTTGTTTGTCTTTTGGTTACTTTTCATTTCTTCCAATGCCATTCGTTGTTAGTTCGTTTTGGACAAATAAATTTGACTATTTTTCATTTGGTATTTTTTCCTCTCTTTAAGCAGAATTTGGCAAAATTTTTGGAATTTTGGTTTTATTTCATTCAACTGTAAGCTTGCTTAAGCCTTAAAACTGTTTTCATTCGAACTTTTCTGATGATTCATGTGTAGACGATGTGTAGACGAAAAGTGCGTCTGGCGTATAAAAGTTTTAGACTGATATATGAGTTTTTTAACAATTGAACTCAGAATATGTATCACATTGTTTTATATTTTACCAAACAAGTTTAATTTCTGCATGTAACCATGTGCTCGTATTGAATAGGCATATCACACGATTATCTACAGAGTTAAGATATACAACTGTGTGTTACTTTGTAAGACAAAGGTTCGTAAATAAAGAGTATGGCAGTGCCTGCAACTTATAACATCGGAATCCATTTTCTAAAAAAATATAACAAAAGCCTTTTAAAATAATACTCTGTTCTTTAATAAATAAAAATAAAATACATAAAATAATGAAAATCTACAACAATAATAAAAACAACTATAATTAAAAACCAATTGTTCAGAGAACAATTGAAGGTCTTTCCACCAGTAAGAATCTATTTAAAAATGAAAATATTAAAATTTGATTTTAAATGTCAGTTTCAGCATCAAATGACAGTTTATTCTACGCTGATTCCAAAAATATATGGTTTCTATATAGAAAAATCATAAAAAAGGGAGATAATCTTTTACTTCCGGTTTAAAAAGTTTACTTCCGGTATTGTTTGATAGTTTACTTGACACTGATTCCAAAAATATATGGTTCTATATACTTTTACATTGATTTAGTACAAAAAATAGCTACTTCCGATTGACAAAATGTCACTTCCGGTTGTTTTTTTAAAGGTCACATTGCTTACAACCTAATGCTAAAAAGTCCCATGGCTTTATCGTGTGTACATATGAGGTAAAAGCAAAGGTCAAAATCTAGAGCGTTAAATAAGCATATGACCTTGAGCTCAATTTTAAGGTCATAAACCAAGGACCTCAAATAAAAAGACTCTAGTCCTCTACTTTATATTGTTAATGAGTTATATTGCCTTACGTATGATATTAGATATAAAAAGGGGAAAAACTCTCGCCAAATGTCTACATACCCTTTCGACTAATATTTATGTGTTACGACATGTCGTAACTAACAATTTTGTGAAAATATTTTGTCGATATCTTATAGGATTTCTGAAAATGAGTGAAAATAAGCCAAATTCAAAAATTAGAATATGACTTTGACCTTTGACCTTGACCTTATTTTCATTTTTTTGGACCAAGGACCTCAAATCAAAAGATCCTAGGTCTCTATCACTTATGGCTTACAAGATAGAAATGCATATCACTTATATCAAATGCATAAGGGGAAATAACTCTCATATGGAGCGTTCATATCGCTTCGGTCAAAATAGGACAAATCATGAGAAGGATATAACGAGCAATTTTGTAAAATAAATTTGTCGTAATCTTTTACGGTTGCGAAGGAGTTGTGGACACAAGAAAAACAGTGTTTTGGGAGATAACTCCTATAAAGAAAAGTATTCGGTTACGCAGGGTAAATGTCAAAAGCGCATAAACTGTTCGATATCATATACCAAATATCTAAGCGACATACTGAGAAACAAATGTTTATCGCAAGAACAAAATTTAGCGGAAGAAAAAAAAAATAATCAGAAGAAAAACAATAGGTCTTTCCACAGAAAAGTGGAAAGACCTAATTATAAAAATAGAGCAAGTACATTTATATAAATTAGTGGATTTTATTTTATATGCAAAACGATATATAATGATAAGGTGGATGCTATATGTTCACCTCTCTTCTTTATGATGTTAAAAAGGCATACATTAAATCTAGTTATCTAAAAATATATTATTTTTTTCTACAACCAGTACGCCTGTCCCAATTGAGAGCTTCGGATTATTAAATTTGCTCCAGACATCTACAAATTATGTTACCTCAAAATTCCTATAAAACCAGGTTTAATCATCAGAAAATGACTTTACCAAGTCAGGAATATGACAGTTTGGTGTGTTTGAGCTTTTGAATTTGCCATTTTCTTAGGGACTTACCGTTTACAATTTTCCTCGGAGTTAGGTTTTTTGTTATGTTACTTTTTCATATTATCTTAAAAAATATTTGCCTGACCGATCGACTTTAAAATATTATGAGTCGTCTTTTGAATGAACAGTTTGGTTTCACATTTTAGTCCAAGTAATCAAAAGAAGACATACAATTCAATTCGTACTCTAGACAAATTTGACTTAAAATTGGAAAGAGAGACTCCTGGCCTAAATGTACCTTATTTTTTGCAACTTCCTTGTTCCTTCAGAATATTCGAATCATTTAAAATAGAAATCATAAAAATGCAAGAAAATACAAACATTCTGTGTTACGAGATGTTCACAATCTGTAAACTGATGTAAAAATAAATATCAGTATTCTGCAATATCTAATCTCCTTTGAAATTATAGGAATATCATTTGTTAAAACACACACGTGGATACTATTTATATTCAATACACGGATAGTGGGCGTGATTTATTTTAAATCAAGACCAGTAAGTAGTAGTTATTGAATTGTTATACATGTTTTCATTTGGTTTTGTACAACGTGGAAACCGGGTATATTTATTACACGGTCAGTTGGCGTGGTTTGTTTTAAATATACAGGAAGAAGAAGTTCTTTGATACCGAGTTGTTATTTTTTACACTTGATTTTGTATACACCAGTGCAAATAGTTTCTTTAATAGTTTCTTTCAATTGATGACTTCATTCGTCATATACCGATTCCTTAAAGGTCATACACGAAATCAGATAAGATACTTAAATCATTCTTTTATTCATATATATGACACTTGCGTGTTTATGATATAAACAAATTCGTACGTTGTTGCAGGTAGTCAGAATAGATTATTAATAACTAAAATTTACCCGAAGACAAACAGATGCTACATGTAACATGTGCAACAATTATTCTGATTATGTTATTATGTCAAATTCTATAAAATAGCAAGGAACTTACTTGCCTGAGTACCAGAATGTCCTACCACAGAGAATAGAAATATTATATACTCCGGAGTCAAATGTCGGTAACATGAAAATACTCTATTGGATAACACTGTACTTTATTTCCTACAACGGTTAAACAAATGTATACTTTCCTGAAGTAAAACTTTAAATTTTCGTGTTCTATAAGTATAAAGGATGGGATTGATTAGTGCTGTAAGTGACGATAATAAAAAGGTAGACTGTCGGACAAATCTAGAAGGCCATTCAATTATTGACCCATAGCATAATACAACTGTCCACGGTACATTTAGCAAGGTACACACAATACTAACAACACACACTGTAATACAAAGGCGAATGTCACTTTTACTAGTTTTACTTCCAGTTTCCTTTCTAATCGTTGACTTCATCAAATTCTGGTGACGAATAAGAAAAACTATCATAAATAATACATTGGTCAATGTACCAATTTGGATAAGTGCAAGTAACGTAGCTACATACGGAAAACCTGGGTTAACAACTCGACTTAAAGAACATTCACTCTCACCACTGTCTCTACCATTTAGAGTATGAATCAAAATCAAGGAACGGGCAGAAAATATCCACGATCCAATTACTGTCAATATGGAAATAGCTCTTCGGTGGTTTGTAAACATCATAGCTTGTAAACAAACTGTACAAACTCTGTCAAGTGAAATGTTAAATATATGAACATTTGATACGAAATGAGACAGTGATACAATGATAACACGAACGACACATTCTGTGTACGGAAGATTGGCTTTTAATAAGAATGTATCAATTACTACAAACCAGAGAAATCCTAACATCATATCAGTAATGCTCAAACTGAAAAGTGCATGCATATTTTTCATATCATTCCTTTTGCAAAATGAAAATAAGAAAATTATTACAGATGGAACGTTTATGAGAATAAACAGTGTACCAAGGACATATGCTAATCCAGTAAAAATTACATAAGTATTATTCTCTGCGGAAAACGTTAAGACAGACCTGTTTTGTGTGATGTTCAACATTGTCTTTGAATACTGTCTGTTGATGTGAGATAACATATTTATATGGTCTGTGATTAGGATAATTGGTCATCCAAACTGCCTACAACATCACGAATTAATTCATTTGTGTTAAACACGTATCTCATTATAGTAATTGTACAGGAAAATGACAAAAGGTTCACAATAAGGTGCCACATAATATTCTCAATGAAATTGTATAATTTTTATGTAGGTTTCATACCACACAATAATAGTACGTCACATCCGGTTGGATAGGAGAAAGGTTCGAAAAAAAATCCCTTAAATTTTACAGTTGTAGGAAATTTATCCTACATTTCATTGCAGAAAAAAATTCTGTGTCATGGACTTCCAGTGATGCTTATTATCTTAAATGCAATGAAATGTTATGTGAATTTTTGTCTGTAGTACTGGAAAGGATAAAACTTTACTCATATCAAGAATTTCTTTATGTGTAAGAAAGATAAATTCTACAAACTTTACAAAGACTTATAGGGGAAAAAACAATTATGGTAGTATTACATCTGAAGGGAATCAAATAGGGGACATAAAAATTGATAAAGTATGTTCATTTTTAGAATTGACATTATCAAGAGGTAAAGTACAATTATAATGGCTATAATATGGACAAGAAATGTCCGTTGACTTAAATTGCATTTTTTCGTTAGCATACAACTCAATTTTAATAGTCATAGACCAATTTTATAATCTGTATCTGTTATCTGTACAAATGTGTTACAATCCATAATTAGATACTCAATTATCATCAAAAACCAATATGACTAAGCAAAGACAATTTGCTTCTTGGAGTATAAAGGTTGGTGTTTCCATTAACCAAAGTTGTTATCAAAACTTTCTCTAGCGCCCAAGTTAAAAGCTGTTTATTGTGAAATCAACTTAAGGAAGTTCGATTCTCTGTTTCAAAATACCAAGCATATTAGAAAACAGTTATAAAATTGATAGTCTTTTGAAAGGTGGAACTAAAATAACAGAAAAAAAACAAGGGTCCGTCTCCTTGTTTTCGAGATATAAGGCTTACAAATTAGACGGGAAATGATTCTCTCTAGAATTATCATACATTTAGCATTGACACCTTTTTCCTTCAATAACTATTATAGGATTAAACACATTTTGTCTAGAGGTTATTGATGTGTAAACCGGGGCGATTAACTCACAAACTGAATAAAATGTCGAGGGACTTTTATGTTGAGTTTGTGAGTAAGAGCCCCGGTTTACACATCAATAACCTCTAGAAAAAATGTGTTTAATCCTTATAATTCTTCAGCCAAACATTTTTTTGTTGATGGCTACTATATATGTTTACCAATCAAAAGCACAATGGCAAGTCATAACTAAGGAGTACGCCGCCATCTTGACTTTCTAAAAACCATAAATGTCCGATAAATACAACGGAATCTTAAATGAAATAGCACCTACCTTAAAAACTTTATTTTAATTAAATTTATCCGAATTTGAAGCGTACACGTAACGAAATAGTCCACTCTTGAACATTTCCATTCGTATGACGTCGTGTTTTGCCATGACGTTAATTCGCCAAATCCTTCATGAAATTTCGCGAAATTTTATTAAATTTAATTTTTGTACATTTTCGAAGCTTTGGTGCAATAAATTCATTTCTTTTTTTGTTATATATGCACTAGAATAGTCACAACTGTTATGCAATTGTTTTTTAATCTCAATTTGCTGAAAATCCCGGGATCACTGCAAGCTTGTGTATCGCGCATGAATAGATTACAAAAGTAGTTTCGGAAACATGGTATATCGAAGTGTAAACTTAGAGAAAAATTCTAATTGACCAATCCAATTCAAGTATTTATAGATATGCAAATCATATAAGAATTATGAAAAAATAACAAGGGTTTTATATTTTTTTCAAATAAGGCATTTAAAACTATGTCTTATAAAATTATGAAAAGAAAAGTAGGGGTTAGCAGGCATTTTTTTTTAAATGGCACTACACAGATAAAATCCGAGGATTCTAAATATCTGACAAAAATTCAAAAACAAGAGGAGCGAACATCCTTAAAAACAAATTTGACAGCCGTTTCCCTGATTCTAGCTAACCAACAAGGTCTTGTTTAACAGAGTTTCTTAACCCTCCAGGTCTTAATTTACAGAGTTTCCCTGATCCTATTTAACCCGCTTTGTCTTGTTTGGCAGATTTTCCTTCATCCTAGCTAAACCGTTAGGTCTTGTTTGATAGAGTTTTCCTGGTCCTAACTTACCTGCTAGGACTTGTTTGACATAGTTTCCCCGGTCCTAGCTAACCTGTCAGGTCTTGTTTGACAGAGTTTCCCTGATCCTAGCTAACCCACCAGGTCTTCTTCGACAAAGTTGCCATGGTCCTAGCTAACCCGTCAGGTTTTGTCTGACTGCGTTTCCCTGATCCTAGCTAACCAGCCAGGTCTTGTGTGACAGAGTTCCTCTGATCCTTGATAACCCGCCAGGTTTCATTAAACAGAGTTTTCGTAATCTCAGCTAACCCAACTGGTCTTGTTTGACATAATTTCCCGGATCCTAGCAAACCCAACAGGTCTTGTTTGAGAGAGTGTCCCTGATCCTAGTTAATCCGCCAGGTCTTGTTTTACCGAATATTCCTGATCCTAGCTAAACCGCCAGGTCTTATTTGACAGAGTTTCCCTGCTACTAACTAACCCGCAGGTTTTGTTTGGTAGACTTTCCCTTATCCTAGCTAACCTGTTAGGTCTTGTTTGACGGAGTTTTCTTTATCGTAGCTAACCCAACAGCTCTTGTTTTGCAGAGTTTCTCTGATCCTATCTAACCCGCCAGGTCTTTTTTTGGTAGAGTTTCCCTGAACCCGACAGGTCTTGTTTGACAGAGTGCCCGTGATCCTAGCTAACCCACCAGGTCTTGTTTGACAGAATTTCCCGCATCCTAGCTAACCCGGCAGGTCTTTTTGACAGAGTTTCCCTGAACACGCCAGGTCTTATTTGACAGAGTTCCCCTGATCCTAGCTAACCCTCCAGGTCGTGTTTGACATAATTTTTCGGATCCTTGCGAACCCACCAGGTCTTGTTTTAGAGAGTTTCCCTGATCCTTTCACACCCGCCAGGTCTTTTTTGACAGAGTTTTCCTGACCCTAGCTAACCCACCAGGTCTTGTTTGACAGAATTTCCCGCATCCTAGCTAACCCGCCAGGTCTTTTTGACAGAGTTTCCCTGAACCCGCCAGGTCTTGTTTGACAGAGTTCCCCTGATCCTAGCTAACCCTCCAGGTCTTGTTTGACATAATTTTTCGGATCCTTGCGAACCCACCAGGTCTTGTTTTAGAGAGTTTCCCTGATCCTTTCACATCCGCCAGGTCTTTTTTGACAGAGTTTTCCTGACCCTAGCTAACCCGCCAGGTCTTGTTTGATAGCGTTTTCTTGACCATAGCTAACCCGCCATGTCTTGTTTGACAGAGTTTTCCTGATCCTAGGTAACCCACCAGGTCTTGTTTGACAGAATTTCCCGCATCCTAGCTAACCCGCCAGGTCTTTTTGACAGAGTTTCCCTGAACCCGCCAGGTCTTATTTGACAGAGTTCCCCTGATCCTAGCTAACCCTCCAGGTCGTGTTTGACATAATTTTCCGGATCCTTGCGAACCCACCAGGTCTTGTTTTAGAGAGTGTCCCTGATCCTTTCACACCCGCCAGGTCTTTTTTGACAGAGTTTTCCTGACCCTAGCTAACCCACCAGGTCTTGTTTGACAGAATTTCCCGCATCCTAGCTAACCCGCCAGGTCTTTTTGACAGAATTTCCCTGAACCCGCCAGGTCTTGTTTGACAGAGTTCCCCTGATCCTAGCTAACCCTTCAGGTCTTGTTTGACATAATTTTTCGGATCCTTGCGAACCCACCAGGTCTTGTTTTAGAGAGTTTCCCTGATCCTTTCACACCCGCCAGGTCTTTTTTGACAGAGTTTTCCTGACCCTAGCTAACCCGCCAGGTCTTGTTTGATAGCGTTTTCTTGACCATAGCTAACCCGCCATGTCTTGTTTGACAGAGTTTTCCTGATCCTAGGTAACTCGCCAGGCCTTGTTTGACAGAGATTCCCTGATCCTAGCTACGGACGTTTACCTGATCCGATCTTATCAGCCAGGTCTTGTTTGCACATTTCAAGAATTATTCAGAACAAATACATTTAATAGTTTCTTACACTATGGACACTGAACGAATATTCTTCTTATCCTGAAATTTAACATGGAGCTTAAACGTATAATTATTTTACTTCCCGACCGTTAAATTTGTTTTTGAATTAAATCAACATGACTTACATATTAATAATATTGATAAACGCGGAAGAAGACCTAAATTGAACAGTTTATTTTCTCATAAACATTCGCTCGCATCAGAAGCAAGATACATGGAGACTATAAACGTATACTATGAGTTTATCGCTTCGTGTTATCTAAACACCTAGTAGAAAGATGCATTGAAGATACAAACACATTTTCGTTTGCTTACATGCCGAGTTGAATAGTTTTCCTGAAGACTATTGCTAATTTAGGATCCTTCCTTTTTTTAAACCACCTCATTAGGGTGTTCTAGTATTCATATTATCACAGTTCTCTTTGCCAATATAATCACAAAATCATTTTTTTATTTTTTTTTAAAGATAATCAAATTATTAAAAAAACAGTCCTAGATTATAAAATAATCAAATGCGCATGAAATGTTTGGTCTGGTAATCAAATAATCACTATAAAAACGGCCAAGTAATCACATAATCAAAAACCCAATGAGGAGGTTCAAACTCCAGCATAGATTACCTGGGTTCATTTTGCACAGACTTTTCTGTGTTATGTTTTGTTGACTGTTGTTTGTCTTTTGGTTGCTTTTCATTTCTTCCAATGCCATTCGTTGTTAGTTCGTTTTGGACAAATAAATTTGACTATTTTTCATTTGGTATTTTCTCCTCTCTTTAAGCAGACTTTGGCAAATCTTTTTGGAATTTTGGTTTTATTTCCTTCCACCGTAAGCTTGCTTAAGCCTTAAAACTGTTTTCATTCGAACTTTTGATGATTCTTGTGTAGACGAAAAGTGCGTCTGGCGTATAAAAGTTTTAGACTGATATATGAGTTTTTTTAACAATTGAACTCAGAATATGTATCACAGTGTTTTATATTTTACCAAACAAGTTTAATTTCTGCATGTAACCATGTGCTCGTCTTGAATAGGCATATCACACGATTATCTACAGAGTTAAGATATACAACTGTGTGTTACTTTGTAAGACAAAGGTTCGTAAATAAAGAGTATGGCAGTGCCTGCAACTTATAACATCGGAATCCATTTTCTAAAAAAATATAACAAAAGCTTTTTAAAATAATACTCTGTTCTTTAATAAATAAAAATAAAATACATAAAATAATGAAAATCAACAACAATAATAAAAACAACTATAATTATAAAAATAGAGCAAGTACATTTATATAAATTAGTGGATTTTATTTTATATGCAAAACGATATATAATGATAAGGTGAATGCTATATGTTCACCTCTCTTCTTTGTGATATTAAAAAGGCATACATTAAATCTAGTTTATCTAAAAATTTATGTTTTTTTCTACAACCAGTACGCCTGTCCCAATTGAGAGCTTCGGATTATTAAATTTGCTCCAGACTTCTACAAATTATGTTTCCTCAAAATTCCTATAAAACCAGGTTTAATCATCAGAAAATGACTGTACCAAGTCAGGAATATGACAGTTTGTTGTGTTTGAATTTGCCATTTGCTCAGGGACTTACCGTTTACAATTTTCCTCGGAGTTAGTTTTTTTGTTGTGTTACTTTTTCATATTATCTTAAAAAATATTTGCCTGATCGATCGACTTTAAAATATTATGAGTCGTCTTTTGAATGAACAGTTTGGTTTCACATTTTAGTCCAAGTAATCAAAAGAAGACATACAATTCAATTCGTACTCTAGACAAATTTGACTTAAAATTAGAAAGAGAGACTCCTGGCCTAAATGTACCTTATTTTTTGCAACTTCCTGGTCCCTTCAGAATATTCGAATCATTTAAAATAGAAATCATAAAAATGCAAGAAAATACAAACATTCTGTGTTACGAGATGTTCGCAATCTGTAAACTGATGTAATAAAAAATTTCAGTATTCTGCAATATCTAACCTCCTTTGAAATTATAGGAATATCATTTGTTAAAACACACACGTGCATACTATCTATATTCAATACACGGATAGTGGGCGTGATTTATTTTAAATCAAGACCAGTAAGTATTAGTTATTGAATTGTTATACATGTTTTCATTTGGTTTTGTACCACGTTGAAACCGGGTATATGTATTACACGGTCAGTTGGCGTGGTTTGTTTTAAATATACACGAAGAAGAAGTTCTTTGATACCGAGTTGTTATTTTTTACACTTGATTTTGTATACACCAGTGCAAATAGTTTCTTTAATAGTTTCTTTCAATTGATGACTGCATTCGTCATATACCGATTCCTTAAAGGTCATACACGAAATCAGATAAGATACTTAAATCATTCCTCTATTCATATATATGACACTTGCGTGTTTATGATATAAACAAATTCGTACGTTGTAGCAGGTAGTCAGAATAGATTATTAATAACTAAAATTCACCCGAAGACATACAGATGCTACATGTAACATGTGCAACAATTAATCTGATTATGTTATTATGTCAAATTCTATAAAATAGCAAGGAACTTACTTGCCTGAGTACCAGAATGTCCTACCACAGAGAATAGAAATATTTATTTATATGCTCCGGAGTCAAATGTCGGTAACATGAAAATACTCAATTGGATAACACTGTTCTTTATTTCCTACAACAGTTAAACAAATGTATACTTTCCTGAAGTAAAACTTTAAATTTTCGTGTTCTATAAGTATAAAGGATGGGATTGATTAGTGCTGTAAGTGACGATAATAAAAAGGTAGACTGTCTGACAAATCTAGATGGCCATTCAATTATTGACCCATAGCATAATACAACTGTCCACGGTACATTTAGCAAGGTACACACAATACTAACAACACACACTGTAATACAAAGGCGAATGTCACTTTTACTAGTTTTACTTCCAGTTTCCTTTCTAATCGTTGACTTCATCAAATTCTGGTGACGAATAAGAAAAACTATCAGAATTAATACATTGGTCAATGTACCAATTTGGATAAGTGCAAGTAACGTAGCTACATACGGAAAACCTGGGTTAACAACTCGACTTAAAGAACATTCACTCTCACCACTGTCTCTACCATTTAGAGTATGAATCAAAATCAAGGAACCGGCAGAAAATATCCACGATCCAATTACTGTCAATATGGAAATAGCTCTTCGGTGGTTTGTAAACATTTTAGCTTGTAAACAAACTGTACAAACTCTGTCAAGTGAAATGTTAAATATATGAACATGTGATACGAAATGAGACAGTGATACAATGATCACACGAACGACACATTCCGTGTACGGAAGATTGGCTTTTAATATGAATGTATCAATTACTACAAACCAGAGAAATCCTAACATCATATCAGTAATGCTCAAACTGAAAAGTGCATGCATATTTTTCATATCATTCCTTTTGCAAAATGAAAATAAGAAAATTATTACAGATGGAACGTTTATGAGAATAAACAGTGTACCAAGGACATATGCTAATCCAGTAAAAATTACATAAGTATTATTCTCTGCAGAAAACGTAAAGACAGACCTGTTTTGTGTGATGTTCAACATTGTCTTTTGAATACTGTCTGTTGATGTGAGATAACATATTTATATGGTCTGTGATTAGGATAATTGGTCATCCAAACTGCCTACAACATCACGAATTAATTCATTTGTGTTAAACACGTATCTCATTATAGTAATTGTACAGGAAAATGACAAAAGGTTCACAATAAGGTGCCACATAATATTCTCAATGAAATTGTATAATTTTTATGTAGGTTTCATACCACACAATAATAGTACGTCACATCCGGTTGGATAGGAGAAAGGTTCGAAAAAAAATCCCTTAAATTTTACAGTTGAAGGAAATTTATCCTACATTTCATTGCAGAAAAAAATTCTGTGTCATTGACTTCCAGTGATGCTTATTATCTTAAATGCAATGAAATGTTATGTGAATTTTTGTCTGTAGTACTGGAAAGGATAAAACTTTACTCATATCAAGCATTTTTTTATGTGTAAAAAAGATAAATTCTACAAAGATTACAAAGACTTATAGGAAAAAAAAACAATTATGGTAGTATTACATCTGAAGGGAATCAAATAGGGGACATATAAATTGATAAAGAATGTTCATTTTTAGAATTGACATTATCAAGAGATAAAGTACAATTATAATGGCTATAATATGGACAAGAAATGTCCGTTGACTTAAATTGCATTTTTTCGTTCGCATACATCTCAATTTTAATAGTCATAGACCAATTTTATAATATGTATCTGTTATCTGTACAAATGTGTTACAATCCATAATTCCAAAATCAATATGACTAAGCAAAGACAATTTGCTCCTTGGAGTAAAAAGGTTGGTGTATCCATTAACCAAAGTTATTATCAAAACTGTCTCTAACGCCCAAGTTAAACGCTGTTTTTGGTGAAATCAACTTAAGGAAGTTCGCTTCTCTGTTTAAAAATTCCAAGCATATTAGAAAACAGTAATAAAATTGATAGTCTTTAAAAAGGACTAAAATAACAGAAAAAAAAAACAAGGGTCCGTCTCCTTGTTTTCGAGTTATAAGGCTTAAAAATTAGGCGGGAAATGATTCTCTCTAGAATTATCATGCATTTAGCATTGACACCTTTTTCTTTCAAAAACTATGAAAAAATAACAAGAGTTTTATATTTTTTTCAAATAAGGCATTTAAAACTATGTGTTATAAAATTATGAAAAGAAAAGTAGGGGTTAGCAGGCAATTTTTTTAAAGGGCACTACACAGATAAAATCCGAGGATTCTAAATATCTGACAAAAATTCAAAAACAAGAGGAGCGAACATCCTTAAAAACAAATTTGACAGCCGTTTCCCTGATTCTAGCTAACCAACAAGGTCTTGTTTGACATAGTTTGTTTTATCCTAGCTACATATTTAACCCATCTAAACCTCCAGGTCTTGTTTGACAGATATTCCCGGATCTCAGCTAACCCGCCATGTCTTGTTTGACAGAGTTTCTCTGATCCTAGATAACCCGTCAGGTCTTGTTTGGCAGAGTTTCCCGGATCTTAGCTAAAAAAGGTGAGGCTGTGAAAATAATCTGAGAACATATACAACGTAACACTGTTCTGTTTCTTACCAAGCCTGCATGTATAAAAATCTATCAAGTCAAGGTTTATTAAAATCATGCATAAACAGCAAATATTTTTTTTAAAGAAATAACCATAAGGACTGAAAAGAAAGCTGATAAAATAAAGGCTTTGTCTAAATATAGTTGAATACATAAACAATTTTAAAATCAATAAAGAAACTGGTCTACCGCAAAAATGTGTTCCTGTTCACTGTTGCGTGCTTTTTCGCTAATTTGAGTACAGTACCTGTCCAGTTCACATTTTGTCATGTCATGAGATTGCTCATTGAGACTGCTCATTGATAAAATGTACGTAGCTCCATTTAGTTGTTCACATCGATCTCGTCGTTTTTTCTATGGTTGAGAGTTGTCTCGTTGGTAATCATACCAGAGCTTTTTATCTTGAGCGTTTGATGGTTTTAAGTATTCAGAAATACGCGAAAGACTTAGATAAGTGATTTTTATTAGTTAGTTTGATTTATTCATATTTTTTGTAAACATTTGGTAAAGTATTTGATAAAATAATAATGTCATAGGCATGAGTTGTATTTTATATTTCAAATTTGAGAAGTAGAAGATGTTAGTGTTTTTTTTATTTTGGCAGCATAAAAATTAAGGAAAAAAAATATCACTTTTTCTTAACGTAACCTGCACCTATCGATAATGCAAGATTATCACAACAAACCTTCAATTGTTGTGGCCTAATGATAAACAATATGCGAAGCTTACATCTATGTACCTTATCACATAATGGATGATTGACTTTTGTTTGATTTACGTCCAGTAGCAAGTATTACAGTAATATTCAGATCGGTAAACAATGAAAATTGATTGAATCACGTAGGATCTAAATGAACTAGTCAAAATGAGGGCAAGAGTTTTGACAGACTCATGAAAAGAGGGACACAAGATAGAAGTGTAAGTTTTGTTTTGTAATTAGCCACCTCAATAAGTTGCTGGAAGGCTTTTGTTACGTTTGTGTCAAGAACTAGAAACCAGAGAAATCCGAACATCATATCAGTAATGCTCAAACTAAAAAGTGCATAGATAGATATGGGAAGATGTGGTATGAGTGCCAATGAGACAACTCTCCATTCAAGTCACAATTTATAAAAGTAAACCATTGTAGGTCAAGGTACGGTCTTCAACACGGAGCCTTGGGTCACACCGAACAACAAGTTATAAAGGGCCCAAAAAATTACAAAACAATTCAAATGGGAAAACCAACGGTGTAATCTATATAAAAAAACATGAAACGAGAAACACTAATGAACCACATCAACAAACGACAACTAATGAACATCAGAATGCATATTTTTCGTATCATTCCTTCTGCAAAATGAAAAAAGGAATCATTACAGATGGAACATTTATGAGAATGAACATGGCACCAAGAAAATATGATAATTCAATCAGAACTACATAATTATTATTCTCTGCGGAAAACATAAAGACGGACATTGTTTTTGAATACTGTCTGTTGATGTGAGATAACATATTTATTTGGTCTGTGATTAGGATAATTGTTGATCCAAACTGCCAACAACATCACGATTGTTGTCTCTTTGGTACATCCCCCATTTCCATTCTCAATTTTATTAGGTGTCTATCTATATATATACAAATTACAACTCACACTAAACATCCTACCACATTAATCAAAATTTCAAGATTTATCTCAAATATACATCATTTCAGGGCCTTTTATAGCTGACTATATGGTATGGGCTTTGCTCATTGTTGGAGGCCGTACAGTGACCTATAGTTGTTAATGGCTGTATCATTTTGGTCTCTTGTGGGCAGTTGTCTCATTGGCAATCATACCACATCTTCTTTTATATATATATTTATTAACTAACTACACTGTTATTGGACTTAATATGATGAAAACTGCCTATGCAATATAATGTGTAAACTCGGCCGATACAGAATAACTCGGCCAATATAGATTTTTTTCTGTATTGGCCGAGTTATTCTATATTGGCCGAGTTGACACAAGTGCAGGATTTTGGAGCCTCTCTAGACTTTACATCGAAAGTCACGATAAACACAAACTGAAAGTAAACAGTTGTTTTGAAGACGCAGTTGTCATTTCGTTACCTTAAACATGCTGAAAATGTCAGCATGGCATACATTTGAGGCGGAAGACGGTCACATTCATTTAAAAGGTATTTTGAAAGCAGACGATAGAACTATTTCAGGTTTGGGGAACGAGTAGATTATCACAAAGTTCAAGTCTTGACGACCTCATAATTGCACGATTGTACACATCGATTTTAAATTAGTTTCTGCATAACACATGCAATGACAGTACCTTTCCAATTACTATTTATGTGTTGCGTCTAAATTTAAGTTGTAACACTTTATAGTGACTGAAAAGGGTAGAAAAATTCATCAGATGAGAAAATGCTGAAGACACCTGGAAACAGCACCAGATCATTATGTATACACCTTTTATCGCAATTTGTCCGCCTTTACTGGAATATCACACAGGTTCCCGTAAAATTTTGACGTCATAAAACAAAATATCTGACGCCACAATGGAAAAGTGATTGTTGTATGCGTCAAAAGTTCAAGCGGCCGGGTCAGCCGGGATTAGCGATAAGGTGTATTGCATCTAATAAAAAGAAACAAACTGTGATTTGGATAGTTCCACTTCAAGGTAAAAATATTTATCTCTTTTGAAATGAAATAAAAAAAATATTTATCTCTTTTGAAATGAAATTAAAAAAATATTTGTAAAACTGCAGTTAATTAATAAAGATACTATTACGTGTATTTCTGTATTGGCCTTGTTATTGGTCCTCGGCCAGCTGTATTGGCCTTCGGCTTCGCCTCAGGCCAATACAGAAATACTTACGTAATAATATCATAATATATATGGATATATGTGCTAACATGTATGTTCTAACATTTACACGTCAATCTTTAATCTTTAATAAAGTTTAATTTTTAATTCAAATAAATTCTTCAATACAAAAATCCTTTTAACGAGTTTTACAAAGGTTTGTATTCTAAAGTGTCTATTTAAGTCACAAATTCCATTAAATTCTGCAACACATGCCTTACATTCCTATGGTTTTACAGTTTGTATACCATGTATACATGTCTTGTAATGTGTTTCTGTGAATTACAAAGCCTATTAAAACTTTTACCAAATACATAAGATGTATCTCATTTATGTGTTCTCATGTGTCTCTGCACATTTTTAATATAACTAAAACTTTTACCACCAACATCACAGTGATGAGAAATATCTCCTGTATGTGTTCTAATGTGTCTCTGCACATTCTACATATTACTAAATCATTTACTTCCAACATCACAGTATGTGTTCTCATGTGTCTCTGCACATTTCTAATATAACTAAAACATTTACTTCCAACATCACAATAATGAGATTTATCTCCTGTATGTGTTCTCATGTGTCTCTGTACATTTCTAATATAACTAAGACTTTGACCACCAACAGCACAGTATTAAGATTTATCGACTATATGTGTTCTCACGTGTCTCTGTACATTCTAAATATATATAACTAAAACTTTTACTCCCAACATCACAATAATGAGATATATATCTCCTGTATGTGATCTAATGTGTCTCTGCACATTCTACATATTATTAAAACATTTACTACCAACATCACAGTATGTGTTCTCATGTGTCTCTGTACATTTCTAAGATTACAAAGACTTTTACCACCAACATCACAGTAATGAGATTTATCGACTGTATGTGTTCTCATGTGAAACTGTTAACTACCTTAATTGGTAACTCCTTTACCGCATAAATCACAAACTTAAGGTGTATCTCCTGTATGTATTTTCATAATATGTTTCTGCAAATAAATAAAATTCATACATTCTTTTCCATGTATACGTCACTGTATATGTATGAGTTCTCATGTTAATCTATAAATTACTAAGTGTGCTAAACCCTTACTCACTTGCATCGCCGATATGAGGTGCATCGTCTGTATGTGTTCTCATGTGAACCTTTAAAATACCAAGCCTACTAAACTTTTTAAGGCATACATCATTGCCATTCTCAAATTTATCACCAATATGAGGTTTATCGCCACTATGTGTTTTTGTGTGATTCTGTAAATGATCAAGCCGACTAAATCCTTTACCGCATACACCAAATTTATGAGGGTATTCACCGGTATGTGTTCTCGTGTGAAGACTTAACTTTTACCACATGCGTCACAGTCATGAGGTTTATCGCCCGTATGTATTCTCATGTGTGTCTGTAAATCATGAATAAATGTTTTATCACATACACTGCAACCATGAGGTTAATCGCCTGTATGTGTTTTTAGGTGATTCTGTAAACTACCCAGCTGACTAAAGTATTTTCCACATACGACAGAGTCATAAGGTTATTAACCTGTATGTCTTCTTTTGTGTCTCTGTAAATACAAACACTGACTAAAGCCTCTACCACATACATCACAAGCATACTGATTATCTTCCGTATGTGTTTTCCGGTGAGTCTTTAGACTACCAAGCCGACTGAAGCCTTTACCACATTCGTTGTAAGGTTTATCAACTGTATGTGTTCTTTTGTGATTCTTTAAACTACAAGGCTGACTGAATCCTTTACCGCATACACCACAATGATGAGGTTTTTCACCTGTATGTGTTCTCATGTGACTCTGTAAATTACCAAGCTTATTAAAACCCTTACCGCATACTCCACAGTAGTGAGGTTTTTCACCTGTATGTATTCTCATGTGAATCTGTAAATAAGGACGCCGACTAAAACCTTTACCGCATACATCACAGTGATGAGGTTTTTCACCTGTATGTGTTCTCATGTGAATCTTTAAATAAGGACGCTGACTAAAATCTTTACCACATATACCGCAGGCATAAGGTTTATCGTCCGTATGTGTTCTCATGTGAGTCTTTAAACTACCCGACTGACTAAACCCTTTACCACACACACCACAGTCATAAGGTTTTTCACCCGTATGTATTCTCTTATGACTCTGTAAATTACCAAGTCGATTAAACCCTTTACCACATACTCCACAGAAGTGAGGTTTTACACCTGTATGTATTCTCATGTGACTCTTTAAATTACCATGCTGATTAAAACCTTTACCACAAACTCCACAATAATGAGTTTTTACACCTGTATGTGTTCTCATATGAACCTGTAAATTAGCAGGCTGTTTAAATCCTTTACCACATACACCACAGTCATGAGGTCTTTCACCGGTATGTATTCTCATGTGAATCTGTAAATAACGAAGCTGACTAAACCCTTTACCACATACATCACATACATGCGGTTTATCACGTGTATCGTCTGTGTGTGTTGCCATGCCTTTTTGTTAATTTACTGAACTAGCTGAAACTTCAACAATTCACCAATTAATCCTCCAATACATTCATCCTTTCAACATGTTCAATAAGGTCAAACTTCAGTAGTTTTGTCCTTGTTGAACTCTGCAATGAAAAGCAAATATATTTAAGATTAAAATCTGTAGTAGACTGTGGGCACCTCTCTGTAAATCACAACTAACAGTCTACATGTTGTTTTAAGTGTAACACACTTTACATTTATGTATCTGCATGTTATTTTTATATGTATAACGTAGCTATACATTTTTGCTATAGCTAGTGTCCCTTTTAAACGCCTGAACGTCTCAAAAATACTATCATGTAAAAGCCACATCCTTAAACAGACTTAAATCCTGTTAATTACATTGTACCAGAATTTTAAAAAAAGTTGATAGATGGAAATTCAAAACGTTTAAGCATTATAGTTAGTTCAATGCCAGTTGTTGATATTTAGAATATTTTTTTTAATTGCAACATTGATAAGCAACATTTAAATAACCTTTGACTGTTGCTTCCTTAATGTCATTAATGTCTAGTGGCAAGTATGTCATGCATATTTAGAGGGAACATACAAATTAGTTTACTACAGTTGAACTAATCGTTTACTGAGTGATAGACCGCAAAAAGTAGTTTCTCGTTATGTGTCCTTCCTTGGAGTAAGGGAGATAACTTGCGTAACTAACGACAAACGTTTTTAATCCTGTATTCCGCTAGAGGCGTGCAATTACGTACGTTACCTATTTTTACATTTTGATCCTTTTATTTATACTCCTCTTTATATATATTTTTTTAACACATCTTATTGTCTCATTAAAATACCAAACGGTATTTAACTCATAAATTTTACATAGGTAGACTCACTTCAACTTAAGCACCCCACCACAATGTGTAAATATCGATGTACATATTTGATTTAGCTTTAAACCTATATATCCTAAGTAGGAGTGCTCCGATATATAACGGAAGAAATTACCTGTAAAGAACAGAACAGAACTATGTAGTGATCCCTTACTATATTTATCATGTTTGAGGATATTCCAAGACTGCCGGCTTCCAATCTAATTAAAAACCGATCTCTCATCGCTTCCGTTTTCTGATATGTCGCGTGGGAGAACTAACGAAACCCGCTTTGAGGTCACATGTGAGTGACCTCGTAGGTGTGTCTTGTTCGACCATTGAAAATGAGTCTTCGACGATCTTGAAAGTTTATCGTGAGGTAAAGGGATGTTACTCATTTTATTTACGAAGAAATCATCAGTTCAAATAATCCATAAACTTTTTTTATTGGCTTATTCATATATGTCGTCAAATCATTTGCATATCATTATAAATTCATAACTTCCAGTTCACTCACATGTGACCTCAAAGCGGGTTTCGTTAGATCTCCCACGATGAGAGATCGGTTTTTAATTAGATTGGCCGGCTTCTTGCAAAGGTATTTTTCATTTTTTCAACAGGTTTGATTTTTAAAAAGCAAATGAAATTTTAAACTGGAATTCAGGTTTAATATCATACATTTTGGGATTCGAGCATCACTTGCAATCAAACAAGAGACATAACGTCCAGTGGCAAATATGTCATGCGTTATCAGGACACAACCAAACAAGAGACATTACGTCTAATGGCAAATATGTCATGCATTATCAGGACAACAACCTAGTTTACAATAAATACTAAAGATTAGTTCTATAACATGTATAATGAGAGAAGGAAGAATATTTTCAGGGACTTCGGGATTGTCCCTAAAGTTATTATTCCAGGATTTTGACTTTGGGGCATACTTTGTATAGTAAATACTGATGGACTTAAGGTAACAAATCATTCATTCATTCTCATTTATTTTCCACCTTAAGTCCTTTTAAAATGTTTTACAGTAAAAAAATTAGAATAGCCTTGCAAGACGCCATAATTATTCGGTCTACCCAAAGTATATTTTTTTGTTTGTATTTTATCGATATAAATGTGACCTAAATATGATATTTAAATTGTAAAAACAACTCATCCCGACCGATTAACTAAAAGACCGAATAACTAAATCAAACAGAATAGTGGAGTCTATAACACCACAAGTCCGCAAATCACCGGCCTAGTCCAAATAATAATGACATCTTGAAAGCCTATTATTTTTTTTCTTAGACACTTTTAGGAAGGCGTCAAAGCAAAAATTCAGAATAACCTTGCTAAAATTCGCATTGGTAATAGTTTTCTTAGAATTGAACAAGGGCGTCACATTAAAACCCCTGTAGAAGAAAGAATTTGTCCTTTGTGTCTGTTAGAAGTTGAAGATGAATATCATTTCACTTTAAAATGTACAAAACTAAAAACAATTAGAGACCAATTGTTTTACAAAATTAGTGAAATAGTTCCATCTTTTTTTAAATATGACTAATGAAGCAAGATTTAAATTTTTGTATACGTGTGGTGAGACTGATATAATTAGAATTATTGTTAAATTTATAAGCGACGTGTACATTTCTAGAAATGCTTCATTAAGTACTAAATAACTTTGTGGTACCATCTCCTCATATATATTTATATATACAATGTTTATGAATTAGGTATGATATATGTTTGTATGTTTTGTATTGTCTTGGTATCAATCCTGTAATTTTGGATTTCAAACCAATAAAAAATACTTACTTACTTACTTACTTACTTCCTCCAAGACGTCATAATTATGTGGACTAGCAAATCACCGTGAACACCTCAAAAATATTTTTGTATTTCAAAGTTTGTCTTTCTATGTCTTCTGTAAAATTAAATAGTTACAGAAATTTAAAACAAGTCCTATATTACTTTTTGTTTTATTGACCTTGTCTCAAAATAAATCGTTTTTTAGTTTAATATCACTGTTTTTCTAGTAATCGGTGTTGTTTTGGGTTGTCACTTAGGCAGCAACCATTTGATTTTCTGGGGGGGCTATGGTTTTTTTTGGAAAAAAAAGTTTTTTTTTGTTTCCAGTTTTTGGAGAAAAAAATAATTTGTTTTTGATTCTGAGAAAAAAAAAATTGTTTGTTTCACCCTCAGCTGTCATTTATATATGTAATGCTAAAATAGAAAGAAAAAAATTGTTTTCGACTTGTCGCGAAAAAAATAGATTGTTTTTCGCCGCAGGCGAAAAAAAAAATTTGTCCAGAAAAAAAAACCATAGCCCCCCCCCCCCCCCCCCCCCCCCCAGAAATTAAATGGTTGCTGCCTTAGTCAAAATAATTATGACGCCTGTCAAAGCTATTTTTTTTTCTGGGACGCCTTCGTCTGGCAAGGCTATTCTATTTTTTTTCCTGAGACGCCGTGACGTCGTAGGAAGGCGTCCCAGAATACCTTGCCAGACGTCATATTTATTTGGACTAGTGTAGGTTGTCACTGTGCGATGGTGTTCGTTGGTGAAAGGCGACACCCAAAATATTCTATCTAAAAAAATGATGAAAACTTGTATGATTCCCGCTGCTATTGTTATTGAATAATTGCAATCTTGGAACTGTGATGTAAAGTTGATCTTAATTGATTACACAGCGTATTATTTATCATATATTATACATGTATGTGCTAGGCCATTGAATGCACTTACATTTTCGTCTGCAAAGAGAATATACGTCCAGGGAATGAAACGAACGTTTTCATGATTTTCTTTCTATATACTGAATCGCCGTTCCATTTCGGCGCACTCTTATGTAGGACCATGTATAAGGAGGGATAATGCGATACAAAAATGAACCGTTTTACGACTTTAATATGAGTCAGTCCATGCGAAAAGGTACAAAAACGAAAAATTTACGAAATTCCAAAAAGTGTGCATAATTATTGGTAGTAGACTTGTGATTTATAAAACACATTTACTTTTCCTCATATCATTAAGCTGTGAGCTACATGCACCTGTAAGTGTTGAGACCCCCCCCCCCCCCCCCCCTTAGTTTTATCAAGATTTTAAATGAATTATTTCATATATTTCAATCATTTTCAAAGTACAGTTTAAATGGCTTGATTTACCAATTGATAATGTTAACCCCGGTAGCAGTGGGGATAAGGCTCTCGCATCAATGCAATCTAACCAGGCAACGGTTCGAATCCCGTGCAATTAAGGTTGATTTATATAATATTTAATAACTTAACTTAACTAAACGGTTCGAACTGAAATTTCAATTTCTAAAACACAAGATGTCATAGTTTTTGTATTTTTCCTCATGTTTTAATGTTATCCTACTTTCTTTAAACCTGTAGAACTGACGGAAATTATTGACTTTTGTCTCTGTAGTGTCGTAAATTTTTAAGTTTCTGGTCGGTATAACATAAGTCCGGGGAACAAATGATTTTACACTTGCTCAAATACCAAAAATGCAGATATTTCTACGTCTTTTTCTGTTTTAATTGACAATATCGGCATAGAATTGACAATCTTATGAATGTTTACATTAATGAATATTTTTTTTTTTTTGGATAAAATCGTTTTTCAAAAATACTATAACAAACTTTGATAACGTGTCCTGTAAAGTTTATCAAAAGGACTTTTTGTACATTTTCGCATGGACTGGATCATATGCTGGGAAGATACAACTAGATCATTCATATGTCTTACTTTTTATGTTTCATCAAGAAAACAGGGGCTTATCTAAGGTTCGATTAATCTTGACGTCCGCTAAAAAAACTGCTGTTAAAACGTGTGTCCAACATTCTCACCGTCTCAGCATATTTATATTTCAAATAAAATTTGTTTGAACCTTAAAGTCATATGAAACCAGTGACCGGTGAAAACAAATGTTATTCCAATTCTTGAACCAATGCATACATACATCATAAACTTAGTCTTCTGTGCACGATTTTATCATTTTTTTCGCATAAATTTCGTATAATCGTCATTTTTTTCAATCGGTCAGTGTTGTTGGGAAGATATGGCAGGTAATTAAAGTTCGTGTTTTGAAGCCGAAGTTTAACGATTGTCACCCGTTTGTTAACAATCAACAAAAAAGCATGGATATTTAGCACGTGTTTAACAATCAGATAATATTTCAGGGACAGATCCGGTATCTTGCGTTGAAGATTATGTTATTGGACAAAATCATTCATTTCAAACTTTTACCAGGCCAGGATATTCATTTTTAAAATCCACTGGTTCAGATTAAAATATATGCATGTTAACATGACTGTACAGATTTTGTTAACATGTCATACATATCAAGTCGTTCTAGAGAGCAAGCGCGACTTTATGCTATGTCGTGTTAAATCGTCATAACTTTATTTTTTATAACCTTGCTAAAATTCGCATTCTGCGTGAGACCAACTGAGTCTTTATTTATTCTCAAATTAAATATCAGTTGGCTTCAATTCCAGCTGGCACATGCCTTTTTGCAGATGCAATCATTGAATATATGATCAAAAATCTAACAATGATAACAATCAAACTACTTCAAAAAGTTCTTGAAACTTTAGGAAAGTTGGAAAAAATGCACATAAAAAATGTAATAATTGTCATCGGCCGGCATTATGATACATTCACATACAATTATACTTGGACATAAACGATACTTTACGTTCGGGGCCCATGTTTTATTTATGTTCTGGAAAATTCTTTGTTTAGTTGTACATGTTGCACGTATGTTCATTACTATACCTCACGTTCAGTAGCATGTTTCATGTTTGTTCAGTACTATACTTCACGTTCAGTGGCATGTTTCATATGTTCAGGGCGATACTTTAATATGTTCGTTGGCACATGTTTCATATATGTTCAGGACTACACTTTACGTTCAGTGGGACATGTTTCGTGTATTTTTAGGACTATATTTCACGTTTAGTGGCATTTTTCATGTCTGTGCAGGACAATACTTTATGTTTAGCTAATTTTGTTCATGTTTCATTTATGTTCAGTACTATACCTCACGTTCAGTGGCATATGTTTCATGTTTGTTCAGGACTACACCTTACGTTCAGTTGCACATGTTTCATGTATGTTCAGAACGACATTCTAAGTTTAGTTACATGCACACACATGTTCCATGTATATATGTTCAGGTCTCTACTTTGCGGTTAATAATATGCACATATTTCAGTTTTGTTCAGAACGATACTTTGCTTTCAGTTACACAATATAAAAAAGAAGATGTGGTATGATTGCCAATGCGACAACTATCCAGAAAAGACCAAAATGACACAGACATTAACAACTATAGGTCACTGTACGGCCTTCAACAATGAGCAAAGCCCATACCGCATAGTCAGCTATAAAAGGCCCCGATAAGACAATGTAAAACAATTCAAACGAGAAAACAAACGGCCTTAGGGGTCATCCATAATTGTCAACCATTTTCCAAAGTGTACAAAACGTACACTTTTTCAGACACCCCACCCTCCCACAAAAAGTGTACATCAACCATTTTCAGATTTCAAGAGAAGAATCAGTCATTCTTAATAAAAAGAAGATCCTGTCTATTATATTTTAGTTTAATATAGAAATTTGCATTGAAAAAAAACTAAAACATATCTGACTGTTTTCTTTGACGACATCTATGATGCTTGTGTTTTGTCAGAATAAAGAGTACAAAAATAAGTGTTTCCCCTATCACACAGTGGGAATGGTAACTCCAAATAAAAAAGGGCACCTAGAGCATGCAAAAGATTATCAAAAGGGCACATAAATTATGCTAAGAATCAAAGAAAGGGAAATGCATGGTTATATTGCATTTGTAAAGTATGGACTGACAGTTGTTGATGGAATCAGAGCTCAAGACAGTAATCAATAAAAGTGTAATGTTTTAAAACATTTTGAGTTTTAAATTTCCCGCCTGTATTTCTATTTAAAAGGTCCCTGTAAATATGCCATTCATGGCCCTATTATCGTTTATGTATATATACTGTAACGTGTACATATATTGGATATTTTTTAAGTTAAGGTTAAACTTCATATGGAGGTGCTCCTAATTAAAGGAGGCTTATACTAAGAAAAAATCAGTTTACTTCCGGTTTACTGGTTTACTATTTTGGAACGCATTACAAGGAAATTAATCGAAGGACCAGTTTAAAATCTTTTCACAAAATGACGTCTTGTCAAAATCAAAACATTCAAAGAATTTAGCATGTCAGTGTTTCCATCAATTTTGTTTATTAAACAGAGTAAAACGATATCGATCAATAATAAAGCAGGTGAAATTGACAATCAAGGGTACTGAGAAATGCTTGAAACTTTTTGTTTAAATAATTTTACTAGTTCATATTTTTGAAAGATTTAGTTTTCATATGATTTGATCTTGTAATCGTTCAATCCCGATTGAGTAAAATTATGATATCGAAATCAATATCATCAAGTGAAAATAATAAAGAAGAAATAAGAAGAGAAACACACTCAAGCCAATTCTCGATTTTATAAATCGACTTTCCCTACGGAAACGATATAAATTCCGGAAATAAAAAAAAAAGCGTACGGTAGAAATGTTGATTTTTTAACCCCCTCCCCCCAAGTGTACGTTTTGTACACTTTGGAAAATGGTTGACAATTATGGATGACCCCTTATTTATGTAAAAGAATGAACGAAAAACAAATCTGTAACACATAAACAAACGACAACCACTAAATTACAGGCTCCTGACTTGGGACAGGCACATACATAAATAATGTGGCGGGCTTAAACATGTTAGCGGGATCCCAACCCTCCCCTAACCTGGGACAGTGGTATAACAGTACAACATAAGAACGAACTATAAAATTCAGTTGAAAAAGGCTTAACTCATCAGATGGACAAAAATACAAGTGGACGTGGCCCGGTACTTATACATCCCGACACAAAAAGACACAATGAACAGATCTGAGAGTACTCGAAGTTATCTGACAGCTTGTTAAAAGTCACTAACAACTAATAAAAAAACCATGCATCTATTACGACTAAACAATCAATCCGTACACATCCAACATCCAATGGATTTAGTGTAAAGACGTCATAAACAGCCAGAGAAAAACATGACCTTGTGCAATGCCAAGTTACAGGTATCGACAGATTGTAGATCCATGAATATGTAACATACTGGTAATATTTAGTTAGCTTTTAATTTATTGATAACAAAATCAATATTTATACCAATAAAAACAATCTTCAATGATCTTATTACAGTGTTGAATAGGTAACCTTTTAGAATAAGTTTATTTAAAGGAGCGACAAGTTTACATGGATCATTTCTAAATTTCCGGGCATTACTTAAAACCTTTACGAAATTTTTCCATAGATATACAGATTTGGTTTTGAAGTTTGGTTGTACCTGTAGAAAACTTATTTTAAACGTGATAGCACATCCTAATTTTTACGGAAATGTTGTTTACCGTGCCCGGAAATTTAGAAATGATCCATGTAAACTTGTCGCTCCTTAAAATATTATCAGGGAGAAAATTAACAGCTTCAATCATCTCATCACACCTCCAGTAAGTATATCTAGTATAATTGCCTTTCTCATTAGAGAAGAAGGCTTTAAATGAGTTGCAGCAAATATATCTACATTCAGCTTTACCAAACGACCATTTAATTAAGTAGGACAACTTTTGTTTAATAAGATAGTGTGAAAGTGTAGTGTAAAGAGTAGAAAAATCAAAACTATTAACAGAATAAAAAGGACCATCAAAAGCACGTAATTTATCTAAAACACCCAAAGAATTTTTTACACTCCAAAAATGGTTCATACCACTATGTTCATATATTTTATTACAATAGTTTATGATAAGCTCTTTAATAGTAGTTAATGAACTAGTTAAGATCACTGAAAGATTAGTTGCAGGACACTTACTAGAGGCCGAGATGAAACGATATTTAAATGTTGTTTTTTTTTTTGTGTAGTTTAGGTAGCCAATACATAGTAGGTACCTTCAAATGTTCAGAAGAAGCCTTAAGCTTTGATGTGGTTGTGATATTCTTTTTTACTATATGACTCTGTGGAGCGGATGGACTTGAATGTAGATGAATTTAAAATTTCATTCTTAAGAACGTCCGTGTAGTATCTACGGCATACTACCACTACATTGTTGGCTGCTTTGTCGGCCGGTACAAACACAAACCGCTTTGAAAGTATTTGAAATTTATTTCTTATTCTGGAAATAGGTGTATTATGTACTCTATTATTTACTTCTAAATTATTTTCAAAATGTGATATTCTCTGATCTACCACATTCATACATGTATTCAAATAAGAATCAAGAGATTTTTTATCAGATTTTTCCCGTTTACACCATTTTTCACAAAACGAGGAAACAGCATCCTTGGTGACTTGACGACACTCTTTCCAATCTATTTTAGATGGAGGACGATATAAGTTCATGTTTTAGGGACTTTACCTTAGGTTCAGTGACACGTCTTTCATGTATTTTCAGGACGTTTCTTGAAGTTCAGTAACATATGTTTCATGTATGTTCAGGAATATACTTTACATTCAGTGTATCTTGTTTCATGTTTTTTCACAGTGTCTCCGCATGTAAACAACAATCATGTACAATACCAATTTTGCATATTCACAAATGTAAATAATCCAAGCAAACTACTAACGACCCGCTTTATTTGACAAGAATTCAAACTCTGAAATGTCTCATCTGATTTACTGACCATTAATTTATGTTAAAAGTGTAGAAGATAAAGTTTTACTACAAGCACCACATAAACTAACATGTCTAAAGATCCATAACAATAAGGCCAAGGTAAGATAAAGTCGAGTGAACCCTTAACTAAATTTCACACTTATCCTATGCGTCTTTGTAATTTGTCAAAACAGAATCTTAAATGAATGTAAATCCAAGGCAAACAAGGTATTAATTACGATTAAAATTCCATGAATTAAATGCAGAGTTTTATCAGAGACACATATATGTGTATATTAGGAAGAGACTGTTAAAAACGGGGAACGAAGAAACGTAAACAATGATGTTTCCGTATGCAATCTTATAAAAATATTTCTCCGATGAGTTGGATAACCTTCTATTCACTTCGATATTTGTACATGTAACGTAATAAAAGTCGTTTGATCAGTAAAAAATATAGAAAATCTGCTATTTAATATATAGCAAAGTAATTGGAAGTGATTTATTTCTTCTAAATTCTAAAGTGCCCTTACTGCAGTGATGTCATTTAGAACTGTTCTACAGTCCTGACTGATTTAGTCAGTTATGCTGACAGTTCTACGGTTAGAAGTGATTTGGACAGTTCTACCTAGAACTGATTTAGACAGTTCTACCCTAGAACTGATCCTGACAGTTCTACCTAGAACTGATTTAGTCAGTTCTACCTAGAACTGATTCTAACAGTTCTACTTAGAACAGTTCTATGTAGAACTGTTCTAGGACAGGTTAGAACAGTTCTATGGCAGAATATTCTGACAGTTCTAATGAGAGGTTAGAAGTGATCTCCACTGTAGTTGTTCACAAATGCTTAAATCAAACAGCCCTTGAACGAACTGAGTTGACACGGCCATTAGATTCTAAATATTGATTTGATAATAAACTATTCATAGATACCAGGATTGAAATTTTGTATTTGCGCCAGACGCGCGTTTCGTCTACAAAAAAACTCGTCAGTGACGTTTGAATTTTAAAAGGCCAAATAAAGTACGAACTTGAAAAGCATTGAAGACAAAAAATGCCTAAATGTTTTGCCAAATACAGTTAAGGTAATCTATTCCTGAGGTTAAAAAGCCTTAGTATTTCAAATTTTTTTTTTCTAAACAGTTAATTATGATTATTGCCATATCAATGATAATTCATGTCAACACAGAGTTTGTGTTTGTTATAGATATTGATTCGTTTATTTATAGAAAACAAGACTTGTTTTTCTTGTGAATAAACAGACTTTGGAATATTTGAAATAATTAATAATAACTTGTTTTCTAGAAATGCATTCTAAGTAATCTGAAAACTCTCAAAATGATTATTCACTAGTCAGTTGCCGACAAAAAAAAAACCAATGTCTTGAATCTTTGGATTTAAACGACTAGAATAATTGTACTGACACTTGTGTTCTTTTGATATTTTATTAGCATATATTTATTTTTATCCTGATTTAGAGTAATTTCTCGCAATTTGATTGGCTGATATTGTCCTAATAAATTTCAGTACAATTTTTTTATCACGTCAATTGGAATTATCTCCCTTATTTATTACCTCAATTGGAATTATCTCCCTTATACCATTGACCTAATAAAAAAAACCAAAAAACAATTAAGTTGCTTTGTAGTCATAATATTTTTTATTTTTCACATTTTTTTTATTTAATATCTAAAATATATTTATTGATATTGTCCTAACATTGAATTTGAATATAATAATATGTAATATAACAAAATCAGGATAAATTCGTTACACAGTGTTCAATTGTCCTAATACGGAATTTATCGGGTCAATAAAATTCATATCGGGTTTGGCTTCGCCTCACCCGATATGAATTTTTTTGACCCGATAAATTCTCGTATTAGGACAATTGCACACTGTGTAACTAACAGACCATTTCTTCGTACGTTAACTTTAGTATAATTTCTTATACGTATGTGTGAAATGCGAAAATGCAAGGGGGGGATGGTATATATAATGAAGATGTACTACCAAAATAACTTACAATATTAAATGTTATCATAGAATATGAGGAATTGTTATTAGTTAATAGACAACTTTCGAGTTCGATGCATTTCCGTCAAAAACTCTGGTTTTAGTGAACGTCATTTATGCGTTTAGGGGCGTCGTCACTTCCATTCCAATGTTGAGCGAGTGGTTGGAAAACTATAATTCTATATTGTACGAATTATTCGGCAAATTGAATTCTCAAAATTGACAATCAGCATTGCTGTCATTAGGGAATTGTCATTAAGTATCTACTGACAGAACAACCATTATTTCTAGTTTATCCTGCACAATGACGATCACTAAGACGCTTGATGAACGTAAATAGTGCAGGGATACAGGCGACCCCCTCTATCTGGTAAATGACGTCATAAAGGCGCGTATAATTGACGAGTTTTTTCCGGTGACGGATGAACTCGAAAGTGGTCTATTGTATTGAGATGTTGCTTATCACCAATATAACATGATTTAATATTAATACCTAAAGACTCATACAGTTGGGATTAAATTCTAGTACTTCACATCGACTTTTTTTTCTTTTTTCCCTTGATTTGTGGTTTGATAAATGAAAACATAACAAATCCGCTGAGCTCTGTTTTGGCTGAAATATGTGATTCATTTTTTTTTCTTCAGATTTAAAGTATTTGTTATGAATTATTTGATAGTGACATATATCTTCTAAGGACAGAGTATCAGAAACTGACCCATGTTGTTTTTGGCGTTTTAGAGATTTATAATGGAAAACATATTCTTCCATAATCTAGACCTGTAATAAGATCATATTATATGACTAACCACGTTATTGTGTGGCTTTGGGGGTTCGGGTGGGAGGGGCTAATTTATTTAAATAGTGCTTATTGCATATTCATCCAGTAAATTCTGAAAAAAAGCTTCTTTTCTAAATTTTATTGGGATGTAAAACGTTGACTGAAGCAAATTTTTACCCGCTGCATACTAAAATTGTATGCACAATTAAAGTTTCAACAACCCTATTAAATTACGAAACAGATGCATTCATTTTGTTATAATTTCATATGTATGCTACAGCTATTAGTTATATCAATCTTTTATTTTGTTTTCCTATACATTGTTATGACGTTTTCATGGGAAGCACGTGCAATCATAGATTTTTTTTTATTGAAAATAAAATATAATTTTGGGATGCCCCAAGATTGTTATCTGCAAATCAAAAATAGGGATTCTGATGAAACGTAAATATTAAATCAGCATACTGGGTATTCGACTGCGACTGTTTGAGTTCTCCATACAAAGGTAATATATTGGCGCTTAGTAATCTACCACGCATAACATGCGAAGTGTAACAGTTCAGAACTAATTTACATAATGACATTTCATATGTGCATTTGATAAGGTGCATTAATTCGAACGCTGCATTTTTAATGATTATCTTTATGAAAAGTCTATAGAGCGAAGAAATTATAATGTTTAACACCTTTAAAACTTGTGAATCAATTTATGCAGTAACATATAATTTCTACTTCAAATAAAATCGTTAATCTTCTTCACTATTTATATACTTGTCAGCAAAAAACAATGAAAACAAAGTAAAGTGTTATACTTTATAAACAAATCTTTTATGCTTTTTATTGTGTTATATATGCTGTGTACAAGATGTAATTTTGTACAAATTGCAATTTGTACAGGGTTTTTGTACAAGTTATAAGTATTTTTACATCTACCTTCTTGCAACAAGTTTATCTTTTAAAATATATCAGTTTACTGTCTTAAATTCAAATTCATATATTTATTTAAATATGTATAGTCATTATGTCTCAATTTTGAGGAATTAAAGACATGAACGAATACATGTATGAACTTATCAAACGACTATTGTAAGTTTTGTATGTCCAATTATCACATTTAACCACAATGAAAATTCATGGCACCTCTAAATATCTCACATCAGACATAATCGCGCAATTATAGTTAAAATGAATCGATTTCAATAATGTACGTTTTAAAGTCATATGCGAATCAAATTGTGTTAAAATATGCATTCAAATAATTATTTTGTATTTTTAAATCGTTAAAAACACAGTTTTGGCCACCATCCTTTATTGCACGAGTAATTATCGCGAATGACAGTGATAATGAACTAACTTGATTTGCATGTTTAATACACGATACATATTGAATGTATTTCATAGGAAGATCACAATACCCTTCTCACTACGCGCATAAACTGCGATCCTGGTGGCCTAGTTATTTTGGAAGTTTCTATATTAACTAGAACACACCCGCGAAATCGCGGGGAAATAGAGCGTATGTAAACTGTAAAAATTATAACTGGAGAATTTCAAGGTCAAAGGTACATGTACTTGGGGACTGGGCACAATTTTTTGCCCTCCCCCTTTTTCCAAATACCGATTTTTATTCCTTCTATTTTCTGTATACTATGAAAATACATACATAAACTATAATTACTATAAACGGTCACTGATATATTATACACCGCCGTGAATAGTGAAGACCACCCCACCCCCTAGTAAACCATTGGAATTTATAGTAAATTATAGCAAATACAATTTATTCATAGTATATGTATGTAGTATACAGAATACGGCGGTCATTGACACATTATATAGACCCTCTCTATTTAATAAACTCTGTGCCCGCCGTGGATAGTAAACTTGATATTGATAGCAGGTTATAGCAAATGCACTTTATTCATAGTATGTGTATACTCAAAGTACAGAAAAACGCAAACCGGAAGTCTAGTCGGACTTAAATTTCGTCCAATGACGGAAACAATATCCGGATGCCTTTTTTTCGTTTTTCTTCCAAAATAACCCAAACTGAATGATCATAAGAATGCATGACAAATGCGATTATTCATGGTACCCATAGGATACAGAGGCATGAGGATGAATTTATTGTGGAAGGAAGAGAAGCGACACACAAAATGAGGTTTTCTCGTTTAATAGTATAGATATGTAGATAGATAGATAGTTTATTCTGATAAAACCATGAAAGAACAAAGGTAACAGAGAATTAAAAACATACATACACAATATTAGATATTAATAAATAAATACATAATTAAAAATAGATACAATCAATAAAAATATGAGAATACAAAAAAGAAAATAAACATGTTTAAAGAAATTGTTTTAGTGTTTAAATATGTTGAAGTTATGGTTAAGAAGAATGAGTAATTTTACTTATGAAATTGAAAAGCTGTCTGAGTGTCTTTCGTTTATATATATATATATATATATATATATATATATATATATATATATATATATATATATATATATATATATATATGTGTGTGTTTGTATGCTGTGTTTTATATCTTTAAGAGAGACCATAGAAGACCAAATGTATATAAATCTAAATATTATTTATCATCGAGTTATTTTTGACAACTTCAGATGAAAACAATTTTTGCTACATAGTGAAGTTTAATCAAATCAACTCAATGCGTGTTTCATTAATGAATTCAACTTTTAAAAAACTAGAGGCTCTAAAGAGCCTGTGTCGCTCACCTTGGTCTATGTGAATATTAAAGGGAGCAGATGGATTCATGACAAAATTGTGTTTTGGTGATGGTGATGTGTTTGTACATCTTACTTTACTGAACATTCTTGCTGCTTAAAATTATCTCTATCTATAATGAACTTGGCCCATTAGTTTCAGTGGAAAATGTTAGCAAAAATTTACAAATTTTATGAAAATTGTTAAAAATTGACTATAAAGAACAATAACTCCTAAGGGGGTCAATTGACCATTTCAGTCATGTTGACTTATTTGTAAATCTTACTTTGCTGAACATTATTGTTGTTTACAGTTTATCTCTATCAATAATAATATTCAAGATAATGACCAAAAACAGCAAAATTTCCTTAAAACTAACAATTCAGGGTCAGCAACCCAACAACGGGTTGTCCGATTCATCTAAAAATTTCAGAGCAGATAAATGTTGACCTGATAAACAATTTTACCCCATGTCAGATTTGCTCTAAATGCTTTGGGTTTTGAGTTATAAGCCAAAAACTGCATTTTACCCCATGTTCTATTTTTAGCCATGGCTGCCATCTTGGTTGGATGGCCGGGTTACCGGACACATTTTTCAAACTACTAACCCAAAAGATGATTGTGGCCTAGTTTGGAATAATTTAACCCTATAGTTTCAGAGGAGAAGATTTTTGTAAAAGATTACTAAGATTTACGAAAAATGGTTTAAAATTGACTATCAAGGGCAATAACTCCTAAAGGGGTCAACTGACCATTTCAATCATGTTGACTTATTTGTAAATCTTACTTTGCTGAACATTATTGCTGTTTGTAGTTTATCTCTATCTATAATAATATTCAAGATAATAACCAAAAAGAGCAAAATTTCCTTAAAATTACTAATCCAGGGCCAGCAACCCAACAACGGGTTGTCCGATTCATCTGAAAATTTCAGGGAAGATAGATCTTGAACTGATAAATTTTTTTACCCCGTGTCAGATTTGCTCTAAATGCTTTTGGTTTTGAGTTATAAGCCAAAAACTGCATTTTACCCCATGTTCTATTTTTAGCCATGGCGGCCATCTTGGTTTGATGGCCGGGTCACCGGACACATTTTTCAAACTACTAACCCAAAAGATGATTGTGGCCAAGTTTGGATTAATTTGGCCCAGTAGTTTCAGAGGAGAAGATTTTTGTAAAATATTACTAAGATTTACGAAAAATGGTTAAAAATTGACTATAAAGGGCAATAACTCCTAAAGGGGTCAACTGACCATTTCAGTCATGTCGACTTATTTGTAAATCTTACTTTGCTGAACATTATTGCTGTTTACTGTTTACCTCTATCTATAATAATATTCAAGATAATAACCAAAAACAGCAAAATTTCCTTAAAATTACTAATTCAGGGGCAGCAACCCAACAACGGGTTATCCGATTCATCTGAAAATTTCAGGGCAGATAGATCTTCACCTGTTTAACAATTCTACCCCTGTCAGATTTGCTCTAAATGCTTTGGTTTTTGAGTTATAGGCCAAAAACTGCATTTTACCCCTATGTTCCATTTTTAGCCATTGCGGCCATCTTGGATAGTTGGCCGGGTCACCGGACACATTTGTTAAACTAGATACCCCAATGATGATTGTGGCAAAGTTTGGTTTAATTTGGCCCAGTAGTTTCAGAGGAGAAGATTTTTGTAAAAGTTAACGACGACGACGGACGACGACGACGGACGACGGACGACGGACGCCGGACGCCAAGTGATGAGAAAAGCTCACTTGGCCTTTTAGGCCAGGTGAGCTAAAAAGGAGCATTATTCAAATTTGTGTTATGTTTGACTTTTTTAAGATTTCATTTCAGCTGGTAATTAACGAGGAGAGTATATACCACGTGGAAATAAAAACTAATCGAAAAGAGATAGACAACACTGTTACAAAAATAAGGAGAAACAAACAAACATCAGGCCATACAATCCTACAGCGAAAAACTTATATTGTCAATTTGTACATTTTCCCTTTGATCTTACTGCCTAATATTTATTTAGATCATTTTATTTATTACGTTGATGTGCATCCGCGTCAATTTATCAATGAAATACACGCGACTTCATTTAAGAATTGAATGCTTCTTTTTGTAATTTTATTGGGGTGTAAAATAGTTGAACAAAGTACATTTTGTACAATTTTGCGGTCAACGTTTTTTCACCCCCTATAAAATTACTAAAAGAGTCATTCAATACTCATAATAACTTTCTTCTTTCGCTTTGATCATGAAAACACGATTTCTATCAAGTTTCTCTGTTATTTACCTGTGCAATTTATTGTGGAAGCTCGAGTCATCATGAGTGTTACATTTTATTTTGAAATGAAAGTTAATTTCAGAATGACGCGATATTGCTGTTATCAAAAATAACGTATTATAATGCAACATACATATGTAATTATTCATACAACCGAACAACTTTACAACGTTTTGTACGCGTAAAAATAGTTTTACTTACTTTTTCATTTTATTTCATATTGTAAACCAAAAAAAAAAAAAAAAACATATTGTTAATATAAGTTGCGGGCTCGCTTGATTTAATTGCTTATAAAGTCAATAAGAAAAACAAAAATTCCATTATTATTCTATATATATGAGGAACATCAAACGCCACTTGTTCCACTAATGGCACCCGAAGTTTCTGCTTATTACAATTAGATTGGTTGATGATTGTTGGTTGATTAACGTTCAGTGGTAAATATTTCATGCATATTCAGGACGACATTTACAAGTAGAAATCCGCTGATAGATAAAGGCAACAGTAGTATACTGGTGTTCAAAAGTCATAAATCGATTGAGAGAATACAAATCCGGGTTACAAACTAAAACCGAGGGAAACACATCACCTATAAGAGGAAAACTGAAGTGCAGCATACAAATAAACGAACTATTTGACAACAACAGTTATAAAAGATTAAAGTCACCGTTAAAAATATGTACTAAAGTGATGGAAAAGGGGACTCCATACGTAAGCTTGATACCAACTTGAATATGGATTCAAACCAGAAAATAAACAGTGTTTAACCCGCTGCATTTGTTTGCACCTATCCTTAGCCAGGAACCTGTTGTTCTGTGGTTGTCGATTGTTGATGTGGTTAATAAGTGTTTCTCGTTTCTCCTTTTTTATATAGATTAGACCGTTAGTTTTCCTGTTTGAATTGTATTACACTAGTTATTTTTGGACCCTTTATAGCTTGCTATTCGGTATGAGCAAAGGCTCCGTGTTGAAGGCCGTATTTTGATCTATAATTGTTTACATTTTACAAATTGTGACTTTGATGGAGAGTTGTCTCATTGGCACTCATACCACATCTTCTTATATCTAGTTATTTTTATAGTTGTTTGACAAATTAAGTTTACCGGTGTTAATTAACGCATTTAATTATAATTTAAAAACCGAATGAAAGCACTGTCATTTAATGTATCATTTCGACATACCTTGTCGTTCGATTTTATAACGAAATTGGATTAAATTACAATAGAGTGTGCAATTGAATTTCATCCTCAACATGCGTGATATATTTGCCACTATACGTCAAGCAACCAATAACCAAATTGTACTCGAATTAATTAAATGGGAACGCGTCCATGGGACATAACCCAAGAACGTCACGCCAACCAAATTCAAACTTGATCTATAATTGTTTACATTTTACAAATTGTGACTTTGATGGAGAGTTGTCTCATTGGCACTCATACCACATCTTCTTATATCTAGTTATTTTTATAGTTGTTTGACAAATTAAGTTTACCGGTGTTAATTAACGCATTTAATTATAATTTAAAAACCGAATGAAAGCACTGTCATTTAATGTATCATTTCGACATACCTTGTCGTTCGATTTTATAACGAAATTGGATTAAATTACAATAGAGTGTGCAATTGAATTTCATCCTCAACATGCGTGATATATTTGCCACTATACGTCAAGCAACCAATAACCAAATTGTACTCGAATTAATTAAATGGGAACGCGTCCATGGGACATAACCCAAAAACGTCACGCCAACCAAATTCAAACTTGATCTGAGTTTCGTGGTAATAAGCATTTGTTATAAGTTTCATAAGATTTGGTTGAGGAAAACTTAAGTTAGAGAACGGAAACAAAAATCCAGCATTTTTTTCATTTGTAAAGAGCATGACTCTAGAACGGTGAAAGGGACGCCCCCCAAAATTCAAACTTGATCTGAGTTTCGTGGTTATAAGCATTTGTTATAAGTTTCATAAGATTTGGTTGAGGAAAACTTAGTTGGAGAACGGAAACAAATACGGAACGTACGTACGCACGTACGGACGGACATACAGACGAACACAGGTAACACTTATAAATACGTACACACTTAAATGTCGAAACGAATGTCAAATTGAGACATGAGAGAAGTGATAATTTTGTTTGACGAGCATGAGAGAACTATACTGAGCCACAAAAGTTTAGCAACACTTTTTTTTTTTTTTTTTTTTTTTTTTTTTTTGTTTCTGGAAATTTTTTATCTTAACATCATTGATATTAGTACGGTGACCAGACACAATATTTTTTAGATTTAATCGTCAAACATACTATATGGCTATATTAGATATCATTGGATTCGGTAAAATGAGTACTTTTGAAATATCGATGTCGTCAAAAGAAAATGTGGTAACAGTTTTGCATAAGATAAGGTCAAAGATCAAATGCTGTTATAAATTTTTTTTCTCCATAATTTCAAAATTTGAAGATTTCTACAACAATTTAGGTTAAATTTCAGACATTTTTTTCAAATCAATTAGCAATGAATTATCTCGATAATGTAAAAATAAAGAAATAAGGACATTGATTTATTATGAAAATTGGCGTTTTTCAAACACTTGTTTTATTATAAAAGATCAATACATATTTTAATAAAGTTACAGTTGTTACCTTGATGGCTGATATTCAACATCAGCAATAGATAATAAATATTATTTTTACCTGAAGCCTAATTAGTTATCAAAGGTACCGGGATTATAATTTAGTACGCCAGACGCGCGTTTCGTCTACATAAGACTCATCAGTGACGCTCTCATGAAGGCGTATTTTGCAAAAGCTCATTAATGTAGTTCATTCAAACTAAAAAACACTCCATACCTCGAAAAGTTACAATTTAACAATCCAATCAAAGAGATCCACAACAAAATTAAGCCGTAGTATGATCTGGTTCGTCTGTCAAGTAACATGATTGGAAATTATTTCTACATTATTCTAATCCTTTACAGGAGCGAACCTCTGAACATATAAGGTTTTGTTGTGAACCAACTAATGACTTTTGCATAGAGATTTCCCCTAACATGCAAGAATTCTGGTGACACCTGCCCTTTAAAATACACGGGGTGTAATGAATCATATAACTCGCGCCCATCGTATATATTCTGAGCGTGACGGAATAGGGGGTTCAGCAATTGGTAATGCGGTCCAAATATTAGTTTGAATCGAAGCACGTAAAACATGCTGTTTCAGTTCCGCTTCACAGGGAGGTAACCTGACTAAACTTACATCTTCACTGGTGGCAAGTTTGACGCACATTGTATAAATATCATGATGGAATGATTTAAAGAGATTTTTCTGATAATAAAGCTTTGAAATTAACTTTCAAGCCCAAACAAAGGCGTCATCTCTGTCAATATTAACGAAGCTCTGCAAACCACTGAAATAGTCGTGCGTGTTCTTCAACGTCTTGTAGACAGTTTGTTTACCTACTAAAAACAGAGACGAAGCTGTGTGGCATCCTGTAAGTGCATTTACAGGAGGCAATAGTTTACAAATGGTTGAGGAAAGTCACTTAATTGGAATATGAGAAAAAATATTCCCCCACACTTTACTCTGCTTATGTTCCCCATCTGCGCCCATAGCTCGTTTGTTTTTGTCATATGTTTGTAGTAGTGAACGCACAAAACAATCACATTCGTTCGTATGATTGTTCTGCCGCTCTTTCCCATTCCTTAAACTTCTTGTCAAAGTTTAAGCCATTGAGTATCATACGCGAATCGTCCTCCTCGTTGGTGCTAAACAAGTTTCGACAGTCATTAACAGTGTTGATTTAAATAACATTGACAATTTCGGGACTTACAAACGTTCCGGCTAAGTAAAGCTCACAATCAAGTAGATCATAAGGGATTTGTCAAAGTTTTGACGAATAAAAATACCAAAGAAATTAAGAAGAGCCTGCTAGTGTTCTTTAACAGAAAGAAACTTCTTCCTCGGAGTTCAGTATTTTTGTGTTTTTACTTTTTTTCTTCCAATCAGGAATGCTTCTCCCTTAAATACTAGTAATCTGATACACTTTGGTGGAAGCTGTAGTCTTTATTCGTAGTTTATTTTCAGCAGACTTTATAGAGTTGTTCATTTCGTAGCGGTTAAAAACATCTGCTACTGTGTGCGCAATAGAAAAGTATTGGGACATATATTTGTGATTGTCAGCTGCAAGGTCACCGAATGTTTTACTTTTCTTAACATCAATACATTGAACCAATTGCATATACCATCTCTGAGGTAAGTTTAAGTGATTGTACAAAAGAAGGTCGAGAAAGTGCACAAGCTGTGAGCAAAAACTCTTGCATATCTATTGTAGCATGCATTCCAGAAGAGATATTGATACGACATGGAGGATGATACACCACTTCAAAGGGATCAGTCATGGTTCATTCAGATGGTTTAAAATGGCAATAACATTTTCTTCCGAAAAGGGAGAAAGTTTAGTACCATTAAAACGTTAAATCCCGCTGCAACTATTTGCACCTGTCCTAAGTCAGGAATCTGATGTTTAGTGGTTGTCGTCTGTTTATGTAGTTCATGAGTGTTTCTCGTTTCTCGTTTGTATATAGATAAGCAATTGGTCTTCCCGTTTGAATGGTTTTATACTAGTGATTTTTGTGGGCCTTTGTAACTTGCTGTTCGGTGTGAGCCAAGGCTCCGTGTTAACGGCCATACATTGACCTATAATGCTTTACTTTTATAAAATGTTACATGGATAGAGAGTTGCCTCATTGGATCTCATACCACATCGTCCTATGTCTATCTTCACTCCTTTCATTGCTGTTGGTTTTGTTTCCTCGTGTGAATTTGCATCTTTCCAGCATTAGCCGACCAAGGGATTTAGGAAATGTCTAGTAAGGGTCCATCTAACAAGCGCAGACCTTTGATTTGTTATGCCTATACATCGCCACCGGATCCCCTCGAGGCTATTATAACGGTCTGTTTTGTTGCCATGTCGGTCCATATACCGTTGTAATGTCTAGGAGTCTGTCTAATAGCAAAGTCACCATCTATAAAAGGTGCTCAATATTCTCAGAAAGTTGATGCATATCGAGTATTTAAACTGGCATACACCTTCAGTAATTGGTACGGTTCGTTACAAAAAAATACGGTAACATTTGAAATGACGATCTCAAACAAGTGTCCAGTTACCCTCTCGTTATATTTGTTATTCTCATCGGATTTTCTCTAATGCTTAGTTCGTTTCTGTGTGTGTTACATTTTATTGTTGTATCGTCATTCTCTTATATTTAATGCGTTTCGCTCGGTTTTTGTTTATGACCCGGAATTGTTTTTTTTTCTATCGATTTATGAGTTTTGAACATCGGTATACTACTGTTGCTTTTGTTCTGCTCTAACATTTGACAGCAAACTGTTTACTGCTTCAAGGAACACATTTCAGTATTCGAATATAAGTGATACAACACAATCAAATGGCTTATATGTATCTATAAGAGGCTGTATATTGGCTTCGAATAGCTCCCTAATATTAGCGTTAGGACTTGAATTGCTGAAATAATGCTTCTGAGATAAATGAATTTGATATTATTGAATATTAAAGGTATGAAATATCATATAAATGTTGATTATTTTACATTTTGCGTAAACACAAATGATGAAATTGAGTTGAAACGTACTCTAGTAAATGCCCAATATTCGTAGTGTCAAACTTTTACAAAATCTCTGTAATAACGGATTAATTTTGCTAAATTTTGTTTGAAATCGTTAAAATAAGGTGTAACAACAATGTATATAATAACAGAAACCATATCACTGATGTTCTTTTACAATTTGAACCTCACAATTTTTCAAAGTCGATTTTTCTTTCAAGTAAATTAACTTACTTAAAAGCACATTTTTACGGAAGCGTATTAGGGACATAGAAAAAATAAAATTGGCAGTGAACTTTTTTTTCAAAGTCGATATTTTGACATTTCAAATCTCAAAATTTCGACTTCAACTCGAAATTTTAACTTTTCTTATCTTGAAATTTTGACTTTCTAAAATCTTGAAATTTCGACCTTTTTTAAAACTTGAAATTTCGACTTTTTCTAAACTCGAAATTTTGACTTCTTTTAAACTCAAAATTTCGACTTCTTTTAAAGTCTAAATTTCGACTTTTTTTAAACTCGAAATTTCGACTTTTTCTAAACTCGAAATTTCGACTTTTTCTAAACTCGAAATTTCGACTTTTTCTAAACTCGAAATTTCGACTTCTTTTTAACTCATAATTTCGACTTTTTTAAAACTTAAAATTTCGACTTTTCCTCAGTATTTATACGTTTGCGATTACCACATTCACAGTCATTTATATCAACGAGGCGGAGAGTCATTTACATCATAAACTTCATAATATAAAAAAGAAGATGTGGTATGATTGCCAATGAGACAACTATCCACAAAAGATTCATAAGCATATTTTAATAAACTAAAACATTTTAAAGAGGTTATTTTAGATAGAAAATCTTGTTCTTGCCAAAGAATAAATAAAATATGTTTCACGTTCAAATACATATTTCAAGTCTGGACTTCAGATATGTGTATCAAGTAACCCCGCTATTCCGACACACCTATATTACGACATACTTTTATTCAACAGTCTAATATATAAAGACAAGGGTTAATAGTTGTGTTATAAGAATGCAAACTTCCAAAACTAGAAAACTGGGGCAGCTCATTGGTCGTTCTGAATATGCATGGCTTTTTTGGCTACTTGATTTACCATTGTTTAAACAAGGCAAAGTCAGTGACTTGCTATTGGTATACCAAACAGGCCTTTGCAACTGTGATGCTAAATGTCCTCAGGTTCCATTTTCGTGGAAACTAAAACATGGAATATGCGGGGGGGGGGGGGGAATTCTGTCATGCATGTATGTTCTTTACGAATGGTTTCTAAATGACGCTTTAATAATTTGCATCCATGTCTACTCCTTCTAAAATTGTAATAACTGTTTGAATACTAACATCAAAGTTTTAAGAGTATTTAGAAAAAGTAAAAATTTCGAGATTTCAACAGTCGAAATTTTGAAATCAAAGTCGAAATTTCGATTTAAAAAAAAAAGTCGAAATTTTGTGTTTATTAAAATAAGTTGAAATTTCGAGTTTAAAATAAGTCGAAATTTCGAGTTTTAAAAAAGTCGAAATTTTGAGTTTAAAATAAGTTGAAATTTCGAGTTTAAAATAAGTCGAAATTTTTAGTTTTAATTAAGTCGAAATTTTTAGTTTAAAATAAGTTGAAATTTCGAGTTTTAGATAAGTCGAAATTTCGAGTTTAAAGATAGGTCGACATTTCCGTACATTTTTAAAAAATTTTTACGAAGCGTATTAGGGACATAGAAAAAATAAAATTGGCAGTGAACTTTTTTTTCAAAGTCGAAATTTTGACTTTTCAAATCTCGAAATTTTGACTTTAACTTGAAATTTTGACTTTTCAAATCCCGAAATTTTGACATAAACTTGAAATTTTGACTTTCAAAAATCGTGAAATTTCGACTTTTTGAAAAGTCGAAATATTGACTTTTTTTGAAACTCGAAATTTCGACTTACAAAAAGTCTAAATTTTCACTTTAAACTCGAAATTTCGACTTTTTTAAACTAAAAATTTCGACTTATTTTAAACTCGAAATTTCAACTTATTTTAAATTCAAAATTTCGACTTTTTTAAAACTCGAAATTTTGACTATTTTAAACTCGAAATTTCAACTTATTTTAAACTCAAAATTTCGACTTTTTTTAAACTCAAAATTTCGATTTTTTTTACAATCGAAATTTCGACTTTGATCTCTTTTAAAACTTTGATGTCAGTATTCTACGGAAGCGTATTAGGGACATAGAAAAAATAAAATTGGCAGTGAACTTTTTTTTCAAAGTCGATATTTTGACATTTCAAATCTCAAAATTTCGACTTTAACTCGAAATTTTAACTTTTCTTATCTTGAAATTTTGACTTTCTAAAATCTTGAAATTTCGACCTTTTTTAAAACTTGAAATTTCGACTTTTTCTAAACTCGAAATTTTGACTTCTTTTAAATTCAAAATTTCGACTTCTTTTAAACTCAAAATTTCGACTTTTTTTAAACTCGAAATTTCGACTTTTTCTAAACTCGAAATTTCGACTTTTTCTAAACTCGAAATTTCGACTTCTTTTAAACTCAAAATTTCGACTTCTTTTAAACTCAAAATTTCGACTTTTTCTAAACTCGAAATTTCGACTTTTTCTAAACTCGAAATTTCGACTTCTTTTAAACTCAAAATTTCGACTTCTTTTAAACTCAAAATTTCGACTTTTTTAAAACTTAAAATTTCGACTTTTCCTCAGTATTTATACGTTTGCGATTACCACATTCACAGTCATTTATATCAACGAGGCGGAGAGTCATTTACATCATAAACTTCATAATATAAAAAAGAAGATGTGGTATGATTGCCAATGAGACAACTATCCACAAAAGATTCATAAGCATATTTTAATAAACTAAAACATTTTAAAGAGGTTATTTTAGATAGAAAATATTGTTCTTGCCAAAGAATAAATAAAATATGTTTCACGTTCAAATACATATTTCAAGTCTGGACTTCAGATATGTGTATCAAGTAACCCCGCTATTCCGACACACCTATATTACGACATACTTTTATTCAACAGTCTAATATATAAAAACAAGGGTTAATAGTTGTGTTATAAGAATGCAAACTTTCAAAACTAGAAAACTGGGGCAGCTCATTGGTCGTTCTGAATATGCATGGCATTTTGGGTTACTTGATTTACCATTGTTTAAACAAGGCAAAGTCAGTGACTTGCTATTGGTATACCAAACAGGCCTTTGCAACTGTGATGCTAAATGTCCTCAGGTCTGACGATCCTATGACAGTGTCGTGGAAACTAAAACATGGAATATGCGGGGGGGGGGGGATTCTGTCAACATGCATGTTCTTTACGAATGGTTTCTTTAATATTAAATGCTAATCCATATCTTAAGAACAAAACCTGGGGCCGTGTCAACGAAGCTGTCCTAGGACTAAGACATGTCTTAGGATGGTCTTAGGACACGTCTTAGTCCTAAGTCGGGTTAACGAAAGTTTCCTAAAATAAGATATGTCCTAAATTTGGTCCTAAAGTTAGGATATACAATTAGGTGTCTTAGGATAGTCCTAAAGGTTACATCGTCCTAAAACGTAATAAAAACAACAAATATGGCATAAACTCAATACTAAAAATACTAATACAATATTAAACTATCATTAGATAAAATTAATAAAAAAAATATTGTTTAATGTTTGTTAAAGATTTAATTGTATTATATCAAATTATTTCGTGATGCCTTTTTTGAAGCCTAAACAATACTATCATCATAAGCAACATATTTTCAAATATGGGAAAAAGTTTACTTCTTTTTTTACCTAATCCTGATTCGATACATGTAATGAAATCGAGTGGACCTAAGGACAAAACTAGTTTATGTACTAAAATTGCAGCACGAATATCACAAATTTTTGTGACCATTTACTTTTGTTTTCGTATTAAATTCATTTATATCTTTTATCATATTTAATAACGTATTTATTAGTATTCCGTAAAAACTAACTTTTATTTTGCGTTAATTGTTTTCTATATAAGAGTCATCCTCCCTCTCTTTACATATATGTTCTAAAATACAATTCAATCTATGTCATACAAATCTCTACATATATTTTCAATTAAATAAATGTGTTAGGATGGTCCTAGGACCATCGTAGTTAGGACTGTCCTAAGACAGCTTTGTTTTACATCCTAAGACATGTCTCAGACACGTCCTAAGACCATCCTAAATAATGTCCTAAGACCTATCTTAGGACATGTCCTAGGATACTTTCATTGACACGGCCCCAGTTTCTTAATATAAATTGCCAAAATAAGTAAATGACGCTTTAATTATTTGCGTCCATGTCTACTCCTTCTAAAATTGTAATAACTGTTTGAATACTAACATCAAAGTTTTAAGAGTACTTAGAAAAAGTAAAAAAAATCGAGATTTCAACAGTCGAAATTTTGAGATCAAAGTCGAAATTTCGATTTAAAAAAAAAAGTCGAAATTTTGTGTTTATTAAAATAAGTTGAAACTTCGAGTTTAAAATAAGTCGAAATTTCGAGTTTTAAAAAAAGTCCAAATTTTGAGTTTAAAATAAGTTGAAATTTCGAGTTTAGAATAAGTCGAAATTTCGAGTTTTAAAAAAGTCGAAATTTTGAGTTTAAAATAAGTCGAAATTTTGAGTTTAAAATAAGTTGAAATTTCGAGTTTAGAATAAGTCGAAATTTTGAGTTTAAAATAAGTTGAAATTTCGAGTTTAGAATAAGTCGAAATTTCGAGTTTTAAAAAAGTCGAAATTTTGAGTTTAAAATAAGTTGAAATTTCGAGTTTTAGATAAGTCGAAATTTCGAGTTTAAAGATAGGTCGACATTTCGAGTTTTAAAAAAGTCAAAATTTCGAGTTTAAAGTGGAAATTTTGACTTTTTATAAGTTGAAATTTCGAGTTTGAAAAAAGTCAAAATTTCGACTTTTTGAAAAGTCGAAATTTCAAGATTTTAGAAGGTCAAATTTTCAAGTTTAAGTCAAAATTTCGGGATTTGAAAAGTCAAAATTTCAAGTTAAAGTCAAAATTTCGAGATTTGAAAAGTCAAAATTTCGACTTTGAAAAAAAAGTTCACTGCCAATTTTTTTTTTTCTATGTCCCTAATACGCTTCCGTAGTATTCAAACACAGTTATTACAATTTTAGAAGGAGTAGCCATGGACGCAAATTATTAAAGCGTCATCCACACATTTTGGCAATTTATATTTTGAAATAGGTTTTGTTCCATGTTTTATTTCCCACGACACTGTCATAGAATCGTCACATCTGAGAACATATAGCAACGCAGTTTCAAAGGCCTGACTTTGCCTTGTTTAAACAATGGTAAATCAAGTAGCCAAAAATGCCATGCATATTCAGGACGACAAATGAGTTGCTCGGTTTTCTAGTTTTGGAATTTTGAAATGAATAAATGGTTCTTTTTTTTTTGAAATATTGATTAAACTCTACAAGTTGACATTCTTATGACACAACTATTAACCCTTGTCTTTATATATCAGACTTGAATAAAAGTATGTCGTAACATGGGTGTATCGGAATAACGGGGTTGTCTTGATACATATATATGAAGTCCAGACTTGAAATATGTATTTGAACGTGAAACATATTTCATTTATTCTTCGGCAAGAACAAGATTTTCTATCTAAAATAACCTCTTTAAAATTGTTTAGTTTATTAAAATGTGCTTCTTAAGTTTATGATGTATATGGCTCTCCGTTTGCTGATATAAATGACTGTGAATGTGGTATAAATACTTAGGAAAATTCGAAATTTTGAGTTTAAAACGAGTCGAAATTTTGAGTTTAAAACAAGTCGAAATTTTGAGTTAAAAAGAAGTAGAAATTTTGAGTTTAGAAAAAACCGAAATTTCCAGTTTTAAAAAAGTCGAAATTTTGAGTTTAAGTCGAAATTTTGAGTTTAAGTCGAAATTTCGACTTTTTATAAAGGCAAAATTTCGAATTCTAAAAAAGTCAAAATTTCGACTCTTTGAAAAGTCGAAATTTCAAGATTTTAGAAAGTCAAAATTTCAAGATAAGAAAAGTTAAAATTTCGAGTTAAAGTCGAAATTTTAAGATTTGAAATGTCAAAATTTCGACTTTGGAAAAAAAGCTCACTACTACTTTTATTTTTTCTATGTCCCTAATACGCTTGCGTAACTTTTCCTTACTTGGTCACCGTACTATATTATCCTTAGTTTTACCTGTAATTAAAAACAGTCGTACTTTTTTCCTTGGCGATTGATTTGGTGCCATTTCAGCTTTGCACGTGTAATTGATGTTTTACCTTCTGTACCTGTACTTTTAAAACGATATTAAAAATTTCTTTTTCACTAACGTTCAGAAACACATCATTGGTAAGAAAAACACATACATCTTTCGGCCGCCCCGAAAATGACCGTCAGAAAGCTCTTGGAATGGTTGATGCCAGAATGAGCGTTGCTGACATCTTGGCTCGATTTAATGTGCATAAGGCAACAGCTTAGAGACTAACAAACAGATATTGACAAATTGCAACTGCACAGGATAGGTCGATATCTCGTAGACCAAAGAAACTATCGTCAGGGGAGGAGCGCTACCTTCGCTTTACGTCAACACGTGACAAGTTTTTTTCCGGCCACAAAAGTAGTGCATGACTAAGGCCAGCTGCTGGTGTGCCTGCCAATCCTTCATTGGTGCACTCAGTGCATGGCTGAGAAATTGATTTTGAATAAAACTATACTCATTTCTGCATTTTGACCTTCCCGCGCTCCATACAAAGAAAATCCTAATGAATGTGAGTGATGAACAGTCATGTTGCTTCTGACATGTCATAATTTCATTTTGTTATTATCAAAATTATATGTTGTTATGAATTTGTAATGAAATAAAATTTCACATTTTTGTTGCTAAACTTTTTTGTGTACATTTAAGAAGGATACTTTAAATGGACTTTAATTTATCAGAGTTTGAGTAAGAAAATATGTGTGTGTGTGTCTTTAAAACAGGATAATTTCAAAATACACGTTACTACGCACTAGCTACGAGATTAAAATATGATTTTTTTTTCAATCATTAATGAAAGTGAAATAGTGAAATAATAATTCGCTTTTAGCAGCCAGTATGGTTCAATGTTGTCAAAATAAGCTAAGAAACATCGATGATGAGTTATTCCATTGCAAGAGAATAATTTGACCTCATTGCATCCGTATTCAAGTGACGTTCAATTTAACCCCTTATCTAGAGATGGATAAAGCCTCGGTCACACCTTAACGGATAGCTCGATGGGATGTCTAACAGATAATTATTTTCAATCCGTTCATGTCCGTTAGACGTCTGTCCATATCCGTTGCATGTCCGTTTAGCGTAAGTTTTATCCGTCGATGTCCGTTTTGTCCGGTGGAGAATTTTGAGCATGTTCAAAACTTTGAACGGACGTGCAACGGATGAAATGTCCGTTGAACGTCCGGTAGGCGTCCGTTTCGTTTCCATTTGTATCAGTTACGTGTCCGTTATACATCCGTTGGAGGTCTGGCAGATAAATTCCCCAACGGACTTCTAACGGACGTCTAACGGATTAAACGGATGTTGAACGAATATGAAACGGACTTCTACCGGACGTATAACGGATAAAACGGATGATGAACGGATCTGAAACGGACAAATGCCAATAAAAAATTTCGCATCAGAAATGCCAATTAGATTTTTGAAGGTTCATGAATTCTTATTATTCATAATCGATTTTAGAGTAAGGGCACGTCTTCACAATCAAGACGTCAGCTCTTATTCAGGCCAGAAACTGCCCTTTGACGACATTTTGAAGAACAAACCAAAACCAGTTACACAGAAACATTTTGAATATTTTTGCGATTTACATGTATTATAATTGTTGCCTTTAATTTTTCCGTATATCTGATTCATCCGTTTTATCCGATACGCTTCCGTTAGATGTCCGTTTAATGCGGTACTCGTCCGTTGAATGTACGTTCGACATCCGTTCTGTCCGTTACGTTTCCGTTTCTCGTACGTTGCATATCCGTTGTGTGTCCGTTATGCATTTGTTACGCGTCCGTTTTATTCGTTCAGTACATCAACAGACTCCCAACGGATAACAATTTTGTCAACGGACAACTTTTATTGTCATCCGTTAGGTGTCCGTTCGTGCTATCCGGTAAGGTGTGACCGAGGCTTTACGCATGAATTATGCGTGTAAAGTTAATAAATGGAAAAGAATGTCAACGTTGAAAGTGAAACAAAGGTGAATCATTTGATTGACTTATTCGATCCAGAAAAACTCATTCTTTTACAGGTAAATACGATAATTAAATTATTGTTTTAAACTATAACATGAAATCAAACAGACATAGAAAAATCTAATTGGACGAGGTCGCTGTCTATTTATATTTATGTTTATGTTATGTGGCCGTCGGCAGTTTTTGGGGGTCATCTCGATTGTTATTTAGATGACGTGTAGACTAAAATACACACGAAATTCTGATATATAGTATCTAGTATATGCATTGTTGACTGTTTATTTTCAAAATTATTGTAATTTGGATATGTGTTTTAGTATGTTATAAATCAAATATGAGAATTTGAGTCAAATCGGTGAACATGATTTTGACAGCTTGTGTCCATTTAAAATACAAATTCATATAATATATGTTTTTCCACGCTAAAGGAACGTTTATTATATTTGTAATTTAATCTGTATATGTGGGAAGATATTTGTAATTTAATCTCTATATGTGGGAAGATATTTTGTAATTAAGACATCACAAAATATTTACCTACTCATAGTCTATTTTAAACATCCATTACATTTGAAAAAAAATCAGAATTAATTGCCCTTTGAAGCTTACAAATCTAAATATCGTCAACTCCATTTATTTTTAAGGTTTTTAAACAACCCATGCAATTTATTTTGTTTATCTGTTTATATTTTCATTTCAGTCAAAACAAAATTCATTTAAAGCTTTCAAGTACGAATTTTAATATACCATTAACTTCATTTATTTATTTCCAAATGAAAACTACAACATTAAAGTACATATTAAAATACTTTTACCCTTACTGTATTCCTGATAATTTAATTTACTAACATTTACACATGGAGCATATTTTTTTTTTACTCTTAACAATATAGGATCAAGATTTTTTTTTTTTTAAATAATTTCCATGAGAAAACAACTTTTTTTATCACTTCTCTTCCTAAATAATTTAAAAGGGTTCCATTATTCTAATGTGTTATGTCTCTTACTTGTCTCTTGTGGAGAGTTGGCTCATTGGCAATCATACATAATCTTCTTATTTTTATATTTATTATAAGTTATCTACGTTCATATCTACGGATATGAACGTAGATGACGAATTTATCCCGGTCTTAGTCCGAATCGGGCGAGTTTTATGGAAATTCGGGTACAAAGTGTAACACGAAAACAACATTTTTTTCATTATCTAAAAAAGTTTTATTGAAATTTGGAAATTTTACATATTTTTTACGGGGTGTAGGGTACTACCTTTGGTAGTACCCTACAGGTAGTCAAATATAAGACGTTTTTAATACGGAGACAGAGAAACTGGATTGAATCAAATTTGGCGCTCAATGTTGTGAGCGTTACGCCATAGATTGTGTGACCTCAACGTGGGTAATTTTCATAGCTAGGTCAGTAGTCCCATTGTTTGAAAATGTGGCAGTCAAGTGAAACATTTAATGGAATGAGTGTAAATGATCGGCATAAATAGGACAAAATCGTTAATGAATTAAATATTTAATTACAAACATCATGGATAATCTACAGAATTCAATATTTCACAAGGAGCAATCATGGAACTAAGGAAAACTAGCGTGAAGTTCCCGGGATAATAAATAAATTTGGTGTATTTACTGTCTTCTGATTGGTTAAAAGTATTAGTTTTATTTTCAATGTTGTCAATTTTATGGCGACACGCCCACTCTGACGTTGTGTATTCATACGCCAACATGTGTGTACGTTGTTATTGTTAATATAAGGAATATAAAAAGTTCTTTGAGCCTTATTTTGATAGAAATTTATTTATAATGAATGGCAATAATTTATTTTGAATTTATTGACCCATAAAATTAATTTTTGACTCTTCACATTTTACATAATCCGCTTCGCGGATTATTCAATGTGAAGAGTCAAAAATTTAATTTTATGGGTCAATAAATTCAAAATAAATAATAGCCATTCATTAAATGGTTAGCAACGTCCGGGATATGGGTTAGCAACACCCAGGGGCTATGGGTTTTGTAACGACGTGCGTTAACCAATCAAAATCCTAGATATATACTAAGCCGGGGATAAGATTATTTCTTTGCGTATTTCCGAAGATTTTACCAAGTTGTAAATGAATAAAATGACTAAATTTAAACAGATGTTTGGAAAAAATGAACAAAAATTGACGAGAAGGATTTTCTTAACCCATATCAAAATTCTGTTGAAAGTAATTACAAAAATTGCCTTTAAGATACAACTTTAAAAAAATTTAAGAAAATGTTTAATTGAAACCCCAATGCCTCCTTCTCCCCCAAAGAAAATAAGGATTTTTAGTGCATACATATTTTCATAGTCTCCTTCACACAAGCGATGTAAAGCATTATGCATTTGAACAATACAATGTTGAAGGTTATTTATATAAAGCATGAACGTACAAATGAATCAAAAGAAAAATAATGGTATGAATTTCATGCGTGTACAAACAGTGAACACTTTTTGGAATACGAATATGTCTGCTAGTGAGATTGAACCAAAATGGTAGGATGTAATTATACAACTACCCACTTTAAGAAAACAAAATATTACTGAAATCATTATTAACTGACCATTTGGATGCTAATACTTCCTTTTTTACGAACCGTTTTACTTTCGACTGTTGTTTTTTTTTTTAAATTGAAGATACCTCCATAGATGTCTTATATTAAAGGATATTCTTAGTTTAAGGGGTGTAATGCATACCACTTAGGTTTGGCGGGCGGGACTTTAACAAGCTAGAATTTTACTATGGAAATGTGTCAAAGACAATAACCATTAAAGAGCAGAAAACAGCCGAAGGCCACCTATGGGTCTTCAAAATAGCGAGACAATCTCTGCTTCAGCTGGCCCCTAAATAAAATGTATACTAATGCAATGAAAAAGGACGTCACATCAAACTCCAAAACATATAAATGAATTAAAATTCAAAAAGTACCAGACTGACAAAGGCCAGAGGCTCCTGACTTTGAACATGCGCAGAAATGTGGCGGGTTTAAACATGTTTATGATATATCAGCCCTCCCCCTATACCTCTAGCCAATGTAGACTAACAAAAACATACAGCAATATGCATACTACTTTAGGGAGCTACCATTTGATTTTTATGGGGGGGGGGGGGGGGGGGGGGCTAGGATGAAATTTGAAAAAAATAGGCAGGACAGGAGTTTCGAGTAAAAAAAAGGCAGGATGAGACACTTGCAAAAAAAAAAAGTCAGGACGACAATTAGGTAAAAAAAGTCAGGATAAACTAAAAAAAACCAGACAGGACCGAACAGAGTGAAAAATAAAAAGGCAGGACAGAGATTACAGGTAAAAAAATGCAGGACAACATTTTTCATCCTAGCCCCCCCCCCCCCCCTAAAAATCAAATGGTAGCTCCCTTAGAGTAAAAAGGAGAGAGTTTCCTTAACTTAAGTGTTTTAAAAAGATCTACCACAAGAATGGGTTCCTGTTAAAAGAGTTGTAGGTTTTGGATTAAACAAAATTGAATATGAGTATATAACAGTACCAGTTCAGATTTGTCATGACGGATCTTGTTCACCTTACTATGACATACGAGTTTATTCATTGTTGAAAGCTGCACACTTCGCATTAGTTGTTTACACCGATCTCGTCCTTTCGTGGTCTCATTATGGCAATCATACCACAGCTTCTTATGTTTAACGTTTGAGGGTTAAAGCATTAAACAATACGCAAAAGGCTGTGATGAATAGTTCTTTTTCAAATAAGTTGTAAACAATTGGTCATGTTTTTTGTATAATTATGTTATATGATATGATAGATAATATATCGGTATAGCCGACTATATGGTATGGGTTTTTGTCATTGTTGAAGGCCGTACGGTTGCCTATAATTTTCCTCGGAGTTCAGTATTTTTTGTGTTTTTACTTTTTACATCCACTTCATTTGAACTTTGGTGGATAGCTGTCTCATTCACAATCATACCACATCTACTTATTTTTATATGAGTTGTATTTTTAATTTTAAAGTCGAAGATATAAGTGTTTTTTTTTTCATTTGTCAGTTTCAAATTACCCACGCGGTATCTCTTTTCTTTACTTAACCTGTACAAATAAACAAGAAAAGTTATCACTAAATACTTTCAATATTTGTGGCATTATAAAAATGAATATGCTTAGGTAACATAATATTTTCCTTATCAAATTAACGTACATTGTAACTGCGTATAGATGATTGACTGTTATTTGATTAACGTCCAGTAGCAAATGTTTATGTTATATTCGATAAACAATCAACTTTGTTGTGCATGTAGGATCAAAGAAATGGATTAGTCATGATCAAGCGAATAATTTTGACATCCTCATGAAACGAAGACATAAGATAGGAGTACATGTTTTCTCTTTTATTACAGGCCACCTTAATGAGTTGTTTCAAGGGTTCTATATAATTATACTCATAATTTTATACTAAATGGTATACACAAAACGACGAAAAATCAATTTCAGTGACCTACTGATTCAAAAGTTCAAAATATAAAGACGAAAAAATCAATTCTTCTGACCTAATCATTCGAAAATCAAAAATATAAAGATAAAACTTCCTTTTATTTTCTTATCAAAGTTTTCCTAATTCATGTAATTCTCTCCTTTTTATCTAATTTTTATACAGCAAAACACGTATTCAATTTAAAGTTACAAAATGTGTGTTAAATAACCTTTAAAGTAACCTCGTAACCGACAAATGATTACCAAAAACTATTACGTTCTCCTTATCTAATTTATGTTTTAAATGTAGTGGATAAGGGTCCGTCGTAAAATTTGCATGAAATGCAAAAAAGTGATTATATTTAACTTTGAAAAGAAGTATATTTAAAACAGTTTCGATATGTTTGCATGGTAGTATCTTCGTGTATTTATGCTAAAGGGTATACGCATATGTAATATATTTGATCATTTACAAAAGTGTTTGAATGGAAGACAATACACATTTAGCTACTGGAGGGATAGAAGGTAAGAATTATCGCAAACAGTTTTATTTAAAGTTAATGTCGTAAAAATGTCCTTGTAATTAAGCAGGTCATCGTTGGACGAGTGATCTAAAAATATCGTCGTCATCAAGCCTTAGTAGTTCATCTTCAGTATTCACTAGCCTGTCAACACTGAGGTTTTGAGTTCGAAACCCGACTCGGCAATTAAGGTGCCTTCGACTCCGATATCAATGTATTAGGATTGCAAGTTTTCCTGCCAGCGTTCGTCGATCCTACACCAATTAAAGCTGGTTTCGAATATGTCTCAAAATAAACTGAAAGTTGCACTAAGGCAGCAACCGTTTGATTTTCTGGGGGGGGGGGGGGGGGGGGGCTATGGTTTTTTTTGGAAAAAAAGTTTGTTTCCAGGTTTTGGTGAAAAAAATAATTTGTTTTGGACCCTGAGAAAAAAAAAATTGTTTGTTTCACCCTCAGCTGCCACTATATGTAATGCTAAAATTGAAAGAAAAAAATTGTTTTCGGTTTGTCGCTAAAAAAATAGATTGTTCTTCGCCGAAGGCGAGAAAAAAGGTTTGCACAGAAAAAAAAACCATAGCCCCCCCCCCCCAGAAAATCAAATGGTTGCTGCCTAAGCATTCAATCAACCATTGTAATTAAGTGTCAAATTTAAAGATCACTGAGTTATATGGAAGCGTTATTTTAAAAGGGTCATGTGGACCCTATGACTAAAATAGCTGCGTGTTCACCTCAAAATTTACAAAATGCACTGCAACTCCAGTTAAAATTTTAATTTTCTGAAACATTAAATACATTTGAATGTTTTTTTTATCTAGGGCATGCTATACCATAAAACTTTTCCAGATACACAGGTTTGTCTGTACTCGGAAATAATTTTAAGGTGAAAACGCAGCAATTAGACAAAGGGTCAACATGAACTTTTAATATTATTTACTGGTACCTGTGCTTTTTACGTACCCTTTCTTGTTTAATGGTTTATGGTTGAATGTACGTTGTGTATGCATGCTTTTTTTTTTGTTTGTTGTATTATTTAAGTGATAAGGTTGTAGGGAGTAAACAAACAAGTCACACCTGTCACCTGCGCATGTGCCTGTCCCATGAACTATATATTGAAAGAGATTGTCCGCAGTTATAACTTAAAATGTTTGCCTTAAGGGACATTTGGTCTTGGAAGTATATGTTCTATTGAATTTATACCATTGTTTACGTGTTGCTTTCTAGAGCTTAGCATATCGGACCAATTCCTTATAGTTGGATTCCGTGTAGGAACAGTTTATTATTACAGCGCATGCGTTTGAAACATAAGAATAAGGTGTATTTATTAATAACACAACATCACTTCACGCACTGGACTACATGTGATCAAAAGCGAAGAAACTTATCATATATTGCTGTTTTCCCCATCAAAATTTACCTGCTGGAAATTGGTCATTTTTTTAATTTAAATTTGGTGCGAATGTTTAATTATTTTGGATATACTTGTTAAGCACTGATATAGCATTTCGATTTTGAAGATATTTTAAGATGTTAAAAAATATTCAAATCAAAACATTAAACCCTGAACCTGCGTCATTGTTGGTGCGCAAATAAGAATGTGATTTGTCATTAGTGCTCGTGGCAGTTACACCATCAATTAAATATCATAAACGCATTTCTTTGCGACGATACAGCTAAGGAACTGATCAAGATAGTGTAAACTATGCATAAAATAATTATGATTTTCCGTGTTTCGAAGTATAGAGGAATTTTGTTTGGACTAACGGTTCTTTCAAATATATATATGGACACGTGATATTAATTGTAGTATCACGTGAGTGGTCATTTTTCGTGGGTTAATTTTCCTATTAGACCATTCTCTCGCCAACTTCGAACTGGTCAAGTTCAGATTTAATGTTGGTTCATTATTGTTTGATTTTTTTCTTGTTTTGTACTATATATTGGTATTTTGTTTACCAGTACACATTTTGTTGATATTTTGTTTATGTGAACATAAGCTAATTTTCATTACTGTCCAATGTACGATCTTCCGAGCATTAGGGTTTGGACACAGGTTTCCATATCGACTAAGTTAGCTTGATTGTTGGTTTTTCCTGGCCGGCGGGTTCGTAAATGACAGAATATTTTTTTTTCAATTCGTATTGAAAGCTTGAACATGCATATGTATGTATATAGATGTTATTTGCAAAAAATATTATGTGTATTAATGATAGATTATAATAAAATCCTGGATCGATCCCCGCTCTGGGGAGAACATTTCAGGGACTGAATTTTCGGCTCTCCCTTGAAAACATTTGCGAGTATGGTCCTGAGAAACGATGATAGTCCGTCGGAAGGGGACGATAAATGGCTGAGTCGTGTTAAGAGATAGCCATATCTCTTGCACGTAAAAGACATCCTTGTAGATTTCAAAAAGGAACATGTTAATGCCGCTACAAGGCAGCACTCGCACTCGCAAAGTGGAGAGGGATTAATATAAGTTGCAAAAACTTGTTTCCCAATCCACTATAAATAAATATGTTTATACTAATATCATAGTAACGAAAACAACCTCATTTAATACTCCGAGCGTCGTCATTAATTCATCACAATCTCTTATACATACGGAGAAAGACTAAAAACTAACAATTTCCAGGATTTTATACTGAGTCTAAATCCTTGCATGCATCTACAATTTGTCGATACCTGTATCTTGGCATTGGACAAGGGCATGTTTTTCTACTCTGTTTATGAAGTCTTTACACCAAATCCATTTGATGTTGGATGTGTACTGATTGCCATGATAATTTAGTCTTAGAGACACGATTTTTTTTTATTAGTTGTTAGTGGCTTTGAACTAACTGTCAGTAACTGTGAGTACTCTCAGATCTGAACTTTAGTGTATGTGTGTTGTTGGGATGCACAAGTACCCGGCCACGTCCACATTATGTTTATGTTATATGCATTTCTATTTGTTTCCATCTGATGAGTTAAGCCTTTTTCAACTGATTTTTATAGTTCGTTCGGTCTGACTGTCCCAGGTTAGGGGAGGGTTTGGGTCCCACTAACATGTTTAACCTCACCACATTCTGTATGTATGTGTCTGTCCAAAGTCATGAGCCTGTAATTCAGTGGTTGTCGTTTGTTGCTGTGTTACATATTTGTTTTTCGTTCATTCTTTTGTACATAATTTAGGCCTATAGTTTTCTCGTTTGAATTGTTTTGCGTTTGTCATTTTGGGGCCTTTATAGCTTACTATGCGGTATGCGCTTTGCTCATTGTTGAAGCCATACGATGACCTATAGTTGTTAATTTCTGTGTCTGTGGTCTCTTGTGAAGATTTGTCTCATTGGCAAACACACCACATCTTCATTTTTTTTTTAAAGATTAATTGCTCCAAAATTGACCGATATGCAAAGAATTTAGCTGAAAAGGAATGACGTTACTGAATGTAGAGTAACGTTGTTTTTACTCAGAGATATTGAAAAAATATGTAATGTGATCTGAACGGCGTTTTGTTATTTTGTTTTCATTTTCACTGTCCGGTTTCGTAAATTTCCTATCAATTCTACCGATTTAATTTTTATTCGACCTAACTGGGTGCACATTCAGCTTAGAAAAAAAGATATCTTCAACTTTACCCTACCAAACTAGTCAAAGGCAATGCTACCGCTACTTCCATGCATGGATAAAGTGCTTTTATTAAATAAACAGTGATTTTCAAGTACAATTTGATTATATTAATTTGAGGTTGCAAAATGTCCGGTGGATATTTCAGGCATGTTCAGGAGGATACAATGCAATTTGAAATAATTCTAATTAAAAGACACATTTAATGCAGCAATCAAAAAAGGTTATTTATAAAACATTCCGTCAGTTGTAAAAGTGATAGATAAAATAATAAACATTTTTAATATAGTATATATACTCTCTATGATGTAAACGTGTTAGTTGTGTGCGTAGTTGCGGACTTAAGGTAAACAAATATATCTCTTTAAACTTTTTGAAACGTGTGATTGTAAATTATAATTTCTTTTGAAATACGGAATTGAAAGAAAAATATGTAACGGGATCTGAATGATCTAATTTTATTTCGTCCCACCGGGTGCATGTTAAGTGTTGACATCCCAAAACGTCATTCCTTTGTTAACTTTTGCCTAATTCTGATGTTACTGTCCTGTGTAAAACTGCGCTTAGCGCTTATACTATTACAGTGTTGGCAATTTATTGTTTACAAGCTTCCGGAACCATACTTTCTGTACAGTCCAAAATGTTCAGAAACTGGTTACACTTGGAACATAGGGAAAGTTGTGCAGCAAAATATTCAAGTTCAAAGACAATTATTCTTTTTTGTTAATTCCATTCCAACAAACCATTTTATGCCCGAGTTTCCACGCTGCTTACTATGCATTTTGGCTAAGTTATATCCTTATTCTTTTCAAAATGAATTTTATTTTTCTATTTTGCAAGCAGTCTTTTTCAGCAACCATTTTAAAACGAATGGGTTTCTCACCGAAATTACACCAAAAGTGGCACAAAAATTCCCCGTATTTTCACACATAATCCTGCAATTCTATAATTCGGATTTCTAGTTTTTTTAAAGTTCATCGGGAAACGGCGTGCATCAGACTTACAATTTCAATGCAAACAGACAGCTTAACAGCCAGTCAAGAAGTTATTGAAGTGCTTGAAGCAGAAGAAACGACACTTCTATCTTGTGAAAGGACAAGACGGGGACGAGACATAAAAAACAAGACATTTGATCGTTTTCTTTTAAATGAGCTTCCTATACAAATTAGTTTTTGCATGTATTAGGGCGGTAGACAAGAGAAAGAGGTGGGAGAAAGGTACCCCTGTCCGCCCCCTCATAATTGTTTGTATTCCTCGTAAATAGGACACTATATGTATATGGCGTTTTAATTGTTATACTTTTTGACACAAGTAATTAAAGTATTTTGTATAAGAATATATTAGGATACCTGTTTATTTGTTACATGTATACTATGGTCCTGTGTGAAGTAAAACGGACACAATAAAACGTGTGTTTTATTAAACCATTCCCTTTAAAAAAAACTCTACGCACATGTACATCAGAAATGTAAATATTGAATGTTATCTGTTTACAAATCACATTAATTTCAATAATGTGTCCTTTTAAAGTTATTCATGTGAATAGATATATTATTCTTTAAATATTTGGGGACTTAATTTTATCAAATAAACAAAGCGTTCTATATTTTGTTCTTCTCTATTTATAAATATGACTGCGGTAAACCGGAACTGATAGGAAACAATGGATGCATCATGATTTGCTGAAGTTTGCCATGCAACACTTACATGCCGCAAGAACAAGTTAGTAGTCACAAACTTTAAATTGCAGTTTAATAATTATAAAACTTATTTTAATTCTTGAATAACTTGTTTTTATGTGTGAAAACGAGATTAATATAATAATCTTGCTAACGTTGAAAAGAAAAGAAATTGAAAAAAATAACCAAACAGATGTATGTTGTTTGTCGATGTCTGTTTTTTTTTTTGTTTTTTTGTTGTGTAGTTTTATCTGCTGTCTTCATAGCGCCTTTCTCAAAACACAAAAAGCCAGTTATTAAACAAAATTGAGAGTAGCGTGTTTATGTATAAATATATAAAAACACCTTTTAAAATTGATTTAAAATTTTTTGGAAGACCATTTCAATTTCTAAATTAAAATGCATATAAAGACTGCCAGTATAAACAAGTATAAATTGAAAACAAAGTACAAACCTATGATTGCGTTGGATAAAAACCGCAAATTTTATACGTGTGCATGTAAAACAAATTTCGTTGTAGAAGGGTCTAAATACAGCACAAACAACATTTTCCAAAAGACCAAAAGAGTGAAAAAGTATATTTTAACAAAACGCATTTGACTAACGGACGAGCAACTGATGTTATTAAACCTTGCTTACTACCATTGGCGATTGCCAAATAAATTGATCACACAATGTAACAAAATGGATCTTATATTAATTAAATAACAAACAGAAAAGAATAAACTTGCGGCAAAGATGGTAAACCACAAGCATGAGGTGCTAATTTTATTTTTACACCATATCCGGATTTCGTCAATTAATGTACTATGATTACAAAAATAGAATGGTAATAATATCCGATATTATGGGAAATGATAAATTTACAATACTAACTTACCAAAAACGAGTCACCCCATTTTGACGCGAAAATAAATACCAATGGAAACTAATCGATCATCAAGTAGACCTACTGAATTGAATACAGGTCAAAACTTAACCAGACTCTGCCACTTTAAGCAACCAATCAAGATAGCAGCCAGTTTTTCCAGCAGCCAATTTTAATGATATGTCAAAAAAACAAAAAATTGTATAAGACTCAAACGTTCCAAAAATCTTAAAATATTAGTTAAATATAATAGCACCTCCTTTGACAGCGGAATTTGACATTTTCACGGCATTTCATGATTCTCAAAAGATGACAATCCATTTTATGTATTTTATGTACCAATGATGCTAGCAGCCACTTTTTTTTCGAAGGACACTGTTTGTTTAATGAAAAAGTGTACAATCGTTTTTCTAGTTTTTTGATTCCTTATGATAAAAAGGAACAGAAAAAGTAATAGAAAATAAAAAAAATAATAAAAGTACAACTAACATTGTTTATAATAGATTTAAGTTAGATGTGAGGAATCGTGTAATATATATATTTCCATGAACTGAATGAAAAAGATGCATTGTACGACAGAAAAGGTACATCCAGGCTTTCCATACACTCGGCATCCTCAAATATCCAGTATTTCAGAAACTCTTTTCAATATCTATTTCTGTCTATATGAAATGTAAATATTTCGGTATACATGCAATAATAATCTTTTTTTTAAATGTGAACAAGTATTTTCTATAAAAAATACTACGTGGACTATTTTCTACGGCATGCGTCCTTACCAAACTGAAATTTTCCATGTCAAATGTGCCAGTACAAATAATTGACATATACTGAAAACGGTGGTGGTCAGGCTGAAACGTTTGAGTCTTTTTGAGTTTTTTGGTTTTTAGACATACAATGTATCATTAAAAATGGCTGCTAAAAATGGCTGCCAGCTTGAGTCTGGTCACAACTTATTAAAGTAAACCATGATAAGCCCCCAATCACAAGCAACAAAGAAGTTCAAGTTTTGTAATTGTGGTTTTGTTTTAAGGGCATACGATACAGTTACAGGGGAGGTAATGACGTTGCTAACGTAAAATGATATTTTCGCGACGTCAAACTGTGACATATCGGGAAAAGATGCATTTTTCGAATGATTTTTAACATTCAAACTGATTTAATTTGAAAACGAGTTCATGGACCCCTATTTTTCAAAACAGCAATTTGTTTCATTTTGCAGGGAGATTATGTGACCAAAATTTTATAAAACTGTAAATAGAGGATTTTTTTTAATTCTGATAAACATGCAGCAAAAAATGACGTATTTTCCTCAATTCATGAACATTTGATAAATATGAGTTATTTTTTAATAAAAAAATGAATATTTTTTTATGATACTTATAAAATACAGAAATCACCGATTATTTAACAAAAAACAATTTGTGTTTATCTTTTATAACAAAAAAGTTATGTCTTTCTTTCGAAAAAGAAATTACGGCCACAAATCTGAATTTTGAGCAAATATACAAAATTTCGACCTCATTTTACTCAAAAAGTAGCACATGAAGGTATATTTTTTATTACATACTAGTATTTGATTTAATCAGGTAAAAAATAGCCTATATGCAAATTTTGACGAACTTGTAAATACAGGATCAAAACTGTATCGTATGCCCTTAACAAACAAACAAAAAACAAACATATATGTTTTTCGTTTAATATTTTGTACACAAATTAGGCCGTTAGTTTTCTCTTTTGAATTGATTTACATTTCTCATTTTGAGGCCTTTTATAGCAGACTATACGGTATAGGCTTTGCGCATTGTTGAAGGCCATACGGTGACCTATTGTTGATAATTTCTGTGTCATTTGGTCTCCAGTGGAGAGTTGTCTCATTGCCACATCTTCTTTTTTATAAGTACATGTATATAAAGCATATTCATCTTTTTGTTCAATTTGAAGGATCAAAATGTAAACCAAACTTGCTACAAATAATGTTTGAAGGGTCAGTTCTAAAGAAAGACATATTTCGTTGTATTCTGAAAATGTAGAAGGATTTAAATGATATTCTTGTTTTTTATATGAGATTTTTTAAAAATTGTAAAGAAACTATAACACAGACAAAACTGTATCACACTCTCCGATTTTTGAAATAATAAGTAATGCAATTTCAGATAGCAACTAGTTCAAGTTGTAGTTTAAGAGGGTGTATCAAAGCGAGAAATATATACTAAATATTTCAAAAAGATATATAACATTGCAGGTTTCGTTTTCAAGGTTTTGAAGCCGGTTTGACCAGATTTATAAAATAACATTGTTATTTATACAGTTATCTTGTTTTCGTTAATAAAAGCGACAATACCAGCTTACCAGGTAGTGTTAAAATTAATGACTCGTTGATTTTTCGGTACAATGTCTTTATCATTAACAGTAGGGATTTTAAAATTTTGCATTTATTAATGTCTTTTTTAGTTTCGGCAAAATCAAAATCAAAATCCTCCCAACCTAAGTGTGGCAAGAAGATGGATAAAAGGAACAAGGACGACAAACAAAGTCCCCTTATAGCGCTCCTTCCTGGGGCAAAAATTGACAGTGAAAAGGGGGAAATCACTGTTAACATCGGCATCTCGAAAGAGACTGTTATATTTAACATTGGAGGTGTTAAATTTGAAACGTACAGATCAACACTTTACCGGCAACCTGACAGTCCGTTGGCAAATGAAGAATTTCTTAGGAAGCATTTCCGGTCGGATAAAAAGGAATATTTCTTCGACAGGGATCCAGCTATGTTTAAAGTAAGTATGACTCAAAACAACTTGGTAAAGTCAGTACTAGTCCATAAATTTTCAAAAATGAAACTGCAATTTTGGTTATTATCAATAAAAAAAAGTAAAGCTGTTAGAATTGACATGGGGGCATTTAGAATTATAATTGACAGTTTGGACAACTCATTTTCGAGATATTGGCCCTGAAATATCCGTTTTTAAATTTCACATGATTTTGTTTTTTTTACCTTGGAATGTGACCAAGAGATAGCAAGAAGCTTTAAATAGTAAAAATTCGTAAGTGTTCCGCGGAACTCATATCTTTCCATACTTTTGCTGTTAGTCGCAGGCTCAACAAAACAGGGAATAATTTTGTACAAAATTTCCATTTAAATACTAGCTTTTGATCATAAACAAGCTTCTGTCCAAGTTTGGTACCTGTCCAAATTTGGTACAAATCCAGGATAGTTTAAGAAAATTATTAAAATTTTTAAAACTTGAACCACGGAGTGAAAGTAATGTTAACTGGCAGAAAAACTAAGTCAATTTATAAGAAAAATACGGAGAGACAGGATTCTTTTTAACAAAAATTACTTCTGGATACTTACTTATGATCATTAACAACCTTCTGTCCAAGTTTGGTAGAAATCCAGGATAGTTTAAGAAAGATATTAAAATTTCAAAGACTTTAACCACAAAGGGAATATTTGTGGACGCCGCCACCAACGACGACGACGATGGAATTTAGGATCGCTATGTATCGCTTTTGCGACAAAAGTTACAGGCTCGACAAAAATGACAAAGAAAAAAGAACCCAAAAGATCTCGATAAAGATCAAGACTGCCAAATTACCAAGCAATACTTTAAAGGAGTTTTGCCCGTGAAAAATTTGCATGTAGAAACCATAGTTGACTGCAAAAATTGACCTCTCAATTAGATCACATGGCTTTAATCGTCAATCGACCTCTTTAAAGAGTTATTGAAAGAAAGTGTTATAAAAAAGAAGATGTGGTACATGTATGATTGCCTATGATACAACTCTCCACAAGAGACCAATATGACACAGAAAGTAACAGCTATAGGTCACCGTACGACCTTCAACAATGAGCAATACCCATACCGCATAGTTAGCATGTTTTGCGTTGTTTGCTGAAACTAAAACAAAGTATGATAGGTAGAGAGAATATGTAGACAGAAAAAATGTTCAGAAAAATCATTAAGGATGAAATTAGGTGAGGTTTTGGAATAAGTGTCAAATGTTCGGACTCCTTGGTGTTTTTTCCATACGATACAAGGTAAAACATTTTGCCCCATAACACCTATTTATTTTTTAACATAAGACTAAATAGCTCATAAAAGGTCATTTGACAAAATTTAAGCAGATTCTTGATTTTCTTTCTTTTGATTTTAGACCCAAACAATACCACTCGAAATATAAGGTAAAAGTCCGAGTCAGCCTTTTCCCGCCATATTTTATAAATCAAATATCTCGAAAAGGACCTCCATGACCTATCAATATTTTTAGCTTATTTTGATCCTTAACTAATAATCTTCCAGCTTAAAGTATCAATTTTGAATTCTTGATTTATTTAATTTTACCTTAGATCACCTAAGTACATCCTTAATGGCTGAAATAGTCAAACAATTCGGCCAAAAAATGTAGAAGAGAAATGAGCCTTATAAACTCGTTATCTTCTTTGATTAAAACATATCATACATTTATTACACGATCCATAAATAACTACCCGAGTTATATTCCCGTATAAATTAAAGCCTTTATATTTTAATATCTATATACAATTATTTTCTATAAGATTGAACAATATCAACAAGTTTTTATATGAAGACTCACAGATAAATTATTGAATTTCTGTACCAAACTTCGCTAATAAAGTTTTTTGAGTAGGTGGGCGTCATCAAATTATTTTTCTCCGATCAGCATGTTGAAAAAATATAAATGTTTGAAGAGAGAAAGAGAGGGTTATTCTTGGTCTTCTTCCAACCGACAATAAAACCCTTGCTTAACAGTGATTGACTGTGCAGGATTTATAAATTTTGTTTTTTAATTAAAAAAAATTGTAGGACATTCATTGTCAGTGAATGCTATTAAATAAAAGCAAAATTCTAACTTAATTGGAATTTACATAAAAAGAATAAAATTAAGATGCGCAAACACAAAATTATATAAGACTTTTAAGCTCATTCTCTATTTCTCTCTGTTTTTTTTTTTTTTTTTTTTTGTTCGGCTTAATGTGGTGATTCGTCTTTATCCTTAATTATCATGTATATTTGGTGCTTTCAAGTACTGATTTGGATGGCAAGTTCGTCTCTCGAATTTTGAATCGTAATGAGTGTTAATTGTGTCCACTGTCAATAGTGTTTATCTCCCCTTTCCCGTTATTCGTTCTATATATAAAAGAAGATGTGGTATGATTGCCAATGAGACAACTCTCCACAAGAGACCAAAAAACACAGAAATTACCAACGATAGGTCAACGTATGGCCTTCAACAATGCGCAAAGCCCATACCGCATAGTTAGCTATAAAAGGCCCCGAAATGACAAATGTAAAACAATTCAAACGAGAAAACTAACGGCCTAATTTATGTACAAAAAATGAACTAAAAACAAATATATAACAAATCAACAAAAGACAACCACTGAATTACAGGTTCCTGACTTGGGACCGGCACATACATACAGAATAAATGTTAGCGGGATCCCAACCTTCCCTCCTGGGACAGTGGTGTAACAGTACAACATAAGAACGAACTATAAAATCAGTTGAAAAAGGCTTAACTCATCAGATGGATACAAATACGAATACTACACATAGTGGACGTGGCCAGGTACTTGTATATCCCAACAACAAAAAGACACAAAACTACTTTAGATGAATCATGCATACATACTCTGTTTTGTATTCAACTAATGCATTGATATTTGATGATTCTTTGTTTACTTTGTATGTATGTTTTACACTAATAAGCAATTATATTAGAATAAAATATCAAGTTCTTTCATTACAAAGCATTTAAAAAACAATATTAATTGAAGATATCTTTATCTAAGACTGGACCAATCAGAAACAACTGATGTCAGTTGAATTTGAAACCTATATTATTATTTTTTTTAGTCATAAAAATGCTATTCCATAAACCTACCTGACAAACTTTAAAATGTAAAAAGTGTTTTATATTTTGTCACATATCTGTAAATGTTCTAAAATGATCACTCCCCTAATGAAAACAAAATCAACGTGCATAAACAAGACGACAATATTTATCGTTCTCCGAAGATTGGTAACTCCTAATATATAATATTTTACGTCTACGTAAACTCACTTGATTTCACATTTTCTGATAATAGCATACATCACCAATCAATCTTAATCGAATTTGAATGTACATACAGAGGCGGATTTAGGGGGGGGGCCAGGGGGCCCGGCCCCCCTTTTTTGGGAAAAAAATTGGTTGCTTATATAGGGAATCATTGAAGCGTGACTGGAGCGGGCCCCCTCTTAGGTCAGTCAGTGGGCCCCCACTTATGTAAATCTCTGGATCCGCCACTGACATACATTCACATGTCTTTCGTACAAAAAAATAATAGAATACATTATCGTACTATATAGATTTTGTTTTTCTATCAACATAAAGTGAACATGTTTAACCGTCAAACATAAAAAGGCAATGAACATTTGAAGTAGCTTTACAGGAAAAACTGTACATGTACAGGTATCTGTTGATGTCAAATGAACACATGTTGGCAAAGTGAGCACGTATTAGAGTAATGAGACCGTTGTGACATCATCGAGTGATTTTATTGCAGTGTTCATTGCAATGGATGTCACATATTGAGCAGGAACTGCGTACCCTTCCGAAGCACCTTGATCACTACCAATTATTCAAAGGATACATAGTCTGTAACTCGACCAATCTTTAGTATTACCGATATATGTAGTGTTTAGTGAAAAGTAAATTAGTGGTAGTGGTGTAGTCTGTCTATTCTCGATCTAGCCTGTTTATTACCCCTTCGTTTCTTCTCCCCCTTTTTTACATATGTAAAAATATCAAAATTAAACTGCCTTTTGCCATTACCGACTTACGATAATGATAGTCATTTTTTTTCATTTCCTATCGTTGATTTTTCATTTCCTATCGTTAATTATCCATTTTTAGATGGTGACATTCCCTTGTCACCATCTTACGGTGTTTATATATCTCAACTTGTACGATTCGCTCGTGTATGTAACAATGTTTTAGATTTTAACGAGAGAAATTTATGTATTACTGAAAAATTATTACACCAGGGTTTTCGATATCACAAACTAGTCAAAACATTTACTAAATTTTATCATCGGTATAAGGACTTCATTCGTAAATATAGCTCAACATGCAGACTTCTTATACGTTCAGGTATTTCACATCCATTTTTTTATGGAAATATTCTTTATAAAGCACAAAGGTGTCAGTATTCACCTCAAAAACTAACAAAACCTTTGAATAGACTTATTAAGAAGGAATATAGTTACGATACTGTTGTCAGGTCATTAAAGATTGCATATTTTGGCGTTAATATTGATTCACTTATAGGGTCTTTGCATCGGAACTAAACACATTTATTCAAAAACCAGTTGTTGGCATGACACGGGTTATGTTCTTCTCATATATGTTATGATGGTATGATACTAAACCCCTAACGGGAAGGATTGTGCCTGATGTTCATATGATGAAATCATAATCTTTCAGTCAGTTTAATTGAAGTCTGGAGCTGGCATGTCAATTAACTGCTAGTAGTCTGTTGTTATTTGTGTATTATTGTCATTTTGTTTATTTTCTTTGGTTACATCTTCTGACATCAGACTCGGGCTTCTCTTGAACTGAATTTTAATGTGCGTATTGTTATGCGTTTACTTTTCTACATTGGCTAGAGGTATAGGGGGAGGGTTGAGATCTCACAAACATGTTTAACCCCGCCGCAGTTTTGCGCCTGTCCCAAGTCAGGAGCCTCTGGCCTTTGTTAGTCTTGTATTATTTTAATTTTAGTTTATTGTGTACAATTTGGAAATTAGTATGGCGTTCATTATCACTGAACTAGTATATATTTGTTTAGGGGCCAGTTGAAGGACGCCTCCGGGTGCGGGAATTTCTCGCTACATTGAAGACCTGTTGGTGACCTTCTGCTGTTGTTGTTTTTTTTTTTTTGTTTTTTTTTTCTATGGTCGGGTATTTGTCTCGTTGGCACATTCCCCATTTCCATTCTCAATTTTATTGCTTAGATGTTAAACATGCATACATCATATCTTATTTCAGGCTATTCTGAATTACCTCCGTACAGGACAGCTTCATATGCCGCCATATATATGTGGTCCAGCAGCAAAACTTGAATTGGAATTTTGGGGAATCCCAGACAGAATCATAGAAAGATGTTGCTATACTCACTACAATGCATATAACTCGACATTGATGGCCCTAAATCGTCTTGAAAAGGACCGCCATGGAAGCTTTGATTATCCAGTCGATACCCATACAAACAGAACAATGTCTAAATGGAAAAGAATTCGCTCGAAATCCTCCATAATTCTCAACCATCCAGAAAAGTCAAAATCTGCAAAGGTGAGTGTCAATAAATTAGAAAAGTCAGCAATGGTCAAACGTATAACTCGAGATAGATGAAAACGTTGTAGCTTTACTGTTCCTAGAATTAATGGAGAGGACTTCTTCTCTCACTTTTTTTTTATTGAAGCAGAGGAGGAGTGGAATGCCATTTCAAATCGATTGAAGTAAGGAGGAAGTTAAATTTCATTTAAAAGAAATCAATTTTAATCTTTCTTCCTTCTGTTATTAAAAATAGATTTATGAATCGTGACATGATTATTCTTTCAAAATTGCTGTTAAAATGATAAGTAAAAGCTCAGCTTTTATATTTAAATCACAAAGGAGATATATTTTTTTAAGTGTTTCATTTGTGTCACACAAGTTAATGTTTAGCTACAGTCGTATCTGATTTTTATTTCTTGCTGCACGGAGGCTGAAAGGGAAACTTCTTTTTTTTTTTAGAAATATTCAGTTTGATTCAAATAAACTATAATGGTATTTTGATTGGTGGAGATAATTTTGAAAATGTAATATTAGGTAGATAAAATTAAAATACATTGCCAAATACCAAAGCAAAAACCCAAAATTAAAATTACAATCCTACACATAATGGAATTTTACATATAGTGTTATTAATATAATTCAACGTTATTTACAAAATGTATCTATTTCGTTGTTTTGTATAGATTAATTCCTGAATATAAGTTGTTTTATATTCTGACGTTTCATTATTAGACAGGACGAGTGTACCATTGTCAAACAATTTCCATCAATTCGTAGGGATAATTTGTAAATTATTTCTCTTCCATAATGTCGTTAAATCGGTCTTTAAATAGGAGAAAGATTTAAAGATAAGAAATTATGATTTATAGTTTACTTAACGTCCAGTGGCAAATATTTCTTACAGTGTTCTTGACTTTCCAGGGCAGAGTTCCTCCCTGGTATATTATAGGTTTCCGATTGATTTTTTTATTTTGTTGAACCGTTTCTGTTTACCTTCTTTTTTTCTAATATTGTTGACTGTATTTCATAAATGGATTGTTCTTTCTTGTTTTGTTTTTTTCGTCTTTCTGTTGGTACATTTTTTTCATTGACCACTTGGTATTTAATTTCACGTTTTTAGGCACATTCAGTTGATCAGTTTGAAGCGTTGGCTGTTTGACACCATCTTAACAAAAGGTTCATTAGGTTGGGGAAGACATTTTGTCCCATGTAACACAGAGAGTTGTTGCAATGATTCATTAACCTTCAATAAAAGTTACACTCGTTCAACCAAACTTCGAAACAGTGGCGAAGTCGCTTTGCTGAATAAGTCAGCGTCGCATAGCAGGACCAACTTACCACTGTTTCGTAGTTCGTATCCCAACACGATGCATTGGAGTAATTGTCAGATATGACTGAGATTTTAAACATCTCGCATATCAAATCGGGCGACAAATTAATTATCCCCAGACTTTAAAATTCGTATATGCCTTTTCTGTGCCAAGAACGTGACATTTAGAGGTAAGATAAAAGAAAAAGAAACCAGGTCCGCTCGCAGTTCCAATATTAATATACTGTGGACAGCATTGTGATGTGTGTTCCTGTGGACAGTTACGTTGTAAACTAGCATGTTAAAAATTCCAGTTCAGCGTGTATATCAAGCACAAGGCAGGGTTTATATTCATATCACTTCGTTTAGTCCTCGCATTTTTGTAATCTTTGCCACTGGACGTTTAACACCGATCGTTAATTGGCATATGTGTTCTGTTTTGTTTTACTAATCGTTTCATCTTTCTCATATTAAATCATATTTTTTTCACTGTAGGTTTATGGAATGATCTCACTACTTGTGGTAGCGATCTCCATTCTGTCATTCCTTGCTGAAACACACCCGAGTATTCAGGTAAAGGAAACTGTTTATGAGACATCATTCGTGTACAATGCCACAACAAATATAACAACAAATTCAACAACAAAAACGGAAGCAGTAATTCCACATCCGGTTTTAGACATCATTGATCATTCGTGCATGGCGTTTTTCACCATTGAATATATTTTAAGAGTTGTGCTTTCGTTGCAAAGGCTGGTTTATGTGAAATCATTAATGGGAATTATTGACCTATTCGCACTCTTGCCGGACTACATTCAACTCATTATGTTTTCAATAAGCAAACATCTAGCTCACACTTCTTTCACCAGGATCATCACCATTTTAAAGGTAACAAGGATATTGCGCATTTTCCGGTTAGTTCGTCACGTGCCCGGATTATGGATTCTTGTGTATACATTAAAAGCGAGTTTGCGCGAGCTGTTGTTGATGGTAGCGTTTCTTTTTGTTGGAATGTTGATATTTTCGTCGTTGATTTACTATGTAGATGATAGAGAAATTTTTACAAGCATTCCTCACAGTTTCTGGTGGGCACTCATTACCATGACAACAGTTGGTTATGGTGACATGTACCCCGTGACCGCTTTGGGCTATGTGATTGGATCGTTAACGGCTATGTGCGGTTTATTAATGATTGGATTTTCAGTACCAATTTTAGTTAATAATTTTATAACCTACTACCAATATGTTGAATTTGCAATCCAAGACGAAAAACTAAAACGAGAAAAATCTGAGATTCTAGAGGACCCTGTAATTGGTGACCATGAAATGACAAAAAACAACAATTCGTACAGATAAATTTGACCACGTATACTGCAAAAATATAAGAAATAAACCGCTCATCCATCATTAGTTACAAGAAACATGCATCTATATTTACTTTTCTGCATTGGTATAGGGGAGGGTTGAGATCTCATAAACATGTTTAACCCCGCCGCATTTTTGCGCCTGTCCCAAGTCAGGAGCCTCTGGCCTTTGTTAGTCTTGTATTATTTTAACTTTTAGTTTCTTGTGTACAATTTGGAGTTTATTACTGAACTAGTATATATATATATATATATATATATGTGTTTAGGGGCCAGCTGAACCTCCGGGTGCTGGAATTTCTCGCTGCATTGAATACCTGTTGGTGACCTTCTACTGTTGTCTGCTCTATGGTCGGTTGATACATTCCCCATTTCCATTCTCAATTTTATCTTTATGAACTGTTAATTTGCGTTTCTTTTATTAATATGATATTTTAACGAAAAGACTGATTTCTAATATTCAAAATGTCTTCAACAATTTGACGTATAATAGTATACCATTGTCCGTCCGTCAGCCGTTTCGGACGTATTTACACTTTATACGGTAACTCGATTTAACCAATGCTCATGTAATTTTAACAGACTATAAAGCTATTTGGATTGACAGAAGAAAGCCTCTTTGGTTTTTAATTTTGTTGTTGCTATGTGGTTCCAAAGTTATAGGACATGAACCGTTTAAAATAAATCATCATTGTACCTGTCATGAACCAACTCTGGTTCGCCTAATTTGATTTCCTAAACAAAAATACATAATGGTTACCCTTACAATTATTTTAATTTTCCGGTTCACAAGACTTTATAGTTGTCAGTTTTAAGTAATATTTATCTTTACATACATGTATTTTACATTGATTGAATTTGCTTGGATTAATTCACTCTAAATTTTACATAACTACTGGAATGGGCGAATAGAAGTCATCGTTTCAAATCTTGTCATTTCAGAGTTATGGGACTTTTATCGCTAGACAAATATAAGGCGTTTTGATTGGTGGATAAGTGACCATGTTTCATTGATTGATTGGTTGGTTTCATTACTTTTTTTTAAATGTATAGGGATCTTGCTTTTATGTAGGTTTTTTTATAAAATTATATTCACAAATAAATTAAATGTCTGATATAATTTAATTGTTAAATTTATGCTAAGCAATATTGAATTGAAGATTTGTTTTGTACACAAAGTATACATCAAAATGAATGTATGCATCAATGGCAACCGGGAAATTTGCTGGCTGACTGATTTGCGCCATTTTGATTTCGCAATTTCTGAATAGGGTCCATTAATATTAATCAATGATTTGTAAACTGTTGAGTTGTAACAGTACGAGAACACGTCAGTTAATTAAAACTTGGTACCTGTCAATTAATAAAGTTCGTGTTGTTTATTCTTTAGTTTTCTATGTTGTGTCATGTGTAATATTGTTTGTCTGTCTTTTTCATTTTTAGCCATGGCGTTGTCAGTTTATTTTCGATTTATGAGTTTGACTGTCCCTCTTGTATCTTTCGTCCCTCTTCTTTAATGATTAAACGTTTTTTAACATACAGTCGGTGGTTACTTTACTTTGGTAAAAATTTCAGGAGGAGATTTTAATGAAGACAGGGCGCATAAAAATGTAAATGTAAGACACACCTATAATAAAAACAAAAAAAGAGTAATTTCAATTACACAGAAGCAAACAAACCTGAAACCTAGAGAGACGGTAAAGGTTGTGCATCCAAGAACACGTTAATCCTAAATTATTCTATATGTATGCATAAATGATGTGATATGCGTGCCAATTAGACAACTCTTCATCCAAGTCACAATATGTAAAAGTAAACAATTAAAGGTCAAAGTACGACCTTCAGCACCGAGCATTGGTTAACATCGAGCAGCAAGCTATGAAAGCCCCAAAATAACGTGTATGACTGTCATTGTGAAATTAAAGACTTTCATATTGGTATTCATGCATTTAAGTGTAAGACCACAGAGGTATTGATGTCGTGTCAGAAAACGTGTCCGGGAAGGATATTGCAATTTCTTGTAGACCTTTACCATGTGAGCTACATGTTGATATTCAACTAAGCAAACATGTCGTTAAACTACAAATCAAGGTAATTCTCCTAATGTGCTATTGTCTGTAATATGTGTCACTGGACTTTACTATGTCCTCAGTTTGTATAAAATTGACCTACGATTGACTTTTCAAATTACGAACTAACACATGAAATACCTGTAAACTAGCCCTTAATGATGACTGACCGTTACATGACTTATATTTATGACGTATAGTTTACCTTTGATTTATTGCACTGAAGAGATGATCTCCCATTAGCTTTAGCTAAATTAGGTAGTGATTAATAGATGTATTAAATTTTATTATAATCAATTGTCTTATATACCTTGTATAAGTAATGATGATAATTTACATCGCATTTATCTTAATTTCATTCATATATTTCATGGATGTGTCGTAGGATTGCAAGGAAGACCACTAACTATTCACAACGACACAAGAGAAATGTTGTTTTCAAAATTAGGTATTGCTAAATCCTTTGCGCTTCTATTTGGGTGAAGACGGTGACCTTTTTTTCAACAAAATAAACAGTTCTTTCAATCATACATCAGAATATCACAAAGATTTCAAACAATCAATTAATTACTTTTTAACTCTTCACTCCAGTCCAGTTTTATATATTATTCCATACTATATTGTATTGTTTGTTTTTAGTTTTTGTTTTATGTGTTCATGGTTTGTATTTCATGCATTTCTACTATGTTTTTCGTCATTATCTAATGTACTCTGTGTTTATATCTATATAGGGAGAGGACTTCACAAATGTTCTTAGTAGTGTTCAATCCCTTTTGCTACATTTGCAAATAATATATGTTTAACTAAACTGTCCATCAGAGAACAAAATATTGTGGATGCAAGCAACATTTGTCACTGTTATGTATATCAGGTCTTTTTAGATGCTGCTTCAGTATTTTGAAAACAAGGCAACTTAACGAGTAGTACATATCTATGCATTAACCATATATGATATATAGCTACCTGGCCTCCTGCCTCCAAAATCTGCCTTTGTAGTTCATAGTACAGGGTAGAGATAAATTGAGTTATCAAATTCATTTAGGTTGTGAATTGTATGCTTTTTTTCTTTTCTTTACCTTTTCACTCTCATTTTGGACATGATTGACAGTTCATGAGGTAAACTCCGTTACACGAGTAAGACGAAGCAAATATATGTGTTGATAACAGTTGCAGAGGGTATCACAAACCCACTAACCAGTACTTCGGTATTGTCATGAAAATACGTATTTTGTGTTATTGAAATTCTTTAAATTTAAGGGATGAATCTGCCTTGTGTAAAGCTCTGGTTCATTGCCCGGCGTTGGCTATACAGGTGTGTCCTTTTTTGTTTTATCTCTCATCATCTTTTTAATAATAATTTTAAAAAATACATTGGCCACAAGCATCACTGAAGAGATATCGATTGTCGAAATGCGCATCTGGTGCATAAAATGGTAGAGTTTATGTTGTTAGTTCCTGTCTCATTTAATATAAAAAAAAAAGAAAGAAGATTTGATATGTTTGCAAATGAGACAATGTTTACATTCCACAAAAAAAAACAAATGAGACAGAAATTAACAACTTTAGGTCATTAACGGTCTTCCACAATGAATAAAACCTATACCATATATTCACCTACGAAAGGCATCGAAATGACAAATGTAAAACAGTTTAAGGTGGTACCTAACACTACAGGGAGATAACTCTGTAAAGTCAGCTAAACGTTTTAATTACGTTGTGTTGTAAAAGGAACATAAAGCTTCTCAATGATCAAAATTGGTGTTTGTCAAACTGCTATATAACCAGTGTAATTTTTCTGATAAAACGGTTGGTTCAAATTTTTTGAAATTTTTATATTTTTGTCAAAGGGTCAAAGTAAAATGTAAATACTTTGTCAAAATTTTAAGAAAATTAAACGAGCCAAATTAAATTTAGTTAAAGTGTTAGGTACCACTTAAACAAGAAGTCAAACGGCCTGATTTATGTAGATCAAAATGAACGAACAACAAATATTACACACAGCAATGACCGACAACCAATCAATTACAAGCTCTTCACATAGGACAGGCACATACAGAATGTAAAAACAAACTATAAACAAAATAGTAGAAAAAGAGTAAAATCATAAAAATACTGAACTCCGGGGAAAATGGAAAACGAAAATCCATAATCAAATAGCAAAATCAAAAACTCAAACACATCAAACAAATGAATAACAACTGTCTTAGTTCTGATTTGGTACGAGCATTTTCTTTAAATGAAGAAAATGGTGGGTTGAAGGTGGTTTTATAGCTATAGCTAAACCTCTCACTTGTATAACAATCGCATCAATTCCGTTAAATTGACACCAATGTGTGAACAAAACAAAAAGAAATAATATGTAAAAATATCAAAAATAGGAATACAGCAGTCAACATTGTGTTATAATCTTAATCACTATAAAACAAACGCGTATGTTACAAAGAAGCACAACACAAATATATTGAAAAGGACTAAAATCGACCGATGGATATAAAACAAAAGTGCATCTAATACCAGTGAAATTAGCAAGGTACTTTTAAATTCCCACAACAACAAAAACAGTAAGTACTGATCTGAGGGTACTCGCAGTTAAATGTAATAAGAGCTAGTTCAAGGTCAATAACAACATGCAAAACGAATTATACATTTAAGACTAGATAAACTTAATATTAGCAATATTGCAATATGATCGGCTAATATGTTTGCATTGTGTTAATAGGTATTACTCTGTAAGCCTTTATAAGCCTTTCATCTATTTTTACAACATCAACATTTATGAAAATAAAAGTCTGTGGTTTTAAGAATACAGTTTCATAATGCATTTTCATAGAAAGGTGCAGAAATTCGAATATACATGTACAATTTAGAATGGAAATTGGGAATGTGACAAGGAGACAACAACTCAACCAAAAATCAGATAACAGCCCAAGGGCACTAATTGGTCTTTAACACAGCACCAAAAGCCCACACCCGAAGGCAGGCTTCACTTGGCCTCTTAAAAATTATGTTTTTGTTCAGTGATTATTGACGTCATACTAAACTACAAAATCTATAAATGAACTAAAAAAAAAAAGACTAACAAAGGCACACCTGACTTTGGACAGGCGCAAAATGTAAAAGGCTAAACAGGTTTTGTGATATCTCAATCCTACACTATACCTATAGTCAATGTAGATTAAAGAAACACTAAGCAGTATGCATAGTAAAACTCAGTTTTAAAAAAGTCCGAGTCCGATGTCAGAACAGGTAATACAAGAAACTAACCATCATTTACAGTATATGGCAACATTCTTCTTATTGACCCACTGACATAAGAGTACTTCGTATGTGAAGTAGGCAGGCTGGTGGATTGATTCTGCAATTAAAAACGTGGATTCAAGTTAGTATTGGTAGCCAAGTTTACAATATTAAACCTGAGATTGGCATCATGAATATTTGTACACCGGAGACGCATAATTTTGGATGTAAACAAATGATGCGTAATTAACCAAGTATGGGCCTTAAAGTCATAAGAAACGAGTGACCGGTGAAAAATAATTTTCTTCCAATTCTTGAACCAATGCATACAAACATCATAAACTTAGTCTTCTTTATAATTTTTTTCGTGTAAATTTCGTATAATCGTCAATTTTTTTTTTCAATCGGTCAGTGTTGTTGTAAAAATATGGCAGGTAATTAAAGTTCGTGTTTTGAAGCCGAAGTTTAACGATTGTCACCTGTTTGTCAACAATTGACAAAAAAAATCAACAAAAAAGCATGGAAATTGAGCACGTGTTTAACATGTAAATTCAGATAATAGTCTATTTTAAGGACATCCATGCGTATTGTGATCACCGGATTTTTGCGAGATGGGTCACACTGAGGTCACTTTGCATACGGACAATATGTCGGGTGAACTGCTTCCTGGAAGGAAGCAATTAAAATAAAGTAGACTTCTTCTAAATATGAATAAATTAAAGAATTTTCTTCAGAAAAAAGTATATGTACATAAGTTTTATGATGAAAACTACCAATTGAGTTATAAAAAAACATATGCATTATTTTTTTTTTTGATTTGAGGTTTCATATGACTTTAAAGAATAACTCATTACAAGTAAATATAAATATCAGTGCAATATTGACCGCAAAAATTTCTTGCCAATCGAAGTATTAATGACGTTAAATAAACGACCATTAGAGAGATTATACATCTATATTGTTCTAAATTCATGCACTTATGGTAATGGGATTTATTTGGAAATTTCCATGTTTATGTTCCCAATAGACGACCATTTAGATACAAGTAATAGTACTCTCGTCATGATTTCTTCATTTTGTCAATCTCAGATTAAATTCCAGACAAACTGCAGTCTCTTAATCTATATATACACATATGTCAATATCAGTTGCAGTTATTATACAAGTGACCTTCATTAAATTATTACGTTCTTTAAAAGGGTGGGTTCGATTTGGATTCAATCTGATATCCAATTAAATTTAGCTTCATTTGAACGTGCTGGTCAGGATTGATGTATTGTAAACAGATATTATGGAAGGTGACGAAAACTACTTGAGGATTGTTTACAATATGGACTTCTCATGACGACAACTACTGCTCTACATGAACTAAAAGTACAAGGACGTTAAATAAGCAACTAAAAATCGCATTATCTATACTATTAAACGAGAAGACCTCATTCTGTGTGTCGCTTCTCTTCCTTTCACAATAAATTAATCATCATGCCTCTGTGTCCTATAGGTAACATGCATAGTCGCATTTGTCATCCATTCATTGATTATTTTGGGAGAAAAACGACAAAAATTGATTCCGTCACTAGACTGATTTTTGGTCATAGATAGGTTTTCCGGTTTTAAACAAGCACAACTACAACCAATCGTATGATGGATAACAAAAATGAAAAATAAATAAGCCAATCAGAGCGTTCTCCATATTATGGTTTTTGGGTCGCAAGAACCACAACTATTATACCTCCGCCTTATAGAGGACAATTATTTTTCACATTTATCTACATGTAAGCTACGATTATAATACTATGATATATAGAGACTTTCTGTATAATTCTGTCTACTGTTTTTTTTAAATGACTATTTAAGGGGTCATACCAGTTGCATATATATTGAAATAAGTAAAACATATGGAAAAAAAAAGAATGTGTCCATATAGCACAAGGATGCCATATCGGCACTATCATTTTCTATGTTCAGTGAACCGTGAAATTGAGTAACATCTCTAATTTGGCATTCATAATTAGAAAGATTATATCATAGGGAACATAATTATTTCCTAAGTTTCGAGTAGATTGAACTTCAACTTCATCAAAAACTACCTCGACCAAAAAGTTAAACCTGAAACCGGACAGACGGACGGACGGACGGACGAACGAACGAACGGTCGCGCAGAATATGAAACATAATGCCCTTAAATGGAGCATAAAAAAATATTGTTAAAAGTAGTGATTTGGCCAAAATGAAAGTAGGTTGGAGACTTGATGGAGGCAGGACTTTTTCGGGACGTCAGGATCGGGAGTTTTTAAGCTCGGGATCTCGGGATTGATCCTTTCGTGATCCGGAATATTTTTTTCCAATTTCGGGATGTCGGGATATGAATGTCTTTAAATTCGGCACCTCGGGATATCATGTTTTTAACCCCGGGATTTCGGAGTGAGGACCCCTCCGACCCGTGACCCCTCAAATTAGCCTTTGTCATTTATACAAGATTCAAATCCTACCATTGGCATGTTTATAAGGCTCTCAAAAGAAAAAAAAAACACTGATGGATTGTCCTAGAACCATATTTATTTTTGTTAGAATAATCAGAGACATATTATATGTCTCTGGAATAATAATGGTCTATAAGCAGTTACATTTATTTTATGTTTGAAGCGGTGCGAATTTTTAATTTGATAATTTGATTTGACTTTTACAAAGAAAATGCATTGTAGCAAAGGGGTAGAATAATTGTGGTTTGACTGGCCAGAGACATGAACATAATTGAATTTAACAGAAAGGAAAGAGATAACGGACTTAGGAACAAAAGTGAGGGGGCTTTTGATACCTTTTATGAAATTCTCCAGACATAATATCTTTTACAAAAATTCATCCTACAACAGTTTACAACTGTGTATGCCCGCGATTTCGCGGGTGTGATCTAGTAGTTATCAAATGTATCAGTCTTATAGTTTGATACGCCAGATGCGCATTTCTTCTGCATAGGACTCATCAGTGAGGCTCAGATCAAAAAAAGTTAGGAGACCAAACAAGTACAAAATTGAAAAGCATTGAGGACCCAAAATTCAAAAAAGTTGTGTCAAATACGGCTACGGTAATATATGCCTTGGATAACAAAAGCCTTAGTATTTTGAACAGTTCATACTTTTGCAAGCCATAAAACAGGTCAATACGGTAGTCTGTTCACTTTTATGGCACCTAGTGCCATAGTACATTCATTGGTAAACCAATTTTGAATTGAAACGGTCATTTTGATATGAGCATTCTTTAAAAGAGACAGTAACACATTTAATATTTCTGTTTATTGTCAGACTTAATCGCCTTTTCAGAATCTAAAGGACTATAGGTAATATCATTTTTCGTACACCAAAATGAAAATAACGCTACGCCATTGGATGGATTTCCATTGTTTAGAACGTGTTTAGCTAATCACAATGTGGGTTCCCTTGAAAATGTTACTCAGAATGCATTAGATCCTGACACGGCGAATTCACTACGGTAAATTTAGTACTGTTTAGCCAATTTGCTGACAGTCACTTAAGTTGTCTTCAGTATGTGTCCACTCTGTTATTTGCCTGTACAATACTGAACATTATTCTGAATACCGATTAACATAAAACACTGTAAGAATATTTTTAAGAAAAAAACAAACACCGAAAAAATGTTTAAACACTCGATCTTCTGTTATCTTTTTGACTGGTATAATTTAGGGAGCCTCAGAACTGATTGTACTTAGATTTTGTGGATACAATTGGTCAAGTAGTATAAATTGAGAATGGAATTGGGAAATGTGGCAAATGCAAAGAGACAACAACCCGACCTAAGAGTAGAAATCAGCTGTAAGCTACCGATTGGTTTTCAACACAGCGGGAAAATCCAGCCCTCGGAAGCAGGATTTAGTTGGTTCCTTAAAAAACATGTGCATTAGTTCGGTAATAATGAACGTTGCACTAAACTCCAAATCAATTAACTGAACTAAAATTTAAAACACATACAAGACTAACAAAGTATGTTTATAAGGCCCACTGTTCTTTCATTATAAAGAAAAATCCATTTACACTATACAACTACCTGTGTATAGATTTTTGACAAGAAATTTACACCAATGTTATAATGCGTATAACATGGTAAATAACGTGAAGGTATTTTGGTAATCACATGAAATAGTTTTCAAAAACCTTTTTCGTATTTTAGGGGGAAATCAAATGCTTGACTGGGCCCTTTCTGTATTGATTTGTGAAAAGAGGATCAATGATCTCCGTAGAGTTGGTAGTGTGAGAAGTAGGCTGATGCTTCTTTTTCTGAGTTAAATTTTATCCTAATCAGTGAGAACTATTTGAAGATTACCTTAAATTTGAATATTAAGCGTGTTGATCTTGAATTTTTGTTTACACCTTTATCTATTAATACACTGACGCGACGAGTTCGAAAATAAAAATTATTAATATTTGACTGGCTAACTTCGTGATTTCAAATCTGTTATAGCTCAATATCAATGACTCCTACATGAAGTATTAACAATTAGCTTTAGCTTCTTTAAAAACAGGCAAATGTGTATTCAATTTGCAATGTCATTGTAATTGACTGAAGTGGAACACTATGTTTTAATTAATTATTCAATCACTATTCAAAGTGAATATGATTTTTTGGTAATACTATATACTATATGGAAGCTCTGACGCTTAGGGTTGGTTATTGGTGTACCATAGTAATTTAAAGATCGCCAATAACCTTTAAATGTATGCTCTGGCGTGTATAAGGTAAAGGTATTAACTTTAATATCATCAATATTTAAAATGCTCAAGGTACGGTTATATAATATAAGCTGGTTTGTCCAAAAAGTAGATCGTTTATTTTTGTTGTTGCTGTATTGTTTTTTTTTTTATTTGATTTTTAAAAAAATACTGAAAAGTTACTAATGCAGACCAGAGAGATACTAAAAAATACCAAAGGGATATTCAAACTCATGAGCCGAAACAAAAAAATAGAAAAACTTAATTCAAATCAACACGCAAAAAAACAGGGATGATCTAATGTGCAGGGTCTCACGCTAAATAATAATCAGGGAATCAACATTTGAGTAAAATCAAATACATGCGTAACGATTTTGTCAACTTTGATTTTATTGCTCAATGATTCTCGTTTATCCATTTAAAACGTTGACTGACCAACATGGACCCAAAAACCAGGGATGATATCATGTGCTACTTCAAGGGAATATATCTTGGCTAGCGAAGATGTCATATCACTTGCAGGTTAAAGTTATCACACTCTGAGAAAAAGATTCACAATTGCATGTAAAGACTAAACGTCATAAAACGCACCATACCATTTCTTTATCAAGAGAAATAAAATGGAAACAAAATCTTGAGTATTATTTCTACTGGAATACATATAACAATATATTTCGGTAACGGAATAAAAGGTATAGAATATGTGTTCCAACAGATATTACGTCATTATGTATAACAAAGTTTCTAGTAGAAAATTAAAGAATACAGCTAGATACCAATATCTCCATATCCGGACCCTCTTACACGACGGGTGCCACATGTGGAGCAGAATCTGCCTATCCTTCCGGAGCACCTGCGATCACCCCTAGTTTTTGGTGGGGTTCGTGTTGTTTATTCTTTAGTTTTCGATGTTGTGTCATGTTTACTATTGTTTGTCTGTTTTCAATTTTAGCCATGGCGTTGTCAGTTTACTTTCGATTTTTAAATTTAAGCCACGTTCAAGAAAGGGACATAAATATCTTTTATTTTAGTGAATAATTTATTGTTACTGCTTTAAAAATATTTCCATTTACTTCTCCATTGTAACTATATATTTATTTCATATTTCATAGGGGAAAAAATGAAAGCAGAATAGAAAAAATAACGAAAAAAAGCTTCCTAGAATACTAATTATGGCTTATCCGTGTCAATCTATATTCATGGTAGAGTCATGTTTTAAGGACATTTTCTCATAAAATGTGTTTTAGAGACTCAATCAAATCAGAATATTTTATGGTTTTGTAATATTTCACTTAAATAGCAAGACATTGTTACACATGAGAGTACTCAGAAGGTAATTGGTACATGTACAGCTTCCAATATAAGGTATAATACCACCATTCATTTCCCCTATTAGTCTTTGTTAAATTTGTACTTTTCAAAGAAATACTTAGAATGCAGAATTGATATGTGTTTCAAATGAAGAAATACTTGGCCTGAGTAAATTTTTATTCTGTCCAGTACTATAGAAAAAATTTCACATGACATTTCATTGCGTATAAGAAAATAGCCATCAAACCAATCAATTTTCCTCTTTTTTAACACGTGTACAAGCTTTAGTAGGATTAACTACATGCAACTGTCTTAAAGGGGTTATTTTCTTCGACCTATTTTCTTACTCAACCGGATGTGACGTACTATAAATTGGTGGTATTACACTTTTACGTCTTCATTTATTACATGTCTAAACCATACTCGACATATTAATAACCGTTCTGGACGAATCATGAACCATGGACGACCACGTCTGAACCCTGCTTTTCTTTCTATGCTATGATGTTACACTACTGTTTCGGGTAATGTGACGGTTGGTGTACCTACTAAAGCGTTTAAATTCGCTGCATTTGTTTGCACCTGCCCTAAGTCAGGACCCTGTTGTTCAATGGTTGTCGTTTGTTGATGCGGTTCATCAGTGTATCTCGTTTCTCGTTTTGATATAGATAAGATCATTGGTTTCCCGTTTGAATTGGGTTTCACTTTTACATTTTTTGGTGTCCATTGTAGCTTGCTGTACTGTGTGAGAAAATGCTCTGTGTTGAAGACCGTTGTTTGACCTATAAGGGTTTACTTTTACAAAATTGTGACTTGGATTGAGACCCCTTATATCTTTTAACAGTCTGAACTTGTACTCGACCTTTACTCAACTAGTACTAAATCATTTCTTACGTGTCTGAACAATACTCAACGTAGTCTTAACCATTCTCGACAAAGTCTACACAATGTTCGATATAGTCTGAACCATACTTGACCTTTTCCGGACCATACTCGAACAATTCTTAACCAACCTAGACCCTTTTTTGTATGCATCTTTTATCAATCATTTATTTAAGAACTGTTCTTACAGCAACTATTTTCTTTGAAATGAATCTAATATAGAGCTGAAACCAAAATTAAATAAACAAAATACACTTATTTCACTGTATGTAAAATTTAACATAAAAACATAAATCATAAACATAAAGACAAAAGGAAGAACTTTCTTGTTGGGTTAAGGAAAAGATAATTACATAAGGCAGTCACTATATTGTTACTATACAGAAACCGTTTAAAAAATCTCCAAGAAATACTAATCAAATCATATAGTTATCAAAAGTACCAGAATTATAACTTAGTACGCCAGACGCGCGTTTCGTCTACATAAGACTCATCAGTGACGCTCAGATCAAAACAGTTAAAAAGCCAAACAAATACAAAGTTGAAGAGCATTGAGGACCCGAAATCCCAAAAAGTTGTGCCAAATACGGCTAAGGTAATCTACTCCTGGGTGTAAGAAAATCCTTAGTTTTTCGAAAAATTCTAAATTTTATAAACAGGAAATTTATAAAAATGATCACATAATTGATATCCATGTCAACACCGAAGTGCTGACTACTAGGCTGGTGATACCCTCGGGAACGAAAAGTCCACTAGCAGTGGCATCGACCCAGTGGTGTAAATAGTTATCAAAAGTACCAGGATTATAATTTAGTACGCCAGACGCGCCAAACATAGGAATACATTATTCTTTTGTTGAAAAGGACATTCTGTTAGGTAAAAACACGGGAGAACTAAAATATGATATTTTTTTTAACCTAATTATCATATATTTTAAATGGACACTATGGAAAATTAGGAATTCAATAAAATTTAACAAACCGCCTAAAGCACCGCAAGATATTTATAGAATCTGGAAACAAAACTTGAAAAATAAATTAAAATTTGTTCTTCTTTTGAAAGGCAATGACATCATTGATAAGACAAAATTGGAGTCAGTAATAATGAAAGTTTAGACAGTAAATATAGTATAAGCTTGAGTCAAAGTGCATTTTTTATGGAAATCGATTTTATCAATTTAAAAAAAAAGTTAAAGTATCTCATGCGTATTGTAGTAAATGCACATATTTTGTGTGGGTAACTTATTATTTACATGTACTTACTACTTTGAAATTAAGTATCAAACTGTTAGATGCTTCTAACTGGATATATTTTTACACTAATTGTAAATCCAAGGTAAAAGATGGGCTACATTTTTATTGCCTTCTATTTCCCCTGGATAGATGGTTCATATTATAAACAGGGACCCTTAGCCTGTTCCTGGACGACTAAGGTAATTGTATACAGGAAATATTTAGGAATAAAACGTTTCTATGTCTTAAAAAAATGTTATTTTCAGATTGATTGAAAGAAGTTCGCTTGAAGATCTTTTACATATAACTTTATGGGATTTTACATACGTCAACATTGATTCCCATGGGTTTTGTATTGTTACTACACTGTAAAGTGTCCATTGAATAAACTCATCATAGATACGAGGACTAAATTTTGTATATACGCCAGACGCGCGTTTCGTCTACAAAAGACTCATCAGTGACGCTCGAATCCAAAAAAGTTAAAAAGGCCAAATAAAGTACGAAGTTTAAGAGCATTGAGGACCAAAATTTCTAAAAGTTTTGCCAAATCCAGCTAAGGTAATATATGCCTGAGGTACAGACAGAGGTAACCTTGATGAAAACATTTCGAATATAAATACCAAAGAGTCTCAACAATGCTGTTTTTATGTTAGATATTTGTAAGTCAAATCAAGAAATTTGCTTTGTCAGCACATAAATTATATAAGTTGCTATTTTCTTTTGAAAAGGTTAACGTATGTCCATACAATCAAAATGAAAATGTGTTTGTTTGCATAGAACCTATAACAAAAATAATTTCACTCATATTTGATAGACAGTATTTGCTGTATTTTTGATAAAATTGTCGTTTTAGCTGAGAACTACATTTACTCTACAATTCCTTTTAAAATGCAGATGTACTTCAAATATACATTGTAGTCTCTAAATCGTTCGCAATTGCAGTTTTAAGCCATCTTTAAGGAATAATCATTACTAGTCATTATTTATTACAAAAATAATATTAAAATTACAAATGCAAAGTACACAATTTAAAATGGTATTCTTTAAATCAATCGTTGCATTTAAATAAACTGGTATCGAGGTCATTTGCTTATATTTCTCAGTTCGAGTTTATCATAATTTTATTCGAACAAAATTATTTGTTCAATATGTCTAAACTGTCAGTTCTTAGGTCAACCTTGACATTTATTATAGTGTTCAATAGTTATCAAATGTAACAATTCGATACGCCAGACGCGCGTTTCGTCTACCTAGACTCGTCAGTGACGCTCTGATCAAAATAGTTAGAAAGCCAAACAAGTATAAACTTGTAAAGTGCTATTTACGGGATGACTGAACTCATTTCAAAATTGATTTTTTTAGTTTAAAGTATAATATTCATTGGAATACGAAAGATGGGCGAAAGATACTAGAGGGACAAACAAACTCATAGATCGAAAATAAACTGACAATGCCATGGCTAAAAATAAAAAGACAAACAGACAAATAAAAGTACACAATACACAACATAGAAAACGAAAGACTATGAAAACATTCGACGGAGAGTGTGTCTAAAACGAACATCCATATCAAGCAAAACATCCTCAATCAACTATCTACATAAGACAAAATAACAGGGAAATACAGTAATTGTCATTGAGCATTATGATGCAGGTCTTCCCACATAGAAAAGGCTGGCATTTTTTTTTTTTTTTTTTTTTTTTTTTTTATTTAACCCGATTCTTGCAAAATAGTTTTTTTTATAAAGCAGAGGGAAATTATGATCTGTTTGAAGATTAACGCATGCTTCTTAGAGTGCATTCAACACCTAATCCCATATCTTAGAGTGCATTCAACACCTAATCCCATATTCACAGGGGAAGATTAAATCTTTCATTGTGGTTGTTTAAAATGTGCTCAACTTGCAACTTAACCATGTTAGCTCGTGAAAATGTAGTTATTTTCTTTGTTTTAGGAAGACCTTTTTCAAGATATATTTGTCTATGTGTTTATAATTTAATTTTGGATGTAACGCTTCTTCTGATTGGCTGACGTTATTTTGTTATGAGCCCATAGACATAATTTAGTCATGTGACCGTGACGTCATCAACGTTTTTTCATGGTTTTCTACGGTTTAAAATGGAATTTATAATTAAATTATAAGAAATGACTGTAATATTTTTTCTGTCTATTCGACATAACATAAAAAATGTGGTGCACACTGTTAAATAACCCGCTACTCGCGTTATTCAGTGTGCACCAAATTTTTTATGTTATTTCTTCATAGACAGAAAAAATATTACAGTCATTCCTTAAATACTTCATTTTTGGGAATGTTGAGTGGTTTCTTACATGACTGTCTTATTTTATAAGTGTCTGTATTCAAATTGTTAACATTGGATGCTATCTAAAATTAAAATTGAGAATGGAAATGGGGAATGTGCCAAAGAGACAACAACCGACCATAGAGCAGACAACAGCCGAAGGCCATCAATGGGTCTGCAATGCAGCGAGAAACTCCCGCACCCAGGATAGTTCAGTGATAATGGATGTCATACTAAACTCCGAATTATACACAAGAAACTAAAATAAAAACCATACAAGACTAACAAAGGCCAGAGGCTCCAGACTTGGGACAGGCGCAACATTGCAGCGGGGTTAAACATGCTTTTTGAGATCTCAACCCTCCCCTATACCTATAGCCAAAACATATTTTGTGTTCTTTACTTAATTTGTACATAACTCAGGATGTTATGTTTTTCTTGTTTGAATTGTTTAATATTTTGTTCATTTAAAGCTTACTCATACATGCAACATATGCATGTTAATTGTGCATTATTTAAAACCGTACGGTAACATGTAGATGCTTTCTTCCTCTATATATTGTTCTCTTGTAGATAATTTTCTCATTTCACATCATACCTATTCTTCTTAAGTTTTCTATCAATAAAACATGTTTTAAATCTACGGACAAAAGATACTCGTGCAATCATACCATTAGAAGTATTCTCCATTCATACAGATCTAAAATTCAATATAACACCTTCAGTGATTTTTTAAGTGTGGTGTATTATCCTTTCAAGTTATATAAGAACCTGGTAGACAAATGAAGTTATTCTATAATATATTCCCGGAAGTAGTTTATAAAAATGTGCTTATATTTCCCGACATAGCGCAATTGGTTTTAAATCTTTCATTTTAGATTTCAAAAAGAAGCTTTCGTCATCTACTACAGAATCATAGTTTATAATGCCTCATGCTATTATTATAAGATTCTCAATATTCATTCTAACATAGATTTTCGATAATGGTACAATACCACTTAACGTTAAAGCTCTTGACTACTAATACAAAATAAACCATTAGCAAGGATTAAGTGGTGTAAATAAACACTCAGTTCAAAATATGTACCCATTTAATAGAATTGAATCACTGATATGCATAAGACAGCTACGGTGTTCCATAGATATGCGTTCTTCAATTATTTGAAAGATTCTAAACAAAACATGTTTGGTACCATGTTAAGCAAAATTTTTTCGATAATGGTACAATATCACTTAACGTTATAGCTCTTGACTACTAGAACAAAATAAACAATTAGCAGGGATTAGGTGGTGTAAATAAATACTCAGTTCAAAAAATGTAACTATTAAAAAGAGAGATTGTGTCCAATTGAATCACTTAAATATCTACGGTGTTTCATAGAAATGCGTACTACAATTTCAATATTTGTAAGATCGGAGACTTCACATGTTGGTACCATGTTAAGCAAAATATTTCGATAATGGTATAATAGCTCTTAACGTTAAAGCTCTTGACTACTAATACAACATAAACAATGAGCAGGGATTAAATGGTGTAAATTAATACTCAGTTCAAAAAATGTAACTATTAAAAATAGAGATTGTGTCCAATTGAATATTGCATGTTCATAAATCGCTGATATACATAAGACAGCTACGGTGTTCAATAGATATGCGTACTTCAATTTCAATATTTGTAAGCGCGGAGACTAAATATCTTGGTACCATTTTAAGCAGAATACTTCTCTGAAAGAGAAAAAAGATATTGTGCATCGATTTATTATACTGCTAGAATGCCTACACGAAAGTCTTGGTGGGGTTTAAAGATTAGCGAGCAAAGGGTAGAAAACTAATGAAAAGAGAGAACAAGGCAAATTATTTAAAGAATAGAGAATAAAGAATGAAAAAAATAATATTGAGATGGAGGCAAGGAAAAAAAGATAAAGACTACCAAATAAAGGGTTAACCAAGAATTAGAGGGATTAAGGCCAATAAAATAAAAAATTAGACATGTGCAATAAAGGATAAAAAATAAAGATGTGGGCCGATAAGATAATTTATAGAGAATAAAGGATAAAAAAAAAGAATAGAGAAATTCAAGGTATTAAGATAAAAAAAAAAAGAGAATAAAAGGCTAAAAAAATAAATTAAGAGATTCAAACCAATAGTATAAAGACTAGACCCTGGAGGATAAAAAAAAGAATTAGGAGATTTAGGCCAATAAACTAAGAATAGAGAAAAATGGGATGTTGAAACATATAAAAAAAAAGGTAAAGAATAATAGTAAAAAGAGAAAAAATGTTAAAATCTTTAAAGAATATAGAATTTAAAGCCCCTCATCAAGACCCTTCTATGTACGATTTACAAAACATAAAGCAAAACTCCTTCATTGTTTTTATTCATTATTCAGAGTATAGCCTTCAACAAGGTGTACACTGCAATTTTACGGTCCTGAAATTTTTTACTATAACGGAGAGGGAAAGGAGACAACACATACTATGATACAGTCCAACAGTCTCTGTAAATAAAAATTAAAAAAAACAATGCAATTAATTAAATAGTCCGGCATTGGGTTCATCTTAATATTTTATACATTTATGAATAAGCAACATTAAACTGATGGAATGGATACAAATATCGATCTACATACCAATCAAAGAAAGAAAGATAAGAAATTTCAATCAGTATCAAGAAAGACAAAAACTAAACGATTGACGCACAGGAATCAAAAGTATTATCCATTATCAAAAATGATGTGTATTATATATTGTACTAAACTAATACAGTTTTTGTTTTGGTCATTACTGAAGGCCTTACGATGACCCATAGTTCGTATAACTTTCATGTCATTTTGTTTTAGTGGACAGTTGTCACATTGAAAAAACATAGATATTCTTATTTCCTCATAATATCGCAACTACAAAATGTACCTCGGGTAAACCTGTACCCAGATGATTTTAGCTATTTTATCTGATAGTAAAATCGAGAAAGGAAATGGAGAATGTGTCAACGCGACAAAAAACCCGACCATAGAGTAGACAACAACCGAAGGCCACCAATGGGTCTTTGATGTAGCGAGAAACTCCCGCACCGGAAGCGTCCTTCAGCTGGCCCCTAAACAAATATGTATACTAGTTCAGTGGTAATGGGCATCATACTAAACTCCGAATTATACACAAGAAACTAAAATTAAAATTATTCAAGAATAACAAAGGCCAGAGGCTCCTGCCTTGGTACAGGCGCAACACTTTTGTTTTTGATGCCTGAAATACTTCATTTTCCTAAACACTAAGCGAACCCAAACAGGTTATTTCACACTAAAATTCACGTTCCGTGAAAAAGAAAAAGGACATCTGGTTTACAATGTTTAACAAGATGCGCATTTCGTCTATACAAGACTTTTCAGTGGCGTTCAATCAAAACAATTTGAAGGTCAAATCAATCAATAAGGGGGATATCATTCAAAACCAAAATTTTCACAATTTGTTCAAATACTTGGGATAGATAGAAACCCAACATCATATGAACCAAAAATTATGGCCTCCAAATTATGTATATAAAGGCAACACTAATTTATATCACCTTAGAGGTTTATGTGGATTTATATTGCTCAGTCGTTGATTTTCTGTATATATTTTTTCTGTGTTGTTTGTTTGTCTTGTCTTGTTTTTTTTCTGAAACATAAAAATTCATTGATATTTCATTTTATTTTTCACTTATAATTTTTTATTGTCCCTTTGGTTCGGTTTCTTTTGGCCCTCGTTTATGAACATAGGATAAATATATTTTGGTTTCTTGGCTTACATTAACAAATTAAATCTAAAATTGTTTCATTATAGAGGGTCCAAATATATATATATATATATCAATATTTAACTGATTCTAATGCCATGAATGTGAAAAAAATGTAATAAGCAACGACTGTAAAACTGCTTCTTTGTCTGTAAAACCAGAACCAAAATCGTCAACTTTATATGAAAAATGAAATATAATTCTTCTAAGATTAAAAAAATGTTTTGGTAGAGAAAAACATTACAATAAAAACGGCTTGAACTTAGGACTGTTATTATCACAATCATTTCTTTCTGTGCCAACAACTAGACGATCATGGCTATGAACAGCTCACATGTTTCACTTCAAAATTGACATAATGATATATTGTACATTTTTAGCGAGCAATTTTGCTTGGATTTCTGCAAATAATGCTACTTTATTGACTGATTGATGATGGATGCCAAATGTAATGACGTTAAACTAATCTTAACACTATGGAATCAAAGACCATTCTTTGCATGTGTTCATCATCAACAGGAGTATTGCGAAGACGTATTTAAATTTCATGTAGAACTTTCACCCATTCATTCGTTCATGTACATGTTACAGATGCATTGAAGATATAACGACTTTGACTTTCAAATACAGTTATTAAATGCTATTATACATTATATAAGTAAATATTAAAGGTTTCTTAATGTTGGTTATTAATTTTTTTTTAACTTTACAAAAAGTATTTTAAAAAATCCGTATATTGATTATATGTCTTTATGAATAAATTATAAAAATTAAAATCTAATCAATGTAAATAATTTGATATGATTAAACATTGATTGAAAGAATTATTTACAAATATAAAATCTGGAATTAAAAAGGGGAGATTACAACAAATTTAAGTTAAATTGAACTTATATTAAGTTAAATATAAATGTGAACCGTGTGGATCTAATCATTTCCACCTATTAGAGAATAAAAAAGACAAAATACAAAATTATTTACATAAAATTCTGTTGATTGATTGTTAGATTATACAACAGATAGTCATTTTACTAGAAATGGGTTAAGCTAGGGAATTGATAAGAAGTAGTGGATTCGAAAGCGATAATCAACTCGCGACTAAAGTCGCTCGTTGATTATCGTTTACGAATCCACTACTTCTTATCAATTCTCTTCTACATAAACCTACATGATAATGTACTATTGATATCAAGTACAATGCAGTTGACAAGATAGGATGTTTATTAATATATCTGTCGAGTACGTTTCGTGCAGAGACAATTAAAAGTAAACAATAGTATGGTGATTGTATTTTTTTTAATTGTTTGTAAAACTCCTACCGGCCCTCCTGTCAATGAATGGTATACAAAGAGTTAGATCGCTACTATAAATATTTTACCATTGATCAGAGATTGTTTCGCATTGGGCAACATTTGGCATTATACTGTTTTACAAATTATAATGAATTGTTTGCAATTGTAATCTATTTTTAGATACATGTATGCCTAAATGAAAACACCTTTAAGAGTTTTACTTTAATACCAAAAGAATATTTACTGACAAATTTTGTTCTTATCAATTTATAAAAAAAATGTTACTACGTGTTTATGGTATTTCAGGATGATTTTAGTGCAAGGCGCTCAGGGTCTGGGGATTTTCCACCTACTAGTATTATGAGGCTCTAGTAGGGAGATTTACCACCTACTAATATTATGAGGCTCTAGATGGGTTTTACAAAACAGGGAATAAATGGCCTGCTAAAGAAAAATGGCCTACAAAATTGGCCGTAAACCAGGACTAGAGAATAATGGGGTGTTAAAATAAAAAAAATTGAGAATAATGTCAGAAATGAATAAAAAAATAAAGAAAAGAAGACCCCTAAATCCAGACCCTCTTCTATTGCAGTAAAGATCTACTACATGTAAAAATGTATATTGTATTAGAGTTGTACGAGTCCCAAGATCATATTCGGAACTTTTCAACATGATTCCGGCACCATTGCCACCACCGTTGAACGTTTTGTCCCTAGATTAATCACAAGCATGGCATTTATTAACATTAATTTTGCAATTGATGATTCATTCTTATATTTGAATACTTAAAACTATGTAAGTGTTGTTGGCATCAATTGAACGTGAACGATATATACTGTATACGGTGTCTATAAATAAATAATAGTATAGTACATATATAATATAAAAAAAAAATATGGAGTGTCATGGTCCGAGAACACAATTATTTTGTAGTGCATTTCTTTTAGAACATAAATGAAAATAAAAAAAATCCCAACTGCGCTTTCTCAAAGAAACTGTTACAGTGTGTTGTACTACTTTTTGGACAAATTATATCAAAATTATAGAAAACTTCATCGTCTCTAATTCAAAATATGGACAATTTTATGTTTATGGCGTCTTGAAATCTTTTGACAGCTTCCGAAGTGCTAATTTTCAACCTTTTTCACCTGGACCAAATCACTACTTTCCTTTAAAATTCTGGACCCAAATTTTTTTACAGTGTAATTTCACCCCCCTACTTGCAATTTAAGGCATTAAACATGGAGAAATAAATTTGGAAGGGGTATAAAAATTAATGGCAAGTAACCCACTGTCAACACTAGGGACTATATATTTGTGAACAACGAAAATCTAGGGACGACAATTGTGGTCTCGGACCTCATGCTCAATATCATGATATCATGACACCAAATCAGTACATGCGGGGCAAAAGACATACAAAGAGCAAAGGAACAGTGGCTTCTATTGTGGTTCGTCATCTCCAAGTCACAGTGAGGCTTTCAGCACGGAGTTGAAGAAACTCTCACCTCATTGCAAGTAATTAAAGACGGTCCTTGTACCGGCATGAGCGGTATTCCTTTAAAAAACACACAACATATTTACATGTACCTACATACTTTTTATTTTATTTGCAATTTAGAAATACCATAACAGTACAATTTATGTACTTTTATTTCTTTAACTAGGGCTTAATATCATCAAAAATTATACATATATAAATTATACAAAAGTATGTTCATTACCGTCATTATAATACTGAAATCCGCAATCTAATGTAGAGAAAATATGAATATGTATACATGTTGTAGAGAAAATATGATATATGTATACATGATGTAGAGAACATATGATACAAATGTATATGTATACATGTTGTAGAGAAAATATGATATATGTATACATGATGTAGAGAACATATGATATATGTATACATGTTGTAGAGAAAATATGATATATGTATACATAATGTAGAGAACATATGATATATGTATACATGTTGTAGAGAACATATGATATATGTATACATGATGTAGAGAACATATGAAATATGTATACATGATGTAGAGAAAATATGATATACATGTATGTATACATGTTGTATCTATGTTAATCTAGTAAATGCCAATTGGATAGATAATAAAGATAAAGAGCTCTATACATGATCAGTTATTACAAACTACATGCAGATACTTGGGAAATGTCAGTTATACATAATGCGATCAGAAGGTGTTAATAGTTTAGTTGATTGATTGATTTAAGAATCGAATCAAAATTGCAGTGGCAAGCACTTGCCTACACGTCAATTGTGGGTAGCTGTACTAAATCATATCGTTTGTTCTTTAGTCTGTGTTATACAGTGGCGGATCCAGGGGAGGGGGTTGATGGTTCGAACCCCCCTTTGTGGGTCGATCAATAAATTTGAATGGGGACATATAGTTGGACCCCCCTTTTATCCTGGGTTGGGAACCCCCTTTAAAAATTTGCTGGATGTGCCCCTGTCAAACTATGGTTAACCCAAACATAAACGTGTTGATAAAATAAAAAAACTTACTTTTAAAATCAATAAGGAGCTTGTAAAAGTAAATACTTTCATCAATCTCACGTGAAACAGATGTGAAAATATATCTTCAAAAATTTTAAATTGATATAGAATCGAAGAATACAAATATAGAAAATTAATTGACGAATGCGTGTAGCATTAAATTCGAATCGGACGTGATAACATTTACACTCAATTCCAAAGTTAGATTCTTCAATGGTTAATGTTTGCGATTGCTCAACCTTCCCATAACCAAGGACAGTGGTGTTGCAAACACAAAATAACAACAAAATTAAGAAAAAGATAGCTGAAATTGCTAAAATACGTAAATCGGTATGAAGAACAAATATATAAACAACAGTAACATAAAACTAAAGGCTCTTAAGAGCCTGTGTCGCTCACCTTGGTCTATGTGCATGTTAAACAATTTACAAGAACACAGATGGATTCATGACAAAATTGTGTTTTGGTGATGGTGATGTGTTTGTAGATCTTAAATGTACATTACTGAATATTCTTGCTGCTTACAATTTTCTCTATCTATAATAAACTTGGCCCTTTAGGTCAAGCTTTAGTTACAGAGGAAAATATTTTGTAAAAAATTACCAAATTAATGAAAATTGTTAAAAATTGACTATAAAGGGCAATAACTCCTTAAGGGGTCAGCTGACCATTTTGGTTATGTTAATTTATTTGTAGATCTTACTTTGCTGAACATTATTGCTGTTTACAGTTTATCTCTATCTATAATAGTATTCAAGATAATAACCAATAACGGCAAAATGTCTTTTAAAAATACCAATTGAGGGGCAGCAACCCAACAAACAGCTGTCCAATTCATCTGAAAATTTCAGGGCAGATAGATATTCACTTGATAAACAATACAAACCCCTATCAGGTTTGCTCTAAATGCTTTGGTTTCAGAGTTATAAGCAAAAATATACACTTTACTCCTATGTTCTATTTTTAGCCATTACGGCCATCTTGGTTAGTTGGTTGGGTCACCGCACACATTTTTTTTAACTATATATCCTAATAATGATTGTGGCTAAGTTTGGTAAAATTTGGCCCAGCAGTTTCAGACAAGAAGATTTTTGTAAAAGATTACAAAAATTTTCGAAAAATTGGTAGAAAATTACTATAAAGAGCAATAACTGCTTAAGGGGTCAACTGACCATTTTGATTATGTTAACTTATTTGTAGATCTTACTTTGCTGAACATTATTGCTGTTTACAGTTTATCTCTACCTATAATAATACTCAAGATAATAACCAAAAACGGCAAAATTTCTTCAAAATTATCAATTCAGGGGCAGCAACCTAACAACCGGTTGTCCGATTCATCTGAAAATTTCGGGGCAGATAGATCTTGACCTGATTAACAATTATATCCTCTGTCAGATTTGTTCTAAATCCTAAGATTTTAGAGTTATAAGCCAAAATCTACATTTTACCCCGATGTTCTATTTTTAGCCATGGCGGCCATCTTGGTTGGTTGGCCGGGTCACCAGATACATTTTAAAAACTAGATACCCCAATGATGATTGTGGCCAAGTTTGGTTAAATTTGACCCAGTAGTTTCAGAGGAGAAGATTTTTGTAAAAGTTAACGACGACGGACTACGGACGACGGTCGCCAAGTGATGAGAAAAGCTCTCTTGGCCCTTTGGCCCAGGTGATCTAAAAAATAATAGACATATATCATTCAGAGGATAAAACCAGAGGATTCCGAAAATCTGACAAAAATTCCCAAACATGACAAGCGAACATGCTTAAGAGTACTCTTAGTGGCCTCATAACATCATAACATCAAAGCCAAACCAACTCATAATTAAACAACGTTTCCCATAATAATATAGGGTTATTGCATGAATATTGGGGAATATTGTCCCAAGTAGAAAGTTATATTGCACGAGCTTGCGAGTGCAATATATGTTCTACGAGGGACAATATTCCCCAATATTCATGCAATAACCCTTTTATTGTATAGCAATATAATATTTGAAAGTAAAAAATTGGTTTAAACTAACATTTAAACGTTGATGACGTCATGAATTTTGAAGATTTATTGCACTAGTGCAATATTAGAATTTATTGCACGCTAACTTTTGGTTACGTTCTGTGGGAAATATTATATTGCTATGCAATAAAGTAAGCATATTCTTTGCTATAATGTTTATATTTCGCTTTATTTTACGAGAAACTATTAAAACAATTGGTATCAGCTTTAATTGAGTATCTTACATACATGTATGATACCCGTGTGAAGGGTGTTCACATTCAACGCTTATCAACTTCATGTTCATCTTTTCTAATATAGTTACCGTAATTGTAAACGAGAAGTCATGTTCCTATTATGATGTCAAATTATACATTCCCTGTAGTAAAGAAATACAAAAAAAAAACTTAGATTTATAGACAACAGAACCTTTTTGTACAAACAATTCTAAAAAAAAATATATACTACTGTAACACCATCAACCGTTTTTTCGTCGCATCAGATTCGCTCCTTTTTTTACATGACTTGCGTATAAAAGGTACTTTAAAACATTATTCGTGGCTACCTTGCTGCAGATAATAAACCAACCTAATCATACAAGTGTGAGGTTTAGCTAGCTATAAAGCCATGCGTAGTCCGTCATTTTCTATATGAGGAAATGTCTTAATTAAGTCAAAAATATGACGGTTGTTTTCCATTCGTTTAATGTGTTTGAGCTTTTGATTTTGCCATTTGATAAGGGACGTAGCGATCTGTAAGCCAAAACCCGCAAAATATGTGAACGCGTCAGTCTATTCATTATAGACAAAAGTAAATATGTAGTCCAGTCGACACATAATAATTCCTACACTATTATTTGGAGAGAAATTGAAATGAATCAAATGTCAATTCGAACTGAACTTTTTATTATTTATTTTGCTTACACTTCCGGATCACCTAATTTCACTCCGGGTTTTTAGTGGAGTTCGTATTGTTATTTTGTTTTTTTCTTTGGTTACATCTTCTGACATCAGACTCGGACTTCTCTTGAACTAAATTTTAATGTGCGTATTTTAATGAGTTTACTTTTCTGCATTGGCTAGATGTATAGGGGGAGGGTTGAGATCTCACAAGCATGTTTAACCCCGCCGCATTTTTGCGCCTGTCCTAAGTCAGGAGACTCTGGCCTTTGTTAGTCTTGTAATATTCAACTTTTAGTTTCTTGTGTACAATTTGGAGTTTAGTATGGCGTTCATTATCACTGAACTAGTATATATTTGTTTAGGGGCCAGCTGAAGGACGCCTCCGGGTGCGGGAATTTCTCGTTACATTGAAGACCTGTTGGTGACCTTCTGCTGTTGTCTGCTCTATGGTCGGGTTGTTGTCTCTTTGGCACATTCCCCATTTCCATTCTCAATTGTATGTCTCTTATTTATATTATTTATAACGGTTGATGTAAATGTCCTTTGGTTTTGTGAGTCTTTGTTTACTCCTTGGTTTATATTGTTATTGTCTTATTAAAAACTTTCATCAAACCCCATCTGTGGTCGGTTTTAAATATAACTAAACATTGATTGAAAGATTGGTGTTTGCTAAACGCTGCTTCAGCACGAAAACAAAACTAGCGTATCACGGCGATCTCAAACTGCAAGTCTATGATATCTTTATGCGACAAAATGCTATATAATGATCAGTGAACATTCTCATAATTATATAAGCTGTATTTTCACAAGTCGAAATATGTTAGTTTCTACATTTATAGGATCTGTCACACTTGTATGACAGTCGCATAAAATTCATAAAACGAGTACATGTTCTCATTTAATATAGATCCTTTTCATATTGTGTGTGTTTCTTCTGGCTTATTTTGTTGTGGTCTTTTTTACGTTTACCACTTAGTTTCCTTTTCTACGTGAAGCCTCTTTTATATATTACATCATTATGTTTCTTTTTAAGAAATAGAACCACTAATGCAAGCCTGGTCGGAAAGAACATACAAGAAAGTAGTACATATTTTAAACAAAATATATCATTTTATCCTTGTCATTAGTGGGAATGTTTGAGTAGCTTTAGTATCAAATGAAAGCTTGGGGACTTGGGAACTTAAGATAAAGTAGCCATTAATGCTTGAAATTGCAGAATTTAACATAGAAAGCAATGGGGCTATGAATTAGTGGTTTTATACCTTAAAGTATGTTAATTATTTGTTATCCAACAAAATGTTGTAGGAGGTTACGGACAGATTAACATTTACCAGTGATACGTACTAAATTTACATATATTTTGCGTATTTTTTTGTTTTTGTTTATATTAAAGGTAGTTAGTTTTCTCAATTGAATATCAGAGGCTTTTTAAACCGACAATAAGTTCTGATTGTTCTCTTTGTTAAAAGCTGCACGGTTGCCTACAATTGCTTACTTCCAATTCATTTTAACATTGGGGATTCTCATACCACATATCCTTAATTATGCATATAGACCTACGAGCAATTAAAACTTTGCGATTTCGACAAGAGATGAGATTTTAATTACTTTATTTAAAACCGTAAAATTTAGTAATATTTTTCATTGTATCATATGTATTCAGAGTGACTGTATATTATATTCTCTATAACCGAAAGGTGTTCTAACGCGAAAAATTGGCATGCTGAGATATGGTCTAATTAAAAAAAAAACTGAAAACTCAATATTTTTTTCTCTAAACGAATGAAGCCTACGTCATATTTTATGTGAACTATAATATTATTATTTATTATGTAAATTTATATACTTCCATCATAATTATGATCTCAAAAAGCGAAACAAAGAACTCATACAAATTGAATGTGTTTTATGAAAGTTTTTTTTTTTAATTGGCGCGAAAACAATTATCATCATGCTGCCTTATGACAGACTTCTGTCAAATATTTCTTAATGTATTTGTTTTTTACACATAATTTGCATTTTAACGTCAAACATCTACAACGAACTTTGATAATCATGTGGATAAAATCACTTAAAACCAGAACAAAGACGGAAATCAATTCCGATTCAATTAACCAATGACGTAATATCAAAAAGTAAAATAAGAAGAAACAAAACGATAAAAATAAGACCAATGATTTTATCGATAATTAAAGACCAACTGCTAATTGCGTTAATAAATTCGAATATTTAATAAACTGTTAAAATCATTAATAATTTGACTTAACGAGACGTGAAATAATTATTATTCCTCAGATACTTTCGATCAATATAAATATTTTATATAGAATTTAACAATAAAAATGATCTCTAGGATTGTCATAGAACTAAAGAAACAAACTGTAATACGTAAAGTGCGTGGTCTGGAATGATGCTATATAAGTTGAGATTTTATCGGATCTCATTCACTTAGATTGTCACTATCGTACAGTACTGATAAGCTTCAACATGATCAAAACATTTCTGATTTTACTTTGCCTTATTGAGAGTTCCATCATCAACGCACTTCCATTTAAGGTAATGTCACTTTCATTTTTTACTTTGCCTTATTGAGAATCATCGTCAATGCACTAATGTTATAGGCAATGTAACTTTCATTTTATACTCTGCCTTATTGCGGATCATCAACACAAACTTTTGAGGTAATGTAACGTTCATTTTTTATTTTGCCTCATTGAGAGTTCCATAATCAACGCACTTTCATTTCAGGTAATGTCCCTTTCATTTTTTTTCTTAATTTTGCATCATTGCAAAACATCGACAAGGCTAATATTTTAAGGTAATGTTTCTTTCATCTTTACTTTGCCTAATTGAGAGTTCCGTTATCAGCGCAATGCCATTTAAGGTAATATCACTTTCAGTTTTTACTTTGCCTTATTGAGAATCATCGTCAATGCACTAATGTTATAGGCAATGTAACTTTCATTTTATACTCTGCCTTATTGCGGATCATCAACACAAACTTTTGAGGTAATGTAACGTTCATTTTTTATTTTGCCTCATTGAGAGTTCCATAATCAACGCACTTTCATTTCAGGTAATGTCCCTTTCATTTTTTTTCTTAATTTTGCATCATTGCAAAACATCGACAAGGCTAATATTTTAAGGTAATGTTTCTTTCATCTTTACTTTGCCTAATTGAGAGTTTTTTTTTTTTTTTTGCTGATACAGTTAAAAAAGTTAAATGTTTACTGAAGAAAACAGATAATCGTCAAATTAAAGTTGGTAAAATTTTCTAGTAATAATGGTGGATGTGCTTAATTAGTTAAATAGTTTTTGGGGTAGAAGAAAAGGGGGTGGGGGGAGTTATGAACTATGTTATTCATAAGTGGATAGTTTTTGCAGAAGCAATATTGTAGAAGAAATATGTTATTTGCTGGAGATATTAGAACGTAGAATACGTGTACCAAGGGAAACATATTTGTTCCTCAGTATTTATAAGATTAGTGTAAACGTACACCTATAATTTAGATAGATTTTACAGCTTTGAATATTTAATGCCCAATAATTCAAATAAATCAGATTTTCTTTCGACGCGAGTCAAAGTTTCGAATATTTAATTGACGGATTTCTGATTCAGAGGGGTTGTTGCATTGCCGGAAATATCTTCTGTGTACGTTTAGAAGTCAGGTCTGTCCGAACAGATCATTGGTTAAGATATTTTGAACGTAACAAAACCTACAAAGTTTTAGAAAAAATAGAAAAGTGAATGGCGAGGATGGAAGCGTGTAGATTGATTTATGTGCATTGATTTTTTTTTTTTTGTTGCAAAAATTTATATCCTTGTCTCTTTTAAAATATTATCAAGATCGATTTGTTTTCTTATCTAAATTTAAATCATTTTCCGAGTTACATCAGATACGTTATTCAGTGCTTTCGAGATAAAAATATAGAGTCTTTTTCATTGAATATTTGATGAAAAACTTTGAGAATAATGTTCCAAATACACTTGTGGCAAACAGCCGCGAAAACGTTAACAGCGAAGATTTTAGCCAAAGACGACTGATTTTTCAGATCATTGCTATAGATACACGACGAATAGGTGAAATTTCCTTCTTCACAAATATTTCAAACATTTGACCTCTGTCTGCCAGACATAATACAAGATATGCATATACAGCCATCTACTCAAAAATAATTTATATTATTCAGAAGTTTTCCGATGATTTCAAAAGTCTCGTATACGTGTTAGGCTCAAAATTTACCCCAAACAAAGTTACAAATTTTTCTTGACATTGACCACCCGTATTGCATTCTAAACTCGATATTTCGTGCTATATTTTGATAGGTATTCTTCAGTTTCGACTTCACGTATCAAATTCGTCCTAAGGAATATGGTAGAATACTTGCCACTGGACATTAAGTAAACAGCAATGAATCAATCATTATACACTTTTTTTAAGCAAGTTATGTTTGAAAAAGTATATGAACGATAAAATACAAGCCTAAACAGGGAATGTTGCTGCGACTCATAATTTAAAGGAAACACAACTAGAGATTTAATAATATTGAATCCTTTTTATCAAAATTACTTCTCCACGAAAAGTGTCCAGGGACAACATTAAGGCATCCCCTTGAATACGTGTAAACTCGTTTTAGTAATGTTAAATAAATGTACATGGATTCAGAAATTGTCTGAAATTCTGAAAAAAAAAAGATATTTGTATAGAATTTAGTTTCAATAGCCCCTTTCACGGTTATTGCAACCATGTTGAATCAGGAGAAATTTTTAATTATCGATTGAAAATACGGGAAATAGATCATATACATGGAAACATGCACATAGCATTCTCCGTACTTTCATACTATTTCCATATCTATCCAAACAATCTGCTCCAATTCAATATGACTGCCCTAGCGTTCAGCTCTGTGCCTAAATGATAGTATGTTAATTATTTAAGATATTTTATATAAATATTTCATTGATATAAATGTACCCATTTCAGTAACCCTATAGGGCATGGCTTAGTACATGAACAATAATGAATAATGAAGCATCAGACAATAGCTCAATTAAATACCGTTTAGACTGAAACCAGCAATAAGTTCTTAACAACAACGCACCAGGTGGTGGCAATGTATTGATCATTCCGTTCCTAATTGCAATCTTTAATCGGCTACTTATTATAAAAATTATAAAAATGTATGCACTTAACGCACTTATTCAATCAAATCGCCTGCTAGCGAATTGGCGGGAATTGTCTTGCTCACAAATAACTGTACGGTCGTAGATTGACTTTCTTTCATGCTTTGTACAATAAAATTTGCATTATCAACATGATATGTTGCTTCATTGACAATTTTGTCGGGATGAAATGTTCATTTCAATTTAAATCCGCCTTATGAAGTCATGCTTTAAATCAAATTCCTGTAAACTGATGTTAACAAGTTATTATTGAACTTTGAAACGTATTACAAATAAATGAAGTTGGTTTAAAAAAAAAACTAATCTTGTTTATTCAGGTCGCGTTGAACTTTTTTTAAGTAGGGTGCCAGGATGTTTTTTTTTCTGCCTCGCCTTGGCTATATAAAGATTGAAATCAACACTATAGAGGCGTCGAGAACCATAAAAATTATATAATCATGAAATCACAAAAATAAATGTTCATTATCTGTACCATGTTCATTAATTTAAAACAAATGTGCCAGTTCCATTTAAGGTTTATAAAAGAAGTTTAACCTGTCTTTTTCTACGTAAAATGCATATACCCTCACCTATTCTAATTCAGGAAAGTAACATGTGTTTCCTATTCGATTCATTGGTTCACTGTCGAACCTTTATATTTGTCATTTTTAGTGATGCTCGAGGACATCGTTTTGAAAGTTCAAATTTTTTTGAAAACCAAAGAGCTGAAAGCACGTCCAGTAGGCATAAATTGCTGGTTCAGTCCTCTCTCTTTGTGTAAAATTTATTTCTTTTCAAAGAGCTGAAAACACGCTCGGTGTGTTTATACAGGGTCATTCAAATATCTGCGGCTTGACTCCGGAATTTAAATTTACTATGACTTGTTTGTATTGAATTTGTAACCTTGGAAAAGACTTACTGATATAAACAATTAAAAGTAAACAAAGAATTAAGGAAGATCATGTACGGTGAAATTAACACAGTGTTGCAACATGTATATCACTGGTTCAGTGAGTTCAGGATTAATTTTTGAATACAGTTTTAAATATTTATGATAGATCCGAAAATAAACAGAAGTTTTAATCTATGTAGGGAGTTGTCACTACATGTATCTGTAAGCAAAACGAATTAGCTTAGTAAAGATTTGACCAAAATGAACTTTCATTAATCCGTTATTTTAAACTCTAAATTCGCTTATTCTTTATAAAATCTCATCAGCATTTTCATTAGCAAAGTCAACATGTGGTCTGTTTTTCTCGGGTTTCTGTTTTCTACAATTAACAAAAAACAACAGCAACAGTCCGATTAATCAAGCACCCCCGTTTCTACTGTATGTATTCAATTTAATTCAAAAGATAGATTAAACTGATCCTGATTTAACATGTTTATTCAATTGCACAAACATAAATGTATTTCAAAACGTTAATAATTAAACACAATAATATAAAGCAACTTTTATTACTTAAGGTGGTACCTAACACTACAGGGAGATAACTCTGTAAAATCAGCTAAACGTTTTAATTACGTTGTGTTGTTAAGGGAATATCAAGCTTCTCAATGATCAAAATAAGTGTTTGTCAAACTGCTATATAACCAGTGTAATTTTTCTGATAAAACGTTTGGTTCAAATTTTTCGAAATTTTTATATTTTTGTAAAAGGGTCAAAGTAAATACTTTGTCAAAATTTTAAGAAAATTAAACGAGCCAAATTAATTTTAGTTAAAGTGTTGGGTACCACCTTAAACAGAATTCATCCTACATGTACTTTGCTATTCTGGTTAAGCCGCCACTTTATGTGAAATGCATAAGGTGATACATTTCTACCGTTTCTTACAAAGCATATTGTGTTGTCTTCAATCGCATTTTTAATCGGGAAAGGTTAAATACAATCTATAAAAAAGAAGATATGATATGATTGCCAATGAGACAACTATCCACAAAAGACCAAAATGACACAGACATTAACAATTATAGGTCACCGTACGGCCTTCAATAATGAGCAAAGCCCATACCGCATAGTCAGCTATAAAAAGCCCCGATAAGACAATGTTAAACAATTCAAACGAGAAAACTAACGGCCTTATTTATGTAAAAAAAAAATGAACGAAAAACAAATATGTAACACATAAACAAACGACAACCACTGAATTACAGGCTCCTGACTTGGGACAGGCACATACATAAATAGTGTGGCGGGGTTAAAAATGTTAGTGGGATCCCAACCCTCCCCCTAACCTGGGACAGTGGTATAAAAGTATACTTTTCCGATGCGTATGTGTGACAAAGTCCTTTTTGTGTGTTACAATAGAGCGGATGACTCGGAGTATACAAATCTGCTGGTCGCATAAGCATTTCAGTAACGTTTGAAAACAAACCCTACGCTTTGATCATCCACTTTGTTCTGTAAGGTGCACAAATACGCAGTAAGATCCAATCGGCCCAGTAACAACTTAAAATATTATGCCTAATTTGAGAGAACTGACACACTTCCTATACATGACAGAGAAGCAAAACGACAGATATTCTCATATGTTCATCCCGTTGGACTTACTTTGATCAGAATGTACCTGTCAGTTTCTATGATATTTTTTTCTCGTTTTGAATTGGCATGGGATATTGGCTACTGGACGTTAAGCCAACAATCAATCAACAAATCATCTGTGTATTGATGGCCAGACATGACAAATGACAACGACAATTGACTTGGACATTTGTCAACGTATATGCTACATTTACGCAGCAAGTGATTATGTCCCGGAAAAAAATAAATGCCTTATTCACCAAGGATGTCATAGAATTATCACTGTAAACCGTATTTATATCTTCACGCAAACCAGTGCTGTTATTGTAATTGTTTTATGATTATAACTGCATACGAATGTGGCAAGGGTCTCCCCTCTATTTCTCCCTCTCTTAGTCAGACAAAATCAAATTGTCTACGCTGGGACTCGGGTTAGAAAAATACATTGTGCCTTGAACAAAAATGTTGATTTGAAAAAAAAATGATTTAATTTTTTTTTCCAGTAAATATATAGATGTCAAACGAACTTTAAGCTTCTTTTTTAATTCTGTAAAATATGGATACTTTCAACTCATAAGTAGAACTGAATATCGCAAATGCGTTACTGATTAAAAAGCCATCACTCTTAAATCAAACAAATTCCATTAAAACATGTCCATGTATATATCACATGTACATTTTTAACAACGTGAACTTCAAAGACTAGATATTTATTTTTTTTCTTAAATCGTAAATCTGTTAAAAACTAATAATGTGGTAAATTATGGTCATAATTAGGTTAGGAGGTGTCTAGGCAACCAACGTAAAAGACGGATATAATACCTTAATTACCGCCAAATTATTATTTAAACCATAAATATATGGGTAAGTGCAAAAAAATACTGAATGATTATTTCAAAGGTGTCAGAATATCTGAATGCTGGTCTTAGAAATCCGTAAACATAGTGTTAACGTAGGTAATCGATGTAAACATAAACAGCCGACATGTGTTGTTCGTGTGTCATTATCTTGGTCTATATTTTTTCTCCCCCCACTAAAATTAATGATCCTTTAGGTAAAAATTACGAAATTTGTAAACGTTGCTGATTTAAAATGTTTCTATGATAATTTTAATTCATTTAAGGAATGACTGTAATATTTTTTCGGTCTATGAAGAAAAACATAAAAAAAATTGGTGCACACTGCACACGTAGCGGGTTATTTAACCGTGTGACCACATTTTTTATGTTATTTCGAATAGACAGAAAAAATATTACAGTCATTTCTTATAATTTAATTCTAAATTCCATTTTAATGAAAAAACTTTGATGACGTCACGGTCACATGACTAAATTATGTCTATGGGCTGATAACAAAATAACGTCAGCTAATCAGAAGACGCGTTACATCCAAAATTAAATTATATATAGATATATGAAGGTGTGATATGAGTGCCAATGAGAAAACTCTGGATCCAAGTCACAATTTGTAAAAGTAAACCTGAGTGTATAGGTTAAAGAAAGGCAATCAACATAGAGCATGGCTCACACCGAACAGCAAGCTATAAAGGGCAGCTAGGACTCCAAATATAACTAGTGTAAAAACATTCAAACAGGAAAACAAACGGTAATATAATATCTTTTTAATAGTACAAATATTCATATAATATTTGGAGCCCGTCTTTCAAGTATGTGTGTTAAAATAAATTAAAAAGAAACAAATCAAGAAATGTGTTTGTAACATGAATGATAAAGCGTTCCATTTGTTACATGTAGCTGTACTGAAATATTTCATTTAAGGTGGTACCTAACACTACAGGGAGATAACTCTGTAAAATCAGCTCGACGTTTTAATTACGTTGTGTTGTTAAGGGAATATCAAGCTTCTCAATGATCAAAATAAGTGTTTGTCAAACAGCTATATAAACAGTGTATTTTTTCTGATAAAACGGTTGGTTCAAATTTTTTGAAATTTTTTAATTTTTGTAAAAGGGTCAAAGTAAATACTTTGTCAAAATTTTAAGAAAATTAAACGAGCCAAATTAATTTAAGTTAAAGTGTTGGGTACCACCTTAAGGGTGTATACATTTTATACGATATTTTCTGAAAGTTAAATACGGTATGAATTGTCATGAATTGTAAAAAGTGTGAAATCAACAGAACACGGATCATGCAATAATAAAAGATTGAACTATATTATGCGGAATGATTGTTTTGTCCTTTTGTAATACGGGTTAACTAAGCTTATAAACTTGTACAGTTTGAAATTCTGCGCATATTCAATCTGCCACGCTTGACTAACTTGTTCTGTGGAAGTGATATTAAACTATGAAATCGACAAAACATGATTATGCAACAATAAAGATTGAACTATATTATGCGGAATGATTGTTTTGTCCTTTTGTAATACGGGTTAACTAAGCTTATAAACTTGTCATTGTGCTGTTTAGAGTTCCGTGAATATTGCCATACTCGTCTTACTTATCTGTAGAAGTGAACACAGTTATTTCCGCAGTAAAATCACGAAAAAAATGTCGACATTCTTCTGAATTACACATTTAACAAGATATTTTTGTAGGGTAATCAAAGGAAATAGGAAAATAAATAGAATCAGCGGGATTGTGGAAATGATACGTTATTGGATGCTGTGGTCATGTCAATATTCATCAATACATTAATTTGTCGTTAAATTTAGCTAATCAGTTTTCTTCTTCTTCAACACGATTCTTTCAGTAACAAATGAACTTGCATAATTGATATTATTACATAAAATGAAGTTCTTTCTTCTTGTTTGAACCATTTTGTCCTACAATAATTGGGTTTCTTACGTTTCGTTTCGTTCATGGAAAATAATTATTATCGATGACGAACTTGAATTAGCAGTATCACATTTGTGTTGGAATGATAATTTTTTTTAATGAAAATAACATCTTATCTTTGAATTGTTTTCCGGCTCACCTGGTCCTAAGGTTCAAAATCTAATATACTTAGAGCAAAACTGACACACAAAGGAACTATCTGAATGATTTTTTTTCTAATTGTAGTCTTTTTACCTAACATCTTGAAAAGTGTAATAAATACACTTAAACTTTAAAAGCAAGAATGATCAGCAACAAAAGATCTGCAAATAAATCTATAGCAATGAAATAATCAATCTGCTCCTTAGGATAATCTAAATTATTACACATTGTTCATTTCTGCTGATAATTGTAAAGTTATAATTGATAATCAAACACTAAATTGGTCAAGCCAAAATAATTATGAAGTTAAATTTGATTCCATAGATTTTATTTTCTGTTAATATCCAAGTCACAAAAATTTTAATTTCGATTCTGTACGTTTTACTAGTATGTGATTGTCCGCATATCCGTTTTGTTTGTTATGTAAATACTGGACAAGTATGGTATTTTCAAATAGAGGCGTGCTACCCATCAATCATTCATAATTTAAATACAGTTGTAATTTTCTATTTTCTTGTGAATTTCAACTTTTAAATTCACTTTGACTGTCGTACAAGTGAGAGGTTTAGTTAGCTATAAAACCAGGTATAATCCACCATTTTCTACATAAGAAAATGTACCGAGTCAGGAATATAACAGTTGTTATTCAATAATTAATATAATTTAATAGAAAAGTTACATAGAGCTCAATTTGAATAAAAAAGCATATTCACCGGCGAAAAAGGATATTCACCGCGGGAAATTGTGCAAGCGGTTTATTTTTAGATTTCGGGAATTTCCCTAATTATATTATCCAATGAAAATTAATCTGCTATTTCTCACGAGATCTTGTCGTCTGTCCTTACATCGACAACAAAAATGGCAGGTGTTCACGACGAATCAACTGAAAATGTAAAGAAACCACGGTTTGCAAGTATATTAAAATGACGACAAATATCAACAAATTTTAAGGGAAAAAGATTCAATCAACACCCAAAAAGCCACCAAAAGAGCAATAAAGCTATTCATAAATTATTTAGAGGAAAAAGACCTGCCGAGTGACATTGAAAACTACCCCGTCAATGAACTTGACAGAGTTCTTTCCAAATTTTATGCAGAAGCAAGGAATAAAAATGGGGAACTTTACAAAACCACAACATTAAAGAACACCAGATACGGGATAAACAGGTATTTAACTGAAAAAAGAGATATTGACATTATGAAAGACCCAGACTTTATGAAATCAAACAAAATGTTCAAGTCTATGTCGGTTCAACTGAAACGTGATGGATTAGGAGGGATTGAGCATTATCCACCCATTGAAGAGGACCATATTAAGACAATTTATAGTTCTCTAACACAAATGGATCCAGTGTCTCTTCAACAAAAGGTTTTCATAGATTTAATGTTGTACTTTGGTCGACGAGGACGGGAAAATCTCCGGGATTTAAAAGTAAAGGACTTTGAATTTTCTAAACAAGGTGGTGGTGACAAAGAACACAGATATATAAGAATACAACGGGATGAACTAACAAAAAATCACAAGGAAGATACAAATACTGCAGTTGGAAAAATGTACGAGGTGAAAGGTAGGTACAAAATAATTTTGACATTTAGTTACATTTGTAATCACTCTGAAGCAATCACTCAGTGTATAAATACTAAAAAAGTTTTAAAAAATCCACCAAGGGATTGATTAAAACACTATGGCAAAAGATTAAAGTAAATAAGGCCGTCCATAAAACAAAACAAAAGTAAATAAGGCCGTCCATAAAACAAAACAAAAATAAATATTGATCAATTTGAACTCAGGTACTGTGCTCCAGTTTATGGTGATACATTTGTACATGTACATGGACACGTTCTTATAAACAAATACAAATTCAATATGGTAGTAATGAAAACACATTCAAAATGATATTAATAACATCAAAACAGGAGCAAAGATTTCTGTTATCTTAATTTGATTTATTTCATTGTGGTTTGAAGGTACACACTACATAGAGTAATACATGTATTTAAATATGAAAAAGGAAGATGTGGTATAATAGCCAATGAGATAACTCTTCAAGCATTTAACTGTAATTTTGATTCCTTATTGACCAGTTTCCTTTATTTTTCAGATGATGCTAAGTGTCCAGTAAAGAGCTTCATCAAGTACACAACCAAACTCAACACAAACTGTGAATATTTCTTTCAAAGGCCAAAAACCACCATAAATGATGACTCTGTTTGGTATGATGCAGCACCATTAGGACATAACACCCTAGGTGCTATGATGCCGGCAATATGTGAAAAGGCCGGTCTCGGGAAAAGATATACTAACCATTCACTTCGTGCAACAACTGTCCATGTTTTGGATGAGGCTGATTTTGCTGGAAGGCATATTATGTCAGTAACGGGTCACAAAAGTGAAAATTCTTTAAAAACATATACCGGGTTTACATCAGACCGTGCACTACATAATATGTCAAACGTAATTAGTGAAAGTCTTCGGACAGATGCTACATCTACAACTTCTACTGCTGCAGTTCCTGATCGTAATGTTGAAGATATGTTCCAAATTGAGAATGACAGTGACATTATTGACTTCATGCTTTTGTCTGATTCGCAAATGAATAATTTATGCCAAGACATTACTAGTACTAACTCTTCGCATGGACCGGTGGCTGCTTGTGAACAGCAACAAGTAAATGTTAACAAAACAGCAACATATTCAAGCTATCCATGTATAAACAATTTTGGAAATGGATACCCAAATTATCCTGTCATTACAAACAATTATGGGAATATCAATATCAACTACAATATCATTCCAAAGTAAACTGTCTATAGACATTTTTATTGTTACATTGTGTAAAAGAACCTGTGATTACTTCAAAAAAACATCTTAATACCTGTTTTCAAGTCTGTTCTCTAATTTTTGCAAAATTAAATTTGTGTTGGTATTAAAAGATTTCTTTTGATTATTATTCTTACAAAAAAAAGGATATTTCAGGGAGATAACTTAACAATAACTATGAATAAATCATACAAATATCCAATAAATTGCAAAAAAAAAACCAAACAAATTAACATGCACATACATATACATGTATATTGAGGAATATCAAGGACAATACACTCTTTATTTTCTGTATTATTGAATAAAACAATCATTGTCTTTTGTTTCGGTAAATGTGTGGTTTTATTGACTTTTGAAAAAACTGATATTCACTTCGGCCGTTGGCCTCAGTGAATATCAGTTTTTTCAAAAGTCAATAAAACCACACATTTACCTCACCAAAAGACAATAATTGTATATTATTCTATATTGGTATTATTTTAGTAGGTTTCTCTATATGAATTGGATTTTGAATAAAAAAGCATATTCACCTGAGAAAGTGTTATTCACCGCGCTAAACGTCACGCGCTTTTACATGCAACGTTGTGGTAAAGTGTTTCATGTAAAAAAAAATTGGTATATGTTTGTAATTAAATACATTTTCTTCTCTCGGAATATGGAATAAAACAATTACTGTCTTTTGTTTCGGTAAATATGGGGTTTTATTGACTTTTGAAAAACTGATATTCACTTCGGCCGTCGGCCTCAGTGAATATCATTTTTTCAAAAGTCAATAAAACCGCATATTTACCTCATCAAAAGACAGTAATTGTATATTATTCGTTAGTTGTTTTGTTTGAGCTTTTTTTTGCCATTTGATTAGGGACTTCTTGGGAGCTAGGTATTTTTGTTATTTCTCTTTTTACTTTTTATATGATCCATAGCCATTTTAAAAATAAAAGGAAAGACATACCATTTATTCAAATCACAATGTACTCATTACAGTATAGTTTATTTATCTTCACTTCCGGTAAACATGCTTGTTCTCTAATCTCTTCAATATCTCCAAATCACTGAATTGCTCTTAAGTTCGCAAATGTTAATGTAAAACGAAATATGTTACTTAAGCATGATCAATCTTTATCATTTCTAGTCTTTCTCGATTGAATATTTGTGATATTACGGTAATTTACAGGATGGAATTAGAATCTATTGAAAATCATGAATAGGGACAAAATGACCCAAACATTTGTCAATCCCGTACAAATATCAATATAAATCTACTTTAGACAGACAATTGACAGCATATAAAAGATATTATTTCTGCATTGAAGACCCAGATTGACGTAATCAGAACCGACTATATCCACCGTTTATAGGTACCCAGGGTCATGACTATAATCATAACAGGACGTATACCAACGGATTTACGACCAATAATTATTTACAATGATAACGAAAGATAAAACTGCTTCATCTGAATGTTTTTATTAACTTATTTTATACGATTAGGAACATGTCATTGGTTTTATTTGATAGTTGTATTCGTTTGTTTTTCGCATTTTTGTTTTGTTTGTCTAATAATAAGTATAAAAGGAGTCCAAAACAGCGTCAGTCGTCAATATATTTTCGGATGAGAAGTCTTTGGGACTAGTTGATTAATATTTTTTTTATTTTTATTTTGCTATTTTAATTATTGAATTAATGGTCAGTATAGTTCATTGTTAGTTGCAGCATTCGTTCTTCAGGAAGTTCGCTCCTCTTGTTTTGAATTTTTTCTAGATATTTGAAATCGTCTGATTTGATTTATATAGTAACTTTGAAATTTTTCCTACTTACCCCTGCTTTTCCTTCCACAATTTGATTATATATAGTTTGAAATATCATCTATGAAAATCTAATATAATCCATATCATTTTAAAAGTTAAATTAAGACATGAAATATCTAGAAAAAAATATTTCCCGCCAAATTATCAATGGCTTCTACCTCAAAACCAAGCACAAGGACTTGTCATCATTTTCTGCTATTTAATTTCTTTATTCAAATACTATTAATTTAAAACAGTCTTTTAAAATGCTTGTTATTTTAAAACAAAGTAGCGAACATTCATGAGGTAAAACTTAACTAGTTTTGATTGCCTAGAATTGTATTTAAAGACAGATGCCAGTCTTTTGAGATTTGTTTCCCGCCAAACAACTGGTAAACAATTGCAGACATTTAAAAAAAATTACATAGATTTAATCTTGAGATAAAATTAATAAGAGGTACCAGATCGTTATGTTAATCTGATAACGGATGCTAATGGGATTATATTTTTCTACAAATTAATCGTTTAATGTTAGGGTTGTTTACGTCAGACAAGAATTTTTGCCTTTAAATATAGTCAATATGCTAATTACCAATATGGTCTTTTTCCAAAGAAGATCTGTTTATATCAGACAATTGGTGTTATTCCATTTCTAAATTTGGTGATAGTATAACATTTGTCTTCATTGATTTGTAATTTCCCAAGGCCACTTCAAACTGTGGCGGCTTTTTTTTTTTTTTTTTTATTTTCTCCATCAAGTATAAAACAACAATAATTGTTTGCCTAGCGAACATTTTTAGGTTGTCTTGAACTTCACAATTTACATCGAGTGTATTTTTTTGTACACATGATTAGAATATGTCATTGAAAACTATATTTGAATTGCAATTTTTGAAAAGGCGAACCGTTTATTTAGGCCACATTTCTTTCTAACCAAAATTTTGTTGTGTCTCGTTTGTTGTTTTTTTTTGTAAACGCTACAAAAGTAGAAACAAATACATCGTTTAAAAAGTCGTAACTGACCCTGTTTGAACTTTCGATAATATATGCACATGTTGTTGGTTAACAGACTTTTTACAAACGTAGAGACAAATACTTCGTTTAACCAGGTTGAAGTTACAAACAAATTTAGCGTTTGCATAGTTGTCAAACGTATGTTTGAAAGAAATGATCAAAACTTGTGCGCGCTTCGTCGTTTGGATCGTTTGTGTTAGAAAGAAATGCACTCTTAAGTATTGATTGTCTTTTAATTTTTAAATTCATATATATCATGAAGATAAACAATGTAAATGTGCATGTACATTGAAATCAGTTAATTTTCGTGTGTTTATGGTTGCTGAACCTTGTGTTTGTGCTATCTCAAAGCATACGAACATAGTTTTGTCTTCGTACAGCGGCATATACATGTATTTGGAAGCTTACCTGAGTAAAGTAATGCTACAATGTACATGTAAGATTATGAACAATTAAATAAACAAAACAACCATTGCAGATAGAAGAATTACCGGCGTCAACTTTAACTTTTAAAAGTTTATTATTTTTGAAATTCTGAGATAAGCATTTATTATTCTTTTGTGCTTTGCATATCTACAATTACTTATATATTATAACATAGTTACACTACGTCGATCTCACTGCGATATACAACAAAAACACCTTCTGTTCGAAAAAAGTTGAAATTGAAATAAATAAAGAAGAAATGTTTGGAATGAAAAATATTTGTATACAGCTTGAACACAATTTCCTACATGATAATAATGTGCAAACTGGGCGCATCGCAAACTGAATAAAACTTTCGGATTTCTGTTCAGTATGTAGGTTAATTGGCCCACTTAACATTTAGAAACAATTGTTTAATCCTATATTTTGTCCATTAAGAAATGTCATGATGATTCCTAATGATAAAATACGTTGAACAAGATAAGAAAAAATAACTATTAAGATACCATTGAAATGAGCTAATATTTCCAATAGAATGACAATCTGTGAATATTAAAACCATGCCAGGAACACATGACCTATATATTGAATTAAATTTGACATATTACGACACTGTTGTGACTTATAAGATGAAAACATAAAGATTGATTTATTGCTGGTTGCTTAACGTTCAGTGACACATATCCCATGCGTGTTCCCGATGACAAACTTAGAGGATGATTTTAAACAGAATTTAAGCAGCTGGAATAATAATAAAAAGAAACTATTATCATGTCTATAGGCATCTTAAGCTCCCATGGTGGTAGTGGTTTTATTAATTGTTCTAGGCCGTACGATGACTTTTATTTGCTAACGTCTCGACATTATTACCCTAATGGAAAGTACAGTGATTTTTTAACTATTAACCCATTGACCTTAAACATTGATAATATCTTCATAGTTCAATTTACGTTTACAATAATGCAAAAATCACGTCACCAATATTGATATCAAATAACACTGAATGGTTCAAGTGCAAGATTTAACGGTAAAAGTACAACAGAGGATTAATAATGATCCTTGACCATTAAAATGACCATCCTATAATACAAAGGGAAGTGAGAAATTAATTACTGATGAACTACATAATGACCTTATATGTCTTATAATAAATCACCGTAATATAATTCCTAATTTCCGTGGCACGTAGTGTAACGGGAATTAATTGTCTTCTCACGTAGTATTTCGAAGGCGTATGAACTTTTTGGGCGGGAAAAATTATTGTGTTAAATGATAGTGTCCTTTCTAGCCCGGCCTTACTTGAGTGAACATCAAATTACTTAACATGTACGTTAAGAAACGTTTTTTTTTTATTTAAATATTTTGTATATAAGTATGTTCAAATTAGCATTAAAGTTAAAACATTTGCTATATATAAGTGGCAATGCTATACAAAAGTAACCGGATTTGTTTATTCAGACTCATTTCTGTCTTCAAATTATTTTCATTTTACCGCGGTCTTTTGACTGATACATTGTAGCAGATTTTTTGCATTTTATTTAATAAATGTTTTCTTTAATATTTTTTGAACATTCTTATATCAAGTGCGGTCCAACACTTGGGGTTTCGCCTGGCATTGACAAAAGGACACAGGTTTATAAAAGGTATTAACAAAAACGCATTTCTAATGCGAATTGGATAATGCGATTTAGCCAATTCGAAACAATTCGAAACAAAAAAGAAGATTTTGTAATCGCGATTAGCGAGTTCGATTCGCATTCGATGCGAATTCAATTCGAATTAAATGTACGCGTAAACGTGGCATGAAATGAGTAGATGTGGTATGAAATGAGTAGATGTGGTATGAATGCCAACTGTGACAACTCTCCATCAGAGATTAAAATAATTGATAGATGGAGAGTAGCGGAATCACCCGAGTTAAGCAGATTGAACATTTCTGGCAAAGGAAATGGTATGAATCAAACGGTTTAAGGATGTACTTAGGTGAGGTTTTGGAATTTGTGTTAAATGTTCGGACTCCTTGGTGTTTTTCCATACAATACAATGTAAAATATTTTGCCCCATAACACCCATTTATTTTTTCATATAAGACTCAATAGCTCATGAAAGGTCATTTACCAAAATTTTAGAAGATTCTTAATTTTCTTTCTTTTGTTTTGAGAACTAATAATACCAATGCAAATATAAAATAAAAGTCCGAGTCAGCCTTTTCCCGCCATATTTTAAATCTCAAATATCTCGAAAAGGAGGTCCATGACCTGTCAATACTTTTAGCTTATTTTTATCCTTAATTGATGCTCTACCAGTTTATAGTATTAGTTTTAACTTCTTAATTCATTAATTTTCACCTAACCTCACCTAAGTACATCCTTAAGTATTCTATACAGGTACATGTAGACATCACTCGTCCCGAATGAATATGTTTCAATCAATTGAATAAATAAAAGTTCGATCAATCTGCCATAAGGAAGAATAACAAAGAGACCAACAGTAAATGAACTTTCTATGGTATCTTTAAACGCATTGTAATGTTTCATTATCATAAATAAAATAACAAGACGTGATATGACTGCTACAATGTAAACTATTCTCCATAGACCAAAATTCAAAAGACGACCACGTTGACAATCAACAGTCGATTATTAACGAAGGCGATACCGTAAGACAAGCTACAATCTAGTACATAAGACCATGAAGAACAGAACATGAACAAAATAAAAATTAGATAGCATAATTTGACTTTAGTTAAGCTAGGGTTAATAAGGAACTAAACATTTACGTTTGTGTCAACAATTTCCATGAACTCAATCTTGGCTTTTAAGAAATAAAATATGTATTTACAAGAGTCATCAAAAGCGTTTATGAAACTGACTTCTGTAAATTCTAGATAATTGAGAGGTTTTTATTGATCAAATATTGCGAATGGGTGCGTTTCGCAATAATAAGAACTCGAATTGTTGTCCATTTGTGAAAAATCGCATTTATAATAAATGGTTAATCTATGCAATAATTTTTCAATATGCAATATTACAAACTTGGAATTATTATGTTTGATTTTCCCCATGATAGCTTCAGGATTTTTTCTTTGTCTAATTACCACCGTCTTATCATATACATCATATGCTCGCTTGTTCATTCCGTGTTTGTTAATTTCTCAGCATGCTTCTTTCGTTACTGATCATAGATTACAGTCAATGATTACTTTTTATGCCCCATTTTTGGCCATCATGTTTTCTGGTCTGTTCGTCCGTCTGTCCCGTTTCAGGTTAAAGTTTTTGGTCGAGGTAGTGTTTGATGAAGTTGAAGTCCAAGCAACTTGAAACTTAGTACACGTCATGTTCTCTTGATATGATCTTTCTAATTTCAGTGCCAAATTAGAGTTTTAACCCCATTTTCACGGTCCACTGAACGTAAAAAATGATAGTGGATGGGGCATCCGTGTACTTTTGACACATTCTTGTTTAATTACGATATTGCTAATGCTAAATATTTGTTTGATTGTTGTTTTTTGTCTTATTGAAGGAACAGGCATTAAATCTCGATGAAGTTACTAATAAAAAAAAGCACATCGTGAAATATAAACGAAATTATCAAAAATAAACGCATGTACTATGTGACTTAGAAACTTCATTTCAAGTCCATCAGTTCTGAAAAAAAAACAACAGAAATCATAACTAAAAAACAAATTGAACTCCAAAACATTTATATAAATGTCGCATGTATATACCTTCTTCTCTTTAAGAAACATGCATACAGTTACATATTGGTAAAAATATCAGTTAATACCGTATCTTTTTAATAATAAGTATCACCGAATTGTCTGGAAATTTTCCTAGTAAGTACATTGTAATGCCTGTAGCTCATTTGTATTTGTAATTCGATCAAAAAGACAATAATTGACCAAAGTTTTTACAATCCAATATTTGGTGCATTAAATGGATATATTCGCTTTCTAATGTTTTCATTTAATGATTCGCGGTAATATCAGCTTTATGACCTAAAGGAATACATTAAGAATGTGCTAAATACCATTACTCGGTCTCCAGTGTACATATAAAGGATTGTTTTGTAACGTTTCTTCTTCTTCTTTGTATAAGCTTCCTATAGACAGGAACACCTCTAATAATATTTGAGTATATATGAATTTCAATTGCGTGTAAGAAAGCACTGATACATGTACAAGAATAAATACACCACTTTTATATCGTATTATCTTTATTTTTTTAGACGGATAAGTTAACTCCCTTCTTACTCTTTAATTTGTCTCCCGTTTTTAAACTCCTCTCCCTTCCTAGAAGTAAATACCAGCCGAAGAAACTCTTTCGTAAGACCTTCAGTCTATATTAATTTTGTTCCTTAACGAGTTATTCTCTTTTATTTTTTTTTTGCAAGAGTAAAATCTTCCTGAAGAAAAAAAAATGGCCGGCTCTCATGTTTTCCCTTTAACCCACCCTCTCCGTCTTTTATGAACGTGGGATTTTTTATAATCCATGTGACTTTGATGTATTTGGGCTTATTATGCCAGAATATAATTTATTTTCTAAAAAAAATGTGTGAATGTGATAAATACCGGAAAAACCATGTGTGAAAGTTATTATAACCGGAACAAAATATGTGAATTTCGTTTTGCTAATCGGTCCGCATTGTGGTTTCATCCAGTGACTACTTCGTACTCTTAAATCGTGGTCCTTAATTCTCTTAAAGTAAATATCAATATAAAAAAATTGAAGTATTAATATACAAAACTAATATAATATTTCCGATATCAGGTCTTTCAGCAGAAGTAAATATTTATCTGATTGTTTAAATTTCTTCCTCTTTATATGTCTCATGGTATTAGCCATTTATTATGGAATCATAAGTTACTGACATGACTTCACACGATCTAACAATTGAACTTGACACATTATTATAACTTCATTGATTCAATATTCCGAATGACCGGAACTGACAGTTATACAATTGTTAATGGCTTCCTTTGATAAATGAAATCACGCATGATCTAAATGGATAATTACCGGAAAATATGATAGATTATAGATGGGGAAATTTAATAAATAAGTAAAAGTCATCTACAGAAAATTTATCTGACCAAAGGGAAATCTTGTAAAACAATTAACTTTTGTGTTGTGTAAACCTGACAATATTTACAAATTAGAAGTCAAGCTGGTTCCCAAAGCGATTTGATTTAAACCAAAAGAAACTACAGGAACATACGTACGTATTGCTCATGTGGGAGACAAAGGCCTACATTTTTTTAAGGCATACTGTATACATTTTAAATTTCAATTACAATTGAGCTGGGTCGGATATAAATCGACCTAATGAAAGTGCGGTGTGTGCTTTGCTCATTGTTGAAGGCCGTACGGTGACCTATAGATTTTAATTTTTTTGTCATTTTTGGTCTCCTGTGGAGAGATGTCTCATTGGCAATCATACTACATCTTCTTTTTATGCCCCACCTACGATAGTAGAGGGGCATTATGTTTTCTGGTCTGTGCGTCCTTCCGTTCGTCCGTCTGTCCCGCTTCAGGTTAAAGTTTTTGGTCAAGGTAGTTTTTGATGAAGCTGAAGTCCAATCAACTTGAAACCTAGTACACTGGTTGCTTATGATATGATCTTTCTGATTTTTAGCCAAATTAGTCTTTTGACCACAATTGCACGGTCCACTGAACATAGAAAATGAAAGTGGGAGTTTCAGGTTAAAGTTTTTGGTAAAGGTAGTTTTTGATGAAATTTAATTCCCATCAACTTGAAACTTAGTACACATGTTCCCTATGGTATGATCTTTCTAATTTAAATGCCAAATTAGATTTTTTTTTACCCAATTTCACGGTCCATTGAACATGGAAAATGATAGTGCCAGTGGGGCATCCGTGTACTTTGGACATATTGTTATTTTATATGCATACATGGTTGTTTTTTTTAACATTCAAATACGATTAAAAGATGAGTTTTAGTCTGTTTTGTATTTTTTTTAATAAAATCAGGTTTCAAACAATATCTGATATATATATATATCATTGTTTATTCATGAATTATAAATAGCTGAACTTAGAAAACATTGTTTATTTCATTTTTACAACTTGTGAAAATTTTATTCAGTTTTGAAACATTGGGATAACGTGTCTTGTGTATATATTTACATGTGTACTTGTTGAAATTGAAACTTGCAGTTAATAATTTAACAAATAATTGAAATTCTTTGTTCTCACTGTCGAATAACACCACATGACATCACATGTAAATTGCCATTACCAGATCAGACTTTGATTAATTCTATAAAATTATACAAACTTCATGTAGGAAGTAAATAATTAAAAGTTCATATCAGGTTTCTTAACATGGACTTTCAGGAGTGACGGAACCATATATTGGTGTTATTCAACATGTAAAATGCCAAACACAACATAGCTGATGGACGCATTTGTTTCAAACATGTCATGTGGTAATGGCTTTTAATTGAAACCGAAACTCAAGAACTGCTGTTGTGTGTGGTTACGTAAATTTTATTCATTGAAATTATATAAAGAGAACTCAATACAATTTAATATCTTGTAATTTCAATTCATTAAAGAACAGATGTTTTGACATGCATATTAGCAATTGAACATCTTGCGTATTATTAAAAGTACTTACAAGTGAATATCTTTATAAAACATTTGTGACAGGTAATACACAATGATCTGTCAGAAATTGTATTAAAATTCTTGTCAAACAAAACCTCTCAAAAGACACTTTTTGAAAACCTTACATAGGATCAATATAGTTATCATATAATTAAAGATTCGAACAAAAAGGGTGCACACAAGTCATCAGTACAGTTTATTAATTTTTGCATTTAATATTTACCTTAACATATATTTTAAATTGACTATTAACGTAATTTTTCATTTACGATTTTACCTAAAATGTTGGAAGTTATTGTATCATCCCAGGCGTACGTATTCATGAGTTCAAAACAGCTACGCATACTTGAGTGTACGAATGAAATATAATAAACCTAATATTGACTGCAGTACCCTAATTTTTTGTCCTTCGTGTATGTTTGTTTTCTTCACACATTGTTTATATTTCAATGGAATTTTACGCGACTGTAAGTGGGAGATTTAGCTAGCTACAGATCAGGTTTATATAATCTACCATTTTCTATATAAGTAAAACTGCCTACAACAAATCAGGTTATGACAGTTGTTATACATTCGTTTGATGTGTTTGAGCTTTCGATTTTTTACCATTTGATAAATGAATTTCCGTTTTTAACTTTCTTTGAAGTTGGGTTTGTTTGTCATTTTACTTTTAAAAACAGCAGTGACGTTCTTTTAGTTTGATTGAATAAAATAGATGTCTCCCTTAGATACGGCTTTATATTCAATTGTGCTTACACCTTTATACCGGTATTTCAAAGTAAAGAGTTTTTCCTGTTTTCTTTCTTGTAATTCTTCTATGAATCTCTTGCTAATCCACTGATACAGAGGCTTTTTTCATTTCCTCAAGTTTTTGTTATAACTGTCTAATGTCGAATTCAACCAGCTATTAGTTCAATCTGGGATATTGATGACATATCTCAGAAAGTCTACATTTGGAGCGTTTATATTGGCAACGTTTGACATACTGAATATTTGTCTTTTTTGAGGTATTTGTCATCAATAAAAAGTTTCTGTGTTTGAGTTTTTTGTGTTCTCATACTGATACCTATAATAACCTGCTCAATATCATCAGAGACATATAATATACATCCCAGGTCACATCATAATCCCAATCACGTCCGTTCTCACGTGATTTTATTTATCGTTACTTGGATTCTACTAGAGTTGCGAATCTCTTGTATTATATGTCTCTGATATCATGCTAAGACAAGCATGATTTATTATATTATATTACATGTGTACAGCAGTTTTGTGTTATAAAAATGTTTTGTCTTCTTTTGTAGAATACAAAGAAATATGACTTTCTGAAAAGAAAAACAAGAAGTACAAATGGAGACATAGGTAAATAGAAACTAATTATTTAAATCATAAAACAAACTGCAAAAATGTCAATGCATACTGCACGTTTTCTATTTAGACAATTTATTCAGACTCCAGGGGTAATGTAAGTATCGCCGACTTAAGTTACTGACATGCAAAAGGAAAATGATAAGTAAACAAATCAAAAGAAATATCGACTTGTTAGGTTTTCATTCTTGCAAAAGAAGAACATTCTGCTTATAGTTGAATATGACAATTTTACTATACATCATCTTGAGGTCCGTATTATACTGTTATGCATCTGTTTCTATGCATTCGGATACTGGTTGTCCAATTCCAACATACGTAAAATGACAAATATACGATGGCAAACAAAACGTATGATGTAAAAGGACAATGGAAAACATACAAATATAAACATATACGCTAGGACAGCAGATGCAACGTAAACAACAATACTTTGCAAAAAGATAAACAATACTATATTGTTAATTGTGACTATCCAGCCCCGCATTTGACAGCGGTCGCATTTCTCTACTGTACTACATCACCGGATAATATAAACGATAGACAAATGTTTCGTCTACATTGGGCATAAAAAAGATGTTGTATGATTGCCAATGAGACAACTCTTCACAAGAGACCAAAATGACACAGAAGTTAACAACTATAGGTGACCGTACGGCCTTCAACATTGAGCAAAGCTCACATTGAATAATCAGCTTTAAAAGTCCCCGAAATGAAAAATGTAAAACAATTTTAACGAGAAACTTGCGACCTAATTCATGCACAAAAACTGAACGAAAAACAAATATGTAAATCATCAACAAACGACAACCACTGAATTACAGGCTCCTGACTTAGAACAGGAACATACATACATAATTTGACTCTTTAATGGCGCTCGAATCAAAGCAATAAGAAGGCTAAACCAACAACAAAATTGCAAATCTCTGACTATAAAAATATAAAAATCGTGTGACAAGTCCTATGCCTTGCGGTTGTAAACTGCAGTGTTTCGAGTAATTTTTATCGTTTTTCGAAGTGAAAAATTACAGAATATGACAATTCCAATGACATATCATGCCAGCACAAAAGTGCTGACTACTGGAATTTCGATACCCCCGAGATGAAACATGCACAAAGAGTGACATTGAACGAGTGAGTTTAAAACTACATTATTGATAAACTATGGTTGAAGCTTTGTGTCAAAGACAGTTATCAGTCTTATTAAAAAGAATCAATATATGAAAAAAGGAGGTAAAAATACTAAAGTCGTATGATGGTGTTAACTTTCATGCAGGATATTCCCCAGTTGCATACAAGTTCACCGTAAGCATACATCAGTATCAGAAATAAAGTATCGATACCCATATAAAGAAAATAGCAAGGCGACATAAACTTATACAATTCTAAACATTCATTGTCAAAAACAAACGTATTGCTTGTCCAAAACAATATTCTTAATTTCCTCTCAAGATTAGACCGATTTATCTTCCAATGATCTTGGACAAACATCGCTGACAATGATTAACCTATAGTCCTTTCCTAAGGGATTCTTTCAGACCACGACAATAAAAATGTCATCTTTGTTCAGAACAATAAAAAAGAATGTTGTATTTCAGAAGATGCTTAGTACGTTTTGCGCAGCATTTAGCGATCTATTTAGCAATTAGTTTTGTCCTAAAGTTTAAGGCTCGTATTACTAAAAACTTTTTGAAGTTTTCAATTTAGTATTGAAGAATTACAGCCAGGCACAATAATTGGGTTTCCTTCATCATGTTCATACACGTCATATTTTAAGATATTTTTTTAACTGGATTTTAAAAGGTTCGTAAGCAGTTATGTTAGTTGACTTTTAAAATCTTCAAAAAAATAATATTTGATAGACAAAACGTTTTGTTTATATTTCTAAATGGTATTTTAAGACTATCTATTGCTATACTGACAATGAATTAATTCAAACAAATATATCTAGATATAACAGAATGATGCACTTCGTTCATTCGTTTCTTAAAGTATCGTTTGAATATCATTTTGCTGATTAAGTAAGGCGACAATAGTTAACCGATGTTCTAAGGTAATTGCAAACATTGAAAGATATTTACTGCTAACTATTTTAGGTGTGCCATATTTTATTACACATACGATGAAATTTACTACACACTGGCACCAATCTGTAGCAATTCTCTTCATTTTGTGTTGGTTTTGCTAATATTATGCACCCTTTATGTTTTCGTATATGCTTTGTACAACTTACCTAAACATATGTCACATGTATGATAAAGATATGTTTGTATGTCGTTTACATATAATACAACGTACTACAATTCGCTGTTGGGTAAATAAAATAAATATTCAGCCTTATTGTTCCCACCCCCTCAGGCAAAGTTGGCAAGATATGAGTTTGTCTATTCAATTTAGAATATTTTTTTTTCTAAAAGCGCGTCACTTAACCAGGTATTTCATTTCGTTTTTTATTGGTTTTTAGAATTCATCATGGTATTTACTAAAACATATAACTTTATAAAGAGGTATTTCATTCACGTCCCGATCACATACTAGTTTTTTTTTTTATTTTGCCATTTGATTAGGGACTTTGCGTTTTGTATTTATCTCGGAGTTCAGTATTTTTGTTATTTTACTTTATACTAACAATAGTGTTTTTATCTCCCTTTATAGGATGTATGCATATGGCAGCTGAACCGGGAGATTACAAATTTTCATCTGACGGAAGTGGTTCCGTATGCGGCCTGTATTTTATAAGTCCACCAGAAGACGTCATTGAACTACAATTTTTAGATTTTGATATAAACTGTGAATCAGGATTATTAGCTGTAAGTTTTTTTTATTTTTATTTTTATATTAATATTTGTTTATAGCGATACACTATTCTACACTATACTATATGATTAAGCGATAAAAAAAAATGTTTCCACAATTGCTGTAAGATGAAAGGGCCGAGTTCCTTTAACCATTGTTTCAGTATTTATGGTTTGTTTTAAATTTGCTGTAAATTTCAGAATGTAAAAAATGATTTCCTTCTCCTACTGTTACTCGTTTTGTGGTCAAACTTCCATAGAGTGGTGTGATTGATCAAGTAATAATTTTTCACATTTGCTATACTTACTAATATATTTAAGTTAAGTTCACATGATAACCCTGATTACAGGTTTATCTAGCTTTAAACCAGACCAAAATATAAGAAATCGTCATAAAAATAGTTTTTCCAATAGGTCCGTATATGTCTGGCAATAACAACACTTAAAAGTTTAACGGCTGTAAGAATGATCTTGAGAAATAAATATAATAGACATTTCAGACAGCACTGATGATTCTAAATAACACCCCCATAATCAAGTTAAATGAGACTCGGAAGAAAAAGCTAAATCACTGGTAACATTATCGAATGGCTTTTTACTTAAGTGTCAAGCCAAGATCAAATTATTGTATATCTGAATGCGGAGGAGCAGAGCATGCAAACTAAACAGCTAAATCTGAAATGTATGTCGTCATGTCCGATTAAGTATACCAAAAGCATCTCATGGTCAGTAATACGGTATAATCTAAGAGATGTTTTGCTATCAATGAATTCGTCAATGTAGATGTAGACCAATAATTCTCTATCTGTTAGAGGAACACTGAATTCTAATGACTCAAAGTTAGTAATATAATTTATTCAATGTTTTACCACCAATGAATTCGTCAATGAAGACCAATAATTCTCTATCTGTTAGAGGAACACTCGATTCTAATGACTCTCATATAAGTTCTAATAATTGTCAATTGATTAGCATTGTGTATATATTCCGACTTAATATTATAAGATTACATTAAGGAAACAAGCTTACCGGGTCATGGAGAAAACAGTCATTATATGTCCTTTGATGTTATTCATTGATGATTTGTAGAAATCTTTTATTTCGGTCTTATCTGTTCATCGTTTATTTATTAACAGAAAATAGATTTTAAGTGATTAACTTCGGTCGCAGAAGATTATTTTCAATCAATTTGGCATTTGATATAGTCACTTTTGTGCTGTTTATTATTTTAAATTCGTTTGGTGACCATTACATAGACAATAATAGTGCATTGACTTGACATATCAACGATATAAGGATGAGGCTTAGAAACGGGGAAATGCGAGGCTGTGCCGAGCTATTTCCCCGTTTCGGGCCGAATCCTTATATCGTTGATATGTCAAGTCAATGCACTATTATTGTCTTTATACTGCAATCTAAAAAAACGTTTTCAATTGTTGTTTAATGCGTTAAGGTTATTTGTTTGATTTAAATATTGGGGGAAATCCCCTTTAAAAAGGCCTCACATCATGCTCGCGGAGAAATATACAACACAATGAAATTTACATTTACCTGTTGAAACCAACACTCGATGGTGAACGAAATCGTTTGAGTATGGACTTAAATATCAACCATAAGCATAAAACATAATGATTTATAGGTTGCAAACAAAAAATATTAACAAATTAAATATGTTTTTCCAATAATTGCAAAAGAAACAATGTTGAGTCGTTCCACGCATCGTTGTATGCATTTGAAACAAGAACAGGTTGAAGAGGCCGTATGAATAATTCAATTTTATTTCGGCAATTTCTATTTAAATATGCATGAGGAAAAGTGATATCGGGTCAGTGACTGTATATGACATAGAAATATACAGTCAACGCATTTTGACTGCTCAAATAGAACGAGTGCAGTATAAACTCATTTTTATTGTGTCTGTTTATCTTTCTCATACTACGTTGTCAGTATAATTGAATTTGATGCGACTATCATACACGTGAGAGCTTTAGCTAGTTATAAAACCAGGTTCAGTTGTTATCCATTCGTTTGAGATTTTAATTTTGCCATTTGATTAGGGACTTTCTATTTGAATTTTCCTCGGAGTTTAGTATTTTTGTGATTTTACTTTTCCCTTTAGTTTGAATATGACTATTTCCTTATGACATTTTATCTACAACTTGTTCACTGCCATTTTTTACTGTTTTTTTATGTGCAGTAAAAGTACAAGTTGGAAAGTGAACCGCGTAATTCTTAATGCATGCATAAAAGAGATGTCTTTTATGTTCAACTTGTATAGTAGACTTACTCCCTCCCAAACAAATGAAGGGTTTTATATTAAGTTTGTAAATGGCAGGGCGAGTATTACTTACATTGTATAGTTCCATTAAAATGCATTTATACATAATTAATTATTTACATTATATATAATTCCAATAAAATGCAAATAAATACCAATCGAACAATTTCATTTTCCTTTACCTATCATATCTACCTGTGTATTAATTCATGACTGTGACGTCACGTAACAGATTTACAAATGTAAGTCTTTTTGTTCGCATGTCGTTCACTAGTTGAATTTAACGTACTTTGGAATTGTTACCTGATCGTCTCTAAAATTACCTTAATGATTATATATAATTAAAATGCATGCCGGGAAATAAGAAAATATTGCGTGATTATAGCTTTTTATCAGTTCTTAAACCCGGAAGTTCAATAATGCATCGTGGGATTGCTTTAAAGTTTCAAATGACATTTAAAACAACACACACAAAAACACTGACATAATGTAAGAAATTAATTTTAATATTTACTTCATGATTATATACAACCTAGGTGCATATTACAGAAACACAAAAGCATTTCGTGTTCAATGTTCAATGGCTATTCCTGTTTTTTCTAACCTAGTTGTATTTGACATTCAATTTAAAAGGCAAACAGTCAAATGTTAACTTTTATATTGTCTCCATGATTATATATAATTTAGGTGCTGACATCGAAACACAAAAATATTTCGTGTTCAATAACTATTCCTGTTTTTCTAACCTAGTTATATTTGACATTTAATTTAAAAGGCACACAAATTCAAATATTAACTTTAATATTTTCCCCATGATTATATATAATGTAGGTGCTGACAACGAAACACAAAAGTATTTCGTGTTCAATGACTATTCATGTGTTTTACCTAGTAATATTTAATAAGTTCTCATGAAAGAGCTTTAAGGTTTGACATTGAATTTAAAACTACGCGCAACAACACGAATATGTCATGTCAGAAATTAACCTTTACTATTTAATACATGATTAATAATTACTTAGGTATACTACGTAATACAAAAGTATTTAGTGTTCAAGGATTATTGCTATATTTCTAACCTAATTGTATTTGAAAAAAATTGCATCGTATTACTCTTGAATTTGGCTTCTAATTTAAAACTCACAAAAATACACTACGCAATGTCAGAAAATTACCTTTGATATTTATCAACGATTGTATATGATTTTGGTGCATACTACGCCTCTGGGTGCGGGATTTTCACGCTGTGTTGAAGACATATTCGTAGCCTCAGACTGTGTTCTGCTCCAGGGTCGGGTTGTTGTCGTTTTGACACATTCCTCATTTCCATTCACAATTTTATTCAATTTCATGTTGTACAAAAGTCTTCGTGATCAATAACTATTCCCGTTTTCTGAACTGGTAGCATTACATATATTTACATGTGGTTGCATTTAAATTTGACATATAATTAAAAACAACTCGCAAGACCTCACATAAACAATATCAGAAATTCATTTACTACCCCTCTATGGATCCGTAGGATGTCAGTAGCAAACCATATAACCTATGATATACTTTTTTTATATATAACACATATGTATTATTTTCCAGTTAGTCGATGGTTGGGAAATGAATGAAGAGTTTTTTCCAAGCCCAGAAGATCATGAATTATCTTTAGAAGAACGTTATCAGACTTTCTGTAATCTTAAAAAGCCGTCCAAAACGATCGTGGTCTCACAAAATGTTGCCTTAATACAACACCTTATTACCGAAGCTGGACAGGGATTTAGAGTTAGAGTTAGATTTGTTAAATCGCCACAACGTAAGTATTAATATGTACTGTGACAAACTTTGTCATGCCACAAAATAAGGTTCAACCCGCCATTTGTTTTAAAATGTCCTGTACCAAGTCAGGAAAATGGCCATGCTATATTATAGTTCGGTTCTGTGTGTTACATTAAATTGTTTTTGGTGTGTCATTGTTCTCCTCTTTGTTTGATGCATTTCCCTCAGTTTTAGGTTGTAACCCGGATTTGTTTTTGTTTTTGTTTTTGTTCTCAATCGATTTATGAGTTTCGAACAGCGGTATACTACTGTTGCCTTTATTTAAACACCTGGGTGAAATTCTTCTACTTTAGTATTCTCTAACTCGTATTGACATTTATCTTTTTGTTTTGTTTTGTGGTCCTTTATTCTGTATTGTTTTTGTATTTTATAGAACAAAAAGGATATTGAGGTATCCATTCAAAGACACAAAATCAGTACACGCACAGCTCGAAAGACTTTGCAAGATGTAACACCAATATAAACTAATAGCGGCCTGAACGGAAATCTTTGCAAAATATCTCATGTTACATGGAAAATCCTATTTAAACTTGCTTTGTCACACTTTTGATAATTTACAGATCAGTTAAGGTTGTAAATCATTTAATTGAAAACAGTACTTTAAATTGTGTTCTTCATTTGTACCTGATATTAAGATGGATGAGGATATAAAATTATAAATTTATTCAGGAACATAACAATTGTTACTTTATAATTTAATCTACTTTCAAACGCGTTAAAATTAAAGATCATCAAATTACAATTCTATTTTTGTTAAATACTTGTCACAATGCAGCGGTATGTGGCACTTTGCACAAACCAGATAACAAATTATGAGATTTGTCAGATCGAAATTGAAATTTTCACGTGCACGAAAACATGTACATGTATAAGACTGATTTTTTTCGAAGATCATGTACCAAAAATCCTTATCACAATTGTTTGTACATTAATACACGTACTTCCTTTTTTCAATGAATAGTACGAACAACGATATTTGATTGATTTTTTTTTAATGCTACTTTTAAACGTCACTTTTATTTCTCGGTGGTCAATTTTTATCGGTGGAGGGAGCTAGGATTGCCATCGACCGTCGATAGTAAAACTGACAATCCTAGTCAATTAAGATTTTACATTTGTTAGTGACTAGTACCCCCTCGCGGATGGGAATCGAACTCACAACCTAAGTGATAACTGGTTAGTGATTACAGTAGAAACACTTAGACCACTTGGCCACCGATGCCCCGATCGATATTTGAAGGATACACGTATAACTATAATGTTCTTATGATAACACTTGGAAAATGTAAAGCATACTCTCTATCTGAAAAAAGTCACGTTGGGTGAAGGAAGGAGAATGTATGCCCCGTCTCTTTTTTGGCAAACATTTGTAAGACAAATCTTGCAACGCTATGCTCGTTAAAATTTGTTCAATTTTGTGAAATTACGATCTTAGTTTGGAACAATCTTGAATCCGCCCCTATTATCATACAGTTTTAGACCATTGACAAGAGAATCAGAAATGTATAAAGTCACCATTTTCTATTAACATTTATAATACGTAATTCTTTATGACACAAGAGTCGTCTTCAAAAATTATATAAAATTGCATTGATATATATATATATATCATAAACTAACCATATTGATGTAATCTGTGTTGTATTGTCTGTGTATGAGTGTGTGGGTTTGTACTTGATAATGACATCTTTCATGAATGGGAATCATTTTTATTACATAATTGTAGTGATGGAGTACGTTCTTTGAAAAGTTTTGGCTTTTGTCAAATGATTGACCATATTGCATGTAGTTCCATCATTAATAATACTAACTATTTCAATTCCCGATGCACTGTGTTTGACGTTAATACGATAATGGAATATTAAGAGAATTTCTATATTCGAGTATATTAGAAACTTATTTTAAGACATCGTAAGATCACTTAAGATCAAAAATCAATTTATATATCTTTAATAATCGTAATGATTATTTCAGTGACGTTATTGGATAATTCCCTTCTGTCTAATTGTTTTATTTGTATTAAGTATATACAATCTTTCTGTACATTTATAATTGACCGTATGTTTTATTGGAGCTATACAACTACTAGGAAGTAAAACAGCATTTGTCGACTAGTATACCTAAAATGTATATCATTTAGGAAATAAATGTGGAAGTAACGAGTCTTTCTTCATGATCTTAGTCAACTTGCAAATTATTGTATAAGGTAATTTCAAGCTCATTGTTTAGAGAACGTTTCAAATGTTTTATGCATTTAGCAATGTATAGTTTAATTAAACAATGCTTTACCAGCATGCTTTACCAGCATCCATATATTTTATAATTGTTTTCTTTACATAATAAAGTTCATCAATAATGTATGTAAAGACTTGTTATTTTTTGCCAAATAACCTAATTAATGAGGAATTAGATATTTTTTTATTATTTGGAATGCATTAGATACTAAAGTGGACCAATATCAAATGATTTTTTTTATTCATTTTCTCTTGTTTTTATGGTCATAAAGTCGGAATCATTTCTTGTTTGTAAAACCAATTCATTAAGAACTGAAACTTTTTTTGTAACTGAAGTACATAATATATTGAAGTTCTTTTAACATTGTAATATGATATTGTTTCTTCTGTTTTATTAAAACAAGATGTGTCGTTTAAGATATCATGTAAACTCATGTTGTTAATAATGAGCATCTTCTTTTCGCTACATTACTCGAACCTTTAATAAAGATTGTAATCTTCAAACAACGAGTTTTTAATTTCACAACTGGTTTATCTAAAGGTTATGCTTTTACTAAATACATGGTAATTCCTACATCTGTAGATTTATAAATGCACTTTCGAAACAGTTTCAATCTAATTTAGTAGTAGCATCGTATTGATTCATTATTTTAAGTCAATATGTAATTTTGGATTATTGGTTGTACTTTTGTGGTCTAATAATTATTAATAATGATAGAAATTTCTAATGGTATGTTGTAATTGTTTTTATGAGTTTCTGACTGTGACAGACTTCAGACTTATAAATTCTAATTATGGGACCGATATCTCAAGTCGGGGATGCGACAGTTGTTATCTAGTCGTTTGATGTGTTTGGGCATTTGCCATTGCCATTTGAATAGAGACTTTCTTTTTTGAATGTTCCTAAGAGTTCAGTATTGTTGTAATTTTGCTTTTTATTGAATGGTTTCTGGTAAAGGTAAATTGTTCTGTAAATACTATCAATAAATTAATATTCATTTGATACTGATTTGCATCATACATTTAAGGCAATAAAATAAATACACTAAAAGCACAAATTTTTGCTAGGCATGTTTACAAAATTTTAAGTACTTAGGAGGGTGTCCATGGAAAAACCAGGCAGTGGATGGCACATGACATATTTTGTTTTTAAATTTTTTCATCTATTTCATATCACAAATTAATTCTTTCTCAAAGTTATATGGTGTTTTTATATTAACTGCAACAAATAAAGAGAAAAAAATACGTAGAAATCACTGAAAATTCAGGGAAAAGGGGAGATAACTCTTCTTTTTGTACAAAATTTTGTTGCATTGTTAGTGAACTTTAAAATCATTTTCTGAGCCATCCACTGTTGATTAAAAAATGTCTTAGACATATATATCCTTTTTATGATATAAACATTGCATTGGAACCAAAAATTCAGTGGGAAAAAATATATTTTTCCACCCAGATCATAGGATTTGCCTGATATTTACTTAGACAGCCTCTTAGATATTAAGTATCTACAAAAATACCAGGTTTATTTTAAATCAAAATGATATCCATACGAGAGACTAGTCCACAGTAATTGGTAAGTTATGTTCTACCAGCAATAAACAAAATAAACTTATACGGGAATATCAAACATTGATTTCATTATTTTTTATGTTACAGCTTGCAACGTGGTTTCATCAACAGAGACAGGAATCCACACACTGAAGAACTTTGGATCTAGACGGAACTGTTCTGTATCCATTATTTACCCAGAAACTGTCAAACTAGACTCTGTAGATGTTGGCGTCACACCTAAAGGTGCACTCATGGAAGCAGACTTTGGAATAACTAACAAAGTAATTAAATATGAAATAAGATGTTGTTGCACTGTTACATTAACAATACCAAACCATTTCTTAAATAATTTGAAATTGTTATATGTATAAGATAATTCATTATAACTGTTCAAAATACAGATTTATACAAAGGGAATATATTAGGTATATGTGACAAAGCCCTCCGGAATTTAGTGCCCTCAAATATCTTTGAATCATAATTAATATGGCCTTTTAAATTTTTTTTTATTTCAACGTCACTTATAGATCCTTTATATTCATACATACATGATTATAACTGTGATTTTTGCTGAGAAATGTAGTTGCAAACTACGAATTGACCTTTAATTAAGAGGTCGATATATATATTATAGTCCTGGTACTTTGATTACTATTTTAATTAGGAGGTGGATTTATTAATTTCTATTGGAAATTCATTTTCGATTTTTAAATCTTTAAATTCCTTTTAATCTTGTTTAAGCTGAACCATTTGATACTAGTTGTTATTTTCGATGAACATTCGTTTAAAACTCCTACATATGACATTCATGTTTCACATAGACAGCGGTCCTATATTTGCCATTTTAAGAGACCAGTCTGCAATTGGCAACTGAAAATACCCTTGTGTACGGTGTTTCATTACCAAATCTATACGGCGAATACTAAACGGTCAATATAGTTCAAATTATTATGGAATCAAATAGTGTGCTGTAATTCTAATGTTTGACAATTTCTTTTTCAGTCGTTTGAAATCCATTTACAACCCTTTAATCAAATATATTTGATATATTTTTCTTTATTTCATTCGTCATGATCATTTAGGTTTCGCTTAGACAAATAACAATAAATCTATATACATGTTTTTTAAGGGAGAACTTTTCTCGACTAAATCACCCGTCGATGATACTGTGTTATTACGTAGCCAGGTACCTCAGCACCATATATAATCTGAAATATATATCAAGAAAATTATGGAGACGAAAAACACGTATCTAGAAGTAAATGACAATCCTGGCATTCATGAGTTTTAACAAGCTGCTGCTTAGAAATCTTATGTTAATGTAGATAGACGGTTTTGAAATAAACGCAAATCTCAACTCTTATTTTTACATTTCAGTGCATGACTTCCAATGGTGTTGATTTTGTTGAGGTTATGGGAGGGAACAGTTTTGAACTGAACAAATCAAACGACAGAAAAGGAATCATATGTGGAATGAAGTCAAACACAGGTATGCTAGAACATACATTGTTTACCTAAATATAACTTAACCGTAAGTGTATATTGATTCTGTAATCAAAAGTACATGTACAACTCGCGTTTTCTATACAAGAAGGAAGAAAAATGTTTGATTTTTTTTTCAAATTTTAATAAGATCCATACACCATTTTGTAATAATAATTTGAATTGTTACATGGTGTTTAAGAAAACTGCTCAAAATTTAATGAACATGAAATATGTACTTTTCGTAACTGCTTACTGTGTTTCCTTCATAACACGACCTCAACCACACTAGTGAATACAGTGTGCCAAAGCAATGCCAATTATAAGACATGTATTGTCTCATTGGCACTCATATCACATCTTCCTATACCTATATACTATCTTAAAATTAGATTGTCTTGCATGATTTACAGGACCACTGGAGACAATCGTTGGGTGCCAGAACACTGTTATCAGATTAGTATCAAGTGGAAACTTCTACAACACAGTTACCTTCTCCTACCGACCACCACACGGTGAAGAATTTGCAATGAGTAATGCTGTTTGCTGAAAATGATGGTAAGTCTCTATTAACGTAAGAATATACAATGGGAGAAAAGTTGAACAACACCATAATAAAAAAGCGACAAGACATAAAGTTTACCATCAACAATTACACGGAGCACTAAATAGTTATCAAAGGTACAAAGCTTATAAGAAGATACGCCAGAGGCGCTTTTTACTACACAAGACTCATTAGTGAAGCTAAGATAAAATTAGATAGAAGGCTAAACAAGTTAAAAGTGTACATTTCATTAAATACATGCTTCGATGTGAATTGGAAGTACCTGAAAACATCAAATGACAAAAAGAAAAACCATTTGCAATACATATAGGCGAAAACAAATGTCTACGTTACATTTGCATATACATATATTGATTGATGTGGATTAACGTATACAGTGTTTGCAGATTAAAATTCAGTATTATGCAATTGAATAAATGTACAATAAAAACGATATATTACTTAAAAAAGTGTACTTTTTTAATTTCGGTAACGGGATTATTTGTGATTTATGTACTTAATGTCTGTTGGTGGATACATATAACATGTTTGTACTAGGTAATATATTCTGTGTGATATCAAGCTTCACACTTTGAAAATACATGTAATGTATACTATTTTGAGTCTTTTATATTATGTATGAATCAGGTATATTGTTTCAATTTTATTAAAGTCGTTCTTATTTTCCTTTATAGATCAACGTGACACCTGGATGTTGGCGCAAATTTACTTGCTACATATAGCACTACTGTTAAAATGGCAACCATTGCTAGGGAATTGACTAATGAATTTAATTAACCTACATATGATATAATACACAACTGTAAATGTTTAACTGATTTCGAATAAAATTAAATTGTCATGTGATATCTAAACTTCGAATAAAATAAAAATGTGTCCCCAATTTAATATTTTTAAATATTTGTAATGCTTGATTTAACTATGTATTGAAATTAAAAATGAATTGCTTCGCATGAGTTTGTTGACAATTTTGTGACATTCAGAAGTAAATAAATATGATTATGATACACATAAAGAAATAGTATTTGTTATGTTATATTCTCTAGCTTTTCACGATATCGAATATTTCTTTGGTTATTTTCATACTTTTCTATATATGTGTTATTCCACCAAATTCTAATTAGTCATATCAGGTTGCATACGAAAAAGGTAGGAAAATAAATATTACATTGAATTTGACAGTTGTAGGAAATTAATCCTACATAAAAAATAATTGTGCGGGGTCTTAAACATATATTTTAGGTTTTCTATAGAATATTTGATACTTGACGTTACAAGGTTACAATAGCTTGGACACAATTAAAAAAACAAGTAAAAATTTGATTGGTTTATTTCAAGTGATAGTTATTTTCTTATATGCAATGAAATGTTGCGAGGAATTTTGTCTACAGAACAAGACAGGATATAACTTTGTCCATGCCAATTATTTCTTCATTTAAAAAAAAGATAAATTCTGCAAAATTTGAGAGGTGCAAATTTAACAAAGACTAATCATGCTAAAAGGGAAAGTCAATAGTGGTATTACTCTTATAGCAATGCTTCCGGTTTGTTTTAATAGAAATCACAAATATATGTTCAGAAAACACGCGTTTAAGTGATTATAGTTTAATACTTCTATCACAGAAGTGCTGACTACTGAGTTGGTGATACTCTTGGGGTATAAAAACTGCACCAGCAGTGGCATGGACTCAGTGGTTGTAAATAAACTCATCATAGATACCAGAATTTAAAATTTATAATTGCATCAGACTAGCGTTTCGTCTACAAAAGACTCATCAGTGAAGCTCGTTATCTCGGGTCAAGCTACTATATGAGTAATGTAAAAGGTGATTTCGCCTCATTAGTTAATTTGAATACAAAATATGATATTATTGTTAATGATACAACACTGTCAAATGACGTAGATTAAGGCAAACGAAAATAAATGTACAGCCATCAACCATTGTCAACAATGACAAAAATGCACACCGCCTAGTCAGATATAAAAAATGTAAAATTTTTGAAACAAAAACAATGACAGGCTGATTTATAGCAACAACAATCAACTTTATACAAATGAGGTGGGAATAGACGCCATTCAACGACAACCAATGAACTACAGGCTTTTAAACAATGCGATATTTACTGATAACAGCTTATTAATGTTGATTATTACATTTTTTATATATGAAACCATTCTATATAAAATTTTAAAAAAACTTCTGAAAAAGGGGCGAAAAATATCAATGGGACATCCAACATCATTAATCGAAAATAAAATGACAACGCCATTGATAAAAAGACAAAAGTCAAAGTCAAAGAATTAAACACAAAACAAAAAATAGAAAAAAATTAAGACTTAGTAACACGAACCTCACAAAAATATATGGGGTGATAACTAGTGCTTTTGAACAATAAGCAGTTCCTGTTCTACTTGTGGCACCCGCCCGTTTTTCTTCATATTAGTACAATACCGGTAACGGGTCTTATTCAGTAGGTCACATTCGTGAAAAAGGAACGGGATTGTACTAATTATCAATTGCAAGATGTAAGTCAAGAAACAATTTCTCATATATACAACTATTGCTTTGGAACTTTTGTGTTAGTACATTTTACATATCTAAACTGGATATTTCGTGATCAAATAAGATAAAGAAGATTTTGCTTCTGATAATATTGTACACTAGAGAAATAACCACAAGCACCAGTTTTGACTAGGAAATAATAATAAATTGGGAATACCAACTGGTATAGGATTTTTTTAAATGGACACGGGATTGTCAAAACATAAAAGCTGAGATTCTTTCAAAATTACCTCATTATTCATTAACATGGATAACGTGCAAATTATATTTATTGATAAAAGCCATATACATATGTCGAATAATCGTTTAAGGTTGGTATTTTAAAACGGATATCACTAGTGTGCCAGTAATTGGTGACTGGAAGGGAGATCTGCCTTATACTAACCTAAATTTCTTTTAATGTGAAATTTGCATCCAGTAGTATCTCATTGTTGCATATCCAATATTCCTTTTACCTAAATAAAAAAAAAATGAATTTAATTTTAATTTATTTGGATTGTTATCTTTGAGTTGATGAATACATGCATCTTAAGTCCATTCCATGTCTTGTTGAATGGTGCAGTTCTTCGATAATGATTATAATGAATTGGTGTTTAAGTCTCATAACAGTGTGCCTTTACACAAGAAATACTCAACAGGAATATTTTTTTTATTACCCTTACACATTTCCCTGACTCTGAGTTGACCAGTATTTAGTCTTACTCTTAAATCCTATGTGCTTCGCGGATGAGCTGACAATATCAATTAAGTTTGTTCCAGCTTGATTTTGCCTTCGAATACCATTCTAGAGATGATCTGCTTATATAAGACCATCGTAATAAAGCGCGTTCACCGACATATTCTCAACTAGAAATGGAATAGTGTTTAACATGCATATCAGGCAAATAATATGATAATTTTATATTGATAAGACCCAATATGTGGTGCACTCAACTGATTAACATGCTAGTTTATATAAATAATCCAAGGCCACCATCATTTGCTTCGGTTTGACCTATTACGAATATTACCCACGACTTGCAACAAGAGCGTTGAGCCGCTGAATTTGTCAAAAATAAGCAGAAACAGTTTTAGATTGTAAAGATATATTGATATAACGTGTTGCTGGTCTGTTAATTCGAGATTGACTCATTTACAAACAGGAAGGTTCATCGGATCTTTTCATTCATTGGTGATCAAAATCGTTTGGTTCAAAGCAAGTAATATTCGCTGACAAGTGATACGTGGTCACAATAAAATTATGAACTTTATGATAAGCACGTGCACCCCCTTAGATAAAACGATTATTTAATAAGAAGCATTTAAAGAAAAACATAATTATTGTAAAAACGAACTCTGTCTATCGTGTTAAGGATGTTCGCTTTTCATCTTTTGGAATTTTAGTTAGATTTTCGGAATTCTCTGGTTTAATCCATTTGAATGTCTTAAAAAACTTTGCCCATCAGCCCCCTCCCACCCCCCTTCTCCCCAATTTGTCTTTTATAAATCTTTTACATGCACAATAGTAGTCCGTTTGTAATAGTCTTATAAAATCTTAGTTATTTTCTAAAAGTTTTTAGAGCTTAAACTTGTCAATGATAAAGCTGTGAAAAATCAAGAGAGAACATTTTCTCGCCAGAATATCAATGTTTTTTATCTCGGAAATAAGCTCACGGACCTATATATTTATTTCCCTCTTTTTGTTTACTTTATTAATCTATATACTATATACTAGTGTTATGGATAGCTTGTTATTTTGAAACTAGGTAGCAAACTTCCTCAACTAGTTAATCAATACACCATCTTAAGGTTTTGCTGGAATGTTTCAACATTTTAAAGTTTTGTCGTAAAAACTGGACAAATGATAGGCCATTTTTTAAAATAAACTAAAGAAGTTGCACTTGGTATATCATAAGACTATTAATCATTTTAACAGATTTATAGGACTTTTCAATTTGTTAGGATTCCAAAGTTGTGATTTTGACGTAGTCGACGGTATTGAAAGATTATACATATCAAATTGATTTAATATACTAATTAGAGCATGACTACAATGATTAACACAAATTAAAGTTATATTTGTTATAGGACTCTGCACTCCAAAAATTGATTGTAAGAGACAGAAGATAATTTACAGTGTGATTTTACATTGCTGGTACCAGATTGTATGACACATTCATATAAATACAAGAATATTAAAAAAAACAGAACACACTTTGTATGTATGTATGAATGAGAAGATGCCTAGCTGTATTGTGATGAAGCATCACTACAGTTTTACAATGTATTTGCTGTTTTAGACTTTGAATAGCTTATAAAGAGCAAAAAATTGTATTCGACTTGCGAAATGATTTACAGAAATGAGCTGTATATTTCTTTGTAGCGTTTGTTACAGTATGAACACATGGGAAAACCTAAATAAAGACACGGCCTGAAAGATATTGATGCCAAGTCTTATGATATTAATATTTCAGTTACATGACGACCGACATATCAACAAATGTAACGGTTTAATAGAAGTAGAGCACACGAAACAAATTTACGCTAGATAATAAACTGATGAGTCCTATAGTAACAACAAATAAGAAACAGGATTTACAAAACTACTGATAAACATATCATAGATACCTGGATTAAAATTTTATATTTACGCCAGACGCGCGTTTCGTCTTCAAAAGACTCAAAGATGTAAGTATAATTATAAAAAAGAATATGTGGTATGACTACCGATGAGACATCTCTCAAAAAGAGACCTAAATGACACAGAAATTAACAACTATAGGTAACCGTATGGCCTTCGACAATGAGCAAAGCTATAAACTGCTATAAAAGGCCCCGAAATGACAATGTAAAACAATTCATACGAAAAACTTAAGGCCTTAACTATATGAAACAAATGATTGAAAAACTAATATGTAACACATAAGCAAACGACAACCACTGAATTATAGACTTCTGACTTGAAACAGGTACACTTTATCAGTCTGCAGTTTCTTTCTGCTTTGTTTTTTTTTTTGGTCAAAAGTTAAAAGTAAACTGAAACAAAAAAAGCCGTTTTCTTTTGTTCCTTTGAATCGGTTTCGCCGATCTTGTGAGTAAAAATTGCTCCTTTAAGCTGGGGTCACGCATTCACTATGTCTACTGCCGTCCTTGGCAGGACCATTCCCGATTAAAATTTGTCTAAAGTCTGATCAAGATCCTGTGAATCGTGGATGGAAATTCAAACTTTAGTTAAAATTTGTAAAACAAATAATTTAATCACGACAACAATCCGATATTGTTCAGGAAGCGTCGACATTCAACCGTTTCCAAGCGAATTTATCCCGATAATCCCGTTCTCAATCCGCTTCAAATCCAATTTGTATATTTCGCATGGTAAAATTCGACCGAGTCTGTCACGACTGCGTCCCAATTCTACCGAATGTAATCCGACAGATATCAGAAAGTGATTAGACAGTTAACCGACGCTGACGGAAGTTATCCGTTCGAAACTGTCGGCAAACTCGGGATGATCAGGTACTGTCGAAACGTTATCCTATCACGGTCCGCTCTATCGCATTGCAAACGGCTTTGTCTGGTCTCAGTCGTATTGTATTCTGTTATTGTCGGGACTCTGACGTGGGTATACAGTTATCAAAGGTACCAGGATTATAATTTAGTACGCCAGACGCGTGTTTCGTCTACGTAAGACTCATCAGTGACGCTCATATAAAAATATTTAAAAAGCCAAACAAGTACCTAGCTGAAGAGCATTGAGGATTAAAATTCCAAAAAGTTGTGCCAAATACGGCTAAGGTAATCTATGCCTAGGATAAGAAAATCCTTAGTTTTTCGAAAAATTCATTGACGAATTTCGTATTAATAACGGAACTATTCCGTAACGGTTTCGGCAAAAACGGTTCGCAATCGAAAAGATCTGGATGTAATCTGGACTCAATCGGCAGAAAAAAAGCAATGAAAAATGTCTCCAGATCATTCCCGTTCCACAGGACACCGTCCAGAATACACAGAACATTGTTAGGATTTTTATCCGATACAGCAGAATCTGTCACGACATAGGCACTATTGTAATTGGACTAGACAAAATCGTCTGAGTTTCCCCGAATGTTATGGGACGCACCTAACTGTCAGGGTGCTTCGCATAAATATTCGGACCCTTCCCGATCCATAGAAATCTGTTACGAACTTAAACGACTGAGTTCAGACAATGATAGGACATTCCAGAAAATTGAGGATAATAATCCGACTTTTTCACTTTTCGCGTCGTATCGCTGTCTGATCTCAAACGGGAGCAATAATCGGCAATGTGTGAACCCCGCATTAGACGGAATGGATATGAAATAGTTTTTTGGCTTGGATCTAATCAAGTGTGTATGAGTACGATAAAGACTACTCTGGCAAAAATACGTACATGTGTATATTGGTTTTCAAAGCTGGTAATTTCGGTAAATCTAACTATAATGTATAAATCAATTGCAAATGTGTTTGTCATTTGTATGTTCTGTGGTGTTTCTTTAATTCGTTTTTTTTTGCCACGGCGTTTTAAGTTTGAATTCGATTAGTGTAAATGTTTCTTGGGTATCTTTCTATCACTGTTTCACGTTAAAATCTAACTTACTAAAATATAATCATTTATTGCCACACTAGTCGTTCACATATTCATCACTTTGTTACTCTATGTGGTCAAGTTTACGGTTATTATGTCTGGAATATGATCGCTATAATTCAAAATTGAGCAGTTTCCCTAACTGCAAAATATGGACTAACATTTATTCTAACTAGAACACACCCGCCAAATCGCGGGTATTCAGAGCATGGTTGAAAGTATGTAAAGTAGGAAGAATTTTGTAAAAGATGTAGTGACTTGAGAATTTCAGGAAAGGTATCAAAAGTCAAAGGTGCTTTGGGATATTCCGGACAAAAGGTTTTTTTTCCCTTCTCCTTTCTTTCCAATTTTCCATTTTTTTCTTTCTATTAATTTCAATAGGTACATACATTTAGTATATATAACATTCAATACTATAATTAAAGGGTATTTGCTCTATACTATCAATTCTCAGTTTATTAATCAATGATTTTTTGTAAAAGATTTTACGACTGGAGAACTTCAGAAAAGGTGTCAAAAGACATAGGCACTTTGGGACAGGACAATTGTTTTCTTGCCCTGCTCCTCCTTTTTTCCAATGTTGCTATTTTTTTGTTTTCTATTAATTTTAATAACACAGGAATAGTTTTAGCGCTAATCTGCATATTATGTTCATGCATTTATTCCTATAAGGGGAGTCTCATTGGGGTTTCTGATCCTCTGCGGATCCCGCTTACTATTTTGTCAGATTCCCCGGGCCCGTATCCCGATTAAACTATGTACGTAAGCCATTCTCATTTCCATTTATACAGACCCTCTCTATCTAATAAACTCTGTAACGTCCGTGGATAATTTACTTGAAAATGATAGCAGATACCGAGACCGGAAGTCTAGTCTGATTTGGAATTTCGTTCAATGACGGAAACAATATCCGGATGCCCTTTTTTTGTTTTTTATCCAGAAAAAGCTCAATCTAAATAATGTTAAGAATGGATGACAAATGCGACTGTGCACTGTACCTATAGGACACAGAGGCATGATGATTGATTTATTGTGGAAGGAAGAGAAGCGACACACAAAATGTGGTCTTCTCGTTTAATAGTATAGATACTTTTATTTAATGGCGAGACAGCAGATTAGTAATGATGAAGTATTTATTGCCATACATTTTTTTTAAACGTAAGTCTTATACCGACAGAACAAAACAGGTATGTATAAAAATTTATTGCAAAGTCAGTTTTTTCTGATTTAAGGTTAATAATTCATATATGGTAAAATCAGTAAGGAAATAAAACTATGGCAGCGGGAACTCATCCATATGACTTGCCAGCAGGTAAAAAGTACCATATATTTATCGCATGCAGTGGAGAAGACAGTGAAAAGGGACGATGGCTTATGGAACAACTTGAAAGCAGGTATCCTTTTCGCTGTGTCTATCATGAACGAGATTTTCTGCCCGGTGCAATGACATGAAGGAGTTTATGGACAAAAGTGTCAAATCCCTGCTTTTAATTAGTAAGGGATTTATGGACAGTTACCATTGTACACTAGAACGAACATTCGCTATATCAATATCGAATGAGACAGGAAAAAATTGTATTATCCCTGTTTTGTTAGAGGACGTTCCTCTTCCTCCTGTATTACGCTACATGACATACATCGATTGGAGACCACATACTCAGGGAGATGTTGTGGCCAGAATTCGTGAAGCGTATTGTCATTCAGGTAATTTATAAAAGAGGGACAAAAGATACCAAAGGGACTATCAAACTCATAAATCGAAAATAAACTGACAACGCCATGGATAAAAATGGAAAAAAATGAGACAAACAATAATACACATTGCACAACATAGAAATCTAAAGAATAAGCAACATAAATCCAACCAAAAACTAGGTAAAAAAAAGTGGATTCATTATTATTTATAGGATACATATTTTCGTGGATTTGTGGCCAAAAGAGAACCTCGAAATTAATTGTTCAACGAATGACAAATTTTCTATAGGCTTGAATGAAAACATTGAACTGCGAAACTAAATACTCACGAACATGTAAGTTTTCCTTGATTCACGAACATTGGTACCAACGAAAATAAATTATTCCACAGTAGTAACGAGACCACGTAAATAAGGTAGAAAACCTAAAAACAAACCCTTTCGACCGCAGTGCATGATACTGATATTGATTTTATTTGTTTGGTTTAAAAAGAGTTCAGTGCTTCGAATATTTTTTACATATAATATAGTAACTATTTAATATTGTTTGGTCCGAACTCTACCTATTTACATCTCTTACTGCACAACTAAAGATTAAAAATAATGTTCAAAATCATTTTTTGAAATTTACTAACAGTTATATATAATAGAGATCATAATAAGTCCCACAAGACTAATCATGACAAAATATATTATTTATGATATAAATGATATCCAGATTACCCTATAATATTTTACTCATTATTGGCACAGTCACAAACTAGTATTAGAATACTGTTAAACTTCCCATGTGTAAAGGTTACAATTTTTTAACGGTAACCTACATAGTCAGGTCACGGTCTTATTTTCCATTTGATAAAAGAACTATGACGGATGAACCTCAATGTTAATTAAGACCTCTCTTATGAAGTAACATTGTTATCTGCTCCCATGGGAATCTTTATTATTCATGGGGGCTTGAATAAACGGACAATTAAATAGGTGTAACATAACGGCGAAACTGAATAAGTGACATGCTTAAACTATTTACAGTAACATAGTTTCGGATGAATGTAAATACAAATTTACTTATATATCTTATACGTATAAAAAAAATAGGTTATAGAAATTAATATTGTATTAGGAAACACGGTCCCTAAACATTATATAGAAGAAGAAATAAAGAAAACGAGAATAAACTTTGACTGTGTAATTACTTATTTCTTTATGTAAACGTTTCACATACTCCATTTGTCTGAAGTGTTTGAGCTTTTGATTTTGCCATTTGATTAAGGACTTTCTGTTTTGAATTTTCCTCGGAGTTCAGTATTTTTGTAAATTTACATTTTTTTCTGTTATTGAACGATAATAATTGTTCATATATAGATTTACAATTTAGCTATTTGCCGATCCTTTAAGCAGATGGTCCTGAAGTAGTTTCAAGTTTATTTCAAATAAAGAAGTAACTTTATTTCTTATTTCATATCTATTAGATTACAAAATATCTTATATTTTAATACCTTCTTAAAATGATTACAAATGGTTTTTTTCAGCTTATCAGATTGGACTGTCATCAAATTTAAATAACTTTATAGGTAAGCATTTAATGTAGAATAAATAGTATTTGCATTTTTATTCGTTCAATAGGTCAATTCGTCAAATTAAAGGTATATCATTAAGATCTATCAAACAAATTGTACATTTAATCGATAAGTGCACAAAGAACACAACGTAGTCCCTTTATCATGTTTATGGGATCAATATACCTTGTAACCCCAAAGGGTGACGGGCGAACGAAACATGGTCACCTGATCTTCTCCCGACCGGTAGTAAAACGCTTGCCGAAGTGGGGCGTCCGGTTGACTTTGCGGGATGCATCAAGTTCGAAGTCACGTCCGGTCAGAATGGGGACGTTAAATCCGATGTCTCGTGTAAAGAGAGTGTCACGCTCTTTGCACGTTAAGAACCCTTGCAACAACTCTTTGAGAGATCCGTAGGTGGACTGTTGCAAGAAAAAATTTCTGTCCCTATCAAAAAATATCCTCATTTTCCACAGGCAGTCCAAATGTTTACCCGATCATCATCCAATATGGCCTCTATCATGACAAGAACTACCTAATATGATATTTATTGTTAACTTGTTCTCGTCCTGAACATGCATGAAATGTTTGCCACTGGACGTTAAGCAACCAAACATCAATCAATCAATCAATATAACTTGTACAGAAAGTGTAACAAATTCGTATATAATTTTTACGTAGCAGGCGTTTATTTGCACACTTTAGAGGCTGAATACATTAAATGTAAACGATCCATGTTTTAATTTCATATTTTCGTTCATGTGTTTTGACTTACAAAACCAAAGAAGTTCAACTCTGAAAAGGCATAAAAAGGTCTAAAAGACAAATTCGGTCGATATTTGTAATTCAGAGATGTCCAACATTGTTTTATTTTATATGTGATTGGTCTCTGGTCTTAAGTTTGCTTATTAACAATCATACGATATCTTTTCATTTTTATATTAAAGCAAGTAACAGGGTGTTAAAAAGTTTTTTCGATTAAAAAAAAGTACGTCCTTTAATAGATTTTTTAAAATTGGGAATATTGAATTGATTGTTTGTAGCAGAGTGACACATCTTAGTCTGAATCGAGTAACTGTATAATATTTTTAGAATACTTAAATAAAAGAGGGACAACAGATGCCAAATGGACATTCAAACTTATAGATCGAGATTAAACTGAAAACGCCATGGATATAAAATAAAAAGACAAACAGACAAATACAGTACACACGACACAAAATAAAAAACTAAGGACTAAGCAGCAAGAACCCCACTAAATCTGAGTTCGATCTCATGTGCCCTGGGCGGATAAACAAATCATGTTCCATATGTGGCACCCGTCGTGTTGTTCATGTTCTTACAAACCCCGTAAATAATCTAATGCGAAAGGTCATATTCGTGAAAATGGATCGTGATTGTATTAATGACATGCATGACATATCTGATAATATCGGTAAAAAGGATATCCCATAACGTATAACCAACTTGTGATTGCGTCCGTTAAATTTACAAAGGGATGATTTCAAGTTCGCCATTTGGAACTCTTGGGTTGATAACTTCCTTGAGCAGCAACCACTACTTTAAAGAATGGCTGTTCAAGAACTTCCATTAAATTGTGAAGTGCCAAACATTTTTACGCTTAAATTAACGTATAATGTAAGCATAAATGTTATTTTTAAAGTAAGTATGATAAATACAAATATTGATATACATCTACAGCACTTGTTTTAATACACTCTTTTAAGATGATTCCAACGGTAAGCCTATTGGTTATATAAAGGGTTATCACGCTTCCCCTAATTGTTGTGGTTGTCAGCTGAAATTTGAAAACAGCAATCTTAACTTTGAGGATATCGATCAAGAAACCAGAGGACATGCAAGTTTATATTTATTAGTATATATAAAAACATGTTCAACCGATGTAAATTAAAAAAAAAAGAAGATGTGGTATGAGTGCCAATGAGACAACTCTCCACAAGAGACCAAAGTAACACAGAAATTAACAATTATAGGTCACCGTACGTCCTTCGACAATGAGCAAAGCCCATACCGCAAAGTCAGCTATAAAAGGCACCAAAATGACAATGTAATACAATTCAAACGAGAAAACTAACGGCCTTATTTATGTACAAAAAAGAACGAAAACCAAAAAGGTAACACATTAACAAACGACAAGCACTGAATTACAGGCTCCTGACTTGGGACAGGCATATACATACATACAGTGGCGGGGTTAAACATGTAAGCGGGATCCCAACCCTCCCCTTACCTGAGACAGTGGTATAACAGTAAAACATAAGAACGAACTATAAAAATTAGTTGAAAAAGGCTTAACTCATCAGATGAACAAAAAAATAAGTGGACGTGGTACCAAAATTGACAATGTTATATTAAGGAGTACCATTATGTTATATCACCCTCTGACATATGTGTTATCTAATTTAGAATACTGAAAATTCTATCATTATTTGGTCTCTTCATCTTTCCGTGGAAAGACCTATTGATTTTGTTCTGATTATTTATTTATTTTTTTGTGTTTCTTCCGCCTAATTTGCGCTGTATTTTTGTTTCAAAAGGTGTCACTTAGTTTTTTTGTATGATGATATCGTACAGCGTATACGCTTTTGAAACTGAGCCTGTTATCTCCCTTAACACTGTTTTTCTTGTTATGAGATCCCCTTGGCAACCTTAAAAGAAAGCACTTAATTTATTTTTCCAAATTGCACGCAATATCCTCAGGATGTTCCGTTTTCTGTTGACAGAAGCGTTACGAAGACTCCATATGCGAGTTATTCCCCCTTATGCATTCTATATAGGTGATATGCATTACTTACTAGTAAAACGTTAGTGATAGAAACCTAGAGTCTTTTCATTTGAGATCCTTGGTCCAAATCAAGAAAATCAGGTCAAGGTTAGAAGTCAAGGTCATATTCTAAGTTTTGATGTTTGCTTATTTTCACTTCTTTTCAAAAATCGTATTTGATATCGACAACATATTTTTATTAAATTATTAGTTGCGACATGTCGTAACACATGCATTTTGGTTGAAAGAATACGCTTACATTAAATTGAAGTTTCCTCCCCCTCATATTTAAAATAACTCGTAAGGCGATATAACTCATTAACCATGTATATTTAAGACATATGGTCTTTTAATTTGAGGTCCTTGGTTTATGACCTTGACATTGAGCTCAAATTCATTTGTAAATTTGACGTTATAGATTTAGACCTTTGCTTTTACAACGTATGCATACATGATATAGTCTTGGGACTTTTTGCATTAGGTTGCAAACCACTTGATTATTAAATAGCCAACAAGAATTAGCCATGTATTGTACTTATTTCATGTAAATGTATATTGAATCATATATTTTTAGAACCAGTGTGAAGTAAACCATCAAATAAAACCCGAAAATAACATTTTCAAAACAGGAAGTAACAAATCGTCTCCCTTGTTTTAAAAAAGATGTATAGATCCATATATTTTTGAAATCAGCGTTCAACAAGCTATCATTTGATGCTGGAAATAACATTTAAAAACATTTATATCAAAGTAGATATTAATGGGTGGAAAAAACTTCAATTGTTCTTTAAACAATTGTTTTTAATTGTCCTTTGCTGTTCTAAGACGTGTCACGTACATACCATCATATAGTGTAAAAACACCATACGAAGTGAAGCAAGATACATTTTGTTTCAACAGTCAATGTTCAATGAAAATGTTCTGAGGTTAAAACTTAATAGCAGTTTCCTTAATAAATTGACTGTCCTTTAAATTATCGATTTATATTTTGATTGATATGTATGAGAGTATGAAATTCGTAAACGTATCTCCTCCTGAGCCTAAAGATTACAATTGGTTGCATAACTAAGTTTGCACATTCAATAGTTATATGATATTTCATAGTTATAAAATTCAGGTTAACTGTTTAAAAAGAAATAAGTATCAACCGGAAAGAAAAAATGTTTATTTTATTTCAGATTGAGCAAATGTGTTCCGATACAACAGAAGCTCTCAATTCATATTCTGGTATGAAATGGTATGGTTTATTTACGATGCGCCGAATGTGTATAGGAATGCTAATTGCCTCTCTCGTGTTTGGTCTTCTAGTTTTGGGTATATGTGGAATATATGTTGTAGCAAAAAAGGAAACATTTAATGGAATGATTATATGGATTCCAATAATGGTAGGAATGCTTGCAGTTCCATTTTTTTACCTCGTTTTTGTTGGAGCAGTTGGGAAAAAGGTAAGAAAATAATATTGTATACTATCAGATTTTAAAAGGTATAAAATACATTAGAGAATATTTTTAAAAGTAGTTCTTTAAGCGTACGTTGTTCCAAAACAATTTAAATGTTTTATACACCTCCCTCAGTATACATATCAACATGAGGGGAATCAAGCGACACTCAATGTTGGGAACAAATAACAAGAGTCTTCCAACAGCTCTACTGGTACAAACAGTTTTACATTATTATTATTATTTTTTGCAACCCTTCATGTGTATTTTTTTTTGTAGTCTGGTTTAGCTCCATTTGTTGTAGTATAATTATGATGATCATGTTAAATATTTAAAGTCTTCTTGTATATTTTAATTATGTTATCTTATATTTAAAAAAGGTATGATGATTTATAAGAATCAGAGTCTTTAACATATAAAGCAATGAGGTTATGCATGAGTAGTGTTACTCCTATCCTAGAAGTTCAAAAGAGATGTAAAACTGGTCCGAACTGTCAATGTTAAATGAATTTGTTTCTCAATAATTCCATCTTTCTCTAACTTATTTGAGTGTTATTAAATTTAGGAATAAGTGACCTTCCCACTGAAATACATATAAATGTATTATATATTTATGTTTAGATTTCGAAAACATCATTAAATCTATTGAAACCTCCATTTAAATCATAAAGGTGCATCGATGACTACAAAGGTACTATAAAAAAAGGAAATACAATGTTATTGGTTACTGTCACCACTTTTGCGTTTCTATTTATCCAATAAACAGTTTGGTATTTGTTTTGTTTTTAATTTTAAAAATATTATGATTATTTTTCAGCTTGCAAGAAAATATATTGAAATAACCTTGTGGAAAATACTTATGGACCATTACAAGACATCGAAATGTTTGATATTCTATGATAACTTGCCACTTGGAATATTTCAAGTATCCTTTTTTTAAATATCGTAGGCTTTCTTATGTTGTCCGTGTCTAATGTGAATAAGCTTATGCCTTGGACAGTCAGGGCTAAATGTTATATCTAGCGTATATTAGTATTTATGATACTTACATGAACCAGACATATCGTCTTATACCACAACATTACCATGATCTCTATAAATTGTTGAGGCATCAAGTTTCGGTTTATTTGCACATATTAATATCATGCTTAGTTTGATCAAATACAACTCTACTGCAAACAAGAATCCAAGCATATATGAATTTTCAAAGCCTGATGCCTAGAAGAAGTCTAAAATTAGCAAAATATATAGTATAGTATTAAAAGTGTATATTTTGTTCAGGTATTTGTTGTGACCGACAACATAACGGTAACTTCATCTTTAATACCAGGATAAAATTTCATACCCAGATTTATATATTTAAATATGTTCATCGATAGATAATATGATAGATACTTCGTCAGCAGTGGTTATCACATTTATACCACAATCGAAAATTAGACTTTGAAATATAGCTTTTAGACAACAATCTACCGAATGACAGAGTCTGCGAAAAAAAACACTCTGTTATATATTGGCTCGCTAATTGCAATTACATTTAATTCATTTATTTCAGTATGCTTATTGTTGTAACGTCTCTGATTCAAGATGTTGAGTTAATAACGGGCATTTTTAAGAATTTATAAGTTGATTATTTTGTATCATTATTCACATCCTTATTTGATTTAACAAAAATTCACTTTTGGACACAAAGAACAGTACCACAAATAGTGGTTATTCGTTATGATACAAACCCTTGCAAGGTAAGTGTATATATGGATTCCTTATTGTCAATCTCTAATGATTTTTATTTCAACCTCCTCGTTTTGTCAATTGAAATTATATCATGGATAAGCGTATATCTACTTCTGTGTCACATTCCATGATTAGGTTCACATGTCTTGTACTTAAAATACCACAGGTTGACAGATTTACATGTTAACTTCGTTTTGTAGTTTTAAACTAGTTCAATTGGACTATTTACCGGGTTTGTAATAACATGAGCATCACGACGGGTGCCACATGTGGAGCAGGATCTGTTAACTCTTCCGGAGCACCTGAGATAACCCCCAGTTTTTGATGGGGTTCGTGTTGCTTAGTCTTTACTTTTCTATGTTGTGTCTGGTGTACTATTATTTGTCTGTTTGTCTTTTTAATTGTAAGCCATGGCGTTGTCAGTTTATTTTCGATCTATGAGTTTTACTGTGCCTCTTGTATCTTTCTCCCTCTATTTATTATGGTGATCCCAATAAAAGTCTATGAAATCATCGTATTGAAGATTTAAAAGTATTACTTTCGCGTATTTATATCAAGACTTATTGCCCTAACATTGTCATTTGACCTCTTATATTCCTTTGTCTATCACTCTCTTAATACTGTACAAGTACAAACAAAATACATACATTGCCATAACTACCAGATGATTTCAAAAATAGGAAAACATAATCAAACGTTATCAATTAACGGCATGAACGGAGCGAGTGCAATATTATAATACATGTAGGCGTTAACTGTGGGCAGACTTTTGTGGGGTTTTTATGATGAACTAGTATACTTTGAGCCCACATTGAGGACGTGATCAGTTTGATAAACCATAAGCCTTATCAACATGTGTTTCATTAGTTGGTAAGATAAATTCGCTCTCACATCATATGGAATTGACCCTATATACCGTATTAGGTCACTAATACACTATGTTACTAATATTCTTAGTACCTTTATATTACATTTTGTCCGTAACTTCGGTGGGTGCCCTCTCTGATTTTGTTATGGGTTTAGAATATGTGAAATCTTGTTGAGATAAAGACTTTTTATAATACAGAGATATAGAACTACAAAAAGCTATATAAAATATGTCCATGTTTTAACTTCGAAGATATATTAGGATCAATGGCATCAACTTAAAATTGAAATAATGAACATGAAAAGTATTAACTATCCTACAAATGACTATAAAACTAACCTAATCCAAGCGGGAGAAACGAATACAGCAATTACAGTATTACATAAAACATTACGTGTTGCCAACATTTTCGAACTTATTTAAGAACTATGGAAAGCAAAAGACACAGTTTTTCGAAGTATAAATTCATGAATAATTGTATAAACATATTTTATATACACAAACTCTTGCATATTCATATGAAGTTTATAGCATATATATTTAGAACGTTAGTTTTTTTACATGACCGTATATAGACAGTTGTTTGAAATATACTTACCAACTTTAGAAACGCAACACTAGATTATTTTTGTGTTATTTTTGAATGAATGTGTCACCGTCAAAAGCGATGACTGCCTGTAAAAAACGCCAAAATGATTGTCAGAAAGGTCAACAAATTCTGTCTGACACGTTTTGGGTTCTGTTTTACACCTTCTGATTTTGCATTTGTTCAACCCATTAATTGGTTTTGGCAATTATGCGGTTGGAACTTGAGGGCTTTAAAGGTTTTCCTTCAGTCGATTCTTTGGCAATTCAGTTGATAGGAAACATTTATGGCATGAATCTGTACTCAATGGCACTCGAAAATTTGATTAGCAGTTGACGTTGCGGCCGTAAACATGTCTTGCAATTGACTTTGCGTAATCAAATTCTGTTGACGTTTCATTGTCACTACACGTTGATCTGTTCATTGATGGCCAGCAACTAACCTTGTCTACTTGTATCGTTGTCGGAAGAACAGTAACACGAGTTTCTGAAGTCATACAGTATGGTTGCAGCACGTTTATGCTTTAATGTTTGCAGTATTCTTAAGGGCTAGTTCGTTTTTTTATTTCTCAGTCTTGGCAAAATGGAGATGCAACATTTTAAAACTGATTTAAGTGAGGCAAAGGATTAAAAGTACTGTTTCACAAAGCAAAAAATTTTAAACAATCTTTCATGTATCCAAAATTTCGCTTTAAGAAATTCGTGCGACTTCAAAAATTTGGTATGTTCAATAAGCACAGGTAAGTCAGATTTTGTTTTTTTGTAAGGAGAAAGAAGTATGATAAACATGAAAAGTAGTTGTAAGAGAATCAAACAAGATTTGGTAAAAAAATCATCAAAATGAGTGTTGCGTTTCTAAAGTCGTTCAGTATATGTAAAAAATAGTTTCTGTTACTTATGTTTTACACTTAGGAATTTGTTTTGCTGTATCTACAGACTAAGTATAAAAATATCCCAGACATCACCATAGAGGCGTATCAGGTAAAAGTTATAAACTAAATTGTGTAGAATCGAACATGTTAAAAATCACCTAGAATACAAAGCAATATTAAAGGACTCAGGGGTGTGGAAATGCTATGCCCGACTCGCCCGACTCGTACATTTGAACAACCGGACAAGTAAATATTTTTGTCTTGGTTGCCCGTGGACAAGTAAAAAAATATACAAGACAAAGTTCAAATCCAACAAAAACATAAAATTAAACTTCAAAAGGTATCAAGATGTTTAATTTATGTAAAAGAAACCAATGTTCATGACGATGAATATTACATGATACCGGAAATAGATCGATTACCAAAATAAATAAAATAAGTATGCGAACCCGACTCGCGTAACATTGCATTGGCTTTGTCCATTGACCCTGGATCGTCGATTAGGTTTTATCCACCATTTACCGGAAGTGTCATTTCTTTAAATTTTGTATCGAGATTCAGATTGATAAATACTTAATAAAAAGCTGGGCAAGCAGGACAAAAAGAGACATGAGTCGAGTAGAAAACCTTCAATGCAAATGGAGGACACAGAGTATTAAAAAAAAACGGAAGTGAGAATTTCAGACATCGTGGATATCAGATTGCCTCTGGCTATCTATGGAAATTCGGAAAATAAATTATAAAGTTTTTGTCTTATTTATAGATAAAAGGTCAACATTATTTGTTGTCAAAGTGGTTAATAGAAGGGACACTTTAACTGCCCATCAAGACAACAATAAATAATCAAATACAAAACAAGTGTGTCAGTTGAGAGAAACACCACAAAATCAATAGTTTATCTATTATTTAGTTTACATTTCCTCAATCACTGTCCTCAAATTTAGTATATGTACCTACTGGCTACAATTTTTATTCAAAAACTGCTGCAAAATTGTCCTTTACATGTCATTTCATTGGTTGGTTTGCTCTTAGGTTTCTGTCCCATTGATGTTAACTCATTTCCTACTTTCCTAATTTTTTACACATATAAACAAATGGATTTCAGTGCTGAGTAAGAATATATTAGCTAACAAGAAATACTTCAATATTTATTAAGCTCATCAGGGCAAGTAAATTATTTTCCGGACAAGTTAAATTTTAGGTTTCACTTGCCCGGGGACAAGTGCTCACAACACATATTTCCACACCCCTGCAGGACTATACAATTTTAGTCATATACTAAATTCATAAACTCATAATGAGGACTCGTACATAATAAATGTGTCATTAACGGAAAGCTAGCAAATTATAAAAACATGGGTGTATATTATTTTATCTTACATCCTAAATTTTTTTTAATTTAGAATTTGAAAAAAATTGACAATGGACGATTGAAATAGATGCAAAAGCACATCAAAACCTTACTAGTTGTAATTGATGGCATATGTCTTTATATAGACAAATATTCAAGCTCCACTCTCGCCCATATGGAATTATCTGACCCCATAAATAAATGAGTTATTTTTTACTGGTCGAGTGTACGTTCTCAACATTATTAACAAACATGTGATAATATATGCAATCTTTTCAAACATCCTATTGTAATTAATGAATTTATTTGTTATTATAAATGAAGTCAAAAGTTTATATCGCAACAACGGAAAGTAAATATGTTTTTCGTTTACGTAACGTTAAAAGTAAAATACTAGTAATAAAAATACCGAGCTCCAAGGAAAATTAAAAACGGAAAGTTATAATCATTTAATATTGAAATTTGATTTGACTGTCATACAAGTGAGATGATTAGCTAGAATTAAAACCAGGTTTAATCGACTATTTATTCCATATGATTTGCATGTTCTAATTCAGAAATATGGCAGTTGTTATCCATTCGTTTGATGTGTTTTAGCTTTTGATTTTGCAATTTGATTAGGAAGTTTCCGTTTTGAATTTTCCTCGAAGTTCGGTATTTTTGTGTTTATACTTCTATTTGTATAGGAATGGGCAGATAACCTTATATTGGCTACTATTGCATACTTTTCCCATGATATAATTCATTGGAAAGATCTGCCAAATTATGCCTCTAACCGACACGGAAGGTGGAAACGAAAAGAGTGCATATGTCAGCTAGTTGAACAATATCTTAGCGAACTCCAGCCACATCAGTATATATGGTATGACAGTCTTGCCAAGCGTGAAACCAAAAACTATTCAGGAGGCACCATCTCGTACTGGAGAACCATAATATTGTAAAAAGATTGAGACATAAACAAGGACGTTTGAATGCATTAATATGTATCATGTGTGATTTGATTTCATTATTAATGGGTTTTTTTATTGTTTTAAGTAAACATAAGACATTTTCTAACGGTTTCATTCAAACAATTGGACTATCATTTGGTGAGTTGAAAGACTCAAATGAAACACTGTAAATGGAATTTTATTTTGCCAGTATAGTTAACTAGATGCTTTCAAATCACCTTTTCACTAACCTTTGGGGTTTTTCAACTGATGCTTTTCAATCGGCTACTGAAATACATTCAACGTTTTAGCTTCAGCTAGGTTCACACTGCCGATCAGATCAACTCGATCAAGCCAAATTACGTGATCGGGAGATTGGTCTGACTCAATCGACAAGAAAGTTGGGGATAGTCTACCTTGCTCTTCATCGATCTGGCTTTCTACCAGAGAGTTTTTGACATGTCAAAAACATTCGTGTAAGGATCGAAAAGCAAGTCACTCGAGAAGAGATCGCGAATTCGTCGAGTAGCGGTCGAATTGATCGGGAAAGGATCGTATAGAGATCGTGTTTGGTCGGAATACAAAAATTTTACCGATGAGTACTCAATTAATTCGACCTTTGCTCGACTAAGGTCCGATCATTTCTAGATTAACTCGACCAATGCCCGATCGCTTCCAGATCACTGCGACTAGTATACGTATTTTATTCTAGACCAACTCGACCAATATCCGATCCCTTCGCGATCACATTCGACCATTCTTCTACCTCTACTCGTCCATACACGAATACACATGACTGCTACACGATTCTCTAAAAATTTGTGCAGATCTGATTAACTCTCATAACTCTGCTTCCGCAAAAATATGTTGGCAACATTATTTTTAACTGTACAAAAATTCCTCCAATAACAGAAGGTGTCTTTACTTTTCCAAGGAGAGGTAACATTTTAAAAGAGAGGCAAAAAACACAGGAGAAACAATCAAACTCAAAGGTCAAAAACAAGCCGACACAGCCATAGCGAAAAACGGTAATCGACGAGAAGACAAACAGCAGTCCACATAACATAGAAAACTAAAATATTAGCAAACACGTTACCCAATAAAACCTGGGATGATCTCAGATGTTCCAGAAGGGAAGAAAAACCTGTAATTTTTGCACTGGCTGATTTTTCAAATATTAAAGTAATTGTTAAAATGCTGATGACTAAGGTTTTTTTCAAATTTGGTTTATATGAACATCAAGATTATATTTTACCTGTTTTATGGGCTATTTTCTCTTTTGTCTGTCCGTATTTTTTGTTTGTTCATAAATGTTTGTAGCATAAAAAAGAAGATGTGGTACAAATGCCAATGAGACAGCTCTTCACAGAACACCAAATTACACAGAAATTACCAATAACAACTATAGGTCACCTTACAGTCAGTTTTTTTTCATTCGAACTTTTTGACGTAATTTCACACTAAAATGAGACGAAAGAAAAATAGTTTTTTATTGGGTGTGATTTTTGTTCTGACAGTAACGATACAAACTGTTCAGCGAGCACACGTTTTGATCATTTGTTTCTAACATACTTTTGCAAGTTTGCATCTAACTTTGACAAATATCTATACACTCGCTGCAAATGCGTGTACAGTTTGTCGTTTGTCATTTGTTAGTTCAAACGATGCATTTCTTTTTAATTTAAACATTAATTCGATTATCTAAACGTGTTCTTGCTTGTCAAAATTTCAATCCCCTCTAACCAAATGATGCATTTGTTTCTACTTCTGTAACGTTAAACAAACTTCAAAAAACGGCACACAACGTTTACCAAACTTTGGTTAGAAACAAATGCACTCTTGATTTCTTGATAGATACATGAAAAATTGTAAACTGTTTCAGAAAAGGTATCCTCCAGGGGATTAAAATTCTACTTTGGGTCCAATGTTATGGAAATATGTGACATTTTTGCCTACTTTTTGCAATTTTTTTTTGGCAAATACATACAGGTTGATGCCATACAGCAAAACGAAAATAAATATCTTTAACCATTCAACTACTGGATATCAAATCTATGAAAAATACTGATTACATACTTATGCACATATATTTGACAAACAGTATGCTTTATTTGTAAGACAGCAAGGTAATGGGAATGGTAAGGTTTATGTATATTGCTATCTAACATAAGTACTAATCCAGTGACACATCTCATTTTGTGGCGTCATTTCCAAAAAAACAGCAATAAAACTACCATAACATATCAGTGTCCACTATGAAGAAGTTTTATAATCATTTGATTCCTTTTTGTTGAGTTAGTGGAACTTCAAGTCTCTCATACGGCCCATACAGTGGTCGTCGTGTCAGCCATTGCCTCACCTAGATTTCTCGGCGCCCATTGCTGTCTACACCATAATGTTCGTCTTCTATGCACTCTAGGACGCCTCCGGGTGCGGGAGTTTCTCGCTACATTGAAGACCCATTGGTGGCCTTCGGCTGTTGTCTTCTCTATGGTTGGGTTGTTGTCGCTTTGACACATTCCCCATTTCTTTTCTAAATTTTATCCAAGACTATGTATATGAATCAAAATAAGTATTAATAATTTAAAAAGAAAACGATTCCTCTAATATAGTATATACATGAATACAAGTAGGTGATTATTAATGCCATTGAGGAAGCAAACCAAACACAAAAGTCCACATCATACATTTTAAAACAATAGACAGGAGTGTGTACTATATATGTTATTGCTTCATAATAAAATAAAAAGTAAATGCAACAGGGACACTAAATAACGTCTTCTATCAACATAAGGGGGAATGTATCAAGCTACGGAAATTCCAGAATTGTATAGAAAAGCCTCATGGATACAATGTATGCATACATGTATGCATTATAACACATACACTAATTTGTGAAACACTTTGCCAATTCATTGATGCATTTCATTTCCGTTTTGATAGCGTTGATTTTCATCACTACAGTTTTTAATTCATCATTTTTAACATATACACTGTGCCAAGGACAAAGTATTGCATGTATTGATTGTAAAACATAAACCCACGTGACAATGTGTAACATGTGTTGTGCATTAGTAAGAAGACAATATATGCATTTGTTCTAGCACAACACTAAAAGGTAAGATCGATACTATTATAAATACTAAGTTACACATTTATCTAATTAGATGTGTTACGAAAAGGTATAATATACTCAACGCTGAGGTATAAATGTGGGGACTGTGTCAAAACATTTATTGATTTAAACCGGCAAAATTTAACTTCTATAGATGCGTTGTTGTTGACCAGCATCCTACACTTACGTTATAGTGATTTAGAATATCTTGTTTTACATCGAACTTGTTATCTTAATGTTTTATGATAGCATTGATCGTAAGTGTAGGACGGGGGGAATTAGTGTATTTGTATGTGTGTGTGTGTGTTTGGGGGAGGTGTATTCGTTATGCAATTTTTTCACTTCTTACGCCAGAAAAAAAACAAATATTAGAGTTTGGATTAGTTTAATTTGTCGCTCCACTAAACTACCACATAATACTACTGTCTCCATAGGCTTCGAATGACTATGAAAATCATATAGTTATGTTCGGTTTTTTTTTCTTAATTATGTGTCCTAAGTGTTTAAGTTCAGTCGGAAACCAGGTTGAAATAGAACAAAAGAATCGAAGCTCTTTGTTAGAGAAGGCGATAAATGTTTACTGTATTGTTTACTATAGTGACAAAATTTTAAAAAGTTAATAGAAACAAACAAAATTGCAATTTTCGTCTCAATTACGAGGTGTTTTATTTTAAAACACCATTTGCATAAGTTTTCAATTTATCTAGTACATAGTAAAGCAGAACAATTAGATATCAAGTCGACGACATGGGTATCTTTCAAGTTGGATGAAGAAAATGCATAACCTCCGATTTTTATGAAAAAATTATCACGGACGGAAAACATATCAAACTATTAGCTCAGTAATTTTCGTGTCTGCCCTTCCATTATGTGACTGAAGAAAAAATTCCAAAAAATGGGTAACAATTGTATCGAAAAGAGAAAATCGAGTGCACCTTTTTTATGTTAGGGCGTGTTTGAGTTGAGTATTTTGTCTTGATATCGTACAAAGTAAAAATATTTCATACATCGTCTCGCTTCAGATTCTATCATTTTTATATATTAAAGCTACAGGTTGACTTTATAACACAAAAAAGTCATAGTACTAAAAGATGAAATATATGGGTCAAGTGAAATACCTATCTAATGAATCACAAAAAAGAGAAGGTGTGTTCGAATAGCTATTTTTTTACTGAAAGTACTTGACGACAGTCTTTGAAGTTGGATGATGAAAATGCATATCTTCGAAAAATTCTAATTTTTTGTGTGTGATTACTAGGGTTTATAGTATTCATACACTAAAAAAATCTAGTCTGCCCTTCCACAGAATATTTAATTAGAATTTTTTTAAATGTTTATGAATTTTCGAAAATTCCACCTGACAACCGATCAGACAATAGTTTTAAGGTGAATCAATGCAGACAAGATTATTAACTGATACTCATTAGCTAGTTGATACATTTGTCTTTTAAAATACAATTGACATATAAGGATCGTAATGGTGCAATGTGAATAAATTTATCGGTTTCCAAGAGCAATATTGGTAGCGCGTCATCCCTACAATGGCTTCCATTTCTACGATTGTGAAAATGAACTGGCGTAATGGGGAGATAATTTTGACGAAGTAGACTCCTGACTGAGTTAGTGAAATGCATCCTGCTGATCTTTTGAGTTTTCAGTTTATTCTACAAGTATACTTACAAACCGCAGCCTGTGTTTAGGTGAGGATAGAAAACTCACTATAAACGAAAAGATGTGGTATGAGTGCCAATAAAACAACTCTCCATCCAAGTCACAATGTTTAACCCAGCCACATTATGTCTATGATGGTCCAAAGTCTGGAGCATGTTACTTAGAGGGTGTCGTGTTTTAGTGTCTCTGAGTTGAAGTGTCTAGTATATCTATTTTCTATGTCTTGCTTTGTCATATATCAGGCCGTTACATTTGATTTATCGTATTTTTTTTTATGTCGAGGCGTTTTAAAACTTTACTTTTTTCGCTGTATAAACCGATACTTTGAGTTTCATGAATAAACTGTGAATAAGTAACACAATACATTATTTTAGCAAGAGACCTTCGTATTCAGTATAAAATACATACTGACAATTATGAAAGATCAATACGTTTATAAGAATTAATCGTGTAGACCATATGTTCACCTTAGGATAACATTGTTTATGCATATTATACGCGGTTACAATGTTTGATCGTCCTTGACTTTTAAGAACTGTTATTACGGTATATGATAGACATAATTATACTGTTATAGAAAGAACGACTTTATATATGCAAATTACAAGGACACTGCATACATTCAGACAAAATATTGAAATAAATGTTAGATTACGCAATAGGCAATTAACTATAAAAAAATAAATACAACGCGTAATACATTCCATGCATCCGACGCCAACGAAGTACAAGAACTAAAACAATTAAAGTGCTATATTAGAAGACTTGAAAAAATGGCAAATCCATCTTAGGTCAACCTTTTTTATGTTTAAAAAGGATAATTTTTAGGGAGGCTGCATAACATTTGCGAAAAACGAATTGCCCGAAAGAGGGGACATGACATGACTCACAAAAGAGAACCTATACAGTGGAGATCACTTCTAACCTCTCATTAAATCTGTCAGGAGAACTGTTCTAGAACAGTACGTAGAACTGTCAGCCTGACACCTTTTAGTCAGTTCTAGGTTAGAACTGTTCTAGCTAGAACTGATTTGGTCAGTTCTACCTAGAACTGATTTGGACAGTTCTACCTAGAACTGATCTTGACAGTTCTACCCTAGAACTGATCCTGACAGTTCTAGCTAGAACTGACCAGATATTTGGTCAGTTCTACTTCTAGAACAGTTCTACGGTTAGAATTGATTTCTAATTCTACGGCTAGAATTGATTTTTATAAATTCTACGGCCAGAATTGATTTATAAATTCTACGGCTAAAATTGATTTATAAATTCTACGGCTAAAATTGATTTTTATAAATTTTACGGCCAGAATTGATTTATAAATTCTACGGCTAAAATTGATTTATAAATTCTGCGGCTAAAATTGGTTTATAAATTCTACGGCTAGAGTTGATTTATCAGTTTTTAGAACACTTTGACTTAATATAAAGGGTTGGGTAAAAAAGCGATTTAAATTATATAGAGTTTGCTATTTTGCCGGTTTTATTTCAGATTTATAATCGGCAAGACTTAGGCAGCAACCATTTGATTTTCTGGGGGGGGGGGGGGGGGGGGGTTGCTGCCTTAGAGAACATGTTTAACCTGTTAACCCCGCCATATTCTGCATGTATGTGCCTCTTCCAAGTAAGGAGCATGTAATTCAGTGATTTTCTTTTGTTGATGTGTTACATAAATTTTTGTTTTTCTCTCAATTTTTGTACATAAATTAGGCCGGTAGTATTAGGGGGGGGGGGGGGGGCATTATTATTTGAATTGTTTTACATATGTTATTCCGGGAGTCAGGATGGCTCATTATCACATAACAAAATTATCGGACCTCAAAAACCAATATAATATCTGTTTACGAGTAGTTTTCATACCTCGGACAACCTGTTTAACAAAAATCTTTTGACCGCATCAATCTAAACTGCCTTTATTTGCTTTTTCTTTCTGCAAATCTATATAGGTGCACAGTACTTCAGTTTTAATTTTAGGTCTAGAGGGACTGTAATATACAAGTAACAGCAATTTTGGAAAAAAACTGTAATTGTTCACATCAATTTATAGTGCCAGCATGCAGAGGCAGCTAGATCCAGGCTGGGGGTCCAACTATATGCTCCCATTCATATGCATTGATGTTAATAAAAAAGTGGGGTTCCAACCCCTGGACCCCCTCCCCTTGATCCTCCAATGAGCATGTCCTTGTTTTATTCAAAATATTGAATCATAAACAAATATCAGTAGTTTTTATACTTCAGACTGAGTCGTGTAATAAAATCTTTTGACTGCATCAACCAAAACTTACCATATTTGCTTTTTATTATGTAAATCTATATAGCTGCACAGCAATTCAGTTATAATTTTAGTTCGAGAGGGACTGTAGTATATAAATAACTGAAATATTGGAAATTTTTTTCGCATTAATTGAGGGTGCCAGCATTTCCTATTTTTATTCAAAATATCGCATCAGAAACAAATATCAGTAGTTTACATACCTCAGACTGACTCATGTTACAAAATTATTTGTCTGTATCAATCAAAACTGACCATATTTGACAGCATCAACCAAAACTGACCATATTTGACCACATCAACCAAAACTGACCATATTGGCTCTTTTTTATACAACTCTTATAGTTCCATAGTAAATCTGTAATATTTTTATGTAAAGATGGAGTGTATAATTATTATAATACAAATGATCTATATTATAGGGTTATTGCATGAATATTGGGGAATATTGTTCCGAGTACAATTTTATATTGCGCGTGCTTATATTTTTATATCAGGATGGATTGTTCAATATAAACATGATAAAGGAAAGCAACATTGGAAAACAAAACTATGCTCACATCAGTTTAAAATGCCAGCATGTCATCTTTTTAATCAAAATTTTGAATCGTAAAATAATTTCAGTAGTTTTGATATCTCAGACTGACTCATGGATATAACAAAATTATTTGTCCACATCAACCAAAACCATGAAAACTGACCATATTTGACCGCATCAACCAAAACTGACCATATGTGACAGCATCAACCAAAACTGACCATATTTACACTTTATAATGTAAATCTTAATATATATATATATATATATATATATATATATATATATATATATATATATATATAGCCGCATAGTAAATCACTTATACATGTAGTTACATATCACGATGAATTGTATACTTCAAATGACAGCAATATTGTAACACATTGGCTAAAAAAAAAATTTCACATCAATTTAGAGTACCAGCAATTTTATGCAAGTCCTCTTTTTATTCAAAATATTGAATTGTAAACAAATTTCAGTAGTTTCGATATACATGTATCAGACTGAGTCGTTTTAACAAAATTATTTGACCATATCAACCAAAACTGAACTTATTTACACTTATCATGTAAATAAATATGGCCTCATTGTAAACCAATAATATTTCTATGTCAGGACGGATCGTATGATAAAAATGACACCAACTTTGGAACACAATACACCTATATTGCTAATCCTGGCTGACCCGGCCTCTTGAACTTTTGAAGCATACAACAATCACTTTTCCATTGTGGCGTCAGATATTTTGTTTTATGATGTCAAATTTTACGGGAACCTGTACGATATCCAGTAATTGCAGACAAATAGCGGTACGGTGAATTTATACCATATCCAAAAATTTAGCGCACCCTTATTTTCTCTCTGTATCCATAATAATGAACCGTCACTAAAGTGACTTTTTAAGTCAGTTAGTTTGTGATGTTTTTTTTTTAAACAAAACTATTTTACGGCGCATCATCCAACACTCACATGACTGATTCATATACTTTATTTCAAAATAAAAAGTACATGTATGGGAAGTTCTCAGTCTTCTTGGAATAGTATACTGTTAATATAATTTGAAGACAAATGGAAGAAGGCAAAGAAAAATGCATGATTTTGTTTGTAGCCGAACGTCCAGTGGCAAATGCTTCATTCATGTTCAGATGAGTATATTTTTTTCTGAGTTTCAGACTCCCAGATATCATTTATAATCGTTATGGATAAGTCTGGCTAACTTTCATTGACGAGATGGGGCAAATGTATATAGTTTTTTTACGTTATAATACAACACTTTTATCATTAATATCCCATAATTCATCCACTGTACAATTTTCGTATGAACATTTGTCAAAACAGAATCTTAAATGAATGTAAATCCAAGGCAAACAAGGTAAATAGATGCAATCTTATAAAAATATTTCTCCGATGAGTTGATAACCTCCTATTCACTTCGATATTTGTACATGTAACGTATGATCAGAAAGAAATATAGAAAATCTGCTATCTGATTTGGACAGTTCTACCTAGAACTGATTTAGACAGTTTTACCCTAGAACTGATCCTGACAGTTCTACCTAGAACTGATTTAGTCAGTTCTACCTAGAACTGATTCTGACAGTTCTACTTAGAACAGTTCTAGGTAGAACTGTTCTAGGACAGATTAGAACAGTTCTATGACAGTTCTCCTGACAGTTCTAATGAGAGGTTAGAAGTGATCTCCACTGTACACTATAAAGTTCGCGCTGTTTTAAGGGTTCTTCGATCTAGTGATCAATCATATAGTTTGTAAAGTACATGTAATTAAAATCATTAAACTTTTCTATTAGTTATCTGAATGGCATCTTTCTCCTTTCGTTGTAATGAACCTAAGATAGAGGTTGCATGGACAAACAAAAATCAAGAACTATTGACCAAAAATATTAAGAATACAGAAAAATGGGACAAATAAAATGTGTGATTAATGGCAAAAAAAGAAGAAAAAGAAGAAAAAAACTACCAGGAGTAGGGGCAAATATTAATGCATAAATTAAAAAGTTATTAGAATTCAAGACTCTTTAAAATTTATGCATTTTCTTAAATAAAGACAAATCCTATTCTGCTTCGAATTCCGGTTAGTGCACTGTAGAATTTATAACTACATACAATAGTTAATCTTCTGTCCCTCTCCTGCTCCAGCCAATGTATTAAAAATTGTCGTGTGTGATTTGGCAATATCTGCTATTTCTGAGATGATTAATCTATAATTTTTAATACATTCCGTTTTAACAATTTTGATGTAATTTTGTTATCCTTTCAGAAAATCGCCATTAAAGAACTATGGGTAAAGGTCAAGGAGGAGGACGATCTGCAGCAGGTTGCCTATCAGCCATAATATGGTTTCTTCTAATATTTCTAGCGTGGCCATTAGCCTTTTTACTTTCCTTTGTATACATATTCCTGTTGCCGTTCGGAGCATGCGTAGACCCTATTAGATCAATTAATGAACAATTGGTGCGCATACTACAACTTCCATATACCTGTGCTCAGAATATGATGATTATGAAACCTCTTTGTTAATGCGGTGTGTCTCCGATGGATGTTTAAAATGTGAAGAACACGTTACTATTGTAACTCTCGTATACAGACTTTGTCTTCATTTTATTTTATATGCCCGATATATTTATATTTGTTTTATGTTTTATTTATGCTATATTGTTACATTTACAGTGGAGATCACTTCTAACCTCTCATTAGAACTGTCAGGAGAACTGTCATAGAACTGTTCTAACCTGTCCTAGAACAGTTCTACCTAGAACAGTTCTACCCTAGAACTGTTCTAAGTAGAACTGTCAGAATCAGTTCTAGGTAGAACTGACTAAATCAGTTCTAGGTAGAACTGTCATGATCAGTTCTAGGGTAGAACTGTCTAAATCAGTTCTAGGTAGAACTGTCCAAATCAGTTCTAACCGTAGAACTATCAGCAGAACTGACTAAATCAGTCAGGACTGTAGAACAGTTCTAAACTGACGTCACTGCAGTAAGGGCACTTTAGAATTTAGAAGAAATAAATCACTTCCAATTACTTTGCTTTATAATAGCAGATTTTCTATATTCTGATCATACGTTACATGTACAAATATCGAAGTGAATAGGAGGTTATCCAACTCATCGGAGAAATATTTTTATAAGATTGCATAGGAAACATCATTGTTTACGTTTCTTCGTTCCCCGTTTTTAACAGTCTCTTCATACATGTCATAAATATATCTCTGCATTTAATTCATGGAATTTTAATCGTAATTTACCTTGTTTGCCTTGGATTTACATTCATTTAAGATTCTGTTTTGACAAATGTTCATACGAAAATTGTACAGTGGATGAATTATGGGATATTAATGATAAAAGTGTTGTATTATAACGTAAAAAAACTATATACATTTGCACCATCTCGTCAATTTAGCCAGACTTATCCATAACGATTATAAATGATATCTGGGAGTCTGAAACTCAGAAAAAATATACTCATCTGAACATGAATGAAGCATTTGCCACTGGACGTTCGGCTACAAACAAAGTCATGCATTTTTCTTTGCCTTCTTCCATTTGTCTTCAAGTTATATAACAGTATACTATTCCAAGAAGAGAACTTCCCATACATGTACTTTTTATTATAAAATAAAGTATATGAATCAGTCATGTGAGTGTTGGATGATGCTGTAAAATAGTTTTGTTTAAAAAAAACAACATCACAAACTAACTGACTTAAAAAAGTCACTTTAGTGACGGTTCATTATTATGGATACAGAGAGAAAATAAGGGTGCGCTAAATTTTTAGATATGGTATAAATACACCTTACCGCTAGTTGTCTGCCATTACTGGATATCGCACAGGTTCCCGTAAAAATTTGACATCATAAAACAAAATATCTGACGCCACAATGGAAAAGTGATTGTTGTATGCTTCAAAAGTTCAAGAGGCCGGGTCAGCCAGGATTAGCAATATAGGTGTATTGTGTTCAAAAGTTAGTGTTATTTTTATCATACGATCCGTCCTGACATAGAAATATTATTGGTTTACAATGAGGCCATATTTATTTACATGATAAGTGTAAATAAGTTCAGTTTTGGTTGATATGGTCAAATAATTTTGTTAAAATGACTCAGTCTGATACATGTATATCGAAACTACTGAAATTTGTTTACAATTCAATATTTTGAATAAAAAGAGGACTTGCAGAAAATTGCTGGTACTCTAAATTGATGTGAAAATTTTTTTTAGCCAATGTGTTACAATATTGCTGTCATTTGAATTATACAATCCATCGTGATATGTAACTACATGTATAAGTGATTTACTATGCGGCTATATATATATATATATTAAGATTTACATTATAAAGTGTAAATATGGTCAGTTTTGGTTGATGCTGTCACATATGGTCAGTTTTGGTTGATGCGGTCAAATATGGTCAGTTTTCATGGTTTTGGTTAATGCGGACAAATAATTTTGTTATATCCATGAGTCAGTCTGAGATATCAAAACTACTGAAATTAGTTTACGATTCAAAATTTTGATTAAAAAGAGGACATGCTGGCACTTTAAACTGATGTGAGCACGCGCAATATAAAATTCTACTCGGAACAATATTCCCAAATATTCATGCAATAACCCTATAATATAGATCATTTGTATTATAATGATAATACACTCCATCCTTACATAAAAATATTACAGATTTACTATGCGACTAAGAGTTGTATAAAAAAGAGCAAATATGGTCAGTTTTGGTTGATGTGGTCAAATATGGTCAGTTTTGGTTAATGCTGTCAAATATGGTCAGTTTTGATTGATACAGACAAATAATTTTGTAACATGAGTCAGTCTGAGGTATGAAAACTACTGATATTTGTTTCTGATGCGATATTTTGAATAAAAATAGGAAATGCTGGCACCCTCAATTAATGCGAAAAAAAAAAAATTGTGGTCATTGATTTCCAATATTACAGTTATTTATATACTACAGTCCCTCTCGAACTAAAATTATAACTGAATTGCTGTGCAGCTATATAGATTTACATATTAAAAAGCAAATATGGTAAGTTTTGGTTGATGCAGTCAAAAGATTTTATTACACGACTCAGTCTGAAGTATAAAAACTACTGATATTTGTTTATGATTCAATATTTTGAATAAAACAAGGACATGCTCATTGGAGGATCAAGGGGAGGGGGTCCAGGGGTTGGAACCCCACTTTTTTTTTTAACATCAATGCATATGAATGGGAGCATATAGTTGGATCCCCAGCCTGGATCTAGCTGCCCCTGCATGCTGGCACTATAAATTGATGTGAACAATTACATTTTTTTCCAAAATTGCTGTTACTTGTATATTACAGTCCCTCTAGACCTAAAATTAAAACTGAAGTACTGTGCACCTATATAGATTTGCAGAAAGAAAAAGCAAATAAAGGCAGTTTAGATTGATGCGGTCAAAAGATTTTTGTTAAACAGGTCGTCCGAGGTATGAAAACTACTCGTAAACAGATATTATATTGGTTATTGAGGTCCGATAATTTTGTTATGTGATAATGAGCCATCCTGACTACCGGAATAACAAATGTAAAACAATTCAAATAATAATGCCCCCCCCCCCCCTCCCCCTAATACTAACGGCCTAATTTATGTACAAAAATTGAGAGAAAAACAAAAAATTTTTGTAACACATCAACAAAAGAAAATCACTGAATTACATGCTCCTTACTTGGAACAGGCACATACATGCAGAATATGGCGGGGTTAACAGGTTAAACATGTTCTGGTCAGTTCTAGCTAGAACTGTCAGGATCAGTTCTAGGGTAGAACTGTCAGGATCAGTTCTAGGTAGAACTGTCCAAATCAGTTCTAGGTAGAACTGACCAAATCAGTTCTAGCTAGAACAGTTCTAACCTAGAATTGACTAAAAGGTGTCAGGCTGACAGTTCTACGTACTGTTCTAGAACAGTTCTCCTGACAGATTTAATGAGAGGTTAGAAGTGATCTCCACTGTATATATATTATAATTAAATTATATTAGTATTTTTATTATTTGATTAATTTGCATACTACTAGACAAAAGATCTAGATTACTACTGATACAAATGTTTTATTTGACAGTATAAACGAAACGATCTTCATGGTATAAGTTCATCAAAAAACTAAATATGAGAAAAAAGTTCTAGATGCAACATATGGTTTTTCAGGGAGTGAAAAAAAGTGTCATAAGATTTTATTGCTTAATCGTTAATTAACGCATCTATAAAGTAATCCTTGTTGGCATATTTAGGACGAGAACTATTTACTCGAAGGGCGGGAAATATTAATTTTCACGTGAAATGTGGGTGTTTTTGCTAGGTAAATATACTTTGCAACACACCACCTGTGGACCAATCAGAGAGTAGAAAACAGCCTAAGTCATCAATGGGTCTTTAACACAACGAAAAAATATTTGCAACATGTGCAGGCTTCTGTTAGCCAATAAACAGCTAAACTTGATTAGCAAAAATTGATGTCTATAAAAAATCTCAAAACATATATATAAATAGACCAAAATTTATAAAATAAAATACAAGACAAAAAAAAAGGCCATAGGATCCTGACTTGGGAGAGGTGCAAAAGGCGGCAGGGCTTAAACATATTTTGTGATAAAATATACGCCCCCCCCCCCCCTAAAATATCTCTAGCTTATGTTTAGCAATTTTTACTTTCAAACAATGCAAACGGAACTACAAGTTGCACATCTGTTTTCATACCTAAGTTAAGATCTGTACAAATAATACAGATTGAAATATGTAAATAGTGAGTGTTTGTGATGATTAATCTGTTTGAAATCAATGATAGTCTGATTAATTTCAAACAAATTTTAAAGCTGATTTATTGGTTGGATTTTATGAGCCGTAAGCGGATTATCAATACCAACAGTTGATACCAAAGTTATATTCGAACTCATACGAGGAAGACATACTGTCCACGTAATGGCATAAACGACGAAAGACAAAAAAAAAAAAACTCGAACTAATGCTAAAATAAGAATACCTACTTAAATTCAATCTATAAGAAAACAATATTACAGAAGAGTGTCCACCATGCACTCACTTGCACTGCACTACCATTTGAATAGTAGAATAGAATTATATATAATTGAATTGAAATTATATATAACTGTAATACACATATTAGTATAAAATATATAAACTGGAGTATACTGACAACAAATGATTGTATCACTACACTATAATAGTTATTGCAGTGGGGTTGAATTCCCTTCATTTATTCATTATTCACACACGAACTTGTCCAAGAAAAAAATATGTATGTACCATTACCTAATTTTCAGGTTTAGAGATATGATTTTTATTCTGAGGCAAGTGTTTGCGACCATCCACCAGATTTTGCGGTCATCCGATGTTCAGTATTTCAGTACTTTATTTTTTAAATATGTTATAGAGTTATGCGCCTTTTAACGCAAATCTATTACGTGTTTCGTAATAAGGTATAAGAAGATGTGGTAGGAGTGCACATTCAACAACTCTCCATAAATCATTATAGGTTAAAGTACGGTCTTAAACACTGACACCGACCAGGAATCTATAAAGGACCCCAAAATAACTAGCGTAAAACAATTCAAACAGGAAAACCAGCCACAACTGGGTGTTGCTAAACGGCGGAAACGGAATACGGAATGGAAACGGAAAACGGAAACCGGAAACAGAAAGAATTAACATCTTTTCTTTTTGGTTATTTTATCTACATAGGTATGTTTATATAGTATTGCAAATGTTAACAAGAAAAAAAACAAGAGGAATGAATTTAAAATAAAAGATTTTGAAGCATAAAGTATTGAAATAATTACCAGGAGATGTTGAGACTATGTTTTTGAAATATTTGATAAAGTCATGTGTACGTCGTTCGTGCGATTCCGGATAGTCTTTTCGACTTTTTTTTTTTTTTTTTTTTTTTTTTTTTTTTTTTTTTTTTAAAGTTTAATCAATGTCAATAAGATAGAAACCCAACAACACAAAATAAATCTATATAGACCTAAAAAAGATTGACATCAGCCACGATTCTATAAATAGGTTGTGAAGTAATAAACTTTTGGGGAAATCCTTTGCATCATTTTTTTTTTTTCTTTTTTCGCTTTTAATTGCCTTGAATCAATATGAGTGTTGTGGTGTATCTTGTTGCGTTGTTCTGCATTGGTGATTTTCGTTGTATCTTTTCTTGTATAATGGAAAGAAAACGTAAAAGAAACCTAATAGGACAATGGTGTATGGACAAAATCCTATATGGAAACCAGGGAACTAGAATAGAAACTTGTATATACTTTATTTTTATGAAAACAAATTGAGAAAATCTCTCACTAAACAAATCCTTTCTCACCCTTTTACAATACTCATGGATTTGTATAGTAAATCCTTGCAATACTGAAGTCAACTGATGATGTTTGGTATTTACATAGGAAAAGCATGTCTCCTAGAATTTAAATTAAAATAATACGAATTGATGTGCAAAAAGTGGCGAACTATTAGTAGCCTACATGGATATATACGATTTGCACAGTGCCATCACCAAGTTAGTCGTAGTCATGTCCTTAGGTTTTCAAAATCAAATTGTCTACGCTGCTTCAAATATCAATCCGCTTAATTCTTCTCTGAAGATTCAATTCCTCTCAATTGTGTATAGTCAGCTATAAAAGGCCCCGAAATGACAATGTTAAACAATTCAAACGAGAAAACTAACGACCTTATTTATGTACAAAAAAAAATGAAAGAAAAACAAATATGTAACATATAAACAAACGACAATCACTGAATTACAGGCTCCTGACTTGGGACAGGCACACACATACAGAATGTGGCGGGGTTTAATATGTTAGCAGGATCCCAACCCCTGCCCCCCTATATATATATAACCTGGGACAGTGCTATAAAATTACAACATAAGAACGAACTAACTATAAAAATCCGTTGAAAAGGCGTAACTCCTCAGATGGACACAAATACAATTGGACATGGCCGGGTACTTCTGCATCCCAATAACAAAAAGACACTAGATACAATTCTGCGAGTACGCGCAGTTAACTGACAGCTATTTAAAAGCCATTAACAACTAATAAAAAAATCATGCATCGGAGACGTAAACCATTGATGAATGATATTATGATAATCTAGACGGTAACACATTATGTTGGACTATACTATATGCTACATCATCTTGCAGAGAATGCATGTTTGAGATAATTAATTTGCGGAAATGCACAAATGTCTCCTTTTGTCCATTCATCAGGTATCAAGCTGGTATTGATGATTGTTGAAAAATAGGTGAATAATAATATGATAGCTGCTAATTCATTAGGTCTTTCCACCTTTCCGTGTGGAAAGACCTATTGATTTTGTTCTGATTATTTTTTTTTTCTTCCGCCTAATTTTTTTCTTGCGGTGTAAAAATGTTTCAAAAGATGTCGCTTAGTTTTTTTGTATATGAGATCATACAGTCTATACGCTTTTGAAACTCACCCTGTTTAACCGAACACTCTTCTTTGTAAGAGTTATCTCCCCAAACAATGTTTTTCTTGTTATCAGATCTCCTCCGCAACCGTAAAAGAAAGCGACAAATTTATTTTTCCAAATTGCTCGTTATATCCTCAGGATGTTACGTTTTATTTTGACCGAAGCTTTACGAAGACCCCATATGAGATTAATTTCCCCTTTTGTATTGAAATAAGTGAAATAAATTTGTAACTGGAAAACCATAAGTGATAGAGGCCTAGGGTCTTTTGATTTGAGGCCCTTGCTCAAAAAGTATGAAAATGAGGTCAAGGTCAAAGGTCAAGGTCATGTTCAAATTTTTTATTTCGGCTTGTTATCTCTTATTTTCAGAAATCATACAAGATATCGACAAAATATTTTCAGAAAATTGTTAGTTGCGACATGTCGTAACATGTAAATTTTACTTAAAAGGGTACGTAACATTTAATGCGAGTTTTGCCCCCTTTTATATCTAGAATTAGTTGTATGGTAACATAACTCATTAACAATATAAAGTAGAGGCCTAGAGTCTTTTGATTTGAGGTCCTTGGTGGATGACCTTGACATTGAGCTCAAGGTCATAGGTAAATTTAACGTTCTAGATTTTGACCTTTGCCTTTTCCTCTTATATATACGTGATAAAGCCATGGGACTTTTGGCAAAAGGTTGCAAGCAATGTGACCTTGAAAAATCCAACCGGAAGGGACATTTTGTAAACCGGAAGTAGCCATTTTTTTGTCCTAATTTAATGTAAAAGTATATAGAACCATCTATTTTTGGAATCAGTGTCAAGTAAACTATCAAAACATACCGAAAGTAACATCTTTTAAACTGGAAGTAAAAAATGATCTCCTTATTTATATCTTTTTGTATAGAAACCATACATTTTTGGAATCAGCGTTCAATAGGCTGTCATTTGACGCTAAAATTAACCTTTAAAACCGAATTTTAATATTTTCATATAAAAAAGATCCTTACTGGAGGAAAGACCATCAATGGTTCTCTGAACAATTGGTTTTTAATTTTATATTTTTTAGGTCTATTTTTTTACATTTTATGGCCTATTTCTTCTGGCCCTCATACTTTTTATGTATTGAATCCATATTTTAATTTTGTTCTCGCCCATACTTAAGGTATTATGTCTTCCAATTTTGGATGTAACGGTTTTTTTAGTGGTACATATTTAGTTGATGTCTTCTTAGTTGATACAATTATAGTGAAATGTTCATTCAATGCTTTTGCTCTGTTATGGTCGTTTTCTGCTGGTACTAAGACCTGCTTTAGTCTTTAGTGGTACACTTTGCGAGAGATATTTTTTATCTGACCTGGTCCTGCTAAGTGAGCTTTTCTCGTCACTTAGCGTTCGTCGTCCGATTTCGTCTTTGTTAACTTTTACAAAATTTCTCATTATATGTAGTCTCTGAAACTAATGGGCAAAATGTTATTAAACATATGTCTTTTAGGGAATCGCCTGATAGTTTTGGTTAAACAGTCACCATTCAATTTGGTGTATCTAATTTAAAAACTGTGTTGGATAACCCTGCCTGTCAGCCAAGTTAGCCGACATGGCTTAAAGTACAGCATAGGGATAAAATGCAAGTGCTTTCTATTATGAAACGTTATGAATAACGAAAACCTGATGTGAAAAACATGTCTAATCTGACATCGGACTCGGACTTCTTTTAAAATGAGTTTTACTGTGTGTATGCTTCATATGTGTTTCTTTATTCTACATTGGCTAGAGGTATAGGTGGAGAGATGGGATCTGACAAAATATGTTTAACCCCACCGCATTTTTGCGCCTGTCCCAAGTCAGGAACTTTGTTAGTCTTGTATATTTTTTTAATTTAATCTCATTTATATGTTTTGGAGTATAGTGTGACGCTCATTTTCACTGAACTAGCACACAATTTTTTTAGGGGTCAGCTGATACCACCTCAGAGTGCGGGATTTTCTCGCTGCGTTGGAGACCCATTGGTGGCCTTCGGATGTTGTCTGCTCCTTGGTCGGGTTGTTGCCTCTTTGACATATTCACCGTTTTCATTCTCAATTTTATTGGAATGTTGAGCTCTACCTAATGTCCATTCACGTAAAAACAGTCAAATGACTTCTTACAGGAGTTAGCGACCTTATATGACGAATTTTCTCGCTTGCATTTTCGCCTGTTATATTGAAATATATGGTAAATAGATAAAACGTTTAATAGCAAAAATTAGCAAGACAAGATCATTGATTTTCATAGTTCTTTATTTCTCCCCTTAAATTCCGTCTATATTAAAGTTTTATTCCGTTTCCGTTTCCGTTCCGTTTTCCGTTTCTGCCGTTTAGTAACACCCGGCACAACTATCCATCAGCGTACGAATGACATGGATGTAAGCAAAAATACATGTAGGTTGCAACAACGAGCAAATATAATTATGTAATCTCAGCATATAAACTTTATTGAAATCGATATTTGACAGATTCATAAAATTAAAAAAAAATTGTGTCAAGATTTCATGTGTAAGTCAATAAAAATATCTGTTCTACAAATCGTAACGTTTGTTAGGAACTATTGGCTATGGCTATATCTGTGGTTTTATGCTATCTTCAACGCTATCAACTGAGTTATTTTGAAAGTGACAACAGTGTATATACTTGATGTTATAATTTAAATGACTGTGTGCCCCACGAAATGTCAACTATATATGAAAAAAGACTCCATAACCCCTTCAGACGCAATATCTTGATTGAAATACCATTAGTTTCTTTTTGTTTTATGTTTTGTTAAATAAACCACAAACAGTAGACAGGAATTACCAAAATAATATTTTGTTTAGTTTGTTCTGTTATGTTGGACTGTAACACCACTATGCCAGGTGGATCCCGCTAACATGTTTAAACCCACTACCAGGGCCGTAACTACATTGAGGCAAATGAGGCAAATGCCTCATGTTTTAAATTTCCAAAAAAAAAAAAAAAAATTAAAACAAAAGATTGTCTTCATATTATTGTCTTCATATCAAATTGTTTTCACTGAAAGTGTCTTGCAAGAAGCAAGTTCTCTTCACTCTCTGATGTCGCCCCTGCATATTTTTCGTAATCCATGTTTCTATTTTACTTTTGGTTTTCAGAGTTGATGGTCTATTGTTTGTATTTCTGTGTCCCGGGTTTGTCTTTTCTTTATTTATTGTCCTACTTAATGACTAGTCTGAGTGTTGATTTTCAATTGTAAACGTGTCACACTGTGTAATGTTGCATGTCCACCTATGTCCAGGCATTTTGCGAGAAAATGTTTTAAGAATATACGATGCTACTGGACACAGAAAAAAGTGGTCGTTTCTGCATGGAGAATTGAACTTGATATCAAAGAATACGAAACTGCCTTTCTTGTATATAAAACCATGCCCAATTTTTCTTAGTATGGATTGCAAAATTAGGTATTTTCTGTAGGTGAGATATGCACAGAAGTGATATATATATGTATTATAAATATAGAAAATTGAATATCTTAATCAACGACAAAATTAAAAAAAATAACTGTATCATATATCCAAGCGCCTGTGGATAAAAGTAGATAGCTGACATGGTTTAAATTAAAGTAAGACCACCAATTTCCCGGTATCAAATCATTTGTTGAAAAAAAAAAAACATCAATGTATTGCCATATGACCTTTTACATTCAAGGGTTAAATTTGCATTAAGTCGTGTTCAGACCCTTGAACAGAAAATAAAGGAATATGAAGTACACGTGCACAGGAGCTGATCGCACACAATGTCAATGTATAGAAAAAAATACAAATGATCAATGGTCAAAGTTTTTATTCCTGTTCTTCATCTTGATAGTTGCTGGAGGGTCTTCAATAATGAAAGAATCATAAATACCGTAAAACGAGGTCAATATGGTCCCTAGTGTCGACTTGAGCAGTACCAGTATTTAACGTCACAGGCACTTGTCTCAGAAAAAAATTTCCTATATACCTTATTGTTATAATAAGGTATATAGGAATTTTTTTTCTGAGACAAGTGCCTGTGTTTAACGTATATATTTTACTGCACTAATGACTGTCACTATATTTAAATCTAGTCATAAAAAATCTCAAGTCAGCACAATACAAACAAGAACAGACAGACAGATCCGGTATTAATGATTATGAGAATTAAGATTTTAGCTTTATCCTACATATCGGTCTTTTAATGTTTTGAATTTCCCTAAAACTTTAAAGTCTTAAATAACAATGAATCTATGTTTTTGCTTTGAGACCAGAATATTGTCGAAAAAATAGCTAAAAATGATTTGCGTTTCTATGTCAAAAAGAGTCCGGGAAACGCTCAGAATGCACGATTTTGCGTTATTTTTCTCAGAGCTTCTGTGGCCTTAAGCGGCCCCCAGACCCCTCGCCAAAATTTTGCCTCAGTATTAAAAGCGGCTAGTTACGGCCCTGACTACATTCTGTATGCATTCTGTATGCATGTGCCTCTCCAAAGTCAGGAGCCTGTATTTCAGTGGTTTGTTGATGTGTTACATATTTGTTTTTTGTTCATTTTTTGTACATAAATTAGGCCGCTAGTTTTCTTGTTTGAATTTTTTTATATTTCCCATTTATAACTGACTAAGTGGTATGGGCTTTGCTCATTGTTGAAGGTTGTACGGTGACCTATAGTTGTTATTTTCTGTGTAATTTCATCTCTTGTGGAGAGTTGCCAATCATACCACATCTTCTATTTTATATCTACAAAATATGAAGCAAATAGCTTGTACAAAGCACAACTTTGATGTGCTTACAAACCTACCATTACAAATAAATGATTTTAATTTGATTGTTTTTTCTCGGTGGTCTGTTTTTTTTTTTTTTTTGCCATTGTTTATTTATTAAATGTTCTCTGAAGTACAGTCACCGATATATGAGGTAAGAGGTGAAATAAGTAAATATGTATAAGTTAAGTATTTGAACTTGCTTTCAACACTGCGATCATTATTTTTTTTAGAATTCTTTGATAGTTTTGAGGTGTTGTGGCTGTGTGCCAATTAAAATTACCGAAGTATGTGTTGCAAGCGCAATAAGAGAGAAGACACACTATACACTAAATAGAACATTAAATCTTGATAAATAATCTGAAGCCACACGAAACTGAATCGTCTTCATACTGCTCTTGACTATTGAGGGGTTTCGAAATTAGCTTTTTTTAGGCGGTTAGTTTTAATTGGTAGAGAAGCTTGGGTGTCTGGAGAAAACAACCGACCTTCCGTAGATAGAGTCAAAGCCCCTTTCCAAGTGCGGGATAACTTGTAATGTATTGAAATGTACGAGTGGTATCTCATAGATTGTCAGAACTTTGTGCCCTACTTTCTCACAGTGAAATATCTTACTCCGGATAAAAAAAATCACAACTTCTGTAACATTTTTTTCCGCAGGATTTAATTTTGCTTTGCATACACAGTACGCTCAATATGATATACGCTTCATGATTATTTCCACTCATAAATAAATATTTCAATTTGGTAAATTTCCAGAATTATATAAACATTAAATAAATGTATTTCACGATATTAAGATATCCTTTAAAAGTTACGTTGTAAATAAGATTTGTTATACAAATGAAATAATTCGTGTATGTATACAAACATTTTACAAAACAAAATAATATTGTGTATCATGGTGTATATGGATCTTAAATAGTAAATTGAAATACACCTATTCAAATAGACGAACGCGTAATTTTGACTGCAGATTTCCACCATAGAAGTAGAAAAAATATCCCTCAATACTGGCACCTAACCGACGAATTGCTTTGAAAAAAAAAAACCAGAATAAAAAAAAATGAAGAAAATGGAACATTTAATAATGTACGAAACTAAGATACAACCGATTTCCTTCCTTCCATCGTTGATGCTTTTTTTATTATGTGTTGAATCTTTTTGAAATAATTAACTGTAAACGACATGATATCTAGTTTGAGATGAGACATCTAAATGAAGAACATGTTTGCGTCATATTGTTGGCAACCGGTATATAGATATACGCTTTGTGTTCGGAAGTAAATTCTGAGTCTTGCAATGTTTGTATGTAATTTACATGACTACATAAATGTAAACACCATTTAAATGGAACGGCGCTTTGGAAGTAGGCAACAGTAAAAAAATTTCGCTATAGTGTGACAGTGGAAATTCACGTTTCACTTCTTGTTTCAGATTTTCATGTTTTATTGTTTATATTTATATGTTTTAATAAAGATTCTTATTTTCATGATTTCTATAATAAAAGTTCATTTCTAAGTTTTATAACTTTACAGATATTTGATTTCACATGGAAAAATATAGTTTCGTAACTTCTAATCTTCATAGCATTGTTTGGTAAAATTACGTTACATAAAGAATTTACAAGTCAATTAATTAAATACTTTTTCACAAAAGATAGCAAATAAAGGATTACATAATTTAGTACAATTTCCTTCTCAATTATTTAGTTAATCCGTCTCTAAGTGACATATGTGAGTCACATGATTCACAGCGTTACCTTAAGTAACGTCGAGGTACCCCACAGGATTATTTAATGTTTTTCCTTTGTTAATCATAAGAAATTCCCCTAATTAACCTCGCCTGGAAACCAAGCTTGATACCTGGACAAGCGTTTCTGGTCACTTGCATTCGTGACCAGCAAACAATAAACATCTATTTTTATACAAGCTTGTTCTTATTCCAGTATTCTAAGTTCCAGTTCAGTGCAGTTCCAGCACAAGTTCATACAAGCAGTACACGGTCACTCACACTACTTAAACAAACACCAGCAAGTCCAGTAACTCTGTATTACCCTACCCAAACAAAGTTCACAGATTGGTGGAGCGTCAAAAGATAACGGTACCTATGCCAAAATCCAGACCAGAACAGAAAGGAGCCACTCCATTGAATTCAGTGCATCCTGCCACAAGATCTTTCTCAAATCATATTATAGAGGAAGAACCAATCCAAAGTATCACAGATAATTTTCAACAAGATATAGAAACAATGAAATCTGCTGTAAAACAGGAAGTGTCTCAAGTGATGGCTGTCACACCGAATTCTATGCCAACCCAAAATTTTGAAGAAAGACAAGAAACAAGGCAATACAGACAAGACTATGTGTGCTTCGGTTGTGGTAAGTCTTGCACTAATAGGAGATTATGTCCTGCTTTTAATGTTAAGTGCTTTAAATGTGACAGAGTAGGTCACTTCAAAGAGGTGTGTGGTTTAAACCTAAGAAGTTATCCCAGGAGCAACAATAGGCAACCCCATCCTTCTCAGAGTAGAAATTTCAATTCACGCCATCCTAACTCTTCAGCATAGGGACACGGGCCTATCCAGTCCCTGGGTAGGCACTCTTCAAAGAGACAGAAGAGACAAGCCCAGACACCTCCTTCTTCTTTAAAAACTTCTACTTCTTTTGGCAAAAACAAAAATAAGCAGCAAAATAAAATTCCAGAAATTGCACAGTTAATGAATTTATCAGGGAACAAAATGCAAATTGAAGTTTGTGGCAAACATGTCACAAGTTTAGTTGACACAGGTGCACAAATGAGTTGTTGTTCTGTACAATTACTCCAATTCTTAGGAATAAGTAAGGATAAAATCGAAATTTCAAAAATTAAAAGTGCTATGGGTGTTGGAGGTGAAGTTCATTCTGTACTTGGGTTAGTTTCTCTTCCTCTTATATTAGGCAATGTTGCCATGAGGTATAATTTTCATGTTTTTGACAAATTACACCAGCAAATGATTCTTGGTTTTGACTTTCTTCATGATGTTAAGGCTCATATTATATGTGATAGTGAGACTATTTTCATTCCTGATTCATGTTCGAATACTCTAAATGCTTTAGAGTTGAATTCAGGTCTTGCTAGAACAGTGAGTGGTACTTTCATTCCTCCTTTTCATCAGGCTAATATTCCAATTAGCGTTTCTTCTATCAAGAATCAGATTGCTTTACTAGAGCCTTTGCCATCTTTACCAAAACTGTCTCTTGCTGGTGCAAAATGTTGTGTTTCTTTAGATGATTCAAATCAGTCATGTTTGAGAATAATGAATCCGACTAAAGACAAAATTTTCCTTCCTGCAAATTATGTTGTTGCTGCAGTTACTCCTGTTAATTCAGAAGATATAATTTCAATGTCCGAGGACAATGATAAAGTCCAGAATTCTGACAATTCAAAGTCAAAAGTTCACACTGAAAAAGACCAAAATGTCCTTCAATTTGACTTAAGCAATTCCGATCTTACTGATGAACAAAAAGACCTACTTACAGTTTTCCTTCACAAAAATAGAAAAGTCTTTGCTGAAAACCTGAGTGAACTTGGACGCACTCACATGTATGAGCATGTAATTGAAACAGATGATGCCCCTCCTGTTAGAAAAAAGATTTTATAGGCAAACTCCTCATGTTTTCGATGAAATGAACCGTCAAATCGAACAAATGTTGAAATATGACATTATTGAAGAGTCTAATAGTGAATGGCAAAGTCCAGTTGTTATGTGTAAGAAGAAATCAGGGGAAATGAGGTTTTGTGTGGACTATAGGTTATTGAACAAGGTTACACGTCCAAAGTTTTTTCCTCTACCCAGGCTAGAAGATGTGTTCGATGCACTTGGTAAAGCCCAAGCTTCTATTTTCAGTACTTTAGATCTTCTATCTGGATATTGGCAGTGTGGCCTTGACCCCAAAACTGCACACAAAGCAGCTTTTGTAACTCCTAGTGGTGTCTACCAATGGAAAAGGTTACCATTTGGTTTGGCTTCTGCACCTTCCTCTTTTCAACATTTGCTTACACAAGTTCTCAGATCTCTGAATTACAAAATTGCTCTTGTCTATGTCGATGACATCCTTGTTTTCAGCAAATCCTTCGAGGAACATCTCAATCACCTTCAGTTAGTCTTTGACAAACTTATTTCTGCTGGGTTAACTTTGAAACCAGGAAAATGTCTTTTTGCTAGGAAGGAAGTGGTTTATTTAGGTCATACAATTTCAAAAGAGGATGTCAAGGTAGACACATCAAAGGTAGATGCTGTCAGTACTTTTCCTGTTCCTAAAAACCAAAAACAAATTCGTTCTTTTCTTGGTTTGACAAATTACTACAGAAAATTCATTGAAGGCTACAGTCGCATTGCTACACCTCTCAACCACCTTCTGAAAAATGATGTTCCTTTTGAATGGTCAGAAAAGTGCCAAAACGCATTTGATCTGCTCAAAAAGGCTCTTTGTTCTGCACCCATTCTTGCTTATCCTAATATGTCCAAACCTTTCATTCTTACTACTGATGCCAGCGGCACAGCTATTGGGTACATATTAGGTCAGTTAGATTCTAAAGGTCAAGAAAAGGTCATTGCTTATGGAGGTCGGTCATTGACACAAGGTGAAAGAGCCTGGGGTGTCAGTGAATTGGAATGTCTTGCAGTTTTAGAAGGTATCAAGTCATATCATGTTTACTTAGCAAACAGTCATTTCAAAGTTTACACAGATCATCAAGCTCTTAAGTGGTTAACAAACATTAAGCAGTCCACAGGTCGTTTAGCAAGATGGTCAGTACTTCTTCAGGGATATAGTTTTGACATTTGTTTTCGTCCAGGGAAGAAAAATGGGAATGCTGATTGCCTCTCAAGAAGAGAGTACTCTGATTTTCAATCTAGTTCAGAACCTGAAGATGTCATTCCTTCTGTAAATCTTACTTCTATCAGTTCACAAGAAAGTTCAGAGCCTTTACAGGTAAATTTTGTTTACACTCCTACAAATTCTCCCATTCCTTTTGTTATGGCACTTGATGCTGAAGATTCAGATAATCCAGTGATAGAAACAGACCCTGAGCCAACACAAATACAAGAAACTCACACTGAAGTTATGCCAGAAAACATAGGTCCTTTGCAAAAAGAATGTTTTGACTTTAAACATATCTATGCGTACCTTGAAAATGGCACACTTCCTGATGAATCTAAACTGTCAAAGAAAATTTGTTTAGAAGCAAGTCAGTATGCATTGTTAGACGGTATCTTGTACCATTTTTATCAGCCAAGGACACGAGGTAGAAAGAAAGACCTTTTTGTAAAATAACTTGCTTGTCCACGTCAATTTCGAAATGACCTTCTCAAATCCTATCATGAAATAGGGCACTTTGGTTTTGACAGAACCTATCTAGATATCAAAAATAAGTACTTCTTTCCGGGAATGTATCAAGCAGTGGCAGATTATATTAGAGGCTGTGATGCTTGTCAAAGAGCTAAACCACATGTTCATGCAAAAAGAGTTCCTTTAACTCCAATACCTATTACAGACACTTTTGCAAGATGGCACATTGATCTCATAGGTCCTTTCAAGGAAACAAAATTATGTTATCGTCATATTCTTATAGTAGTATGTGCATTCAGCAAATGGACAGAGGCTTTTCCAGTAAGATCTGAAACAGCTGCAGAAATTGCGGATGTTCTTCACAAAGAGGTATTCTCTCGTTACGGAAGTCCCACTAGCCTTGTTTCAGATCGTGGTCAAGGGTTTATGAGTAAAATTGTTGCTGCTGTAACCCAAATTTACAATGTGAAACACTATTTCACAAGTTCTTACCATCCTCAGACTAATTCAGTTGCAGAGCGAACAAACAAGACTGTCATACAATGTCTGAGAACCATTGTAGATGAAAATCAATCAAATTGGGCAGAACTCCTTCCAGGTATACTTATGGCTTTTCGCATGTCCCCATCAGCATCTTCTGAGTTTTCTCCATATCATTTACTTTTTGGTAAAGAAATGAACCTTCCTGTTGACACCACTCTGCTTCCAAAAACAGACATTAACAAAAATCTGAAGGTTCATATTGAAAACATCATGGATTGTCTAAAAATAGCCAAAAGGTGTGCAACTGACAACTTGAAATATGCACAGGAAAAACAAAAGAAGCATTACGACAAAAATACTGCCTTGCCAAAATTCGAAATCCAAGATTTAGTTCTTATATATAATCCTAAAGTGCCAGTTGGGTTAGCTTCAAAATTACACAGAAAACAAGATGGTCCATTCTACATAGTTGCCAAAGGACTGAATCATACATACAAATTGAGAAGGTGTGAAAACAACAAGATGCTAAAAAGCATGATCAATGCAAACAGGTTGAAAATATACACTCCCCCAGATCATCGTCCAGATCAAAATGCACCTCCTCCTGATGTTCCACGTCCAGACCCAAGGAGGGAAGAACAACCAAATTTCCAAAATCCAGTCCCTCCACTGAATCCAAACAATGATGAAATTATTCCAAATCAAGATGCTGATACTTCAGATACTGATGAACCTATAGATGATGGTTCAAAACAATTTTATGATATTGAAAAACTTGTCCAAAGTAAAAAGATTAATGGTGTACAACAATTTCTGGTAAAATGGGTCGGATACAGAGAAAAGACCTGGGAACCAGAACAAAATCTGCCAATTCAAATGGTGCGTCAATACCTTGCAACAAAAACACAAAGAGGAACCAAACGAAAGAAAAGAAAACGAAATAATATTTTTCATTAAGTTGCAAATTAATCATGCTTTTCATATTTTTCTATGATTTCATATTTCACATTGTCCTAGTATTTCATAGTGTCCTAGTATTTCCATTGTTCTAGTATTTCATAGTGTTCTAGTATTTCATGTATTTTCATAGTGTTCTAGTATTTCATATTGTTCTATTGTTTCATATTCGATGCAATCATATTCTATTCAAAGGTTAGTGAAAATCAGTGTTCGCAGATTCAGTTCTTTGTTCTATTCGAAAGGAGATTTCTAGTTCATTATTCCTTCCTTAATATATTAGTTCATTCGTAAGTTCAGTTCATTCAGTTCAAAATGTGTGCATGTTCATGTGCAGTACAAACACATTTTTTTTGACAAAGTGCTCAATAGTAATTGTTTTACCTTGATCTTACATTCAGAATATTCATTTTGACTTTGGCAAAACTTTGATGTCCACCTGTGCTTATTTTCTTATAACTTTGTTTTCTGTGTATTGATGTCACAATTATGAGGAAACTCATGTTCATAGTGCTAAAAGGTAGTTATAAACCCTAAACCGACATTCAGTGCACACTCTAACACCTTCTACCTTTCTTTTCTCTAGGAACCTTAAGTTTTGCCACAGTCTTAGTATGGATGTTTCTGCTGAATGTTTTAGCTGTGAATGCAGAAAAGGAAAAACTTGTGCAACGCACAAATTATGGAGTTACTTTTGTCAAAGAGGCGGATATAGTCTTTGGAAGCGAACACTGGTTTCACACATTCGAGATTTCTTTTCCACATAAGATTCATAAATTCTCCTATCCATCATGTGATATTATTCATCAAAACTGCTTCATTCTTAATCAAGTTATTTCGCATTTGTCTGCATTGAAAACAGACGTTGCTTCAAATGTTAATAGTACTGTGGAAATAATTCATAAGCTAATTCCAAAAGCAGATTTTAAAATGAATACAACAAGTACACAAAGTAGGAGTAAAAGAGGATTGTTCAATTTCATCGGATCCATTTCCAGATCTCTATTCGGCACAGCAACAGTGAAAGACGTTCAAAAGTTAGCCAGACATGTAAACATTTTGATAAACAGAAATAATAAATTTGCTAAAGCAATGACAGAACATGATCAGTTGCTGTCATCCTTCATGTCAAAAACTGATGAAAGATTTCAAAATACTGTATTAGGTGTTCAGCAAAATCATGACATTATGGTCAACCTTACTTCAGAAACTTCAAAATTTGTTGCACACTTTGAAGAAGTCAGTGTAAAACTTTCAAATTTACTTATTGATCAGATGAATTTATCATCATCTGTTAACAAGTATTTAGAAGAATTGAAAATAGGGATACATGAAATGGTAAAGGGAAATCTATCACCTTTTCTCATTTCTCCAAATACATTGTATTTTGAAAAATACACTCAAGCATGTTCAGCTTATTCTAAATGAAAAGTTCAAAGGATTCTACTTGTTAAATACTGATCCTGCATATTATTATTCATCTTCACAATTGTTGTATGCCAGAAATCATTCTACTTTATATGTTACTTTGAAATTTCCAATTTCTACGTTTTCATCACCTCTTGCATTGTATAGAGTAAACTCATTTCCAGTACCTATCAATTCGTCAAGCAATCATGGCACCAAAATTATGGACCTTCCTGAATATTTCGTTGTTACAAGTAATAATCAATATTACAATCATATCTCTTATTCTAGAATCAGTTCTTGTACAGGAAAAACAACATTATATTGTTCCTATAGTTTACCACTTGTGTCAACAGTTTCAAAAACTTGCATTTCTTCTCTGTATTTTAATTCGAAACAAGATGTTCATGAACATTGTGATTTTAGATTCCTCATGAATGTTATCAAACCTACAGTTGAAGAAATTTATGACAATACTTTACTAGTGTATAAAATGAACACTCTTGCATTTGAGTGTCCAAACAAACATAAAATAGTTAAAGGCTGCAATTTTTGTTTTATCCAATTACCTTGTATGTGTTCTTTGTCCACAGATTCTTTGTATATTCCAAAGAAAATAGAAAAATGTACAAATTATAAAGACACAGTTACTATTCTCCATCCAATTAATTTAGCATTAATTCAGCATTTCTTTGATTCTGACACCTACTCTTCCATACTAGGAGATACTACTTTCACCAAGCAAATTAATATTCAAATACCCTCTATTAATATTTTCAACCATTCTTTTTCTAATATTATTGCACAAGACCATAACCTTCACCTAAGTTTAAAACGCATTGCACAAGCTACCCTTAAACAGAAAACTGTCTTCAAATCCCTCTCTGAACCTCTTATTAATGGTGATATTTCTATGGATGACTCATGGCTTGATCTTAATACCATTCTTATTATTTCTTCTCTATGTGTGTCAGGTATACTTGTCATTGCATGTATAGTACTTTTTAACAAGATTCGCATTCTAACAGCCACACTTCTATTGCTTCAAAAGATTCCTCGTTCACAAAGTTTATCCATTCCTTCTCCCTTACCATCCTTTATTTACAAGCACCTTGCAACAACTACTGAATCCTCGCATGTTCAAAGCATTTTTAATACACAATGTAATCCTTGGCCTTTTGTTGCTCTGTCTTTTACCATGACTTTGGCCTTAGTAATTGTTTCGATTTATTTCTTCAAAAAGTTCAACAACAGAAACCATACAAAAGTAGTACTGGAGATCACAAATGGGTTATCATGTATAACAATACCCATCGTTACCCTATCACTTTGTCCATCAGATTGGGATATTACTGCCCCAAACTGTATTCAAAATATGAGAATATCCGGAACATTTTGTACAAGACTACATGCAGATTTTGATAATTTTTCTATTGTTAATATAAATACTAAACATGAAGTTCCCATTCCTGAAGATATTTCAGTAAATCCCTATACCGCCAGTAGACTTAAAAAGATGTTTGGTACTCCCTTCTTCTGCCATGTTTTAATCACACACCACAATTACTTTACAAGAATAAAGTAATCATTTATTCATATACTATTATATTTTTATTGATGGACATAATCTTATACTTGTGCATGACTTGGTACAATCTTAGTCATCTTGTTTTTATTGTTGATCTTAGTCAAGAAATTCAAATTTTGCTTAATTCAACAAAACCATCCAAAATTTCATTTTACTTTTTCGAATAAATTTTCAGTTCAATATTCATGATGGTAAATTTTATTCTTTGCGGACAAAGAATTTTTCAGCAGTGAGGGAATATGTGACAGTGGAAATTCACGTTTCACTTCTTGTTTCAGATTTTCATGTTTTATTGTTTATATTTATATGTTTTAATAAAGATTCTTATTTTCATGATTTCTATAATAAAAGTTCATTTCTTAGTTTTATAGCTTTACAGATATTTGATTTCACATGGAAAAATATAGTTTCGTAACTTCTAATCTTCATAGCATTGTTTGGTAAAATTACGTTACATAAAGAATTTACAAGTCAATTAATTAAATACTTTTTCACAAAAGATAGCAAATAAAGGATTACATAATTTAGTACAATTTCCTTCTCAATAATCTAGTTAATCCGTCTCTAAGTGACATATGTGAGTCACATGATTCACAGCGTTACCTTAAGTAACGTCGAGGTACCCCACAGGATTATTTAATGTTTTTCCTTTGTTAATCATAAGAAATTCCCCTAATTAACCTCGCCTGGAAACCAAGCTTGATACCTGGACAAGCGTTTCTGGTCACTTGCATTCGTGACCAGCAAACAATAAACATCTATTTTTATACAAGCTTGTTCTTATTCCAGTATTCTAAGTTCCAGTTCAGTGCAGTTCCAGCACAAGTTCATACAAGCAGTACACGGTCACTCACACTACTTAAACAAACACCAGCAAGTCCAGTAACTCTGTATTACCCTACCCAAACAAAGTTCACAATAGTATTAATAATTGGGACGCTATATAGTATTATGATAATACTATTTTAAAGAAAATGGATTCTAAACTTTCATATTACATATGTAAGTATAACTTTGTATTGAAAGCAGGTAGTCGTTTTTATGTGTGTTACACTTTTAAAAATAAGCTGCCGTTATTTGTCGGAAATAAGTTTTTCTTGTACATTTTGTAAGCAGAAGATTAAAGTTTCATCCCATTGTAGTCAAATACCAGTAATAACAGTTCTAACATGTCTCTATCAAATCAATAGGCTTTCAGATGGTTACTTGGTAATTTTCTTACAAACAAAGGAATTTGTGATTTAGATGTGAATATCGGGGTTAGAATTATTGATTGGCAAGTTGTACATTATTCCTGTGATATTTCTTCCTAGCAACAGTAAAATTGCCTTTGTCAAATTCTTCTAATCATTTGTCAATTATTTTGATAAGTGCTGTGTGGCATGACTGTTTTTCTCTAAATCCAGATTGTTGTTGTACTAATAGTTTGTATTTAGTTAGAAATGAATACAATTGTTTAAACACAGTCCTTTCAAGAATCTTGGACACTGTAGGTTAAATCGAAATAGGACGATAATTGTTAGGATCATTCTTATTACCGGCTGGGAATTTCTCGCTACATTGAAGACCTGTTGGTGACCTTCTGCTGTTGTTTTTTTTTTTCTATGGTCGGGTTGTTGTCTCTTTGGCACATTCCCCATTTCCATTCTCAATTTTATTTGAAAATTGAAGTTACTTTTGCATACTTTAGAATATCAAGAAATATACCTGTAAATAAACTACGGTTTATAATATGAGTGAGAAAATTTACAATTATTGATTTTGATACTTTTAATATTCTTGGGCCAACTCCATCGGTCCCGGCTGATTTATTAATATCTAGATTTGTAAGATATTTAAAGACATAAGCATTTCTGACAGTGTATAGTGAACCAAGCATATCTTACACAGCTTTTATTTCAGAAAAAAATAACATTAACTATAAAATATCATTGCGTATTTAATGGTTATACACGAACGAACCTGATTTTTATTTCAGTATAAATATCTCATTATATTAAATTGTGGTAAAAAGAAGAAAAAGGCCTGTTCTTAAATTTTTCCTGATATGGTATTTTGATTATTCGATTTAATGGATGAATAATCGATTAAGCTAAAACAAAATACAGACAGCGAGAAAATAAAACACGCTAAACATGAACATAGGAGCAAATCCATATGACGTTCGTGAAGGCAAATAATACAATATACTTATCGTATGTAGTGGTGACAGCAGTGATAAGGGGAGATTGCTGATGGAACAGCTAGAAAGCAGGTATCCTTTTCGCTGTGTCTATCATGAACGGGATTTTCAACCAGGTGTTAAGCTTGTGGAATACATGAGATATTTTATAGACAGAAGTGTAATTATTTTGTGGTTAATAAGTAACGAATTCTTTCGTAGTGTAAATTTGGAACTTGAACAAGCATTTACTAAATTATTATCAAAGAATGCAGGACACAGTCGTATTATCCCTGTTCTGGTAGCGGACGTCCCCGTTACACCCGAGTTTCGTGACATAGCATACATAGACTGGAGACAAAATGAACAGGAAGACATTGTTGCAGACATTCAAAATGAGTATTTTCGAAAAGGTAATTATCCAATAAGTAACGGTTTTCCAGTACACCTTTATAGGTTATCGAACTTATACAACATTTTAATAGCAAACATCTGCTTTTTGTCCCATCGTACGGCGTTTACATATTAAAGTTGATAATTTAACAATTCATCTTGCACATATCTCGCTAACAAGGATGTGTTAAGAGGCTGCTCTTATCTTAAAAAAAAAATGACATCAGCACTTCACAGTCGTTACTCAAACCACCACGTATTGCTTAACCAATACAATGTACAAGTGTGCGTAATTGTCATAGATATAAATATAAAATCGACGCACTACCTTCTGAACCGATGAAATCACATAGACAAGTGGAAGCATTCTATAAGCACCAATATAGAACTTGTACAGTACTGTTAAATGAATATTAATCTTTATAAATGTTGTTACATATGATGTCCTTTTGTGTACTTACCTTCACCACTCTTACCGTAAACATAGAAAGCAAAGGATGTATAACTGTTCATGTTTATACACATGTGATTGATGCTCTTAAAGCCCTTGATTATTTAAAATATTTTACACATTGACAGCATTCAGCATGCATTAGCAGGACAGACACCTAATGAATATCACTGCAATGGTATGTCCCGCTGACTTCATTGTTTAATTTGTATATGTTGAAAATCGTTTCTTTATTTATAACTGATAAAATTGAGAATGGAAATGGGGAATGTGCCAAAGAGACAACAACCCGACCATAGAAAAAAAAAACAACAGCAGGTCACCAACAGGTCTTCAATGTAGCGAGAAATTCCCGCACCCGGAGGCGTCCTTCAACTGGCCCCTAAACAAATATATACTGGTTCAGTGATAATGAACTCCATACTAATTTCCAAATTGTACACAAGAAACTAAATTAAATTAAAATAATACAAGACTAACAAAGGCCAGAGGCTCCTGACTTGGGACAGGCGCTTAACATATGCTTAACATATGCGTATCAAATAATCAGCAACGGGCTATATTCAACGCTAAAAATTTTAAAAAGTTTACATTATGTTGATTTTTTTTTGCTAGCTAATAATCCACCAGTGGTGTCTTGCATTGTCTAACTTAATTGTTTAAAATGAACGAAACTGTATTATTTCAATATTTTGCTATCATTAAGGTTTTACGGTGCAGTCCGGTGTATCCGCGCACCTAAGACTTATGTCTTCACTTCATTTAACTGATAAAACCAATAATTGGACAATATTGTGTGAATACATTCATAACATACTTTTATTTCATAAACTTATCAGTTTGTAGGGTTTCACCCTCAAGATTTTGTTTAATGGGTTTCCAAAATTGGGGAAACCCATTTCTGAGAGTTCCTCCAATGTCCGGTGATTTCGCGCATGCCTTCCAAAAATAGCTTATTTTGAATAGAGGAAATAAAAAGAAAATTACAGCTTATTTAGTTTGTCCCTCCGTCAGTCAGTCCGTCCCATGAAACTTTCGTCACATTTTTCTCAGGAACTACACATCCACCCTTTCTGTAATTTGGTATCAACATTTATATATGTCAGCCATACCGTGTGATGCGTTTTCAGATTCATCACTTGACAACTTCCTGTGTACCGAACACTTGTCTGATTTTACACATGATAGCCAAGTTGAAAATTTTCGTCACATTTTTCTCAGGAACTACAATACAAGGATTTCTGAAATTTGGTTTCAGGATTTATATAAGTCAGCTATACCGTGTGATGCGTTTTCAAATTCATCACTCGACAACTTCCTGTTTACCGAACACTTGCATATTTTTACACTATTAATATTATCCACTTGCGGCGGGGGTATCATCAGTGAGCAGTAGCTCGCAGTTTCACTTGTTTTTCTTGCCGTAAGCGGATTCTCAAATACAAGAGTTATCACTTTGTGAAATATTTAAAAAAAAAAGATAAAAGATGGTACCAAATTGATATTAAAACTCATAAGACGAAGACATACATTGTACCTACCACGTAATGGAAAAACAAAGAACGACAAAAAGACAAAATCTTTCTTAAGATACAAAGTAGAAAACTAAATACTGAATAGTTAAATATTTGGAAATGTCAATCCAACAGATAGTACATGTAGTATAAACACAATGATTGATTTATGTTGTTTTCTGTGTAAAGTACAAACATACATTTGTTCGATAACCCTTTCAGGTGATAAGAGGGAATATATTCAAGGCGTAAACCTATATGTAATGGGTTTTTTTTAAAGCATTAAAGTAAAAAATGGTGTACATCTGCGTCGATACTGATTTTTATAGTTTGTTCTTATAATGTGATGTTACAATACTGTTCCAGGTTAGAAAAATGTGTTTCAATATCGCAACATTATGTATTTGTCTGTTCCAAGTAAGGAACCTGTAGTTTTGTGATCGTCGTTGGTTCATGTATGTCATATTTGTTTTTCAAAAACTGTTTTGTGATAAATTAGGCCATCATTTTTTCTCAATTGAGTTGTGACATGTTTTTTCTTTGTCGGAGCCTTTTATAGCTGATAATACGGTCACATGTTTTTCACATTGTTAAACGCTGTACGGTTGCCTACAATTGCTCACACCCACTTTTTAAACTTTGGTAAATACATTAACTGGCAATCATATGACATCTCGTTATTTGTAAGATGATGGCAGTTTTTCGTACAGTGCAAATGGAGTTTTTTCTCTCAGTTTTTACTCGTTATCAGGTTATAGAGTGATAATCCTTTTAAAAGCTTTTTATTACAGTTTTTGTTAAGGAGGCTCGCGGATATAAGATTTTCAGAAAAAAAATAAACTTTAATTTTTCATTACAACTGTTATTAATTACCTTTAGTAGTTAATCTATCATATGGTACAAAAATCAATCCAAAAAATCAATTCGTACTAGCCCAAGGTGACTTTTAAAATGTAGATATCATTGAAAAAGCTCCAAATTATCTCTCTTTGGTGCAAAAATTCTGTTTTGTGGCAATAAAATTGAAATATCTTTTTTAACTCATCGGTGACATATATTTTTTATTGTTGTTTTCGAATATTCTGTACATAAACTAAATAATTGTAAAATTTTAGCGATTTCTGTAATTTAGTTCTTTTTTTTTTATTTCGATATTACCGCTATTCTATAAGTTTAACAGAAAGAAAGGACATTAACAAAAATGTTTGCTTCTTTCGAAGGCAGATTGTGAGCGTAAATGAACGGTGACCCCATTTTTTATTTCATTTTTCTATTAAATATAAGATAAAGATCATTTATAGAAAAATATAAGGGAGCGTACATTTTTCCATACACGTTTTAAAGTCCCCATGTGACTGCATGAGTGGAGAACGTGTTTTAACATTCAGCATAACAAAACGATCATCGGCTTTACTTAAGGATCGATTAATATGAAATGTTCAGAGATATTCATATTTATAAAAAGTTATCAAAGGTACCAGGATCATAATTTAATACGCCAGACACGCGCCTCGTTCAAACAAGACCCATCAGTGACGATCAGACCAAAATAGATATAAAGCCAAACAAGTACATAATTGAAGAGCACTGACGACCAAAACCTCAAAAAGAGTTCTGCCAAAACACGGCTAAGGTAATCTATTCCTGAGAATCTTTAGTTATTCGAATTGTTAAAAGTTCTGCAAACAGGAAATTTATAAAAAAAAAAATTAAAAATACCATATAATTGACATTTATGTCAACACCAAGTGCTGACTACTGGGCTGTTGACGTCCAACAGCAGTGGCATCGACCCAGTGGTTTAAAGTTTTAAACCACAGTCAACCCTAGTTATAAAAATATGAAAAAATATGTTTAAAAAAACAAAAAGTAGGATTAGTACTTTGAACCTGCTTGCAGTAACTGCAAGAATTTCTAGAAGTCTTTGACATTATGTTTCTTGAGCTGTTGCGGGCTTTGGCCTTTTTAAATGGCAGAAGCACGTGTTGCATGCGCAAAAAAAGAGAGAAAGCAAACTTTACAATAAATTGAACATTACTCTAGAAATGTATATTCACTCAAAAGCCATATGAATTAGAATCGATTCCACACTTCTCGTCACAATTTAGGGGTTCCAAAAGTCTCTTTTTATTCCACATGTTTTTATGTGAGGAAAATTCCTGTTGATGACAGGCTCAAATAGTTGTTTTTCCTACGTTTGACTCTCTGATTTTGCCATTTATGGAATCTTTCCAATTTGAGTTTTCCTTGAAGTTCGCTATTTTTTTTTTTTACTTTTGAAGACATATACATATACATGTTTTTTACCAGCATTACAGTGTTGTTATAAATATAACCTATTTCTTATACGATTAATAGCTTACAATCGGTCGGTTGATCAATAAGCTGTGATTGTAAACAGGTATTGAAGAGGTTCGGAAAGGCGTTCAATATGTCGATGAACAATAAACTAGTATTGATGAGGTTCCAAAAGGCTTACAACGTATCGGGTGATCTTTAAACTAATATAGAGGAAGCTCCTAAAGGTTCACCATCATCTTCACTTATAGAAATGAAGTCTTGCTTTTTTATTAATTCGATATGAACGAAATACGATGTGGGATAGCTCAATGAAATAACAAGCAACTCTACCAATTACCATAAGACAAAACATTGATTGATTAGTGTTATTCGCAACTTTCAGCACTAATGTGCCGTTTAAGGCGGTCTGTTATAGTTGGTATAAAGCCGGAGTTTTTGGAGAGAACCACCGACGACCGCTAGGAACACTCACAATCCAAGTCGAACGCACATTTCTGCGTGCGGGATAATTCTCAATTTGTCGTAATGTATGAGTGGTATGAAATAGATTGTCAGAACTTTTTGTACTTCTCTCTTGTGAATATGCACAAGGAGTACAGGATTTCTTGTTATCATTGTATTTTAAAGAAAGTAAAATACAATCTAATGGAAATGCAGATCCTGTTTTTTAAGCTTTGAAGACGCTCAATATTACTTTCTGTTTAGGATATAACTACAGTAGCCAATGAAATTAAAGCCTTCAAACGTTTAAAGTCCTGTACAAATATGACAATGGAAGTATTATTTTTTCTTTTAATTTCCATGAACAGAAGATCATACAGTTTCTTATAAACAAACAACAAAACGGAGCGAACGGAGGAAATTTTACAAATGACGATGTTGATTCTTTCATGTCAATTTATTTAACAACGCCACGTGCCCCCTTTAATTTCTAGCGATAATTTTCATATCACTCGATTCTGATGAGAAAGAAAATTATCAGTCAGAGAGATCAAAGGAAAATATCGTAAAATGGCGATAAAAAACAATTACCTTTAGTGACTGTATGTACACTGTACTGTAAAAGAAGGACACGAGTGAACTGTTATTGTAGGATCGTAGAAAAAGAAAAAAAATAAAGAGAAACTATAAATCATGTAAGTAGAAATTAGATACATTAAAAAAAATGTCTTCTTATCACCTGCAGAAAACAAAAACAAAAACGTCTAAACCTAGTTAGGATTTATTCAAAAATATATGTATGATATGAATACTCAAAAGTTGTTTCTGACCATATGAATAAATCATATGCAGTTACTAATCACGTATGGTCCATATACTCACATGGTCCAGTCCAAATTTAAACTCATTTATTGTTAAGGACATATATCATACATTCATTCAACACACTTGAAAAATTAAAAGAGCGATTTGACTTATAAAACATGTACACAACGGGCTCACTATAACAAACGTGTAATAATTATTTTCAAGCATGAATATAACTTAAATTTGGTACATTTCCAGAAATATTTAGACATTAATGTTTTTCTCGATTTAAACATATCCTTTAAAGTGTTGTAAATAGATTAATTATACTTGTAGAATATTCATCCATATATACAAAACATTTTACAAAACCAAAGTATAGTGTGTATATGGATCATGAGTTTAAATAGTGAATATACGTGTTTAAATGGATGGACGCGTTGTTTCTCAATTCTGGCACTTTACTGGAGGTCTGAATAAAAAACTGAAGTTCAAACAAAAAAGATAGGCATAGCATTTAACAATGTACAAAAGGGAAGATGCAAACGTTTTGTTAGTTAATCGTCGATTATTTTTATTATTGTTTGTTGATTTTTTTTATCCCCTAGTTGAAAGTGACCAACTGTAAACAACATGCAGTCTAGTTTTAGAGGAGACATTTAAATGTAAAGTTTGTTTGCGTCATAGCTTTGGAAAATGGAAAAACCATTATAAATTTACGCTTTGTGATCAAAAGAAAATCCCAAGTCTTGTGATATTTGTTTAACAACTTCCTGACTACATAAATGTAAACACCATTTAAATGGAACGGCAATATTGAAAGAGATCACATTAAAAAAAAATACGCTATAGTATCTATAATCGGGACGATTTTTTGTAGTATTATACATCTATTTTAAAGAAATTGGATTAACAAAATTAATATAACATGTAAGTATACCTTTTGATTGAAGACGGTTAGTAGTTTGTATGTGGGTACTATGTCGAAAGTTTAGAAATACGCTATGTTTATCTGCTGGAATCAAGTTTTTCGTAAGTAAAATGTTCCCCCTGTTCAGTCAAATTCCAGGATTAACATTTATTTGTTCTCTCCGATCACACCAATATATTACACATGAATTTGGGAAAATGTATCATTTATCGGTAGTTTTTACATCTTCTTGTGATCTTACTACCTTATATGTTCGGGGTATTTTTAAGATGACTTAGCATTAATAATGCAATAACGTCATCTATCAGTGCAGCAACGTCACATGCTCAAGTTTGACCAATTTGATTATTCATGACATGTATGTCACTTCATTCATACAACCTAAATATTCCAACATTTTGTACAAAACAAAAAGTAGATTTACCAACTATTTCATTTCACTTCACGTCCGAGAACACAATTATCGTCCCTTGAGTTTCGTTGTCCACGAATAAAGTCCCTAGTTTGGATTATGTGTTACTTAACTTTTGTTTAAGCCTCTTCCAGATGTATTTCTTCATGCTTTGTGCCACAAATAGCAAGTAGGGGATAAAATTACGCTAAAAAAGTGTGGGTCATGAAATTTAAAGTAAAGTCGTGATTTGGTCCAGCTGAAAAAAGTTAAAAATTAGCAATTCAGAAGCTGTTAAAAGATTTATAGACCCCCTTACAGGACCGTACATTTTTTTTTTTAACCCTTTTTAGACAAAAATGTTGGGTTTTTTTTTTTCGTTTTTTTCCCTGTATGTAATGTAACTCCCCAGAATCCACCACTTGTTAGAATTTTGTTACATTTCAATAATTAAGCGCTTAAAAATATTGAATACAGTTGTCTGCTCTATGGTCGGGTTGTTGTCTCTTTGAAGCATTCCCCATTTTCATTCTCAACTTTATAATTCAGAGTAAGATTAGGTGTAAAGTAATATTTTTAACGCTTTATACTGCTTTATGACTTCACAAGCCATTTGTACTAAGTTTTAGAGAAACAATTTGCGAACTTAAAATGAAAGACTCCCTGACATTGCCAACTTGAGCATTTTTTAAGAAGAGTCATTTTGTAAGATGAAGCATCTGAGTTGCCGACGGTTTGGTTTTGAATTTCATCAAGAATGTCAAGCACCTTGTCATATTGTTTCAACAGCCAAGTTAATGTATCAGTTCGTGATGTCTATCGAGTTTCTGCTAGTGTTGGTAGTTGTCGTTTTTCCTGGCTGAATAAACCTTCTTATTGATCATACATCAAATCAAATTGAATCGCGATTTGACTTTCATCTTTCATTACAGATTTCATAATATTTTTGCGTTTACTGGATGCACTGATTAACCATGTGATTTATCCTAAAATTGCCATAAAATTTCTGACAACTGCGACTGACTGACAACTGTTAACAACGACAAGATTAAGACAGTGCGATCGAAAGTGCACGACATACTTCGCATTTGAAAGCTCTTTAGTAACTCTCGTCTTGACACCATATACTTCTCCAGTCATCGTAGAACATTCGTCATAACCTTGTTCTCTTAAAACTGTAAGGTCGAATCCCCATTCACGAAGTTTATTTAGTATTCATGTTGATATAGTCTCTGCGTTCGTTTTAACAAGCTCTAAAAAACCACAGAAATCTTCCGTTACATACTAAGCATCGTTTTCTGTATAACAATACCGGATACAGATAGAAAGCTGCGCTTGGTTCGAGTAGTCTGCGCATTCGTCTGCCATCACGCTGAAGAAATTAGATTGATTACATCTGCTTACAATTTAACTTCTAATTTCCAATTCGCAACAATGTATGAATTCATTCTGAGCCAATAATGACAAGTATTTCCAATAAGAACATTTCTGTTCAATATGTTCCTTAAGGACCAAGTCAAAAGAAGATTTGTTCCAATTCTCCCGTAATGCTTTATTCCGTTTACCTAGGGTGATTATTACGTCTATCAGAGATAAAAGACTAGCTCTATTTTTTTTTCAACTTTGTCACTGTATGCTTTGCTAATCGACTGGACTATAGATGGCCTTCTCTGATCCGAAACCGATAGTAGGAGACCACTTTTTTCAAGAGCTTTCAGGTGACGCTAGCTATTGGAATGGAGCACAAGACGACCTCTCTCTCTCCCAATGCGTTTTTCCAGTCATTGTAAGGTATGGTAACAAATTCATTGTATCGTGGATTTACACTAGGGTGATCCTGAAAAGCAATACATAGAGAACCGTAAACACCATCTTGTGGAGGAGAATATTGTAGCAAGGAATAGTCATTTTCCCATGATTTATTGTAGCTACGATTTTGGTTATTTTTAGGATATATATAAGAATTAGACGATGGTATCCATTTTGTCTTCAGTAGTTTCAGTCGATCTTTATCTGATAGAGAGCGCTTGTTGAATTGGACGGGATCACTGTAATCGATTGGTGATAATAGTATCTCAGAAGATGTTGAAGGCGTGTTTTCACTGCATGCTAGCGCAGGTTCTGATTCGGTCACTGATTCATTTCGGGATGGATTAATAGCTACTGAATCTCCCGTTTCTTCATTTTCCGCTTGTCGAGCTACTTTAAAGTAAGAATCCAAACTTCTTTGCTTGTTGGGGGTCAACAAAATGTTGCCATACAAAATGAATACATCGTTTGTCAAAACATAAAGTGGGTCAAACTTCCTGACCCAAACCCCGGATCAGCAACTGTGTTCACATAGCAATAAATTCATACAAGCGACAAACTCAGTTTGTTTGGGTAGCAGTTTATTTTGAATATCGGTTTGCGGAAAATGTGCCCGTTTGTCAGGATGTTAAATATATAATGACGGGATTAACGGGGGACTTCAAAAACAAGTTACAACGTACAGGCTGGCTTTTGGAAATGTCTAGAAAAAATCACTCGACACTGATCAGGACCGGTTATTATAAATTATATCAACTAAATTGAGGTGTCATGGAACCTCGGCTCTTGACATATAATTCACAGTTATAACTACATTATTAACAAGTTGATTAGTCTATGCACATATTATGACGATGCTTCTAGTTATAAACCATTTAATGTGGCGCAACATCAGAACCAGTGGTCCAGTTTCAATCAGCTTCGCAATATGCTCCTCAGTCTGATATGGTGAGACAGCAGGATTTTTATTATGCCCGCGAATGAGACATAGGAAAATCCCGTGCGGGAAATATTTACGTGCGCAAAGGAGTTGGCTAATGTTCAGCGATATCCAACAGATCTTAATATCGAACACACCCTGCAATTATGATTAATCACCTTGTTGGTCAAATTAATAACCGGTGCTATTAAAATAATACATGATTTGAACCATTTTTTTTTCTCGGTTTTTTTTTCGTATTTTTTTTTTGGGGGGGGGGGGTCAGCCCGAAATAGGAGGCAACTGCCTACATGCCTCCATGATATTTACGGCCCTGACTATTGGTGCTACATTTGTTTTAATTTGCAAGAATACACAGTTTTCATCACAGATTTTTTTTACCATAATTACTTTAAATTAACATTTCGTATTTACTAGTTGTACACGAAAGGACTTTGCCTTTGATTTTTATTTCATTATAAATAACCCAATATCATTATATTTGTGTAAAAAGAAGAAAACTGCAGGTTGTTACATTGGTTTAGATATTCTATTATGACTTTATACTTTATTTATCGTTAAAGCTGAAACAATTTACAAAACAGTGAAACTCGTTAACATGCAAACCATAAATACAGGACCGAATCCGTATGTCCTTCCTGAAGGCAAAGAATACCATATATTTATCGCATGTAGCGGTGAAGACAGTGAAAAGGGGAGATGGTTGATGGAACAATTAGAAAGCAGATATCCTTTTCGCTGTGTCTATCATGAACGAGATTTTCAACCTGGTGTTATGATTGTGGAAAACATGAGAGACTATATAGACAAAAGTGTCAAATCTTTGCTGTTAATTAGTAATGGGTTCAAACGAAGCTACCATTGTAGACTTGAAGAAACATTTGCTATTTCTGTATCCAATGAAACCGGACATAATTGTATTATCCCTGTATTGTTAGAGGACGTGACACTTCCTTCAGTATTGCGTCACATGACATATATCGATTGGAGACCACATATTCAGGGAGATGTTGTGGCTCAAATTCGAGAAGGCTATTGTCGAACAGGTAATTCATTAGTAAAGAGCACACACAGTAGGTTGTACTCACACACACAGTAGAAACAGTATACAGTAGAAACAAATCGTAATGAAAGTATTACGTAAATGAGACACCAACACTGGAACATGATTAACTTACAAACATCTCTAGCTCAATATTTAAAGATCCAAATCGTCCAGGGTCTGTGATAAAATTTGATAACTCTGCCACTTACACCGATTTATCAAAATAACTGCTCCAACAATATACGACACATTCTGACGAGGTTCCTAGTTTGGGATAGAAACATTCCAATGTGACTGTCTTAAACTAGTTTTATCTAGATTTTAATCACCCATATGAAAATATCTATCAGTATATAATTAACAAATTGAAAATCATCAACACTTAAAGATATTACAATAAATTATATTCATTCGTGAATTACATGTACATATGGTTACATAAGCTTTGCGTATAACGACATAATCACTTGTGACTTAAAACAAATCTTAGTATAAACTTCATAAAACTGTTATGATTGAAGTTTCAGATTTGTTTGTAAGAACGAAACCATTAGTCACAGCTTATTAAGCTAGCCTCTTGTAGTCGGAAGCACATTTTCATTAGACGTTCAACAATATGTGCCTTTTGTTCGTCAGTGCAAAAAGGAAGCCTCACCCTAATTAAACAAATAATAATTAATAACCATCATTTAATTACTTGAATTTGTGTGGGACCTTATCATAAGACCTTTCAAATCGTAAGTGGGTATTTGATTTTGTGGTTTTGCTCAACTTCTTCAAATAGATATACGAAGATGTGGTAAAGTGCCAATGAGACAACTCTCAATCCAAGCCACAATGTGTAAAATTAAACCATTATGCTCAAAGTACTGTATTTAACAAGTAGCCATAGCTCGCACCGAAATACACTATAAAGGTCCCAAAAAAGATTAGTGTAAAACCATTCAAACAGGAAAACAAACGGTCTAATCTATATAAAAACAAACCGAAAAACACTTATGAACCACATCAACAAACTAGAAACACTTATGAACCACATCAACAAACGAGAACCACTGAACATATATGTATAAAACTATATATAAAATTCGTTGGTTGGCAATCTAAATCATTTATGGTTCAATTAAGACAACAATATCAATGAAAGTCGACGAATAATAATGAATCCGAACACCATGTATGTAAGGCAGTTTATCCAATAACGTTGACAGGTATTTAGTATCGTCATTTAAAATCACGCAAACTATTATTATAAAAGATTTAAATGTATTTTAGCTTATCAGATTGGATTGTCTTCAAACTTAAAGCAAATTGGAGGTAAGCATATACTTGATTGCAATCTTTTAGTAAATATTATGATTTCAACATGTTTAATGTTTTTGTATTTTAATTAGTTCTGTAGGTCAAATTTGTAAAAATAACAATGAACAAAGTCTGAATGAATGAATACATTTAGGCTATGAGAGTTTATTTTAGATATACTTAATGTAAACTAAGGCATACAGCATTGACATTACAGTTCGCTTTTTGTGGACATTCGAAAGGGGTTTAACAGACTTATTATTGAAAAGAGAGACAGAACAAAGACAAAAAAAAAATAACCAGATATGACGATTCGGAAATGCAAATCTTACCCATTTCTGCGGTGCACTTTTGAAGAGGCATATGTTCTAGTTCAGCTTTTTACGACCATTTAAATTATTTTGAACATATACCGGAAAAAATGATTACAGTTTCTCGCATTTAATTAGGCTAGTATGACGTCAAGTATTGTGTCAAAATAGGCATTAATACGTCCCGAAATACAGAAAAGTAATGTTCAACACGCGTTTTCGACTTAACAAATCAGCTAAGTCCATTTGAAATAAATAAAGCAAGATAAACCAGCTGACCAAATCGCATATACTACAACTGAATTAGGATTATAGGAGGATACAGTATTTTTTTCAATCAATGATAGATGACTAATTAAGTTTGAAAACACATAGTTTGAATGTCCCTCTGGTATCTTTCGCACCTTTGTCATCATAACAAAGTGCTTTGCAAGATACTTGTTTTATTTCCACTTCTGTCTTTGAAGCTGAGAATGAGTTTTGCTTAATACATAACCAAAATTGTCAGTTCGAATGCATATTCAGTATCATTGGAAAACTAACTATTTGTTAGGATAAAAACAATCTACCAAACTCGACAATATATTGCCGATGAAAACGTCAAACATTTTAGGGGAATCGTTTTTATTTTGCTTCTATTTCAATCCTGTTTGGTACTTCACACAGAAAGGGTTTTTTTTAGTAAGGTAAAATGTGTAGCTACGATTTCCATTATTGAAGACAAATACCCTTTTAAAATGTTATTAAAGAGAAAATGCAATTGATGATAATAACATGAATAATTTTGTAAAAAAAAATGATAGTGAATAGCGTAGAAAAATAAAAATTTTAGTTATTGGAATTATGATTTAATTATTTGATTAAGCTTGGAATTTTGGGGGAATATCTTTAGAACTTTTACCAGCACAATATGATCGACAACAGCCTCTGTGTAATATTTTGTAGGCAAGTAAATAAAAACCCCATTTGCTGATTTCCTTAACTAAGACAAGGAGGAAAGTGACTACGACTGGAGGAACATATTCTTGGTCATAGTGGCACTTACTAATTCACTTATGATTATTGAAATAATTATTGCATTTACATACTTTTCAAAAGTTAAACTTTAACATTAAGAACAATAGTTAATATAATAAAAAAAAGTTTAAAGTATCTGCATATTTTTCAAATCTTAAATATTATGATTGCAGGTGATGACAATGGAAAGCGTATTGGGTTTATTGATGGAAATCACAGTTCATCTTGTTTTGGTTGTAGATTGAAATTTGAAGACATTAATATCACTTATGATGATTTCGATCAAGAAACTAGACAACATGCAAGTTTTAATTTGAATATTGTTATTTTTACATGTACCGTACCGCGTGTAACTATGCAAACTTTTGTGAAAGTCACAGGACTAGTATTTGTAAATGACATACTGAAACTTCGTATGCACTAGACTCATCATTAGCCCCGAATCAAAATGGTGGGATCCTAATCAAACACTAAGTTGAAGAGCAAAAATGTTTGATAAAGCAACTGTAGCTACATGGAGATCACTTCTAACCTCTCATTAAATCTGATAAAATCTGTCAGGAGAACTGTTCTAGAACAGTATAATGTAGAAATGTCATCTTGACACCTTATAGACAGTTCTTGGTAGAACAGTTTTAACCTAGAACTGATTTGGTCAGTTTTACCTAAAACTGATTTGGACAGTTCTACCTAGAACTGATCCTGGTAGTTCTACCCTAGAACAGTTTAAGACAGTTCTACCTAAAACTGACAAAAACCTTGTTCTGTTCTACGACTAGAACAGTTCTACGGCTAGACCAGTTCTACGGCCAGAACAATTCTTACGATTAGACCTTATTTGGTCAGTTCTACTGCTAGAATTGATTTAGTCAGTTCTATTCTAGAACATTGTCTAAAATATAAATAAGTCAAAAGAACATAATGTATATCAAAAATCCTCATCACAGCACTGTTTTAATATTTCTCGTTACAAAAAATGTCCATAACCACAGTGACGTCATTTATAACTGTTCTACAATCCTGACAGTTTTGGTCAGTTCTACGGCTAGAATAGTTATAGACAGTTATGCTGGCAGTTCTACTGTAAGAATTGATTTGGTCAGTTCTGCTGACAGTTTTGCGATTAGATCTTATTTGGACAGTTTTACCTCAGAACAATTTTAGACAGTTCTACCCTAGAACACTGTTTGACAGTTCTACCCTAGAACAGACATTGAAAGTTCTACCTAGAGTAAAACTGTTCCAGTTAGAACTGTTTTATAAAAGTTTAGAACAGTTCTAGGACATATTTTTCTGACAGTTTCAATGAGAGGTTAGAAGTGATGTCCATTGTATCTATTCTCGTGTTTCGGTTCACATTCAGTTATAATATATTAAGTTTATGATTGTGTTCAGCTTGTCCATCAACATAAAAAGAAAACTATCTTCTGTTGGCTATTATCATAAAACTAATAGTTCTCCAACTGAATGTAGATCTAGACATTCACTTCGGACGCAAGCTATTTGTAAAACTTAAAAATAAATAATATACAATTAATTTTTTTTCAGATTGAGGAAATGTGTTTCGATACAACACAAACACTAAATTCAAAAACCGTTATGAGTGTTATGGTTTTTTTCACACTGCGCCGATAATTGATTGGAATGTTCCTATTTAGCGTGATATACTGTGTTTTTGTGTTTGGTATCTATGGAATATATGTTGCAGCTAATGAGAAAAAGTTTGATGTATCAGTGATTTGGACCCCGATTTGGGCAGGAATACTCGCAGCATTTGTTGTGTACTTCTTTTTAATGGGTTGCATAGGATCATGGGTAACTATTGATTTTTTCATTCTCGATAATATTCATTTAAGCATCAATTTATATAAATACAAATAAACGTAATTTCCCTATGTGTGAGACTTATTCAGGGCAAATGCCTTGATAAAAAATACATTTAAGAACACATATTGGAAATCAAATGCAAAAGTGTTTCAGGAAAACATAAAACATTTTAATTTTCAAATTGTATCATAGATCAGAGTTTTTTTAAATTTAAATGCCAGTACATAAATATGATTTGTGTAACCTGAGTTCTTATTAAAGATTAATAGAATTATTCTTATGCAATTTATTGAGTCATCCTTGTTAAAAATTGCACAGAGTAGTTCCGGAATTGTTTCGTTTACTGTAAGATTTTAATTCTATGTATTAATCCGTGACCAATCCTGGATCAATTTTGATAAATATCCCTTTTTGTAAAAATGTTAACAAAAAATAATCCAAGATAAATACATACAGGCAAAACTCAACGGAACGAATGGAGATAAAGACCTGTTATACACCTGATGTGGTACAGGTATATCACGAAACAAATGATGGATGAAACCATGTTTCATTGCTATATAAATCTTCTACTTGTATGACATTAGTTTCTTCGAAAGATTCAAAGAGATAAACATAGCCATTTCTGCTTTTTAAATAAAACGGTATATTTTTTGGCGCATTGTTATTTCCATAAACACTTAATATATTATAAAAATTGTGTTTCAGATTTCCAGTAAATATATTGAAACAACTATGTGGGAAATATTTAAAAGAAATTACAAGCAATCCAAATGTTTTATTTTCTACGACAACTTACCAATAGGAATGTTAAAAGTATCCTTTACTATGTAATACTCTAACCACTATGTATTTGTGAATAGGCAGACCAACCATGCCTCTTGTGTACAAAATTATAAGCATAGTATCTTAGATGATTTTTTATTATACGTTTCCATACAGCAGTTGCATTTCGTAAAATTCAGAGTTAAATGTTCACACCAGTACATACTTCTAAATAGGTATTAAAATGTGATTATAACCAGAGAAGCCATCTAATGTAAAGCTGTGCCAAAGAAACGTCTACGAAAGGAAATTTGCTAATGGAAAAGTTAAAATTGTCACTATTGTCAGATATAGTTTAGAATATGTGGTATCAGTACTAATGAGACAACTAGGTTTCCAAGTCACAATTTGAAAAAGTAAAACTTTATAGATCAAAGTATGGCATCAAATGGGGAGTATTAGCTCACACTGAACAGCAAGTTATGAATGTTATAGAGGACTCCAAAAATGACTACCGTAAAATTGGAAGTAGATTGATATATTTTAACATTAAATACAATAAACAAAATAAAATATAATATCATATACAGAAACAAACGACAACCAGTGAAATACAGTCCTTTGATTTTGGACAGGAACTTATTATATTATAATTACAGAATGTGGCGGGGTTAAACATGTCAGTGGTCGCCAACTAGCCTATGACACTGGTGTCACCGTACAGCATATACTATGAACAAAATATAAAAGTTATGCGTGTTTTCTATTTTCTTTCTTTAACGAATCAAGTTTTTTGGATTCAGTACTTTACGGAGAATACTAGTGATTCGTTATGATACACAGCCTTGTAAGGTAAATACTGTATCTTTGGATTTTAGAAAAAAACATAGAATGCTTAGCTGACCTGGTTCCCAAATGAGTTATATCAATAATCAATTTGGCATTTTCGATTACACATGCACCTCTTACATGTCTTATATCTTAAAATTTTCTATCTGTTTTGGGCTCTTTGACCGACGAAAAAAGTCGCCAGTTTGCAAACAGAGGTTTAATACAAATAAACAGTAACATTTCAATGACTCAAAAACTTAAGTATAGAAAAATGTTGGACAGTAGTAAAAATACCATTAAAAACCCGACAGTATATAACTTATTATTTATGGTTATACGGTTTCTTATGTAAGTAATTACTGATGTTTATACGTGTATGTGTGTGCACTAAAATTTCGTGGGAGTATTATGAGTACATAAAAGAGAGTCAGCGAAACTGATCAAATTACGAAATCTACAAAAATCACAATTAGACTGAAATGATAAATGAACATCTTTATAAATTTACTGTCAGTCAACTTTAAGCGTTATACCAATTATAGTGTAGACCTTAATTAAATGGTTGAAATTGTTTACAACAAAACTGCGATCAAAGCGTAAAAAAGAAAAATGACATATGGGGTAATATGCGCAATTTTTTCTACATAGGCGATAATGGAAAATTTTCTTCCCGAGCTCATTCCATATCATAAACTTGGATATGTATGATAGCTCGTTTCGAATCTGAGACATATTCACATATTTCGTCAAATTTTCGGGGTACGAAGTGTGATTCATTTTCCCGTTAATTAACATATCCCGAAAATCCTTTCTTGGTGCGGCTCTTCATGGTTAAACATTCCTTTTTTCACACGATAATTTCTTGGAAAATTTAATACTTTGAAAACATTTAATAGCTCCATTAGTTTTACAGATTCATTCTATGGTCCTATATTAATCAATAGTACAAGAATTATAATTAAGTACGCCAGACGTTTCGTCTACATAAGATTCATTAGTATACTTTCAAGATCAACACAAATGCTTAATCTCAGTCACTTGTTAAACATTTAAACATGTTGATTATCACTAGATAGATCTTTTGTTTACACACATTTTCGTGTTCCACAATTAGAGGTGCATTAAGGGATGTGGTTTTTTATGATCGAAACTGTCGATAAACTCTTTATACGGTAATTGCCATCATGGTGTTTTCTGCATCTCTCAAATACCTTTACTATTTCAAACGAAACAAGATGTGAATGATAATAAGCGCGATTATATAGCCGACTATACTGTATGGTTTTCCTCATTGATGACGGCTGTTCAATTGTCTGTAGCTTTAGCTACCTACTTACACTTTATTTCATCTTCGTGAATCGTCTAATTGGCGCTCATACTAGATTTCTGTATATAAAAAACATACCTGACGGATATAAGCATTTTCGTTCAGACTTTTTTGTATCAAAGTTTCACGAATGTGGAATCAGTTTATGGCACTATAGGTTTTTTCTACGACAATAATCGTATATCATGGGTGGTATGTACTAGTAAAATGACTTGACAAATTTTTTTTTTAATTATAGGAATTTGTTTTGCTGTATCTCCGGAATAAGTTCCCAGAGTTTTCACACGTCGATGGTGGATATGAGGTACATTTAATTTAGTTTTATTAAACCATAGCGTTACCTCAAACCTTTCAAACACTTCCAAATGAAACAATATTGAGAAAAACTGAAAGATAAAACCTTTCAAGGAAGAAAACACGAATCATAAAAACTCGACATCATTACCCCTGCACGGCTGTTACAGATAAAAAGGGGGTAGAATGTTACTGGTATCTGAATTATCCAGTAATAATGCATTAAAATTGTGTGTCAATGGGAGAAACGTGACGTACAAGCTTATATCATGCTTCAATGAAGAATTTTTATATTAAACTGCGACAATATAATGTACTTCTAACTGTAGTTATTCACTTATAATATGGTTATATTGTTCGTATACGAATGACTTGTACGTCATATCGTCTTTTCTGGTCTTCTTTGTATTTAAAAAATATATATAATGGGAAACAAAACGCAGCAGTAGTTTACCGCTGGACAATAGTCATAAATCGATTAGACAAAAATAACTTATAGAAACGGACTGTTTTTGTTAACAAATACCATATTCCAGTCTGATGCATGATATTTTAGTAACAAATAGTTATTCGAACCTGATTTTATGGCAAGCAAAACATTCCACTTATAAATGTACCATAGAAAACCAGAAATGGTGAAAACAAAATTCCTGTAAGAGTGTGTTACACTGATGGAAAATATTGACCTTTAACTTAATTATTTAATAACAAAACAAAACAACAAAATGACATAAGGAAATAATGTAATGCAAAAAAATAATATCAGTAATAGCATCAATTGCTTATTATCAGCACATTGTTTATTTGTGCCGAGTCTCTCTCGATTTGCGGTCATATGGTTATGGCCATTCCTACATAAACAACTTGTGTCTCTCTTTTGACAACATAAGACTCATCAGTGACGCTTAAATCAAAATAGGTAGAAAACCAAACCAGTACAAAGTTAAAGAGCATATCCTGGGTCTCATAAAATTTAGACTTATGCTTACATCATGAAACATCTTTTTACAGGAATGGGCTGATAAACTCATCGAGTGTACTATTGCATACTATTCCCATGATATCATTCACTGGGAAGATCTGCAAAAATCTTCCTATAACAGACATGGTATTTGGAAACAACGTGAGTGTATATGTCAGCTTGTGGAACCACATCTTAGCGAACTGAGTTTAGGACAGTGTGTTTGGTTTACAAATTTAGGCAAGCGTGAACACAAGACATTTTCAAATGGAACTGTGACGTATGGAAGGACTATAATATTGTGACAAAAAGATGAATGTAAATACTCATTATATTTTGTTCAAAACAGTTTTGTTTATTTTGTTTGCAAATCAACCGTGATAGTAGTAATTGTCTTAAATATATGACATTGTCGATAAGGGGCGTAGTTTAGGTTTTTTTTTAGTGAAAAAAAAACACAAAAAACTAGAATGCGTGTTTGTTAAGGGACCAACAGTACCTATATCTGGCTACTTTTTTAATCATTGAATATACAAACGATCTTCGTATAAGGTTACGCTAAAGAATAATTTCAAGAGTAAGCGTCGAGTCTATTTTTCGTGGAATTAATTCGATCGGATCTCTTTCCTGTTTTATTGTAGTTTCACTTGTTTTGTGCATTACACTTGTTACTTTTCATCTATTAAATTATTAATATTGTTTATTTATTATCATTGATGTATGTACTATATTTAAACAAAAAGTATTACGTTTGTATGTTGTGTGTGCATCTATAATATAACAAAGTGGTTAATTGAACACACCTTAATCAAGTACACTAGTCAAAATTGAAATGATATATTTTATTGAGAGATATTTATACGTTTATAAATTCGCTTAATTTACTTTTCTGATATTGTAAACATTTGAAGAATCCCTTTGAACATTGCCTGTGTCCGCGTTTGGTTAGTGATTTAACCCAATTATACTGTCCAAATTTCAAATCACCGAGATCAGGCTCGACAAGTTGGCATATGCACTCTCGTTGCTGCCAAGTGGAATGTCTGTTGAAAATTGATTTTGGTAGATTTTCCCATTGAACGATGTCTTTACAGTAGTGTTCAATGGTGAACTCAATTAAATTATTTGCCCATTTCTGCAACAAAAAAACCAGGAATGTTAAGAATTCCAACAAGGTGTACATTGCACAATAAAGAAGTCGTTCTATGTGACAACTTATACATTTGTTATATGAGTATTAAACTATAATCCTAATGACAATTTAAGTTTACAAATGGGAAAGCAATGCAAATATTAAAAAATATATCATCAATCTATCAATTCACATTTTTTTTCATATGCTCCACGTGCATAATTTGTTTATCAAGTAAAATTCGGGTACACTCGAAGACTAATAAGATTCAAATCAACAAGGACAGAATGAAATATTCCTTGTCGATAGTACGTTGTAGATACATGTACGTACTAAAATTCTTAAAGACGTGAAAAAACGAGCATTCAGGACTTAGTTATTTTATACGACAGTCACTAATAAATTATTATGTGTATCAATATCAGAACATGTGGTATGAGTGCCAATGAGACAACTATCTATCCAAATCACAATTTGTAAAAGTAAACCATAATAGGTCAAAGTACGTTCTTTAGCACGGCTCCCTGGCTCACGTCGATTAGCAAGCTATTAAGGGTCCAATAAATTACTTGACTAGTGTAAAACCATTCAAACGGGAAAACCAATTGTCTAATCTATACTATTAAACGAGAAGACCTCATTTTGTGTGTCGCATTTTTCCTTCCACACTAAATTAATCATCATGCCTCTGTGTCCTAAAGGTACCATGTATAGTCGCATTTGTCATCCATTCTTAACATTATTCAGTTTGGGTTATTTTGGGAGAAAAACGAAAAAAAATGCGTCCGGATATTTTTTCCGTCATTGGACAAAATTTTAAGTAAAACTAGACTTCCGGTTTGCGTTTTTCTGTACCTTGAACATACAAAGACTATGAATAAAGAGTATTACTATCTGCTATCAATTTCAAGTTTACTATCCACAGCGGTCACATAGTTTATTAAATAGAGAGGGGTCTATATAATATGTCAATGACCGCCGTGGATCGATTAGTAAACTGGGAATTGATAGTAAAAAGCAAATAACTTTATTATAGTAATGACTTGAGAGTAATGAATGTTAATAATATACAGATAAACGTTAACATCAATGAAATTAATTAATAGAAAAAAAATGGGAATTTTGGAGGAAAAAATGAGGAACCGGGCTAGAAAAACAATTGTCATGTCCCAAAGTACCTGTGACTTTTGATACCTTGAAATTCTCCAGTCATAAAATCTTTTACAAAAATTCATCAAGTCACTTAAGTATATAAAATGATATATCAAAGACCGCCGTGGATTGATGAGTAAACTGAGAATTGATAGTAAAAAGCAAACAAACCTTATTTATAGTAATGAATGTTCATAATATACTAAATGTATGTTCATATTGAAATAAATAGAAAACATAAATTTAGAATTTTGGGAAAAAGGAGGAGGGGTTGAAAGAAAAACAATTGTCCTGTCCCAAGTACCTATAACTTTTGATACCTTTCCTGAAATTCTTCAGTCATTAAATCTTTTACAAAAATTCATTCTACAACACTTTACATACTTTCAACTACGCTCTGAATGCCCTCGATTTCGCGGGTGTGTTCTAGCATTTGTCATCCTTGCTTAATAAAGTATTTCAGGGGGGGGGGGGGGCTCTTTACTGTTCACGGCGATCAATGATGTATATATATAATATATCAGTGACCGTTCATAGTAATTATAGTATATATGTATGTTCATAGTATACAGAAAAACAGAAGGAATAAAAATCGTTATTAGGAAAAAGGGGGAGGGTAAAAAAATGTGCCCAGTCCACAAGCACGTTTGACTTTTGATACCTTCTGAAATTCTCCAGATATTATTTTTTTACAGTTTACATATGCTCTATTTCCCCGCGATTTCGCGGGTGTGTTCTAGTCAATATTTAAACAAGAACTATCTTTAAAAAAGATATCCGACGTATTCGAATTTGAGTATATGTTTAAAACTATCATTTCGATAACCTTCAGAAGCACAAAGATACCATTTAAATAACGTTTTCTCTGCTTGTGTTCAGTATTCTCGGTCCTCGTATCTTTCTGTTTACATTCACCAAAACCCCGCGGAAATCTCACATGCGTAGGTGCGTTCTAAAAGTCATGTACGTTCGTACAACAAAGTTTGCATTAAAAATTATATAATTGTCCCGAATAAACAGTTGTCACGGATGCAAAGAGCTATTGGAAAAACAATTATTTTAATAAAAATATAACTCTTTGTAAGATCTAGTTCAAATATTTATAGTTTTTCACTTGCTTTCCATTACGATATAATTAACGAGTCGTTTTTTCAAATACAACCAAATCACCCACCATGACAGCATTTTGTCCAATCACAGAAAGGATTTTCGAGCATGCGTATTCTGTTGCCATAGTTAAGCGTCCTTAAGTTCAAAGGGCACAAACCGAAACTATACCGACTACGTCGGAAAAAAGCTTAACGAGAAACGTATAATTATGAGCCATATCAACAAACGACAACTACTGAACAGCAGTATCCTGACTTAGGACAGGTGCAAATGTTTGGAATACTTGTACCTCAAAGAACTTGTGATCTCCTGCAAACACTGGAAACGCATCCTGAAGTTTTACCAAAATGTATTCCTGAAAAAAATGTGAATACTATTGATAAAACAACATCTAACAACATGTGTTATGTCCCTTACATTAAGGTTTCCCATCCTCTTAGAATGTTTAATCAGTTATGCAAAAAAAAGGCTGTATAACGAGACGTACAGATTTGTTACATCAATGTACAGTTTTCGACAATAATTACATCATGAATCGTGTTGAAGACAATATCAGGATACAATTTATAACTAATTACAAGAACTCGTATCCTCGAATGCAATTTTAGCAATTAATCTATGACTATTTTTTTTTTTTCGCAGTAGCTTTATGCATATGAAATCCTCCTTGATAAAACATTCTAATCACAGCATTAAAATCATGAGAGAGGTTAATGTTAGATTTGGAACACTGAACGTGTACCTTCATTCAGATATTCACAGGCAACGTCACGAACTTGGTATATGACGTCGTGTTAATTCCTATTTTCTCCTAGTTTTCAGTTTATTTTATCTCTCCTTGCTTTCAGTGGGTTTTTTTTAGTAAATTTTCTGAAAAGTTCAACTAAAGAAAATAAGTAACTGCAAAAGCAGATATTATATTTATAATAAAAACTGGGATTAGTTTTAAAAGTATTTTGAGCAAATACTCTAAATTGGAGGATGATAAAATGTCATATACTATACCAACTGACCTTCACGTTCAGTGTATGAAATGCCATTCACCTTATGTTAATGTAGTTGTTCTACATGATTATCATATCCATTGGGTCGATAAATCTCTTTATCAATGACATTAAAATACAATAATTGTATAATAAAAAAACAAATTTAGAATTTGTGCATACGTGACTAACACGAAAAGTGTAGCAGAATTCGCTTACTCTTCATACGTATCTGATATAATCAATTATTTATGGACAGGGTAAAGCGATGTTATGGGATTGGCACGATGTATGATACAAATAATGAAGGTAAAATAAATATGATATAAATTAATAAAACGAAGCCGCATTCGTTACAAGTCAATTACGACGCACATATAAATTTAAACAATTGAGCATACAACGCTCCCCAAAACTTGTGACAGAGGTGTAAATGTAAAACTTAAATTGTAATGGCGAGATTTATCAAATCGACATGTGTATAATATGTAACGCAACAACATCATCTCACACTACTTGTTGGTATTTTTAAAACATGTATATCCGCTGCATTTGTTTGCGATTGTCCTAAGTCAGAAACATGATGTTGAGTAATTGTCGTTTGTTGATATGGTTCACAAGTGTTTCTCGTTTCTCGGTTTTTGATTTTTATATAGATCAAGCTGTTGACGTTAATGTTTGAATGGTTTAAACTAGTCATTTTTGAAAAATTTAATAACTTGATGTTCAAAAGCTAAGGCTCCATCTTGAAGACTGTACCTTGACCTATTATGGTTTACTTTTACAAATTATGAATTGGATATAGAACTGTCGCATTAACACATGTACCACGCCTTCTTACAATGTATATCTGTAACAAAGAAAATTATTACCTTTTGAAGTGGCAAATTATAATTTCTACACTATGTAGGTAGAGCCAAACTTCAAAAACCAAATATGTCACTACAAACTGCTCAGAGTCTGAATTGACCAGTTTTGTGCTCGACCAGTAAAATCGAGCACACATTTTACTATACTTGTCTCGACATGGTCTCGACTGTACTTAAATGTACTCGACTAGGTCTCGACTTTACTTAATAGTCTGATTCAGTACTTGATGATCTTTGTGTAGTCTGAAATGGTCTTGACCAAGGCTCGACCTGTCTCGACCTGTCTTGACTAGTCTCGACCTGTCTCGACTAGTCTTGACCTTCACATTTAGTTTTAATTGTTGTAAATCAGCCCTTCTGACTAAATTTAATATTGATCTTACAAAATTCAAGCTTATTAGGTAGTTTGATTTATTGCTGTTAAAGGAAAGAATTTAATTTTACAAATATAGGTAAAAATAAAAATTATTATATATATTCAGATAGGCATTATTAATTTTTTTTATAACTTTTTCAAATCAACTTGGATTTTCATCAAACTATGCAGCTTATTTAGATATATATTAAGCTTACTGAATCCCATGCCATTCAGTTTTTTGTTGTATTGCTGTGGATTTTCTTCAAACTATATAGCTACCTTGGTGATGTAAAAATCTTACTATATCCCAGGTTGTTATGAAGTTTAGTGTATTGTTGTCAAATTTAAGAATTAAATTAATCTAGGTCAAAAAAGCTAATTTGCAGTTCGAACAAAATAGAGATAGTACACTTTAATTTTTTTAATAACTTTTTTCAAATCAACTTGGATTTTCATCAAACTCTACAACTATCTTTGCAATAAGTTAATCTCACTGAATCAAATTTCAGAATTTTATTAATCTAGGTCAAAAAGCTAATATATTAGAAATATATCTTTTCTCATAATTTGAGAAAAAGTATATATAAAATAGTTATATAATTCCTTTAATGTTTTATTCCTTTTGATATATATTATATAAATATATCAAAAAGGGATGAAACATTAAAGAAAATATTAAAATAGTTCTTCTGATTTGTGGTGATTTATAAAGCAATACCTTCTGCTAGGGGTAAACTTATTAAAAGATCACATCTACCAGAGAGTACTCTGCTGCCACTTCCATTTAAGACGAAAACTGTCTACAATTCATCTCAAATGCTAAAATTGTGAAGATTTCAGTAATTTAGCATGGCTTCATGATGCTAGTACCCGATATATAGTATTGTATTGTCATAAACAGCCCATATATGTAGCAGAAGTATTCTTCTTTCCAAAAAATAGTTAAAAGTTTACATTTTTACAATTTTGATCCTGCTCTAATTTGTGGACAAAAATGGGTCTTACTGGACCTACTCCTTTCAAATGAAAAAGCTTATTATTGCAAATGCATTGTATGTCTGTATTATACCTTAGATACTTAAGTTACATGACATGTCTATGAATTGAAAACTGACAATTATGTCACCCCTGTTTTTCAAACAGTTTGGATACATAAAAGCTCCAGATACATAATATATCAGACACCCAATTGATTGCAGACTTACCTTGCAAGAGTTTGTATCATTACGAATTAGTACTAATGTTGGTAGCATTTTTCGTCCGGCAAATGTCTGGATTCAATTAAGTGAAAAACGAACAAACTTTTAAACTTTCCCCGTTTCGGCTGCTGATTTTTTGCATTATTTTAATAGAACTAATAAAATAATGTTATTGTAGAGATTAAATGTCAACATAAAATTATTGCAGCGAGTATTTCAACTTAATATATGAAAAGGTAAAAATGATTTTTTTCAGAATTTTTGTTGTTGTGCCGAAACAATTCTTTATCTAATCTTTTTGCTCTGTTGTATCCTATAAATATTCAACCGGATAGACTCATATTGAGTGATTTGTTTTCCTGTGCAAATACAAGACATCTGTAATTCATCTTCAACATGATGTTCAACATATTGTTTTTTTTTTTATATAATGTAACTTGCTTGAAATAAAACAAAACATTTCAAAGGATACGTTTATTATTCCTATTGCTATATTGTCAACAAAAATTAAATATTTTGATTCCTTGTAGTGCCGTTTGAGTATTCTCCATAATTTTGCTGAAATATATCTCCTTGACAGTTGAAACAGTCAAGGATTTTTTTCTGAATGACGTATAACTATACATGTACGTTCATCTATTTAAGATGGACAAGTGGTCTAAGTATCAAGTGTACTATATCGAGTTCAAATCCCACCATGTTTAAGATGCGCTCGAATCATATGTTAAATGACAGGAATGGTTAGTTTTCCTGCTGAAGGTCTTTTGTTCTCTTCATCCTCTTCTACCAACAAAAATTTAACTCCAAGAAATAGTCAATTGTACTGATAGTGGCGTTAAACGGCAATCAATTCATCAAACCTACACAGTCTGATAAACGCATGACTATAAAATATGCGTAAACAGTATCGTCGGGAAATGGTTCTATACATAATAATAGTATATAATATACATATGCTAGTAAGGCAAAATAATTGTGTTTTTTTCAACAATAGCAACATGATCAATGTAAAAACGAAAAAAAATAATAGTTTTAAATTTAACTACTCTGTTATAACATGTATAATGTTTAAAAATAAATAAATTGAAAGCCTGAATTATATTTTCATGTGTTGTTTTTACAGTAAAAAGACTAGTGAAACATACCAAAGTGATATTTAAACTGATAAGTTGAAAATAAACTGAAATTTGGAAAATGTTTTAAACTTATTTGTGCTAACGAAATCCTTAAGTTAATAAGCAGTCATCACTTTTGTCGTAATATTACCTATTATTATGTATATAACTCCCAATTCATACGATATTCCCGTGCTTGTATTTCCTATCATGTTTTTCTTGATAGAGGGTTGTTGCTCACAAGGCAGCTATTAAATCAAGAGTTCCAAATGGTGAAGTTGGAATCATCTCTTCGTAAATTTTACGGACGCCATCACGAGGTGGTTGACCGTTATGGAATAACCGTTTCACAAATGATATCGGATATGTTCCTTACGTCGTAACAACAAACCCCTTCCCTTTCATAAATGTGACCTACCGAATTAGACTATTTACCGGATTTATTATCTCATAAGCAACACGACGTGGAGCAGGATCTGCTTACCCTTCCGGAGCACCTAAGATCACCCCTAGTTTTTGGTGTGGTTGTTGTTGTTTATTCTTTAGTTTTTTATGTTGTGTCATGTGTACTTTTGTTTGTCTGTTTGTCCTTTTCATTTTTAGCCATGGCGTTGTTAGTTTATTTTCGATTTATGAGTTTGACTGTCCCTATGGTATCTTTCGTCCCTCTTTTACATAATAATGTTTTGTTTAACATTGACTATGCGAAAATAGTAACCAGGGTGCGAGATAATAGTGCAAAACCCGAAGGGAGTCAATGACGCTCAAATCCAAAAAAGTTAAAAGGTCAAATACAGTACGAAGTTGAATAGCATTGAGGAACAAAATTCCTAAAAGTTTTATAGCTAAATACAACGAAAATTATCTATTCCTGACAGTTAAATTATAAATATGACCATACCAGTGATAATTCATGTTAGCACAGAATTGCTGACTACAGGGATAGTGATACCCTTGGGGAATTAAAACTCCACCAGCAGTGGCAACGGCCATATTATTGAATCATTTGCAAATTATATATAATAATTATATTGTATAATGAATTACAGTGTAAAGTATATTACCCTAGATCCAATAACGTATACAAGAACGATGTTACAAACATTATTAACGATGGCCTTTCTTTGATGATATTATAGATGTTCCATTTATCAATGTTTTTTTTCCGTCGATCTTGTATATGATAGTTGCACCGCAATAACGAATATGTAGTATACTATGCATGCGAAGAACAGTCTAAAAACCCCGTCCCTAATCGTGAAAAGACTATAACATCTTATCCCGAAGTTGGAATCTAGAGTATCTTTGACCTCTTCACACATTGCCGAGATCTGAAGAAAACAAAACATATTATTTTAGATTACTAATATATTTTTAAATAACATGATTAGTATAATTATGTAAAGCAAATGCACATATGTTTAATTAATAGCCTGTTTTTACATTTATGTTGTATTTACTGGATTGCAAATGTAATATTAAAACTATATTAAAGCGTCAAATTATTCAAACATGTGTGTTTCAAGTAACAAATACATACATAGATGTTTAACTTTCAAAATACTTAAATATGTCTGTTTTAATTTCAATTTACAGCAGTCTAGTACTATTACCTCTTATAATCATATACACGTAAAATTAATCTTCACACAAATAAAAGATATTCAATTGAAACTCGTTCACTCTAATGAACTCATTATAGATACCATATTTGAACGTTTGACTGACAGACAAGCGTTTTACTAACAAAAGAGTTTTAAGTGACGATCGAATTAAAAAAATCTGAAAAGGCTGAAACAAATACGAAGTTGAAGAGCTTGACGATCTAAAAATGCGAGAGGTTTTTCCATATACAGCTTAGTTAGTACATTCCTGTGATAGAAAATATCAAGCATTTCTGAAAATGTCTACGTCAACCGAACTACAAAGAGAAACTCCAAACTTTTTTTTTTGGTAAATTTTTAGATATATGCTCACCACTTGGAAAGCATTGAGTGAACGGTTATTGTTAACCGAAATGTTTTGATGGTTTGTGAAATCTAAATCAGTTTAAGTTTACTATATGGCTAAATGATATATATTGTCATACATTTCTGCAATAGAAAATGAAGTTTATCTAATATATGTTATATTTTCCATTTACAACCACAATAGCAGGATCGACTGAAATGAACCTTTGCAATTCTGATACGTTTTCCATTGTCAGCCTCTAAGAAGTACAGATGTACAAGACCCATCATACCGTTTTCATTCTGCGTGGTATTTGAATCTGATAGTTATCCTTACTAACCAAACTCGAAACATTCAGTATAGCTTTTAAAACCAAAAAAAAAAGTGAGAGAAAATAACGCAAATACAAGATTTCATAATAAAAGAAACCAAGAATTTTAAATTAAACAAAAGAAAACTGCTGGTCTCTTTCGATGAGTTTAAATGATCGGTTGTGATTCACTCCATTGTATGCTCTGTAGTTCTTTTAAAAAATACCGGGTTAAAAAAAATTGAACATACATACTCTATAGACAGAGCACATTAACACATAAGCAAAAATGAAAAAAAAATGAATACAACAAATGATCATGACAAAATAACACAGTGTCGGGACGCATCAATACCGAGCACCACCAAAATGATATTAGCAAAAAAGAAACATTGATTTAATCAAGGCCAATAAATGCTTTCAGAGCAATTAAATAATTAAGTATTTCGGATAATTTACAGATATGCCATCGGGTTATATGACTTTTCTTTGGTGAACAAATCTTCAAATCGCAAAGATATAAAAAATCAGTTGCGTGTGTTTACCTTTGATGTTTGGTCCGTCTGCTTAATTCGAATTATTGTCTGTTTAGGTAGCTCACCTAATTTTGTTAATATAAAAAAAAAAATCAAAAAACACAGAACGTGGATGTAAATTAAAAAAAAAGAAGTGCATAAAACCTAATAAAAGTCACAACTATATCATATAACGGAACAAATATAAAACAACTGTCATATTCCTAACTAAGTATAGGCACTTTCTAATGAAAACTGATGGGTGAACATAACGGAACTATAGAAAAGTTGACGGTTCAGCTATTCATGATTTTATCCTAGTCGGGTACATGACAGTGGTTTTTGAAATATATATACTAGATACTGAATCGTTGTTCATCATCTTGATTACTTTTTTTAGTGTTCTGTTTATATGTGTTTCTATATTTTTAACTTTTTCTGTTTTGGTCAACTTTTAGTCTTATTATTTTATGCGTGGCTTCATATTTATACAATCCGCCGTTGTGTTATTGTGCTATGGTCATTTATTGTATTTTTGTCTTTCAACTTTGCTTTTGTGTTTTGTCTCAAGAGTTTCTTTTCGTTGTTTAATTATTCTTTGTTGACAAAGTTGTTTATTTTTAAAGTGATTAAGATAATAATACAATATTGACTGCTGGTTTCCATTTCTTTTTACATCTTTACATATACACATAGAAAAAAGTATTGCAACACCTTGATTTTTTAAACTTCTTATTTTGGATAGAATATGATAAACTATTTGTAAAATAATATTGAAACATAGTTAATGATACCATTGCCATTAAAACGAATAAAAAAATATATGAATACAAATGTTTAATCTAACCACAATTTTGATAACAAAATGAAGTGTTTTTTTTCCAAAAAAATGCATGTTAGAACTTTTACATTAGTCGAACTCTACAATGTCAAACATTTCAAAATTAATCTTAAGATGATTGATGACAACGTGTTTAATCGTTATACGCCAAAGAAGAAGTACTTGGTACAGCCTCCATTCAAACAAATAACCGCCTCTTTACGTCTTCTTATTCCTGCCACCATTCGACTTATTTGTTGCTGAGGTAACCGCAACCATTCCTGTTTTAGGACATCGATTAATTCATGACGTGTTTGAACTGGGGGTGTCCTTTCGCGGACTTTACGCCCAATAGTGTCACATATATGCTTGATATGGTTCAAATACGGGTTATGATCGGACCAAGGAAGATAACCCGAATTACTTTGGAACAATTGATCTTCCTCCACGATGCTAATTTCCAACTTTGGCGATCTCTGCACTACATTGGATACGGGCCACTGTATGTATTTTCGTAAGCAAAGGTCCCCGAAATGGTCTTATCGCACGATAACAAGTAGCGATGAGTCGATCCCCAACAGTTCTTGTTTAAAGTCTCATGTATAGCAACGACTCTCTTTTTATGATTGTATTGTTTGCAATGGGTTTCCTTCTGACCAACCTTCATTAGGCTTGATTTTCCCTAGCATATGTTATAGGAGGTCTTTAACATCGTTTGTTGCCTGATTTTATTCTCAACACGACTTATAGTGGCAAGGTGATGACAAACAATACGTGCAATCGTCATAGCGACATACCTGCTTCTCTCATGTTGATAATCTGCCATCTTGCTGCAGTTAAGAGTTGTGGAGGACCAATTACAAGGTGTCAATAATATAACTTTATAAACTTCGTTGTTTAAAGTGTTGAAAACAATGAAGATAAAACATCTGTTTTATTGTTTACGGGTGCAGTAGCTGCATGTGCAGATAAGAACTTATTTAGTCGATATTTATTTATTAAGCTCAGGTGAGATTTAGATAATGTTTAACAAGTTCTATTTCAACAAATTATATCACAAAAAAATAAAGAGTGTTTTTTTAATTTGAATTTCAATTTGGTGTTGCAATACTTTTTTCCATGTGTATATAAAATTTGATTCTGCTTTTTATGCCACAGTATTGTCAATATGATGGATTTATATACTGTAAAACAAGTGAGACGTTGACTATACATAAAACAATTACTAAGTATAAAATAAAGATATAAAGTTATAAGAAGGCGACAGAAGCGGTATAGAAAATATCCTTTTGAAAACAACGATCAACGGTTTATCCGATATTTAATAGCAAATACTTCTTTATAAAGAGTAACCAACACATTTATTTTTTAATTTTTGAAGACATATAAACGTTTTATTCCTAAATATTTCCTGTATATAATTACCTTTGTCGTCAAGGAACAGGCTAAGGGTCTCTGTTTACAAAATGAACCTTCTATCCAGGGGAAATAGAAGGCAATACAAAAGAAGTTCACTTTTTACATTGGATTTACAACTAGTGTAAAACAATATATCCCTATAATGTTAGAAGCATCTAACAGTTTTATATCTTAAATTCAAAATAGTAAGTAATTAATAGGTATCCACACAAAAGATGTGCATTTACTACAATAAACATGCTAGGCTGATACTTTTTTATTTTCTTTTTTTTTTTTTTGGTTTAAATTGAAAAAATCGATATTCTTATTCAATTAACCATGAAAAATGTACTTCGACTCAAGATTATAATGTAATTACAGTCTAAATTTTCATTATTACCGACTCCAATTTTGTCTTATCAATGATGTCAATGCTTTTCAATAGAAAAACACAAATTTTAGATTGTGTTTCAAGTTTTGTTTCCAGATCTTACAAATATCTTGAGGTGCTTTAGGCGTTTTGTTAAAATTTATTGATTCCTAGTTTTCCATAGTGTCCATTTGGAATATATGATAATGATGTTTTAAAAAAATTCCAATTATAGTATTTCCGCGTTTTTACCTAACAGAATGTCCTTTTCAACAAAAGGATCATTTATTCCTATGTTTGATTTGATAAGTATTTCTCAAAGATTTTCAAAAATTAACTGTGATGTTCTACAACTGAAAAATAAGTGTTGCATGGTTTCTATATTATTGTCATTTTGACACATGTGGCATTTTCCATTTGATATCTTCATTTTGTTTTATCTTTCTTTTATAAAATATTGTGCATGGATCTACATTGAAATTCTTTTATTTTATTTTCAATTTTCAAATGTTTTAATCCCGACAACATATTTTCCCAAGGTTCCAAATATTTCCTCCTACTTACTTTGACATTTTGGAGATACATCTTTATTTTAAACCGTACGAATATATATTTTAGTGTTAACTTCAATGGTTTGATTGTTTGGTTGTTTAAGTTAATGATCTCAAAGTCATTTGATATCTTTCATTTCCTTTCATAATGCAAATTCTGGTGTCCGCAAGATTTCAAAATTTGAACGAAATCTTTAGGAATTGCATGTTTAATTTTTAAAAATTCGGAAATACAATTTCTCCGATCAATCAGCTTCCTATAAATTTCATTGCAGCTAATAAAATCTGTAGTTTCTGGATTCCAAATGTCCTTAATAGTTTTGATATCGCTTTTTTAAAAGGAAAAGTATAATAACGGTTTGTTTTTGAACCGAATAGAAGAGTTTCCAAATATCCTCGTATTTAAAATATCACTTTTATTAGAAGGTGTATCAATATTTTGAATGAATCCTGACCACGTATTTATAATTTTCTGATAAACTTGTAGTAGTTGGTGTAGTTGGTTTATATCTAAACTATTTAAACTTGAACATTTTCATACAAAGAAGGCATCATTATATTTTTCATCGAATTTCTGAAGCCAATACTTACCGATCGCATTCCAGCTTTCCAAGGGCTCCTGCATTAAACTGTATACAAGTTTTATGTGTTTACTTTTTATAACCGTATATATACTAACCATACCCATCCCCTCTTTTATTTCATTCAAACAACAGACAGTTCTATCTACCTGATTCACTTTTCCGTCCTATATAAAGTTCCAAATTATATTATTTAGTTCTTTAGTATGTTTATCCGGAATTCCTCATATTTCGATCTCGTGGGAGCAGAGAGAAAGTATCATATTTTTTTAACGTAAGTGTTTTACCTGTAAATGAAAGCTTCCTACTTTTTCATACGTGTATACAATTTATGTATTATTTTATCCAAATATCATCGTCATTTATTTTATAACCATGACACACCCTAATGTTTTAACATTGCATGTGATCCATTTGATTTTATCAAATTTAAATCGGTTTCTTTTATGAGCCCATAAAAGTAAGCCGTTTGTTGTGTCATAGTTTATTATAAAACCTGAAGTTTTTTCGTATAAGGACAACATTTTAAAAGTATTTTTTACAGATTTTTCATTTTTATTAAATATTTGGGTGTCATCTGCAAACATACATAATTTAGTTTCTATAAAGTTCCCTCCCTCACCTGGTAATTTTAGTCCTTCCTTTTATTGTTACCCCTAATACCATATGCCATGGTTTCAGTCAAGTATGATATACAAGAAAGGCGCTATTGGACACCCTTGCCTAGCTGAGCGAGTAATCGAAAAGTATCTTGATAGACATCTACACATTAAATAAATAATATATAACAATCTCAATAATTAAGTGCATATATGTTGGGTAGGGCAGTAATGATCAATATAGATTCTACCACTGCATCGATTGTGATCCGATAATTATCCACTCTAAACAGTTAAATTTGCACATTTAAAACGCGAAGTTCGTTGAGCGTTTCAAATATTTAAAATTTAACTTTCTTTTTTTTTTTATTTGGTAATGTATTATAATCTTTTTATCTAATAATTTTCAAACAATATGGAGGCAAACTTATTCCTTCTTTACGAATGATCTGCAAAAAATTGTGTTCTATCTATGACGTCATCAGACATGATTGCCTTGTTTCATGCCGTCACAATAGGAAATTCAGAGGAAAGAAACAAAATTGGACGCCATAATCGAATTTATACCAATGATGAACTGAGATCAAACGAACCACACGTTGATTAATTTTTTTATAGAATGGGTGCAGAAAGGGATAAATTCACGTAGAATTAGACAAAACAAATGTATATATACCTACCTTCCCCTTTATCATGTAGCCTTGGAGACAATTCAATATAACAAGCTGTAAAATACAAATATGCAAATTATCCAAAGGAACTGGTAGAGAGATTTTATTTTATTTTAGATGATTGCTTCGCGTAGGAGAAAATAAGACATTTCATACTCATTTTGAACTTTGGCAAAATGTTCTACATCGATATTAGCTGCATACTAAAATCTTACATCAATTATATCTTTTAAAGATTTCGGAAGCCCAAGTGATCACATTGTCAACTTGTTTTGTGTATTTATTGAAAGTCTCAGTAAATCCATATCCTGTGGTATGTTCCTTATTATCATTTCTTATTACCTGTTTTTGTATAATAACCATCAACCATGCAATCTGCATTTCAAAATCCTGATAAATACATGTATGTTCATAATGAATAGTGGTTTATAAAAATATGAATGTATCTATCTGTATTTTGATGATGGAGTCTATTACTCAAAAATATTAAGATACTTTTGTAACTAATTTTATCATTCATTTTACTAAATATACCATTTTCTTATATGAAAATAGAAATACCTGTCCGAAAAAAAAAAATCGCATCGATGTATGTCATTTGACGCAATACAGTCGACAACGGCACGTCTTCCAATCAAAATGGGATTCTGCAATTTTCTAATGATTCATTGGATAGTGATATAGCAAATGTTTTCCCCAAGTTTGTGGTAGAGACTTTTTTAATCCTTTGCTAATCAACAGTAAACTTTTGACAATTAACTCCACAAACTTCTCCATGGTATCTACAATCATTCAACTTGGCAGAAAATCTCCTTCATGATAGACACAGCGACAAAAAAACTACATTGTTTACACGGTCTCGTAACTATGTTATATGCAAGTTTATAAATTACCTGAATGACAATACGCTTCACGAACTTTCGCCACAACATCTCCCTGAGAATGTGGTCTCCAATTGATGTATGTCATGTGACGTAATACAGGAGGAAGAGGAACGTCCTCTAACAAAACAGGGATAATACAATTGTCCTGTCTCATTGGAAATTGATATAGCGAATGTTTGTTCTAGTGTACAATGGTAACTGTCTAAAAATCCTTGACTAATTAACAGTAAGGATTTGACACTTCTGTCCATAAACTCCCTCATGTTTTCTACAATCATAACACCCGGACGATAATCTCGTTCATGATAGACACAGCGAAAAGGATACCTGGTTTCAAATTGTACAATTAACCATTTTCATTTTCACTGTCAATGTCCCTACATGCTATAAATATATTATATTTCTTGCCATCTGGTAATTCATACGGATGAGGTCCAATATTATGAACACTGAGGTTTTGTGTCGTTATATCTGTACTGGTGCTACCTTCCATAATGAAGTTCATAAAGGATGACCTGTTTCATGTATAACTGAATAAACGAATTTTGACCTGATATTAATAGAGCAGCTTCGTAAGCAAGGCAACTGCAATTATAAGAAGAGGTAATATTTTATTAAAAAATACTAGTATTATGTTAAAAAAATTTGTAAATTTAAATTTACATGGAGCGTTAAAGTCATATTAAACTTCAATTAAAAAAATGATGCGTATGTTTCTTTTATAACTAAATGGCTAGTTTTCAGTTTAAAACTTATATTCATATACTTTTTTTTCTTACGAAAATTCTATAATTTGTAAACATTTAGAAGAAATTGACTTATTTTTAATTTGTTTGATTCCTGTTAAGAATTCGCCGGTATGATTTTCGTATGCAGTGAACTGGAAGTGATATATCTCGTAAAAATCCGGTTATAGCAATACGAATGGATATGCCATTGAAATACACTATTATCTTATTGTTCATTTTATATTCCCGTGTTCAATATCAATGCGTCTTTGTTGATTGTTCACTAATGTGACAATCGTAAAACTACGGCTTCAAAACACGACAAATAATAAGTTGCCATAGTTTCTCGCATAACCGACCGAAAATTTTTTTGGCGATTACACGATATGGATGCGTAAAAAATTATTAAATCGTGCACAGACGACTAAGTTTACGATATATATATGCATTGGTTCAACAATTGGTTAAAAATTATTTGTTAGTAATCACTCAATTCATTTGACTTTAATTACTTTTTCTTATTTCTTTGTTTACGTTCTCATACACCCAAATTGCTCCGAAAACATCTTTTTGTGATATAAATTGCTGATAAAATATGTCGAACTATTAGACCCTTTTAAATATGTCATACCAACATTATTTACACCTATTGTAGTCGTTGTTAAATTTTTACTTTTCAAAAATGTTTGCAGAATGTATCTATGTTTAAAATAAAGAATACTGATAATTGGTAAGGTTTTATCCTGTCTAGTACTACAAACAAACTTTCTCATTTCATTGCATCTAAGACAACAACCATGACTGAAAGTTACCTTATCAGGTTTCCTCTCTTTTTTTCTATGTTCAAACTTTAGTAACCATGTAACCTCAAGTTTCTAAAGTATTAAATAGAAACACAAGAAGAAAAATATTGGTGCTTTACACCACCCTATATATATGTTTATTACTCAGAATTTTTTTAATGCATTGAACACTTTTTAGGTTAATACTTCATATCTGGGATCGTGTATCCTTTCTTTGTATATTTTCATCAAGTTCAACGGACTGTCGGCAAATTTACATTTGTGTTTTAGTTATATTTAGTGATGGAGTAAAGGTAATATTTGTACTTTCCAGCGGTTCGTGTTGTAAAGCGGGAAAATATTGTATTGTCGTTACATTTTTATAACTACTCATAAGGCATGACAAAATTGACAAATCAAGAAGTTCAATTTTGTGTTACAATACCTTTGTGTTTTCAAGCGCTTTACTTTATAGCCGTCGAACAACATACTAAGCTCCTTCTTATAATTGCTGATTGTAATTAAAGTTCGTTTTCAGATTTTCTTTTTATATACATATCAGCTAATTAAAGGTGTGGTCCGACACTTTTATCTTGATATAGACTCGAGCATTGGCATCGGATACGGGTTTCCATTCATATTCATTTGTTAATAATGATTGTTGCTTTTTCATCGACGGCCTTGACTATATATGAAGGGTAAAAGTTCAACATAATATGTTTTTTAGGATATTTCATATAAAACAGAATATCATATTGATAACTCCGAGAGTTTGAAACCATAATATAAATGTAAGTTTGACATTTGTAAGAGCATGAACGTGTCACATTGTCTGATGACAGTTTGATAACAATTATTTCTCTAATCAGTTAATTGCACATCTGGGATATGCTATATACAAAATAGTTCATGTTAAATTCAAGCAGAACGACTTTCATTATTAGTCATGGCGATATTATCTGCAGTTTTTGGTTTGCTCGTTTTGGCAATATATGGAATAACTAGTTTCGACAATACAACTTACTATGATGTGCATCCAGAACAGAACAAATATGTCATGCGTGACTTTAGTTCATCTTCTGAACCAAGTGTAGCAGATTATTCCGTGGAGAACATGAGTGAGTATGAAACAGCTAGAAATCAACATTTTTTAAGTGGTTTTGTACGGTCTACACGTAGTTCGTTATCTAAGTACTACATGTAGTTTGTTGAATCAAAGAAATAATGAATGTTGTTTTTTGTAAAATAATTGAATTAATTTAGTTTTAAAGTTTTGCTTGCTCTGGTAGAATTTTCTCTGAATTTCAAGAAACATTTAGACGCAATATAAAGCTCCTCACGCAAATTCATCATTTACTTTTTGTGTCCGTTTTTATAAACACTATGATATGTAAAAAGGGGCCTGGATGATCTTACAAAGTAGAGGATCATGGGAATAACGTACAGAATAAAAGGCAAAACATATGAATAAAAGTTGTGTCATTGACAATTATACAACATCTCCTTACTTCTAAGTTGTCATATTTCATACATCTTTATCCTTGTATTGTGCTATCAGTTCTTCTTCGTTTGAATAGGTTGTGGAATTTCAGTTATTTTTAACATATCTGTCAGTAAAGAGTCCTCAATTGTCAAAATATATAATGCTTATCTGCTTAAGTCAAATTCGTACCGTATAAGAGCTTTCAAACATTTTTAATGTCTTCCATATTCCATATAACTGGCACATCTGCCGCACTCCCTGACTTAATATCCACAAATAGCGTGAATGTTTTAGATTGTCGTGAGAAAATCTCTACAGTATTTTTATTGGTCGTTTTTTGTAGGGTAGACCGTTTTCCAAACATGTATTAAAATTAATCTTGTGGACGAAAGCAGAGAGTTAAAAAAAAAAAGGTATAGTGGAAAATGTCGTTTTGTCTGGTCTACTTTGTATTCTGAATATTTTGAATAATGAATTTATACCTTGCTATGTTTCCATATATAACTTTGAGAGTTTTATTGGCACAGGTCAATTATGTTGGCGAAGTGATCAATCGTAGCCACAATCCAGTCCTACTTTTCCCAAATGTAACCTAACGAATTAGACTTTATCACAAGATTTGTATTTACATGAGCAACATGACGGATGCCACATGCTGAGTAGGATTAGCATACCATTCCGGAGCACATGATATCATCCCCGATTTTCTAAGGTGTTCGTGTTGCTCAGTCTTTTAATTTCTGTGATGTGGTTTGTATATTGTTGTTTGTATTTTGGTCATTTTTAGTTTGTCACGTGGTGTTTATAATTTTTGTTCGACTTATATTTTTGAATGTTACTTTGGAATCTTTCACTTCTCTTTGGACGTATCCAACATACTACTATCAGCCTTCATTTCGTGCTCCTAGCATTGTCTCAGTTATATTACTTTTCCGAATAAACCTTTTGTATTTTATATTGTCAAAGTATTCTTGTCCAATTATTTTAGCAGCAGGGGTATCTTAACTAAGAAGTTATATGTCAATTTGTTTTAGCTCAAAACATAGACAAAAGTATCGTCAAGTCTTTTTTTTATAAAAATGAAGAAGAAAAATATTGATACATATGAACTCAGCAAATAACATGACATCCAATTTAAGGATTCTTCATATGTCAAATCGATTGATTTATATGATAAATGCCAAAATTGTTTAACTAGCATTTGCAACAGCGTTTATGTCATTAGATGACATTCTACTCAATTAAATGAATATATGCCATTATCCGAATAAATGTTTATCTACCAAATCACCTAGTATATCTCTGTCATTATTAATAGAAACTGTTTTTCGCTGACTATAAGGTTACAAGCACATCGACTGTTATTGTAAGTCTAGGTGAAAATGTATTCAGTTTTAGTTATTGTCATTCTAAATATATTTGGCCTGTTTTGAGAACACGACATTTAATGATAAACACTAAGAGAAGGACAAATATGAAATGCAGGTCTATGATGTATCTGCAGAACCAAATGAAGAAAAGTACCCTGTAGAGAAAATGCATGTGTATAAAATCCCTTGTTCGTTAAATAATTTCGTTTTATGGGTTTCTTCATGTCAAGTTGCCTGGCTTTGGCTATGTTGCTTGTCTTTTTCACCATCTTTTAAACAAAATTTGGATTTTCAAATATATAAGAATCATTTAAAAAGCAATATTTATTGTCGAAATGAGCACCAAATGCTCGAGAATTGATACCATTAATGTTCTTAATATTTAGAATGCTGAATTTTGGGATGTTTTTGCTCTTTGTAATATTTACATGAAATCGATTTAATTAGAAAAGTCGATTAAAAGTACTAGAAAGACAGTTTAGTTATGCGTTTACTTTTCTACATTGGCTAGAGGTATAGGGGGAGGGTTGAGATCTCACAAACATGTTTAACCCCGCCGCATTTATGCGCCTGTCCCAAGTCAGGAGCCTCTGGCCTTTGTTAGTCTTGTATTATTTTAATTTTAGTTTCTTGTGTACAATTTGGAAATTAGTATGGCGTTCATTACCACTGAACTAGTATATATTTGTTTAGGGGCCAGCTGAAGGACGCCTCCGGGTGCGAAAATTTCTCGCTACATTGAAGACCTGTTGGTGACCTTCTGCTGTTGTTTTTTTCTATGGTCGGGTTGTTGTCTGTTTGACACATTCCCCATTTCCATTCGCAATTTTACCATAGATAAAAAAAAAAAAAAAAACTGACGACACCATTGGTAAAAAAGTAAAAGACAAACAGACAAATAATAGTACAAAAGACACAATAAAGAAAACTAAAGACTAAATAACACGAACCCCATCAAAACTAGGGTAAGCAGATCCTGCTCCACATGTGACACCCATCACAAAGCCGGTAAATAGTCTAATTCGGTTTGTCAAATCCGTGAAAAGGAAAGGGGATTGAAGTAACGACATAAGGAACATATGATATCATCTGCGAATCGCTTATTCAATAACAGTCAACCAACTCGTAATGATAGCCTTCTACTTTTACTTTTACATGTTTTATGGAAATATATTAAGGATACGTAAATAAACGAAATGTTATTACATGAAGGTCGATTTGATAAGGGATGTTCTCAGTTCAAGAGTATTTTTGACAATACCAAAACAAATACTTCTCCTTTTTCAACTTTTGTGGTTTTGCCTCAATAGAATTGTTTCTATCGCTGTCCGGATTGAGGCGGGGCATGGTGGGTGTGCACCTACAATAAAATTTGTAAGTCTGAGTGGTAAAGTCTATTTAGATCATTTTACAACATAAACGTCAAGTTTGCGACCCCCTCTTTCCTAAAATCCTGGATCCGCCTCTGTTATCATTGTATTTATTTGATTTTCAAAGTAACAGGGTCATTACGATTTGACAACAGATAATCAATGACAAATTTTATTGCTCGAGACAGATCAATGAACAAAAAGTTCAAACGGTGTTTTAATCACAAAAACCTTCCAATTTAAAAAACTATCCTACGACCAACAAAACTTCTTTTCAATACCATACAATGGAAAGTTCCTAAATCTTCTTTTCCGGTTTAGTTAAAAAAACAAAAAACAAAGCAATGACCATCTACCACTATTAAAAATAAACTAATGCTCGCCATTCGCAAATGATTGTAAGAGTCTTTAACGTGTTGGTATAAATAAGAACGTCCTTCGGGAATACGTGTTTATGTAATAAGCTGTCAAAATACAGACATGCAAATACTGTCGATCTATCAAAATACTAAACACAATGATTAAACTACAACAGCGCCGAATGACAAATTATATTTGAATTTGTCTAGGCATAATATCATTAATATCCCTGAGGAAAAACAAATAAACCGTACAGTTAGAAAATAATATTTATAGTTTGAGACACTAGCTGTTATGAGGTCCGATGGTGTAACAGGCATGTGGTTTAGACAATTGTTATCTTTTTTGCTGAGTTCCTAAATTGATTTATTTATATATCAAGCCGTAATGGTTCATTTTACTAGTCATTGTAAAACCCTATATAACTCTTATGCAATATAGACCACGGCTTGTATTATTATGATTATAAGTCGCATGAACGATATTAAGAGGTGGGTGGATAGTTCATACTATATTAACAGTATTTAATGTACGATAGTTGCTGTATAGCTGACGTATATTCTTTATTTATCAGAACGAAAAACATATTGTAATTTTTTATAGACAATCATTTAAAAAATTAAAAAAAGAAGACTTTTTTGCACCCCAGCTGTTTTAATAAAATTTATTAATACAATTTTAACAAATAGAGTTCACCTCTTCCAACAACAACCAATAATGTTCTAGATTTTGATAATTTGTTTCTCTCTTTTTTTTTAAACCCTTAATCGGAACAAACATTCTCGTCATTATGCTGTTTAACGTTGTTAACGTCGACACTTTTGCGGAAAACAAACTTAAGAGTATTGATAGTTTAATGTTTAGCTCACCTGACCTGAAAGGTCAAGTGAGCTTTTCTCATCACTTGGCGTCTGTCGTCTGTAAACTTTAAAAAAAATCTTCTCCTCTGAAACTACTTAGCCAAATTTAATCAAACTTAGTCACAATCATCATTGTGGTATCTAGTTTAAAAATGTGTCTGGTGACCCGACCAACCAACCAAGATGGCCGCCATGGCAAAAAAAAGAACATAGGGGTAAAATGCAGTGTTTGGCTTATAACTCAAAAACCAAAGCATTTAGAGCAAATCTGACATGTGGGTAAAATTGTTTATCAGGTCAAGATCTATCTGCCCTGAAATTTACAGATGAATCGGACAACCCGTTGTTAGGTTGCTGCCCCTGAATTGGTAATTTTAAGGATATTTTGCAGTTTTTGGTTATTATCTTGAATATTGGTATAGATATAGATAAACTGTAAACAGCAATAATGTTCAGCAAAGTAAGATCTACAAATAATTCAACATGACCAAAATTGTCAGTTGACCCCTTTAGGAATTATTGCCCTTTATAGTAAATTTTAACCATTTTTCTAAAATTTATGTATTCTTTTAAAAGATCTTCTTCTCTGAAACTACCAGGCCAAATTTAACCAAACTTATCCACAATCATCAATTGGGTATCTAGTTTACAAAATGTGTGGCGTGACCTTGCAAACCAACCAAGATGGCCGCCATGGCTAAAAATAGAACATAGGGGTAAAATGTAGATTTTGGCTTATAGCTCTGAAACCAAAGCATTAAGAGCAAATCTGACATGGGCTAAATTGTTTATCAGGTCAATATCTATCTGCTCTGAAATTTTCACACAAACAGACAAACCGTGGTTGGGTTGCTGCCCCAGAATTAGTAATTTTAATGAAATTTTGCAGTTTTTGGTTATTATCTTGAATATTATTATAGGTAGAGATAAATTGAAAACAGCAATACTGTTCAGCAAAGTAAGATCTACAAATAAGTCAATCATGACCAATATTGTCAATTGACCCTTTTAGGAGTTATTGCCCTTTATATTCATTTTTTTTTAATTTTTGTAAATTTTTAGAAAATATTTTCCACTGTAATTACTGGGCCAAGTTCATTATATATGTAGATAATTGTAGCAACAAGAATAGTCAGTAAAGTTAAATCTACAAACACATCACCAACACCAAAACACAATTTTGTCATGAATGTATCTGTCTCTATTGTTTAATATGCACATAGACCAAGGTGAGCGACACAGGCTCTTGAGAGCCTCTAGTTCTAGTAACACAAGGCCTGCATTAACATTTTATAATTTTATCAGTGAAAGATACACGTCCTTAACAACATGAACAATAGAAAAAAAACACTTTAAAATCAATAAACCTGTTAAAGAAAAATAACCAAAATCTTTCTACTTCTGTCATTATAATCTGTAAACTAGATTTAAAAATTGTTAGAGTTTGTAAGAAATAACTGTGATTGTTTCAGATTTTTCATTTGTTATTATTTTAAAGAAACAAACTGTTAATACCACCGTTTTGATTTGTAGTATAATATCGACATAAATTTTGAGTAAAATTGAGAATGGAAATTGGGAAGAGTAGTTTATACTCATGGTGCATCAACCCAACAATATCGAAAAACTGCAAAACATTTTTGTCCTGGTGGGTGGTTTAAAGCTTACTATCCGGTTATGGTTTTGCTCTTAATTTTTTTTTATATCTTTGTCGTTGAATATTCTTGGGTAACTGTCTCCTTTTGCAATCATAACATAACATCTCCTTATTTTCTTATCTCTGTTTATTAATATGTTTTTTTTTTTTATTTTTAGGATATGGTAATCGGGAGAATTGCGAGACAACGAATTTGACAAATATTGGATCGTCTTCTACAAGGGGAAGATTATACCCTGTTCAAGAATCCGGTCCGTCATTTTTAATGGTGTTCAACAATTCAAATCACTTCACAGTTGACGTTAGCGAGAAATGTTCCAGCCTCCTATTAGAAAAAATAAATATGGTTATAAATCAAATGATTAACGTAACATATATGAAAGACTTTCTTGGACCGTGTCAAAATGAAATAGTTATTCGGACCATTTTATGTGACCCCTATATGAAATACAATACCAGATTAATGATTAACTTTATTCCGTACTTTTCCGATGTGAATATTTATTTTATAGATAAAGATGAATTCTGCACGGCAAGTTTCAATACATTTGTTGAATCGAACAATAATGTTTTAACAAATCAAGATATTTACAGATTTTTGATGAATCTGACAAGCTGCGGGGATAACGTTTACTTTACTAATCAACTTAGCATTGCATTTTCGCTGCAAAGTATTTCCAATACACAAGACATCGTGACAGCAGTTTTAACTGCCTACACATATAATGTAAAAGTCTTTATCATACTAAAATACCAAACATGTAAAGAAACCTTTATACAATACGTTTATTCGCAAGGCTTGCATATCAACAAGAATGACACGTTTCTTCTCAGTATCGATAATTTAGTGAATCTCACTTATGAGAACACATGTTTTGAAGTCTACTTAGGATGCAATGGTTTAGGCCGATACGAGGAGGCTGGTACGTTTCTGCCACATTCAACAGTTATGTACATAACTTCAGCAGTAGCACTGGTTGTAATATTGGTAAACGGATTTGTTTTATTTATATTTCTACAAAAGGAAAACCGAACACCAGTTACCATTCTTTTGTCAGCCTTGGCTATATCAGATAGTACTACTGCAGTCATGATGACCATTTCAACTGTAATAATCAATACAAAGTATGGTCACCACGTTGATTACAGCACAACAGTACCAAGGTGGTATCTATTTGACATTTCAGAATGTTTAATGAACATGCTTTTTCCTAACTTAGCTTTTGGCTTTCATTTTGTGTCTATTCTTTTGACAACACTTCTAAGTTTACAGAAAACTGTAGCTCTTCTATTTCCAATTAGGAGTAAATATTATATAAGTAACAAAAGCAGTGCAGTATGTTCTATCTTGATATTTATCTGTAGTTTTTGTATATTTTCGGCACTTATAAGTGTTTTTGAGCCTATCTTTTTGGAGCCGATTAATGGCAGATGCTGTATTGATTTAGAATATAGTGATCATGGGTTTGAGGTGTACGTATATTTGAATTATATAGTTAATGGGTGTTCTATCTTAGCATGCTTAGTAGTTGCTTTATGCACAATTTATATAATATGCAAATTAACAATCATGAGAAGAAATCTCCCGTGGACTGATAATTTGACTGTTCAGAAAAGACATCGAACATCAGCAATATCAGTAGTTGTCATTTGTATCATATGTTTGTTATCAGAATCAGCGTTTGTTGTCCGAACGTTCGCTTATATACTAAGTCGGCAGAATATAAGCAATGCATGGGAATTATTTAGAATACTAACTAATTATCGTAACATCACTATTATTATTGGATGCTCATTAAATTTTGTAATTTATCTTGTAATGAGTAAACAAATGCGAGAGAAATTACGGATAGGTTTGGTTAAAATTATGCATCCGTTTAAACGTTGCTGACGTACTTTTATTTTCATGGTCATGCGTCTGATGTTTTTATTCAGAATTGATAAGTGTTCTGATACAAATTGATTGTTGTTTGTCGTTCGTCCCTTGTTATATAGTTCCTTCTAGAAATGCCGACTGGGATTCAAGGCGGGAAAGAAGGTTCATTATGACAGAAATAAAAATTTTGTAACTGGTCACAAACGGACTTTGCTTAGCATTTATGTACATAAGCATGACAATTGATTAGAAAATGGCTTACATTTTGTAAATAAGCAAGTCATCCAATTAAACGATTAATGACATTGTGTAAATACATATCACAATTGATAAAATGATGATCAAGTAGCAGATGATATTATGTAAGTAATCAAGTATGGCTGTTATTATGTAAATAAGCCTGACAATGGATCAAGTAGGGCTGATATTATGTAAATAAGCCTGACAATGGATCATATGGGGATAAGAACTATGTGGATAAGCCTGCAAATGGATCAAATTGAGGTTGACATTATGTAAATAAGCATGACAATTGATCAAATGGGGCTGATATTTTGTAAACAAGCGTGACAATTGATCAAGTATTGGCTAATATTAAGTAAATAAGCATGATAATTGATCAAATAGTGGCTGATTTTATGTTAATAAGCCTGAAAATGGATCAAGTTGAGGCTGATGTTATGTAAATCAGCATGACAATTGTTCAAGTAGGACTGATATTATCTAAATAAGCCTGCCAATGGATCAAGTAGGTGTTAGCAGTATGTCGATAAGCCTTCAAATGGATCAAGTAGGTGTTGATATTATGTAAATAAGCATGACAATTGATCAAGTAGGGGTTGAGATTATGTTAATAAGCATGATAATTGTTCAATAGGGCTGAGATTATGTAAATAAGCATGATAATTGATCCAATAGTGGCTGGTATTATGTTTATAAGCCTGAAATTGGATCAAGTAGGGGCTGATATTATGTAAATGAGCAATTGATCAAGTAGGGCTGATATGTTGTAAATAAGCATGACAATTGGTCAAGTAGGGGCTAAGATGTTGTAAATAAGCTGGACTATTTATCAAATAATCCATCAGCCGGTATTAATTACGTACATATTACAATTGATCAAGACAGGGACGATAGAAAAACTAGGGGTGATCTCAGGTGCTCCGGGAGGGTAAGCAGATCCTGCTCCACATGTTGCACCCGTCGTGTTGCTTATAAGATAACAAATCCGGTAAATAGTCTTATTTGGTAGGCAACAATTATGAAAGGGAAGGGGACGGATGATATTCTAAATTGAGATTGACATAGCATTAAAATATGACAACAGTTTTAATGACTTGAAGATAGAGCGATAGGTTAAATGATAGATAGTTAGATTGCGCATATGTTTCCGCTGTAAATAGTAGAAAACAACAGGATTAGTCAGTCTTTGAAAAATTATAGGGAGCTGTACAAAGAAAAAAATCTATTATTTATTAAAATATTATCATTTTTGATATATCGTAATGTTTATATGCATAGATATATTACATGTTTTTATTACTATATCATTATTTTAAAACAATTATGATAATTTAGCTTTTTACCTTGATGTTATTTAATAATCTTTTTGATGTAAAATTTTGTATTAAAAGTTAAAATTGAAGTTTTTATTCATTTTTCTGTTTTGCCTAACAAGTAATTGAGGATTTTAAAGTTACGTTTTTTTTTTATTCTAAATGCACAATTATTAAAGAATATATAGCTTTCTATATGTCACCGTAGCTATTTATTAAAGTACAGCTATATATTAGTACAACACTATATGTTGTGTGTACTATGTATTTACTACCTTTTACGCATTTATTCATACATTCATATTAAAAGGAAACGTCAAGTTAACATTTAAAACAAATGTTTATTATAATTATGTATTTTCAGTGTGAATAAAAGGTTTGCAACTTTATTCATAACGTCACAATTATCAACGCCCTATCAAATAGGACCAAGTGGCAATTTACCCTGTGACAGATCCGAAAATTTACAATTTTGAAATAAAACTTCATAATTGGAACTTCAGTGTTTCTTCTTAGAAAATACTTTTAGGCAACAAATATTCTTAAACGTAACCAATTTCAATTGATAAATTAATTGATTGGCCGATTATTTAATTGATTGTGTAGATTTAAAAATGAGCTTTTTACATACTAGAAAAACACAGAAAAAGTATATTCATATGTTTAAAATGAAAAAGAAAAAAAGTGCACTTATAAATACAGAGGATGCGATTGAAAAGAAAACAGGGAAGTATATATGTCTGCCATAAGACATATGCGAAAATTCAGACGAATAAGACTTTTCAAGCGTCAATATTGCCCTATGAGATTCATGTACACAACGTTCAAACGAAAACTATGATCAATATGAAAAACGATTATACTTTTGGATTACCAATGAAAGAACTATCCACAAAATACCAAATCACTACGATTTACAAAAAAAAGGTTTATATTCGCAATACGAATAACCAAACAGACATATGAAGATCGACATACGGTTTAAAACAACTATACAACAGACTTTGACAAAAATAAAGCATATATATTCAAGAAAAAAGGTAACGGAGTTAACCGTTTTCTATAATCAAAATCCTTCAATTAACAACAATTGCCCTTGAGTCAACTTGATGCAAAAATCTCAAGTCGTCACAAAACAATTACTGGCGTGGTTTCTAAAACAGACAGACACACGAAATTGTGGCGATGGAAAACTAGCATTAAAGATATCGATTATCCTTTTCATCACGATCAGTAAAGCAATTTACTATACATAAAACAAGTTTGATAAAAGACCAATCTGAAAAACCCTCACGATAATAGTATAATACACAAGAAACACTTGCTAAGGACAAAAACATTGTGGATTCACTAATAATCGTTGGGTGCCAATTTGCGTAGGTTTCGTGCCCGAATTCAAATTATCAACTCAAAACATATTTTCAATTTGGCTTTGTATACAGAGATTGTCATATAACGAAATCAAATATCAACGAATATCAGAAATCCACAACAATTTATACCTAGAAAAATAAATGAATCCACAGTAAATGAAAACTTCTGAAATGATGCTGTTTGGTACTTGGGGAACTCAAGGACAGATGGTATAAAATCATACCATTCTACATTCCAATAACGCCAATTTAATGTCGGAACAAACCTAAGAAACTATGCGATCTTGTGCTTTGCCCGGAGTAAACTAGTATATCATTTTATCTCCGCGGGAATAAACTATTTGATTAATCCTCCACGTACACGGATTTTTCTTACAAGTTCTTACAGATCGCCACCTCGTATGTAAATGCCAACGAAAACCCATAGTTCAAGGTGGTATATAAAAGAGACTTGTAATTTGTAATATGAGATAGTACACGTATCTCGAATCAATGAAATAGCAGTAGTTTATAATCCTGTAATTAATGTGTCCTTACCGCTTTTCTGGGTTTATTCTCATCAAGAACGCTCAAACACAAAATAGATTTGAAGTTGTGGATTGAAATACAAGTAGATACAGAGAGGAAGCAACGATAGAAAGAATGGGAACCACGACTACTATACCTATATTCACTCCCAAGGTTACACATAATAAATACAAAATTTAATCCTGGTATCTATGATGAGTTTAGTTATAGACATGTACGACAAGGCCGTAAAAATTTAGCCAAGCAATAGTCGTGTAATTCATAGAAAGTAGCTATTTGATAAGAAATTGCAGTTATTTATGTAACAATCAAGGAAAAAAGGACGGGATATAGAGTACGACAAGTATATAATATACCAGGGCATTTAAGTTGAAGTCGAAATTCCGTGCCCTTCATCCAGCAGTTCGACCAACAATGTACATATAGTTAGATTGTATATTGTCCTGCATATGGATACAATATTTGCAACTGATCTTTTAACAAGCGGCAATCATTAAATCAATCTCTTTTAAATTGTCATTGATAAATAGTAAAATACACAGCATTGAAGCAGTCAAGGTGAACCATTCTATATTTAGTATTTGAACTTCAATACCTTTTACAAAAATTAAATTGCACACACTTCTGCATATTCGTTTTATTTTAAAAAAAAAATAACTCACCTGTGTCGGCGAAAACCATAACAGTATGGCCGAAGGACCTACGGAAGAAACAAAAGAACTTGTAAGTGTTTTACAATTAATAATAGTGATTGTTTTTTATTTCTACATCAAAGTGGTTTTACAAATAGCCAGGTATGTACACGATATTTATACACCCAGTAATAAGATAAAGAGGTTAAGTCAATTATCCCTGAACGTTTTACTCAAGAGGGCCATTTGTGACAAAGTGTTCCTAGACCAATCTTTCCACAAGTTTATGGTATCATTACCCAAAGTGTATATTTGAGGTTCTGACAATGTTTTAAGAGATCAACAAATAATAAACCTCCGAAAAATTCAAAAACCAGGTTTAAAAAAATCATAGTTGATATCGGGAAAATGTATAAAACATTTAAAAAAAAGACATATTAATGTTTTTCGGATAAAAATATATCCCTTTTGTTTTTTCGTAACGTACGTCCTTTGGTGTAACAAATGATAAAACATGTTAATTCAACAATTTTGAGTAGCTATGCCTCAAATAGCAACGTGTGACACCGAATAACAATTTAACAATATGATATAGATAGTACAATATTCGGTGTCCAGTATGATTAGACTTTTATGATTTGACACAGGAAGAGAATACAAAACACTGGTAAAATGAACACTACTTTCTCGGATTTTCAAAAAGATAATAAGAATATTTATAAGAAGTTCACGATTTTGCTTTTTATTTACTCAAAGTCCACAATTGGGGTACATGTATGTGCATCATTCCGAACTTATATCCATAACAGTACTACTATCGCCTCGGACCTTGAGCTGATTACTCGTATTCATAAAATTAACAATCTGTCAGGTTGACATCGTGCATGTAAACAAAATAATGTATGGAAATCAAAAGAATTTTTATATTTGTTTGTCTTTGTTTTACATGTTTTAAGACCCTGACTGCTCGTTTTCGTCTCACTGCGGTCGAAATACCATTGTTGGTGGACAAACAGCTAGATGGAACAGTGTCGTTTCCGGTGGTCGAGTCGTTGTGGACAAACCAATACCTCCTGGTGCAGAGCTCAAGCTTTAGTTTGATGGCAAGGGTCATGCCGTAGTTGGAATACTCACTAAAGATCCTTCTTCTATACCCGACATCAACCAAGTGGAAAATCTGAGAGAATTGATTGTTATACAAAGTGCAAGAATTTACAAGCAGACTGGTACTGCCAATATAAAACGATCAACTTGCGGCAGAAGAATTATAACAGAAGCAGACAAAACATCTAGCATTACAGTTGGAAGGATCGATAAAGTATGGGTTACTGTTAATATTATATTTGGAGATCTGGAAGTAGAAATAGGTAAGTAATCTGTATAAATAAACTCCTCATAGATACCAGGATTAAAAATGTATATTTACGCCAGACGCGCGTTTCGTCTACAAAAGACTCATCAGTGACGCTCGAATCAAAAAATATTTAAAAGGTCAAATAAATTACGAAGCTGAAGAGCATTGGGGACCACAAATTCCTAAATGTTTTGTCAAGTACAGCTAAGGTAATCTATTCCTGAGGTAAAACCATACGTTCTACATCAAAAGACAATTTTACTTGAGATTTCAAAACAATATGATTGGCTGCATAATGACCACCGAAATGATAAAACACGACTAATTATTTTGAATATTGGAAGCTTCTTTGATGCTTATTAATACAATTAAGTGGGTTTTTTTAAAACAAAAATGTATACACATGCCACCAACTTAACACGAAACTCTGCCCGAACCACCTGTTTTTGGATGTATACGTATAGTCCAGTCAATCTAGCATAAATTTGACTCTAACCCGAAAGTAATTGCAACAGAAGATTTTAAAGTTTTAATCTTTAGCATTATACCCCAAATATACACAGAGAAAAGTCCTATAAAATCAAACTTGAGGAAGACTAAAAAAACACCTTTTAAAATTCCTATAGAGATTTGCATTGAAAAGGGTAACACTTGCAAAATAGGCAGAAATATCAATAAAAATTGATACAAAATTATAACTTTACCGCTTCTATTCATCAGAATGTTTTGATCCTTGAATTTTTAGCTATCTTTAGAGTATAACAAATGCGTTTTCAGATCTTTTATCAAGCGCAAATCTAGATTTAGTAATTCATTAGTTTTTCAACATGTCAAGGTAAAGAATCTCAAGTTCAATAAAAAAATAATTAAGCATGTTTTCTTCTTTTTGTGGTTTCAAGTTTCTTTAGATAAGTAAGTCGCTGAAAAAATATAATTTACAGATATAAACAATACCAAATTTTCATATTATTTTTCAAAATGGTCACAAACCTTCAAATTTGCAATTTCTTTAATGACAAATGCACGAAAAAAAATAAAACTAACCATAACACTTCGGTTTTGTACATTTCCTGAGCAGAATATTATATAATTTAGTCAAATACAAACTTATAACCCCATCCAAGTATCATACTTTACATAAATTTGAAGAAAAACAACCAAAAACTGACTCATTTTTGCAAGAGTTATCTCCCCATTCCAATGTTAATTTCCAGAGGAAATTAAAAATGCTGATTTTGAGTTTTCCTCAAGTTAGATTTTATTGGACTTTTTTCCGTGTATATAAAGGGCATAATGCTATAGATTAGAACTTAATCCTTTTCTGTTGCTATTAATTTGAGGTCAATGGACATGCTTTATCACATTGAATACTGTTATCTTAAACAAGACACTTCGCAGAAACAGATGTACGTTTTAATGTAGTTTAACATGTTTAAGTATGACTAATGCATAAGACTATTTCCAAGATCCCGTCCTAAAGTTTCCTTGGTGGCCCCGTTTCTCCAAACCTTTGAACCGCAATTGGTTCGTTACTTAATGTTTATAAAATATCTAGAAACAAGGTACTAAAGCTACCACCAAGGTCATTGTCAAATTACCATCTTCTACACCTATTGTGTTGGCGTCTTTGTAAAGATTAATTTGTATGTTTGGTTGCATTTTTTAGTCAGTAGTATTGTATGTCTGTGATATAAGTTAAGACAGTTTTTGCTGCAGGATCCCAATTATTGTCACAGTGTTTGTATGTTTGGGTTGCTTTCGCACGTTTGTCAATATAGCATAACTATAAACAACTAGTTAATAAGTGGGAGGTTTAGCAAGATTAACACACCAAATTCCTTACGAAAATGCCTGTCCAAGTCTCTTACATTTCAGTTGATATTCGCCGTACCCGTTAATTGATCGCGTTTTATATTGTAGTTTTTTATGGATTCTGCAATTGCTCATACATACTGAGTATGCAGAAGTGTATGCCGCTGGACGCTAACCTAGCTACTACAATTAATAAACGAAAGAGCTTACCCTTAATTAGCATGAAATACATGCCACTGGACCTTAATTATAATAAATCAAACAACTACCAGTAAATAAAAAGCTCATCTGAAAATACATGAAATATATGCAACTGGTAGTTGATTATTGTAAATCAAGCAACTGGATAAAAATTAATCAATCGAAAAATCTCGTCCTGAATATGCCTTTAACATATTTATCAGAAGAACAAAAAGAGAATACTCGAGATCATCGATATATACCACTCATACTTAACATTTACTACAAAAAAGTACAGTAATTGTTACAAAAATACCAAACTCCAACGAAAATTAAAAATGGAAAATCCATTAAATGGCAAAATCAAAACCTCAAAAATATCATACGAATGAAAAATATCAAACGGTTTCTTGAACTATACTAATTGTTACCTGTAATCAATTCTTATACTGTTCCCGAGTCTACATTGAGCATGATCCGACTTTTCATCTAGTCTAAGTCATTTTTGTTTTTTTATTATTTTTCCATTTCCAGATAGAGACAGATGGTTACAGTTTTTCAAAAGAACATGGCGGAAATGTACAACTCGAGCATTATGATACATGGGCAAATTTAAAAGTCTCAAATCCTTGTGCTGTATGCTTTGTTGAGTGCCTTATCAGGCGACAGGAAGCTTTAACCTTTCAGATTGATCCCATCTTAAGAGATGGTAAACCTTTTTATAATAAGAGCAAATAATGTCAGTTTAGATTGATGTGGTCAAAAGATTTTTGTTAAACAGGTCCGTCCGAGGTATGAAAACTACTCGTAAACAGATATTACATTTGATTAATGAGGTCAGATAATTTTGTTATGTGATAACGAGACATCCTGACTCCCGGAATAACAAATGTAAAACAATTCAAATAATAATCCCCCCCCCCCCCCAAATAATACTAACGGCCTAATTTATGTACAAAAAATGAAAGAAAAACAATTAATTCATGTAACACATCAACAAAAAAAATCACTGAATGACGGGCTCCTGACTTGGAACAAGCACAAACATGCAGAATATGGCGGGGTTAAACATGTTCTCTTGCCGATTATAAATCTGAAATAAAACCGGCAAAAAAGCAAAACTCTATATAATATTAATCGCTATTTTGCCGAAGCCTTTATATTTAGACAAATATTTCTTAAAACTTATAAATCAATTCTAGCCGTAGAATTTATAAATCAATTTTAGCCGTAGAATTTATAAATCAATTATGGCCGTAGAATTTATAAATCAATTCTAGCCGTAGAATTTGAAATCAATTCTAACCGTAGAACTGACCAAAGATTTGGTCAGTTCTACCTAGAACTGTCTAAAACTGTTCTAGGGTAGAACTGTCAGGATCAGTTCTAGGTAGAACTGTCCAAATCAGTTCTAGGTAGAACTGACCAAATCAGTTCTAGGTTGGAACTGTTCTAGCTAGAACTGACTAAAAGGTGTCAGGCTGACAGTTCTACGTACTGTCCTAGAACAGTTCTCCTGACAGATTCTGACAGATTTAATGAGAGGTTAGAAGTGATCTCCACTGTATGTGTAGTAGGTTTACACATTATATATATACATAGCTACACTGTATGTCATAGGTTTTCATATGAAAGAATTATTTCTGTGGAAGGTTAACTTAGGAATGACATATCTATTTGTTAAATAGATTTTCACACGAGATATATTTCTGTGTGAGGGTTTACACATGACAGACATATATTTGTGATTGGTTAACACAGTAGATATATAAATGTGTGATAGGTTAACACAAGTGAGACACATCTGTGTCAAATACTTACACAGTAGAGACATAATTATATATATGTAATGGGTTAACACAAATGGGACATATCTGTGTCAAATACTTACACAGTAGAGACATAATTTTATATGTAATGGGTTAACACAAGTGAGACACATCTGTGTTAAATGTTTACACAGTAGAGACATAATTATATATGTAATGGGTTAACACAAATGGGACATATATGTGTCAAATATTTACACAGAAGTGACGCATGTGTAATAGCTCAACAAAGGAGAGATCTGTGTGATAGTTTTATCCAGAGAGACATTTCCGTGTGATAACAGTTTATATTTATTGTTTTAGCATATCGATAGCAAAATGTACAAGATGTGTTAAATTTGTATTGCATCTACTACCACTGGTTGGATTCTGGTGTGCTGGTTCGTTATTTTCCGTGGATATCATCAGCTCGGTAGTCAAATCTTTGGTACTGGCATGGGTAGTTATATTTACTTATTTAAAATACCCTAGTTCATGTATTCAGAAAATATTCAGAAACAACGGTTCCAAGTTCTAATGCCAAGATGACAATCAATTAATTTGGCTTTTCTGTTTAGGTTTTTATATTTCCATATATACACGTACCTGCTTAATCCTAAAGTAACAGTGTATATACGCATCACTACATTTAAATGTTTAAGTTTGATCGTTACTGATGAAGGTTTAATGTCGAGGAGAGCTCCGGATTGTATTTTTACCTTTTAAATGTTTTATAAACAATTATTTATTTCAGGAATGGGCTGATAAACTGATTGAATGTACTATCGCATACTATTCGCATGACATCATCCATTGGGACGATTTACCAAAATCATCTTACAACAGACACGACACCTGGAAACAATGGGAATGTATTTGTCAGCTCGCGGAACCACATCTTAGCGAACTGAGTTTGGGACAGTGTGTGTGGTTTAAATATCTGGGTAAACGTGAACACAAAACATTTTCTAACGGTACCGTAACGTATGGAAGAACAATCAATTTGTAGAACAAGAGAATGAAAATATGTATATTATGCATTTAAAAAATAATAAAAATATTTGATAATTGTCCAATTGTGTTTGATAACAGAAAATATCAAAACCGCCAGTTTTATCACATAATTACCTTTGATCGTCATTAACAAAGTATCAGACAAACTATATGTTGCGCATGAGCAATAGACGTCAGACAAATTCTAAGGTTAGATAGAAATCTCCAGTCCACAATTAAAAAAATGGACACAACAAGTCAACAATTGTATGTGCCATTACAAACAGATGCATTCAGAAAACGTATATCGCCCGAAAACATAAACAAATAAGTCACAAGCATTTTTTTAAGACTGAAGGGCATAAAGAGCTTGACGTGTTGAAATGAGAAATTTCTATTGATTACCACTATGTTTACATAGATGACGAACAACAACAAAAGGGTTTTACCAATCTCTGTCGTTACATTTGAACATGGATTCTCTGTAAATATCAACCATGCCAGATATAGGGTGTGGCACGCATAATCTCAGAAAAGCTTTAAACTTTGTCAGTTATCACAATTTTATGTATAAATGAAAAAATAATATTGATATTGTTGCTATGGACCATGGTTGCCATGGTAACAGGATATTCTAATTTTACCTTCATACATGTAATTGCTCCTTTTCAACTACGAAATAGACCTACTTTGGGCATTAATATCCACTTAAATAGCAATATATTAATAAAAATACCTATTTTTTTCTATGAATATCATCACAAATTGATATAATGACTGAATTTAAGAATACAAAATATTTCATGTTACCCTGACTTGAACCTTGGATAATTAGAAGAATTCAACAGGTATATGTAATACCCAATTTGGACAGTTTTTTTTTCAGAATGTATAGGAAACTTACGCATCCATGTTGGAATAAGACATTATACTTTCCATCGAGTCAACATATCATAGTTTTGATTTATGGAATAATATTCTTGGGTATCTTGATTCCAGGGGAGGTAACCATGGAAACAAAAAAGTAAATTTTTCCAATTTTTATCAGTTTTTTATTAAAAAATGTAATTAAAAGTTAACCAATAACCTTTTTAATCTTACATTACCTTTTATTTATTATTTACAGAAGAAATTCAACTTAATGACAAATAATAGGTCTGTTGCTATGGAAACGAGGCTTTCAAACTTGCAATTTTTAAGCAAAAATTGTAAAAAAAAAATGCAAAATCTGCAAATTAGAAAAAAGAACAAGATTAAAACTATTTCAGAATTAAAATGGCATTATGCAGACTAAAATTTAAGTTCAACTTAAATCTAGCATTTAAAATGGTTACCATTGAAACATGGATTATATACTTAAAATTTCTTTTGGCACCAATTCGATTGTGCTGTTTACATTTCGTTGTAAACATAATGTTCATAACTGAATAATTCAGTTAGTGGTTATGTAATGGGCATATATTTTTTTTATTGACACAAACACAGCTATTGTTAACAGACACTTAAAAAAAAGAAGCTTAAGTGTGTCAAAAAGGTATGATTATTTGTTTCTCTAACGGTACATTCTGGCGATAGACGGTACTGTATATCATGTCAGCAAAGTCAGACGACAAGACACCAGATACGACTGTCACATTCTTTTATGCGCTTGTCCTTAGCCAAGTATCTCGATTGGTTTCAGTCTGACATGTTGTTGATTTTTCCGTTAATCAAGTTTTTGTCAACAACATTTGCTTACATTCACGTCATTTTGAGACTGGTTGAAAGTCCATTATTAAAGTGTGTAGGTGAAGGGTTTTGAAAATCTATTTCCATATTAATATCTTTAGAGCTTGCAGTTTTGAAGTTTTGCGTGTTGAAGACCGTACATGTACTTCGACCTATAAGTGTTTACTTTTATAAATTGTGACTTGAATGGAGAGTTGTCTAATTGACACTCATACCACACCTTCTTATATCTATATAACTAGTGAAGTAGGCATATTGCTCTGAGAACGTTCTATTGTTGGAGACTCTTGATGTCTTTAAGGTCCTTTTAGTTTTAGGTTGAAGATTAATTCTTTGGTTTCATATCACAAATAGAAGTTCGTATTTCATATCAGATTAAACCACTAAAGGTAACGGGGGTATATAACTATGGTCCCCAAAGAAAATATCACACCCTGCACTAAAACGGTTGGCCACTTTGTTGTTTAGAACGCATATGTTCGTATCTACATTTTGTACCTTTCAAATGGAGTACTAGTATTTAAATCTAGTGCTCTCTGTATGTACAAAGGTAATCTTGTTTCAAATATTTGAGATTTTTCCAAATTGCTGTTGCAAGAGGAACTAACACTTATTTTTGTTAGACCCCACCCCCCCCCCTTTTTTTCTCCCCCTCACTATTATTAAAATGCGCACAGAAAAGTGTCATATCACCAATGATAATGTTATAAAAATAACCAGAATAGAGAAGTCATGAAGATATGCATTCAAATTTACATTTTAAAACGTTTTAAATATAATTTATTTATCGGAATCTTATATGTATATTTTGCAATAATTAAAAGTTAAAAGCGTATCCTATACGGGAAACAATTAAAGTTAACTTGAATATGAACAATGCAAATTCAAGAACATCTCTGCCATAGTTATTTTAAAACATGTATAGCTGATTGCTATTCTTTGGTAGTTTGTTTAATTTTTTTTCCATTTGGAACTTAGTTCGTGATATTTTAATAATTGTACGCAGCCACGTGCGTCTGATCAGAATAAAATGTCTTGTGTAGGGAGAATGTCTCGCTCTATGTGCGTTTAAGAAAAGTTGCAACAACTCTCCGATGGGTAAAATCAATCAATATGAAACGATCTAAAGTGAGTGGTCTGTAGTCCAGTTGTTGACGTTGGTTCATTTGAAATATTATAATAGCAAATTAGACAACCCTCCACTAGTGACCAAATGACATAGAATTAACATGTCTGTCATATTTGTTACTTGTGTATTGTTTTTAGCTCACCTGGCCCAAAGGGCCAAGTGAGCTTTTCTCGTCACTTGGCGTCCGTCGTCGTTAACTTTTACAAAAATCTTCTCCTCTGAAACTACTGGGTCAAATTTAACCAAACTTATCCACAATCATCATTTGGGTATATTGTTTCAAAAATGTGTGCGGTGACCCAGCCAACCAACCAAAATGGCCGCCATGGCTAAAAATAGAACATAGGGGTGAAATGTAGCTTTTGGCTTATAACTCTGAAATCAAAACATTTAGAGCAAATCTGACAATAAATTGTTTATCAAGTCATTATCTACCCTGAAATTTTAGATGAATTGGACAACGGGTTGTTGGGTTGCTGCCCCACAATTGGTAATTTTTAAAGAAATTTTGCCGTTTTTGGTTATAATCTTGAATACTATGATAGAGATAAACTGTAAACAGCAATAATGTTCAGCAAAGTAAGATCTACAAATAAGTCAACATGACCAAAATGGTCAGTTGACCCCTCAAGGAGTTATTGCCCTTTATAGTCAATTTTTAACCATTTTCATTAATTTTGTAAATTTTTGTAAATTTTTACAAAATATTTTCCTCTGTAACTAAAGGGCCAAGTTTATTATAGATAGAGAAAATTGTAAGTACCAAGAATGTTCAGTAAAGTAAGATCTACAAACACATCACCATCATCAAAACACAATTTTGTCATGAATCCATCTGTGTCCTTTGTTTAATACATGTATGCACATAGATCAAGGTGAGCGACACAGGCTCTTAAGAGCCTCTAGTTCTTTTTATAAATTATACTGTTGGTTTCACATTCTTCATTTATAATCGTCTATACTGTATGGAACTTCTCATTGATGAAGGCCGTACTGTTGCCGATACTATTGCTAACATTCACTTTATTTGAACTCTGGTGAATAATTGTCTCATTGATAATCAAACCACATTTACTTATACATGTATTAAAATTTATGTTGTCAAATGAAGCATATGCATCCGTCATCATCACAATTGATTGCTTATTACAATGAAGATCAAAATACTTATAATTTATTTAGATGAAAATTTATAAAAATTTAAGTATAATAAATAATGCGTATAACAATAATCTATATAAAATTAAATATAAGTACAAATATTTACATATAACATAACAAACATAAAATCTTCGTCACTTTTAGCATATTCCATTGAAAAATATCAACAAATAGGTTTCATATCTATCATATTCTGTGCGCATGTCAATGGAAGCTGTAATATGCGAACCAATTGTTCATTAATTGATCTGATAGGGTCTATGCATGCTCCAAATGGCAACAGGAATATGTAAAACCATGCTAGTAAAAATGCTAATGGCCACGCCACAAACCATATAAGAAGAAACCATATGATAGCTGACAGGCAACCTTTAGCCCCGCCTCCTTCACCTTTACCCATAGCTCTTTAACGGTGATTTTCTGAAAAAGATACCATGTAATGTTAAAATTAATAACCAAGCAATATAGATTTTTGAAGAAAAACAAGAAAAATTTGGGAATCAAACAATACGCAAATGGATTAGATCACGAAAAGAAGTGAAGCTGAATTTTTGTTTATAGTATGCAGAATAGCAGTAATTGATTTATGGTACAATGTATCTTTTGAAAACAAATTACGTTGGGTTTTTTTTCTTCCTTTTCACTCATTCGGCTACTTTTTTTTATATTAAAATCATTATACAGACCACCCTTTTTATAAGGGTCTGGATGAGGCTAAGAGAAAAGAGAAAAATGGACAAAAGGCACGGAATGAATAACAAAAAAATAAAGAATAGATCATAACGGGCAAGTTAAATAAAAGAAAATAGTTTGAAAATAAAGAAATAAGAAACCCCATTCCGACATTCATTCGTAAATGTTTTTTACTGTCAATTTGTCTAAATTTTATCTCCATATTGTTGTCCAACTTCGTTTTTCCTTGTAATTTGCCGTCACGTTATCGTTCATTTTTTGACAGTACATTTGTGTTCTTAAAAAACAATTTCATTTTACAACTGATTGCAAATTTTTACAATACCCCGTACAATAAAGTCCACTAGCTGACTGCTTAAGAGGGGGCTAAATTTAGTCATGCTTCAGTGATGCCCTATTTAATTAATCTTAAGTTTCCACAAAAAATATCCACCAAAGGGGGGATCTAATTTCAAATACAATTAAATAGGACTTTGCATCTGTCCAGTACTCTTTGGCAATTATACATCTAAATATTTGTATTCTTAGTAATATAAAAAAATCGTTGATACATATGGCAAGCCGTTTTTATATTTATTCCAATTTGAAGATATCTTATTTATTTAACAAGATATCTTATTAAGTATTAAGATATCTTTAATTTTTATAAGATATCTTATTTAATTTGAAAGTAAATAAGATATCTCTATTAGTTTATTAGATATCTCTATTAGTTTATAAGATATCTCTATAAGTTAATAAGATATCTCTATTAATTAATAAGATATCTTATAAAGTATATAAGATATCTTACTTCTTTATAAAGATATCTTTTAAATACATACTTTATAAGATATCTTATTAATTAATAGAGATATCTTATAAACTAATAGAGATATCTTATTTATTAATAGAGATATCTTATAAACTAATAGAGATATCTTTATAACCAATTAAATAAGATATCTCTATAAGTTAATAAGATATCTCTAAAAGTTTATAAGATATCTCTATTAGTTTATAAGATATCTCTATAAGTTAATAAGATATCTCTATAAGTTAATAAGATATCTCTAAAAGTTTATAAGATATCTCTATTAGTTTATAAGATATCTCTATTAGATTATAAGATATCTCTATAAGTTAATAAGATATCTCTATTAATTAATAAGATATCTCTATTAATTAATAAGATATCTTATAAAGTATATAAGATATCTTACTTCTTTATAAAGATATCTTTTAAATACATACTTTATAAGATATCTTATTAATTAATAGAGATATCTTATAAACTAATAGAGATATCTTATTAATTAATAGATATATCTTATAAACTAATAGAGATATCTTATTAATTAATAGAGATATCTTATTAACTTAGGGAGATATCTTATTAAGTAAATAAGATATCTCTATTATAAACTATATAACAGATATCTTATATAGTTAATAAGATATCTTATAAATCAATAGAGATATCTTATATTTTAAATAAGATATCTTATATATTTAATAAGATATCTTTATAAACATTTTAATAAGATATCTTATTTAATATATAAAATATCTTATTTAATAAATCAGATATCTTATTTAATAAATCAGATATCTCAATTAATATATAAGATATCTCTAAAAGTTTATAAGATATCTCAATTAGTTTATAAGATATCTTATTTAACTAAATAAGATATCTCGAAATTGAATAAATATAATAAAGGCGTGCCATAGATACATAACGATAAATAGCTTATAATATAACTTTAACTATTAGTTTATCATGTTTACATCCTTTAAAAATATACGCCTACATTATACCAGGAAGGATTAAATATACATCATGTACATGCATATAATTGATATACCTTGACTTTATATTTTTAGATACGAATATATAGTGTTCTGTGCTTTTACACATTGGTTCAAATACACGAGAAATATATATCAGGATACTGAAATCTGCGTTTCGCTAATTTTCATTGACACAGCTTAACTTATAACAAGTAACTTTTTGTTAAGCATATATGATATTTTAAAAAATGTCTTACACTTTACCATGTTTACCATGTTTACTAATAAAATGAATAATAGGTGACGATGATGAAATTCTTAAAGTTACTTTTCAAAAGATGTAGAAGTTTTATGAGTATCTATAAACGATCTTACCTTAAAGTATTATAGTTTTACGCTAAAACAAATACATATTGTATTCTTACTAATACACAACTCATGTGATGTTTTGTGAATCATTGTCACGTGGGTTCAGATTTTACTATATACTATCATTATAATGTGTCCTTGTAGTATATTTAAAATGATGAATTAAATAAATTGTTATGAATGAAGTGGCTGTGTGTTTGTGATTCACCCAATAAAGACAAAATTTCCGAGGATATCACATCGTTAGTAGCCATAACTCCGGTGCTGGCATAAAAATTCCACTATTGTTTGCCTGAAATTTGCCCTTATAAATTTTCAAATTATATAAATTTCCCCTAATGCGAATGCTCTTATTTTGTACCAATTTGTCTATCCTTATTTCCGTTTTGTTTTGATCAGCTGTTACATTTTTAATTTTTAATAGTTTAGGATTTTAGATATTTTGGCCTCGAGCATCACTGAAGAGACATGTATTGTAGAAGTGTCGCAGTAAAATTGATACTTTTGGTGTTATTTTCAAACTGCTTTACAGAAAAACTTAAAAGATAATTTAAAAAGATTTTGTCAAACTGTATGTAACATTTTAATCGTTTAGTCTTAAATCAATTTTTTTAAAACATTTTTTTTTTGCGTTCGAAAAAAACAAGAAAATGCACCTTAAAAACACACAAAGAGTGCAAACAAACTAACGAAGATTGGTAAGAAATCGGTATCATTTAGATATTCAATATTTCTGGGGTTTTTTTTGGCCTCCTTAATTCGAACGTCAAGTATGTTAAAAGCAAGAAAAATACCTGACCTTGAACATTGCGAATATCATAAGCTTAGTACCGTAGAAAATAAAAGTTTACATATATATTTAAGAGATATGACGGTTGCTATTCACTCGAATAAATCTATTTCATGGCTTGACGTTTCCAATTCACGCATAGGGCAACAATCCCGGTACTTTCTAAAAACCAACGCCCTTAATCAGTATGCTTGCGTATCTAAAATAAGGGTAAAAAGGTCTCCAATCCATTCGTCTATTCTCTTTATCATCTTCATTTTTTTCAATCCACAATGTGCAAAATAATAAAGTGGATTTTTTAAATCATAGAAATATGATGCAAGATCTCGTTTTAAAATATTCCTGGCCTCAAATAATATCAAACTAAAAAAATCTTACTAAAGCATTTATATTTTTAAGGATTATTGCTTTCAAAATATAATTCTATAACAGAAATAAGAGTGGCTTTAAATTTGGAAGATACAATTTAATTGGGTGTAGTTTTAACACTCCTTCATCCTATGTATATGTACATGTATCCCCTAACGTTAAAAAGTATATTTGAACCATCGAAAAATATGAAGTTAACGACACTTTATCTAAAAAGCACTCTTGTCCCTATCTAAAGCAGATATACGTATTTACAATATGATATAATGTAAGTAGATGATTAATAGGAGATGATAATCGACATCTAAATGCACTGATTTATTCTGCCTTCGTGGTAGGTCAAGGATAATTGTCTGATTGTATTCGAATAAAACGCAGTTGATGTAATCATATTTTATGACGGCTCGAGGACAACTATCTGATACAAATAGAACCTTATCTTCAGCGATGACAGGACATTGAGAGGCGTTTTGAATATTCTTTGGAGATTGAGGATGATAATTAGATATATATACAAAGTTGTAGTATGAGCAATGAGACAACTCTCCATCCAAGTTTGTTTTAAATTAAAATATCTGTTCGGTATATGTCAATGAGACTTCAATCAAACGCCCAAACTGATCTGCCGAGTTCTATATAGTTATTACACAGACATAGCTAAAATAACGCGTTCAAAAATATGTACATTGTCAGAATTGTCTAAAACTTGCAGTTAGTTGTTTTATGAGGCTTCACTTTTACCTTGACATTTCCCTTGTGTAAATAAATTTTGTTTGACATTCGAGACATGAGCCGTCTGTTGGTTCTTACCATATCTTATGTTCTCACTTGTTGTTTAGTTATACGGATGAAAAGGGGTTAACGAATATCACTTGGGGTTTGTTTTTATCGCCCAGCGACAAATATTTGAAGCTTAATATATGTAACAGTAATGTCACATAGACTTCTGCAGTATTTTAAATAAAAATAAAAGTAGCCGAGGATAAACGTCAGTGTGGCAGCAAACAAAGACAAAAGACGACAACACTGTGGTCTTGAACGTCCACTTGTATTTTTGTCCATCTGATGAGTTAAGCCTTTTTCAACTAACTTTTATGGTTCGTTCTTATGTTGTACTGTTATACCACTGTCCCAAGTTAGGTTGAGGGTTGGGATCCCGCTAACATGTTTAGCCTCGCCGCATAATGTATGTATGTGCCTGTCCCAAGTCAGGAGCCTGTAATTCAGTGCTTGTCGTTTGTTTATGTGTTACATATTTGTTTTTCGTTCATTTTTTTACTTAAATATGGCCGTTAGTTTTCTCGTTAGAATTGTTTTACATTGTCATTTCGGGGCCTTTTATACCTGACTATGATGTATTGGCTTTGCTCATTGTTGAAGGCCGTACGATGATCTAAAGTTGTTAAATTCTGTGTCATTTTGGCCTACTGTGGAGAGTTGTCTCATTGACAATCATACCGAATTTCTTTTTTTTTTTTATATTGAACAATGGACAAATGTTTTTACCATATTATAATCCTAGAATTATCTGAATGTGTTTCGGTACAATTTTTTATTGTTGTTTAGTTTTAAGAGGAGATTGTAGTTAACCAGGACTACCTTTCATGTTTCAATACAAGTGAAATACAAAATCAATTCAACAGATTTGTTTACCTTAATAAGTAATAAGTAATAAATTAGGATTCGACAAAAATCATGAAAGAGATTCGAGACTTAGGGCAGCCACATTGATAGGATTATGAATGGCTTGCGTAAAACGAATTAAAGTCAAAAGAAAACATACAATAATTTATTTATAACTTCTGTTTTCTTTTACTGCTAGTATTCGTCCATACAATATTAACGTGGATTTTCAATATAAATCTGATAATTCGCAACTTATCTAAATATAAAAAAGCCAAAGCTTTTATTCTAATTGATGCACATTTTCTTAAATGGGCATGATGGTTAATATAACTGTTAAGATTTCCTCTCGATGTTTGGGACGACATCAAAAGTTCAATGTAGGATAAAAAAAAACTAACTTATTTCATTTTGTTTTTTTCACTGACCCCTACCCCCCTTCTTAACTTAATTTGGTAAAAAATTGTTTGAACAATAAGGATATATATAAAATCGATGTCAATTAAACAAAACGTGCAGCAATTTTGATCCACCCTCCTCCCCCCAAAAAACTATTTGAATTAGGTTTTTTATCCTTCATTGTTTTTTTTTTTTTTTATGTCAAACGATTAATTGCATAATAACTAATTGCTCCATAAATCACGTTTCAAATAAAATCTGATGATCATAGCATCGTTTGAGTGGCAGGCGAATTTTTTTCTTTTTTTTTTTCTTTTTGTCAACATTGCAAATCATATATACTCTATCGATATAGATAGATAGATATTTTTATTTTAAAGTACATTTTGGTACATATACATCAAATACAATATATTACAATTTTAAACATAAGCAGTCAATTAACATGTATTTATGATGCACTGTCATTTATGCACGAAAAATTATATGAATAAATTTCAAATCCATTAATCATGTTTATCCTTATTATATCAGAGGCTTAATTCTTATTAGATACAATGTAGTTTCAATATATCAGATGTGTTTGATAATTAAATGATAAAATAAGGATAAAAGTAACTTAATAATTTTGGTTTGATATATTAATAAGAAGATGCGGTATGATTGCCAATGAGACAACTCCCCATGCACAAGAGACCAAATGACACACATATCTACCGCTTTGATTAACATAATTTGTTCACTCGTAAATATACATTATATAAGTGGTTTCATGGTCTGGTTAAGTCTAGAGTTCTGAAAAAAACACTATGATACAGTGAATACGTATGCATCTTACATACCAACGTTCTGAACATTGGTTTACTGCCGTCGCCTATTTTTTTATGGTTATAACAATGGTCAGTTGGTCAATCATTTTATTTTGATGTTATATGTGTTTAGGGTATATCCTAGTAGTGAATAAGTGAAACAAAAGATACCAAAAGGAATTCAAACTCATAAGTCGAAAATAAACTAACAATGTCATTGCTAAACAAGAAATGACAAACAGACAAACAATTGTACGCAAAACATGACATAGGAAACTAAAGACTGTGAATCTCGACACCAGAATTGCAACTTGTACATATCTTATTGTACGCATGTCGGTACTGCTACATATGGATTATAGTCATAATGACATGTCTACTGATAGGCAATTTTGATATACTAGTAACTAACAGTTCTTGTTGCTTAGTCTTTAGTTTTCTATGTTATGTCATGTTAACTATTATTTGTCTGTTTGTCTTTTTCATTTTTAGCCATGGTGTTGTCAGTTTATTTTCAATATATGAGTTTGACTGTCCCTCTGGTATTGTATGCCCCTTTTTTTTAGGACAATTCATAAATACTGATATCCGGAAGAGTTGCACACCTTTTTGCTTACTTAGCTTCTAAAAGATTTTAGATTTTCTCGGTTATCAAAATACATTTCCCTGCTGTTTTGATATGGATTTGGAATATTCATTTACGCAGTCAACTTTAAACAGACACTTACGTATTATTTTATGTTTTTTGCATTCCAAGTTAAAAGCCTGCGTGTATATACCATGTTTGTGTATACGTGATTATCGAATCTAGTCAATAGAAGAGTATGTTAAATTCTGATATCTTTTAGTGCATCACTAAAATCTTAAAAACGTTATCGTATGTAGAGATATGAAACACAAACATGTCATCTATGCATGTTTACAATATTTCTTTCATTCTAAAATTGAAAATTTATAAAGTTAAAGATAAGACTTTTCCCGTCATTCCCTAAGCATTGATTAAGTAGACAAAAAACCTTCACCGCAAACTAGATCTAGTTTACAAGCCAAGGTCTAAACAAGAATGACAAATCATATTACCGTTTCATAAACACTTGAAGCCCGACATACGTATCGGATCATACATTTTTTGTTCCATAGCAAAAAACATGGCTGCGGTTGAAGGATGTGTGTATTCTTTCCTTATATTGTACTTATCATTAGGATATTTGAACACTGTTTTTTCGTCTAATTCGACAGATACACAATATGTTCCTCTTCTTAATAATGTGAAAACACCGGTGATGGCGGAACTGGACTTGTCCAAGCTTGGAGAACAACTAAAATCATTTATGCAAATTGAAATTAAAAAAGTGATTACGGAAAAGATTGTATTAGAGTCTAAAAACATTCACCATAAGCTTGGAAATAAAATCAATGCAGCACTTGACAACTTCAAAACATCCATGGATGATTACACCGATAGTGTGCTTCATAATACGTCAATAACCATGCGAGTGAACATTGAACGGAATATTAACAAAACTTTCGCAAGGCGAGTGGGTCGCTTCCGGACTATTATGCAATCTGAAATCCGATCTAATTTACAAAATGTAAAAAGAGAAATAGATTCTGTTCTATCTGAGAGTTATAACAAAAGCAGTGATAATAATCCAGATAGGAAAAAATTAAGAAAACTGTCGGGGAAGCTATTGGAACTGTCAAATCATCTGAAAGGTAAATCTGTTTATATTTGATAAGTTTGAATAATTTTAAAAAATAAAACATTTAAAAATAAGTCTGTGTCTAAACTAACGACAGTTTTATCTCGTCTTAGATTATGATTTACCATCTACGACGTTCAGTATAGTCAAATTATTCGGAGTTTGGAGTGTTTTTGTTTTATGTTGCTTGTATTTTTAGGGGGTTAACTATTTGGTCTCACATCATCTTGTCTTATATAACAGTTATTTTATTTTTCATCTTCTGTGTGTATGTAAAGTTTAAAATAATAATTCATCAATTTCAAATTAATTATCATAAGTTGAAAGATACCATATTCACAGGATTTTTAGTGTATACACAGTTTTTTTTTCATTAAAAAACCGACATTGTTTTATTAATCCAAATAATAACCCCATTCTAAACATCATTTCATTTTAATATTCTTGTCATGGTTACAAGATACATAAAAAAAATATCATTACAAGCTACATCTAAATTTTATATTCTCGTACATGTATACAATGCATATGATTAAACAAATGTATTTTATTTATAGAAAATAAATGTGATGATATTAACATCACTTAAATACGTAATATGATTAATACATTTTTGTATCGCGGAGTTTAGATTTGTAACCCGGATTTGTTTTCCGTTGATCGATTTATTACTCTAGAACATATTTTCATATTATTTTTTTTTTATCGCAGAAGATTGTTTTATGCGGTTTTTTGTCTGTTCATGTTATTTGTATAGGCATTGTTTTATCTCGTGTTTTCCACTTATCTCTTTCATGATTGCTATAAAGTTTACTTTTTCCTTAGACAACGATATTATCTGTCATACCTTGGCCAATAGGTTTTATATACGCGATATATACTAATATTCACAACTTTGCCATTATTGTGTTTTTTATAACTTTTTTAATCATTGACATTGAATTAGAAAAAAAAGTTATGATATATCATATATGAAGCAGTTATCTTAGACTTTGTAAAATATATGAGTTCTTATTGAACAATATATGTATTTTCGATTCAAATATTTTTTGAAAACGTCAGATGGATTCAACGTACAAACGTTTGAATTTAAATTTTATTATGCATAACAATTTTAGTACAATAACCAAACAACAACAAATCAGAATATCTTGAAAATTAGAATACGGTGTTTTACAAATGTCAACATATATACCATATTGTGTCAAGCTATCTCACACATTAACTCATTTTGAAGAAATTTCAGAGTTTCACAGGATCGTGTGTGTTGGGGTTTCACAATTGCATGAATTATTTTTAAAGATACATTTATCTAAAACTGCTACTCACGTCGTTTCAGCAAATTATGAAACTGTATCAAAAACATGCATGGGAAGGACATTATTCATAGAATCTAATTTAACAAACCATTTTTTTTTTATATATATAATACACATCTGATTACTTAATAAATGAAATAAAAGTCATCTGATTTTTAGATCCATCATATAACAGAACTTCGGTTAACAAGAAAATCAAGGATGATGAACTGTCCTCATATGGCAAAGGTAATAAACCAATACTGTTAACTGTCTAAGGGGTAATCCAAATACGTTTCTCTTGTTTATGTCTGCCATATATTTACACCATTGAATGTGTAGGGTTCAATACATGATGTTCCAAATTCCCTTTTATGTTTTATGTATAATGAATGTGACTAGTATTTATAGGTACCATTGACATGATTTAAACGGTTCAAAATTCTAGAAGGTGTATATTGTGCGTTTTGCTTTTAATAGGAATATCAAAGAATATTGAAATGCATATATTATATTAATATATTTTAAGTTAATATAAAAGACGGGACGAAAGATACCAAAGGGACAGTCAAACTCATAAATCGAAATTAAACTGACAACGCCATGGCCAAAAAATGAAAAAAAGACAAACAGACAAACAGTAGGACACATGACACAACATAGAAAACTAAAGAATAACACGAACCCCACCAAAAACTAGGGGTGATCTCAGGTGATCCGGAAGGGTAAGCAGATCCTGCTCCACATGTGGCACCCGTCGTTTTGCTTATGTGATAACAAATCCGGTAAATATTCTAATTCGGTAGGTCACATTCATTAAAGGGAAGGGGATCGTAAGGAACATATCCGATATCATTTGTGAAACAGTTATTCCATAACGGTCAACCAACTCGTGATGGCGTCCGTAAAATTTACGAAAAAAATGTCATGGTATTATTTGTACACTAAATGTAAATTATCTGTTCATAATTAATGAATTTCGGAATAGTGTCAAACGATCTGACGTTTTGAAACAAATCTCTGTGATCGATTATTTGACGAAAAAAATCTTCAAACACATAAGATGACAAACAACCAAAAAAAAGCAATTGAAATAACAACTGATATATTGTTATTGTCAAGGAGACAATATGATATCTATACTGAAAATTCCAACAAAATCACATGACGATTTTGATACAACTATTGTCGGTAATTAATATTATAACAAATAGAGCCTTTGTATGAGGTCAATACAGGATATATTAACCATAAAAAGTATATCGACCTCGGACTTCGTCCTCAGTCAATATACTTCTTTCATGTCAATATATCTTTTTATCGACCTCATGCAAAGGCTATATTTGTATAATATATATTAATGTTAATATCGGGTAAAATGACCGTAGGCAGTCTTTGGAGATCACCTAGATAATTTATTTGATGGCGTCTAGACTAAATACACACGGAGTACTGATACATATTATCGATCCCGAGCATTGTAAATTGATTATTTTAGACTTTTTATAATTTGGATATACGTTTAAGTATGTTATAAATCAAATATGAGAATTCTGATCAGATTGAAGAGCACGAATTTGACAGCTAATGGGTCTTTCAATGAAACCTTCTTCGGTCTCTCTTTTTTTATTAGTGAACTTATGTGATGTAATGAAAATTTATGTATTATATGTATATGTTATATTCAGAAAAAAAACCAATTACCTTTTAAAAAATTACATATCGTGCATGAAGCATACATAAGGTTGGTTTCTTTTTCAAAGTTTTAAAGTTTCAAATAACTACTAAGTTTAAACGCTAATTTGAATCAAAATCATGCGTAAGAGTTATCCACCTTAATACTTTAATACAAAAAAATACCATTCCATTTAACTAAAAAAAGCATGTTAAAACATGCATTTGATTATTTTCAGGACAAAACAGTTTTGCACATAAATCTGAATTCACATTTACTCTTTTTCAGACCACAAAGGAAAACTGTTTTATACCATGTTTCCAATACAAGACACCTCATACAGTTTCAAAGTGCAGTTCATAATCACAGCAGACACGCACACTAATGTTGATATCATCTCAGAATACGCAGACATTAATAGAACGGTGATCATTACAACGGGTGTTGAATACATAAATATTCCAGAAGTAGTTGTCACTTTGGAAACGGGTAGAACATTTACTACCGTTTTGATTTCGGCTGATCAACTTATTACTGTTGTTGGATTAATCAGTACATATAGCTGTGGCAGTTATTGTGAATCGTCAAGTTTCGTTGTATTACCTTTCACTGCAATAGGCACTGAGTACTCACTTATTACACAACCAAACAACAAACAAAACTGCGGCATAATCGCCACAGCTACAAATACTACAGTTGTTATAGAGTCTTCATCAGAGAAAGGTATATCAGTAGGAAGTACAACAATCCAACCTGGAAAAAAATTTGATATAGTTCTTGACTATTTAGAAGGTTTTAACATTCAGACTAATAACAATCTGACTTCCACGAAAATCTATGCAAATAAACCGATACCTGTTATATCAGGGAATAAGTATTCGTCTCTAAAAGAAGCAAAATTAAATAGAGGTTATCCTTATGAAAGTATTTATTCAGATATGTTGCTTGAAAGTTTGATTCCTGTTGATAAATGGGGTCGACATTTCATCATCCCACCAATTCATAAGGCAACCAGTTTTAAAATTAGAATAATTAGCCAATATAGAAATACAACTTTAACCATAAAGGATAATTCATCAAGGTCAATTACTGAGTACGGAGATCAGATAGAGATTAGATTATCACCAAAGGCGTATTTTGTATCTGCTTCCAATCCTGTCCTTTTATGTCTGTATGCATTAACTGAAAACCTGGGGATAAGCATGATGATTGTTCCGGGAATCGAACATTTTTCGAAAGAGTATGTTATTGCACCACCAAAAGATCCGTCTTATACAAATTATATAACAATAACTATTAAAACCTCGGACGTAGACGGACTTCGATTTGTTGGTAATCTTTTACATGTGGAATCCACTGTAATCATGGGACGCAACGAAAGTTTTACAACTGTTGTAAAGAAGATGACTGGTCAATCGGTTTACAAAATACGCCATGTGTCTAGGAATTCATTGTATGGGGTTGTTGTATACGGATTTATATACAAAACATCTTATGGATACCCTGCCGGATTTAGGTTTTAATTTAAACAGATTCTTATTAAGTCTTTATGTTATAAGCAGAGAGGTATGGTATTGGTTATCAGGTAGAAGAAACATTTTTGTGGTTGTAAACGCCAATTTTCCAGCAAAAGACAATTGTTTCCCTTAAACGATATGTAAGGCAAAGATAAATAAGCTATTCAAATTGATGTTTCAGTTTCCCGTCTGCATTTTTTAAATAAAGAATTGGTTACAAATCAAAGTTATCGTGCTTTATCATTAATAGATATGGATAACAATAAATATGGAATAATGAAGTGGTGGGCTGTCAGTATCATTCACAGAAGGGACATGTGTTCAGACGATAATCAGAGATTTGTGATAAATAATACATTAAAAAAAACATCTGTACATTTATCTTTTTATTTTTGAATTGGTTATTTATGGTTATATCATGTGTACTTTTGATTGTATGTTTGTCTTTTTCATTTTTAGCCATGGCGTTGTCAGTTTATTTCGATGAAACGGTAATTCCATTACGGTCAACCAACTCGTGATAGCGTATGTTTAACTCAGTTTTGCTAAATAATTGTAATGTCGATATGTATTATTATCCTGATTTAGAGTAATTTCTCGCAATTTGATTGGCTGATATCATGGATATTGTCCTAATAAATTTCAGTACAATTTTTTATCACGTCAATTGGAATTATCTCCCTTATTTATTACGTCAATTGGAATTATCTCCCTTATACCATTGACCTTATAAAAAAACAAAAACAATTGAGGTGCTTTGTAGTCATAATATGTTTTTTTTCACATTTTTTTATTTAATATCTAAAATATATTTATTGATATTGTCCTAACATTGAATTTGAAGATAATAATATGTAATATAACAAAATCAGGATAAATTCGTTACACAGTGTTCGATTGTCCTAATACGGAATTTATCGGGTCAATGAAATTCATATCGGGTTTGGCTTCGCCTCACCCGATATGAATTTTATTGACCCGATAAATTCTCGTATTAGGACATTAGGACAATTGCACACTGTGTAACTAATATTATCATCCTGCAAATAATAAATGTATCATAAAATATTTAATATACTGCAATACTTCCTGGAACGAATTAAACTTTTGATGATCTACTTAACTCAAATTGTTTGAATTGGTCTAACTTGAAACAGAATAAATAATTAACACTAATTACATGTCAAATAATTGATAGGAACGAATGAATTTCATTCAGTTGCTGTTTTAACTTTAGCCGGATTTACATATGTTATGTTATTCGACAAAATTGCATACACAAAAAGTATGTCTGTCGTTTGCCACAAAAGTTTAGAAGTTAGAGAAACAATTATGTATTGTTCATTATGTTTTCCGGTCTGTGCGTTCGTCCGTTCGTTCGTTCGTCATTTCGTCCATCTGTCCCGCTTCAGTTTACAGTTTTTGATTAAGTTGAAGTCCAATCAACTTAAAACTTAGGACACATGTTCCGTATGACATGATCTTTTAATTGAAATGCCAAATTAGATTTTTTATCTCGATTGCACGGTCCACTGAACATAGGAAATGATAGTGCGAGTTTCAGGTTAAAGTTTTTGGTTAAAGTTTTTTGTTCAACGTCGTTTTTGATGAAGTTAAAGTTTAATCAACTTGAAACTTTGTACACATATTACCTGTGATATGATCTGTCTTATTTTAATGCCAAATTACAGTTTTGATACCAATTCACGGTCCACTGAACATAGAAAAACATAGTGCGAGTGGGGCATCCGTGTACTATGGACACATTCATGTTTTTTATGTTACCAAGTGAAAGACTATTATGATGACTTGTATTCATTCAAAGACAAAAAATATTTATCTAAAAAGATCTAGAATTTTACCGTTTGCCTTTCCGAAAAAAAAAAATTCTATCACTTTATTTCTACGGGTGACTGAATCCGAAACTCATTAAAATTACGTCTTACACTTAACACAAATACTATACAACTTCTGAAAAAGAGAAAGTATATTTTCCTTTTAGATCAGAATTACTAGTAAATGTATTGCAAATGAATTGACAAAATTCTGTATGGTCTCCTAATGAAACTATTAATGTAACACATAATAATAAATACACTGATCATAGTCGTCGCTTTGTCTTTATGTCAAAATTACGTAGGACTCAAATGTTAAGTAAACAAATCAAAAACTCCACATGGCATTTTTTATTGTTTAGTTAGTTAATAACGTTTGGTTTGTCCGTTTTAATGGACATCCTCGGTTTAAATTTTTAGCAGTTTTGTTATAAGTTTTGAGTAAAAAGAGATAAGTTTAAAAGTATATATATTCAAAACATTTTCCATGAAATGGTAAGCTTTAATCTAGTACACTAAACCTTCACCTCAAACAATATCCAGTATACAAAAACAGTTCTATCATCAGTGTCACTTGACATAAATGCGGAAATCACGACATACAGGGTTTACAGTCATAATGGTTATTTTGGTATAAAAAAAAAGACTAGTTATTGAAAACATGGCTTTAATCAAAGGATGCGTACAAGCCTTACTCATATGGGTATACATTTACAATTAATTCTCCATAGGCGGTAATGGTAACGTTTTCCTCCGTTGCTCAGTCCATGTCGTTTACTTGAACATGTATGATGGCTCATATCGAAGCTGATACATTTATACATGTCGGGGTGGCAAGTGAGATTACTTTTTTCGCAAATTGATGGACCCCGGAAGATGGTGAAAAATGTCACTCTCCTCATGAAATAATCCCAAAATTCTGATCATAAAATTCAATAAAAAAATTGTCCTTTCTAATAATTTATTTCAGGTCAAATCTACATCTTTCTTTTCTCATCACACCAGCTCTATAAAACAGTTCTTATTGTTCATTTATGTCCATTTTTAAAATCACAGCATCCACAATTGTATGGCGGACTAATACTTTTTTTTAATTACGTCATCTGAGTTCCTCATCTCAAGGTCTATTAGGGATCCTGACCCATATAGTATGGGTTAATAGGATCTCAAAACTGCACATGCATCTTATTCAACAGAAACACAATATGTGCCTCTTTTTAACAAAGTGAAAACACCGGTGATGGCTGAAATTGACTTGTCCAAACTTGGAGAACAACTTAAATCATTTATGAAAATTGAAATTGAAAAAGTGATTACAGAAAGGATTGCACTAGAGTCTACAAATATTTACCATAAGCTTGAAAAAAATTTAAATACAGCAATTGAAAATTTCACAACATCTATGGACGCTTACACTGATATTGTGCTTTATAAAACGTCGATCAACATGTGAAGAAACATTGAACGAAAACTTAATCAAACTTTCACAAGGCGAGTGCGTCGCTTCCGGACCATCATGCAATCTTCAATCCGATCTAACTTACAAAATGTGAAAAAAGAAATAGATTCCGTTCTTTATGTGAGTTATAACAAAAGCATAAAGTATAAAGAAGATCGGAGAACATTGAGAAAACTGTCAAGGAAGCTACTGGGGCTGACAAAACATCTGAAAGGTAAAAAAAAATATGTTTATATTTTGAATTAGTTTGAGTAATGTTAAAATCTAAAAATATGTTTGTGCCTTAAAATAACGATCGTTCAACCCCATCTTAGATTGTGGTTTACAATCTACGTCGTCTGATCTGTTGAGTAATGAACCTGATCTACTCCAAAATGACTGCTAATGTCGAGTATGAATTAGAATTGCTATACGGCGTATTTTTGGTATTTATTCATAAACATTGATAAACATTCGTTTACTTAATTAGGATTTTTCTTTTGAAAGTCTGGTTGGATATATGTTATGTCTTATCGTTTTTGGTATTTTTTCTGTTTTTGGTCCATTTTACCTACATTTTAATTGACAGTATAGTCGAGTTATTCGCGGTTAATATTCATAGACATCGAGTTAGAAAAAATAAAATTACAATAATACTAAACTCCGAGGAAAATTCGAAACGGAAAATCCCTAATCAAATGGTAAAATCAAATAATAAAACTCATCATATGAATGGACAACTGTCATATTCCTGACTTGGTACAGGCATTTTCAAATGTAGAAAATGGTGGACTGAATCCGGTTTTAAAGCGCTTATTCTCTCACCTGTATGGCAACGCATCACATTCCATAATATTTATAACGATAGTTGAACAAAACAGATATAATAGGTAAATTTTTCAAAGTAGGGATACAGCAAACATGTGTCACAATCTCAATCAAAACTAAAAAAGAAAACCAAATATTTAACAAAGAAGCACAAAAAAGCCAATTAAATTTTTACAACCACATGCATCGCTTATTTATATATGTATTTTAAACCAACCCAAGTATTTAAAGTCCAGTGACTGCATGGCAAAGTTCACATCAACTCTAGTTGAGAGCCGCTTGTGTGACGTAAGATCACACAGAAAGAGATATGAAATAATTTGATCGTTTAAAGTATTTTAAATATTATTAGAGAACAATAACACAATAACATTGATAATAGAACAATAACATAATGGCGGGATGTTAACAATACAAAGCCATGTCATTTGTACCAAAGAAACACAAAAATTACACATTCAAAGCACATCAAGCAAAAATGAAAGATAAAACAAAAAACTCATTGATATTAAATAATATTTAGAAATAAGTAATATATCTTTATGATATTACACAACTGATTACACAATAATGCAAGTTATCTTAATTTAGATCCATCATATAATAAAAATGGGGTTAACAAGACAATCATGGGTGCTGGACTGTCATCATATAACAAAGGTAATACACCGAAACTGTTTGATTATTTATGATATATAAAAAAAAATTCATTTATGTTTTATTTGTGCAATAATTACTAAGAGTGACATACTAATTCGCATTTAGCAGCCAGTTCGGTTAAATTTCGTCGTAATAAGCGAAGAAACATCGTTGATGAATTATTCGCTTGCAAGTGAATCATCGATTTTATTGAATCAGTTTTTATTAGTCAATTTAACAATTACCTAGCAATGGATTAATGTGGGGACGATTTCTTACTATTTAACTCTAATAAACAAACAACAGCTTTGCAGTTTGACGTTTACTAGTTACTAAGCCAAGATAAGGAGACGTCGCCGTGTGACGTCGACCTAAGATACCACGTGACTTCCGATACGTTGCCGGTGCGCGGTCTTCTCGACATTCTCAGGGCCTCAAAAAATACTTTACGTAGAAAAGAAAATTGAAATACAATATGTAATTACATTAAATTAAGATTAAAGTCTTTCAAATTAAAATGTATCACAGTACTTTCTCAGTTGAACTAACATAGTTCATAAAACAAAATCGCATACCATTAACGGTCCATAATAATTGCGTAACACATTTCTAAACAAATATGCTCGATCATACTGTACTCCGAAAGTACATAACAATATGTAATGTTCTATTTAATCGTTGTCGTGTTTCCATGGTAACTTTGCATAATCTTTATAGTCGCGAAACTCTATATAGTTCTCCTTTTCGTGAACTCCTGGAGATTCTTTTTCTCTAGCTTCAAGCTTCCTAAACGCTTCTAAGTCGTGTTTCTCTGCTTTATGTGAATTTAGTACATTGAACGTACTTGACGATGTTGATAACTGTGGTTTTTGTGATTGTAACGGCCCAGAAAGTAATTACCCTGATTGGTTAGACAGCGGTTGGTCCGTTTCCGCGTACAACTTTATCTTCAACTATTTCCCAATAAAAATCGGCTACAATTAATAGTGAAATTTCGATGTTTCCTGTTGCGTAACTGGATGTGCGAGCTTAAGATCTTGTAAATAGTTACTGTTCCTGTCAATGAAACGAATGTGGTTCTGTAACGGCGTAGCTATCATAGGATAGCTGCCGGTCCGCGGTCTTCTCGACAATAACACTTGAATTAGGCGTGTTCAGTCATTAAAAGGAAAATAATGTTAACATTTAAATTTAAACAAGGGTAGATCATTTGATTGACTCATTAGATCCACAAAAAAATCCATTATTATACAGAAAACGATAATAAACGTACGTTTTCAACAATATCAAATCAAGCTGATCTAGAAAAATCGAATGTACGATATGCTATCTATTAATATCTATATGTATGTTTATATAGGGTTAAAACCCGTATGCAGTCTTCGGAGGTCACCAAAATACTTAACTAGACTAAAATGCACACATAAAACGCATGCATATAATCAAGCCCTTGCATTGTAAAATATTTATTTAAAACGTTTTATAATTTGTATATACGTTTTATTATTATGTTCTAAATCAAATGTGAGAAATTTTGGTCAAATTTATGAGCACGATTTAACCCTTTGAATGAAACTTTTTCTACGGTATCTCTTTACTCGTGAACTTTTTGTGAGTGATTAAATGAACATTTATGAACCATACAGTGTATGATATTCACAAAGAAACAGATACCTTTTGAAAAAATGATATATCGTGCATGTTGAATACATAAGATTGTTTACTTTTTCAACGGTGTTGGACGTGACGATGCCTACGTGGTGATGGAAGCCACATGAAAGATTCGCCTAAAACCGTATCCCGAAACTACCGTATATCAATGCTTAGTTTATGTTGAATGAACTTATAAGTTGAAATTCTTATTTGAAATCAAAAACATGACGTTACATATGAAGAATTATCTACCTTGATACGTTAATACAATACAACCGTTCTTTTTAACTGAAAGGCATTTTTAATATTAACAGGACAAACAATTTTGAAGAAAAAAATCAAATCACATTAACTCTTTTTCAAACCACAAAGGGAAACTGTTTCATACAATGTTTGCAATACAAGACAACTCACACAGTTTTAAAGTGCAGTTCATCATTACAGCAGACACGGCCACCAATGTTGATATCATCTCAGAATAGGCAGAAATTAATAGAACGGTGATCGTTACAATTGGTGTTGAATACATAAATATTCCAAGCGTAGTTGCCAATTTGGAAGCAGGTAGAACATATACCACCGTTCTGATTTCGGCTGATCAACTAATTACTGTTGTTGGATTAATCAGTACATATAACTGTGACAGTGATTGTGAATCGACAAGTTTCGTTGTATTACCTTTCACTGCAATAGGCACTGAGTACTCACTTATTACACAACCAAACAACAAACAAAACTGCGGCATAATCGCCACAGCTACAAAAACTACAGTTGTCATAGAGTCTTCATCAGAGAAAGATATACCAGTAGGAAGTACAACAATCCAACCTGGAAAAAAATTTAATATAGTTCTTGACTATTTAGAAGGCTTTAACATTCAGACAAATAACAATTTGACTGCAACGAAAATCTATGCAAATAAACCTATAGCTGTTATATCAGGGAATAAGGTTTCGTCTCTAAAAGAAGCCAAATTAAATAAACGTTATCGTTATGAACGTTTTTATTCAGATATGTTGCTTGAAAGTTTAATGCCTGTTGATAAATGGGGTCGAAATTTCATCATCCCACCAATTCATAAGGCAACCAGTTTTAAAATTAGAATAATTAGCCAATATAGAAATACAACTTTAACCATAAAGGATAATTCATCAAGGTCAATTACTGAGTACGGAGATCAGATAGAGATTAGATTATCACCAAAGGCGTATTTTGTATCTGCTTCCAATCCTATCCTTTTATGTCTGTATGCATTAACTGAAAACCTGGGGATAAGCATGATGATTGTTCCGGGAATCGAACATTTTTCGAAAGAGTATGTTATTGCACCACCAAAAGATTCATCTTATAGAAATTATATAACAATAACTATTAAAACCTTGGACGTAGACGGACTTCGATTTGTTGGCAATCTTTTACATGTGGAATCCACTGTAATCATGGGACGCAACGAAAGTTTTACAACTGTTGTAAAGAAGATGACTGGTCGTTCGGTTTACAAAATACGTCATGTGTCTAGGAATTCATTGTATGGGGTTGTTGTATACGGATTTAGATACAAAGGATCTTATGGATACCCTGCCGGATTTAGGTTTTAATTTAAACAGATTCTTATTTTAAGTCTTTATGTTATAAGCAAAGAGGTATGGTATGGGTTATCAGGTAGAAGAAACATTTTTTGTGGTTGTAAACGCCAATTTTCCAGCAAAAGACAATTGTTTCCCTTAAACGATATGTAAGGCAAAGATAAAGAAGCTATTTAAACTGATGTTTCAGTTTCCCGTTTGCATTTTTTAAATAAAGAATTGGTTACAAATCAAAGCGATCGTGCTTGATCAATAATGGATTTATGGTGTGTGTATGCATAACAATAAATATGGAATAATGAAGTGGTGGGCTGTCAGTATCATTCACAGAAGGGACATGTGTGCAGACGATAATCAGAGATTTGTGATAAATAATACATTAAAAAAAACATCTGTACATTTATCTTTTTATTTTTGAATAGGTTATTTATGGTTATATCATGAGTACTTTTGATTGTCTGATTGTCTTTTTCGTTTTTAGCCATGGCGTTGTCAGTTTATTTCGATGAAACGGTGATTCCATTACGGTCAACCAGCTCGTGATGGCGTATGTTTAACTCAGTTTTGCTAAATAGTTGTATTCACAGTGTAGATACTATTCTGTACGCTATCCGGAAGTCGCGATTTTCGAAGCGATGATTTCCAACTGGCTAACAGGACGGTTTTGCCTACGGTAACTTTTCTCATCATTTGTTTACTCCTATATCTACAAAGTGCTTTGAACATCTTCAATGTATATATAGCATCATAAATATGAGTAACTGTAACAAAAACATGCATTAGAATATAAAATATACGTGTGCATTACAACAACTTGGTAGAAAAAAGTGAAATCGATGGACAAGTTTGCTTTCGTAGTACAAAGCAAATAATCTTTTATTGCAAATATTTGCATCAGTTTACAGTTAAATATATACTGTTTCAATATTCTTTTCGTATTTAAGTAGAATATTCGTATTTCCCATAAAAAATATGTCTTCCTTGAGGATCCCAAAATAAATTACTGTACGATCAGTCTAGAACTGACTGTATTCTAGAAGCGATTTAAGATTTTTTGACTGTATGACCAGTCGTGATTTTGAAGAAAAAAACAAAAGCAATTTGAAGGTATATACGTGTATATATGTGATATTATGAACTATCCAGGGAACTATAACGTGTAATTACTTTCATCAGACAATACAAATATATTTCTGATGCATTTTTTAGACGGCAAAATAATTGTATTTTTGTTCCATCAGTCTTATTTAAAATCAAATGCCTAAAAAGTAATACATGATTCGCTTGTGGACTTTGTAATAGTGTATCGTTACAGTTATCTGTTTAGCTATTACATTTTTAAAGATTATTTACACCGTCCGCCGTTGACCAATTGATGATAACATAAATCAAGCTTGTCTCTTTTAAAATAACAAAAAATGGATAAAGACAGCTTTGCGTAGGGGGATAATTCATGTGATATAATTTTGGTAAGTTTACAGAAATAGAAGGTCCATAAAGCATTAATCGAATAAAAATGGAGCAATTTCAGAAAACTTTAATGATTGGTTTAGGAATTGATGGAAATACCTGATGGGTGCCCCCAAATAATGCAATGTTCAAGTCCATATCTTATATAAAGTAACCCCATAAAAGATTTTTACTAAAATTCGAAATAGACGGTGCACAATACAGTCATTATCATTTATGATAAGGAAACCGAATAAGATTAATTAATAGTTATATCAGTGACGGATTCAAAAAAAGGGGATCCGGCAGTTTGAAACCCTTTTTAACTATCAATGCATTTGTATGGGAACATATATTTGGAATCCCCTTTTCTCCTAGATTGGACCCCCTCTCCATTTACAAATGGCCGGAACCCCAATGTATATTAAGTGGTTTATGAGGAGATGCGCTTACAAAACCGGCGAAACATATTGTACTGGTCCAACGGACGAACGGAAAGACGGACTTCTTTATCACTATAACCCCCCTCTTGACAAAGTGGTGTACAATTGAGTGTCAAAGAGACAGCTCTACATCTTAAACCAAGTGAAGGAACTGTGATTAATTAAAGGCTACAGTACGGCCTCGAATGTGTGTAAATACATGCATTTTTATATAACAACTAAATCTGTGTGTTTGTACAATTTTAAGTATAACGGAGGACATTTCTGAAACTTATATACTAGTATACATCAAACCTTCCTCTTATTTTAGCAACATTTAAACATCCTTATACTTAATGTAGTAAGTCGAGTACACCCCATCAAGCTAAAACATGTTTCATAAGTTTTCAGGATGTGAATTATTGAAATATGTTTGTGTTTTTTAGAAAAATGCCACCTTCTAATGTATCGTAAATAACTTTGAAATCATCACTAGAATACAGTGACATAAAGACTGATCATACAGTTTTAAAATATACAAGCGAGACTGATCGTACAGTGAGAAATTCAAACAAGTGTAATTTTCTTATTTCTGGCTTCAAAGATCTGGTTGAAACTTTTACCACCACTTGAAATATACTTCATTTAGTTAATTAAGTCAGGTTTTTACGTTAATTTGTACACTAAGAGGGTAAAAAGATTGTTTTTAGGGTCGCCGACTGATTTTTCTTAGTGATGCACTTGAAAATCTCTTGATTAAGGTAAAGATACGAATAATGAATGTGCGGAATTTAATTCTAAACCATTTGAGAATATCGATGTCGGCTGAATTAATCATTAAGGGCATCCGATACAGTTTCTCGATATAATGTCATTTTTATAATTTTGAAATATGTTGTAGGCCTTGGCGAGTTATAAAATAAAACACAAAATAAAACATAGGTCACCGTGCTTGTTTTCGAGAAAATTGAGGCTGAAAATTGGGGATTTTTGCAATTTTGTAAAAAAATTAGGCAATGTTATAAAATTTTTGGAGCAGATATTCTTCGTCGTAAATTATTAAGATCGGGTTCAATCTGAAGCTGTGATAAGTGGCAATAAAGAAAAAAATAAATCACTACACGAATAACTATAAAATTATTCAAGTCTTGCTTGACATTGCGGACCAGATGCTCAAAGTGGTATTTTTCTAAACCTAAAAAAATGGAAAAAAAACTGTTTCTGAAAATGTCATTTTTATCATTTTTCTGTATAAACTGCATTTTGTCATGCTTTCTCCAAATCTCAAATAAAAAATATAGGTCACCGTGCTGGATTCCATGATAATCGCGATTAATCCTAAAAAATTGCGTCACCCCTTTGTAACCTCAACGTTAGCGCTAAAGTGCACGACGTCGCTGGCAGACAATTTCGACGTTATCGCTTCAAATTACCGGCGACATTTTTCAGATGTATAAATATTGCTTGTAAAGTAGTATCTATAAATTGGTAACATTGTTTTCGGAAGTAAAATCATGTGAATAACAAATCCCTCTCTGTGTTTGTGGTCTAAGTGATAAACATCTCAAGAAAAGTTATTACGGACTGTTGATAATTTTTACGGCTTTCAAAAGTTAAAGACTCGGCAATTTAGAACATGACATACAGGTACATTTACTGTACACACTCGTATATTATTTCATACTGTATAATGACCTCTAGATGTTGTTCTTTGTTTTGTTTTGTTTGGTTGGCTGCTGTTTCATTACACATACTCCTTAATATCCTTTAATTTACGTTTTTATCACTGAGAAAATCCGTTTTTGTTGATACGAGTTTTATAAAAGTTAGCGTCGATTGGACAGTAATCAAATTTGACGCGCATTGCAATTTGAATTAGAATTTACGCTAGGACGTAAAACATTTCGAATGCAAATTAAACTAATTCGAATTAGGTGTGAACTCAGCATTCTCTTGCAAACGGAACTTCTTTTTTTTGTACATAAATTGCAGAACATAAATTATGCCTTTACTTTTCTCGTTTGAGTTGTTTTACCTTGTCATTTCGGGACCTTTTATAGCTGACTATGCGGTATGGGCTTTGCTCATTGTTGAAGACCGTACGGTGACCTATAGTTTTTAATTTCTGTGTCATGTTTGTCTCTTGTTGAGAGTTGTCTAATTGGCAATTATACCACATCTTCTGTTTTATGTGGTCAGAAAACAGAAGCAAAATCTTACAAAGGAGAATCTTCAATTTGCTAATAGATGCTTTTGTCCAGACAGAGAAACTATAATTTTGAAATTTTTGATTTGGCGAAAAAACGATTGAATTAATAGCGAGAGGACTGGATATATTACGATTAGTTGCGATTAAAATCATTCTCTCATAGCGTAATTTTATTGGTAAATAACTATATTTTTCTTTTCACCACAGCGCGTATATAAAATACCGCATGTCCATTTCCCTGTCTGTTCTTCCGGACCTCTGGTTAATTAGATTTTTCAAGTGTACAATTCTTGCCAACTTTCTATAAAACTGATATCGTATGGACACGTTCGAAAATCAGTGCATATCAACTATTCTTTAAAAGAGTTATGCCATTTGGAAATATTAATTATATTGAAAATTGCATTGTATTTTCTGTCATTCCGTCATTTCTCTAATATATCTATAAAAAAAATAAAGAAAAAAATAAACAGCTGCGCTTCGAGCGCATGATACGCCCTTCGTCTTATGAAAAAAAACAACATAATATATGTTTTAAAAATAACACGGGGGTTGTACGGGAAGTCATGCTAGGTATATCCTGACTCATTCATTATTCTTGCTCAATAGGAAGTTTATATATCACAACATGTTTTATATGATCCCCAAAATTGAAGCTCAATAAAAATTCAAGAACTCAAAAATGAATTAAAGAATCATCACCAAAGTATACAGATCGTAAGAATAATTTAAATAAAAAGCATGTGAAGTTTTATGCAATAATTATAGATAGTTCCTGAGATACGGCGAGACATGTGAACCCCCACCCCCTTTTTGTCATAAACTCAATAACTCTAAAATCAAATTCTGAATCATTTTCAAAAGTATATACAAATTCTTCGAATTATATAACCAAGAAGTGTGTAAAGTTTTGAGCAATAGTCATAAAACGTTTTCTAGATACAGCGCGAACTGTAAAAAAACTGTTCTAGTTACAAATCCTGTAACTTATAAAGTTCATCAAAAATGATACAGATCGTTTGACCATCATGACTGAAAAGCACAACCATGTTCAGTTTAATGATAATATGCTGTACCATATTTACGACGGACAGACGGACGCGGGCATTTTTATATCATTATGTCCCGTCAAAATTTTTACGGGTGTATAAACATATTGTTTGCTATTGCCTTTTGTTAGATACACTACGTGCAACGTGGAGGAAATAGAAACTTTGTTCCTTTATTAAAGTTGTATCATTGTTTGTATTAGCGGCACAGATGCGGATTTAGGGGGAGGGGCAGGGGGCCCGCCCCCCCCCTTTTGGGAAAAAAATGTATTTGCTTATATAGGGAATCACTGAAGTGTGACTGGAGAGGGCCCCCTCTTAGGTCAGTCAGTGGGTCCCTACTTATGAACATTTCTGGATCCGCCACTACGGCATACCATTATTTTTTTTACATAAATAAATTGAATACATTGTTCAGAAAGGAAATTGACTTCTTCGTGTACATACATTTTCGGTATTAGTTTTAAAATATCATTGGTTTTCTGTGCTGTAATAAAAAATCGGATCCGGACCAAATCGTGGATGATGAATGATAATAAAATTTTAATTGACATTCATGATATTAGTAACACCAAAAGGGTCAGTCATCTTGAGATTGCTCACTATACGATATTTGTTGAAGATCTCAAAGAAACAGTAATGTGTTTTATTTCTTATTATGTTAATATGTTATTAGACTGTTATCCTGGTAGAATCAAATGCACTGACTAATATTAATGCCGTAGAAATAAGCATGCGGGAGAAACAGAAATTAGAGCATGGAAATTCCACATTACGTTTCTTATTACGGAAAATGACACGCATTACGTCCCGCAAAAAGTGACGCTTTGCGGGAATTCAAACGCTTAACGTCGCGCCAAGAGTTAACTCCCTTGAAACTGTATCGGATGCCCTTAAGCAATGTACAGATGATCAACTTACCGTTTAATTCAGTATACCCATCAAATTTAAAATGTGATCCAAAAAGTTCTCGCTTCGAAAATCGCGACTTCCGGATACCGTACAGAATAGTATCTACACTGTGGTATTGCCTTTAGTTAGCATCAAATGAATCTGATAATGCTTATTCTAAAAACATTCGTTTACATATTAAAAAAATGTCGATATGTATTATTATCATCCTGCAAATAATACATTTATCATAAAATATTTAATATCACACTCGGCATTGTCACTGCGATACTTCCTGGAACGAATTAAACTTTTGATGATCTACTTAACTCAAATTGTTTGAATTAGTCCAACATGAAACAGAATAAATAATTAACACTAATTACATGTCAAATAATTGATAGGAACGAATGAATTTCATTCAGTTGCTATTTTCACTTTAGCCGGATTTACATATGTTATGTTATTCGACAAAATTGCATACACAAAAAGTATGTCTGTCGTTTGCCACAAAAGTTTAGAAGATAGAGAAACAATAATGTATTGGGCATTATGTTTTCCGGTCTGTGCGTTCGTCCGTTCGTTCGTTCGTCCATTCGTCCATCTGTCCCGCTTCAGTTTACAGTTTTTGATTAACTTGAAGTCCAACCAACTTAAAACTTAGGACACATGTTCCATATGACATGATCTTTCTAATTCAAATGCCAAATTAGATTTTTTATCTCGATTGCACGGTCCACTGAACATAAGAAATAATAGTGTGAGTTTCAGGTTAAAGTTTTTGGTTAAAGTTTATGTTCAACGTCGTTTTTGATGAAGTTAAAGAATAATCAACTTGAAACTTTGTACACATATTCCCTGTGATATGATCTTTCTTATTTTTATGCCAAATTACAGCTTTGATACCAATTCACGATCCACTGAACATAGAAAAACATAGTGCGAGTGGGGCATCCGTGTACTATTGACACATTCATGTGTTTTGATGTTGCCAAGTGAAAGACTATTCTGATGACTTGTATTCATTCAAGGACAAAACATATATTTCTAAAAAGACCTAGAATTTTACCGTTTGCCTTTCCGAAAAAAAAATTCTGTTACTTTATTTCTACGGGTGACTAAAACCGAAAATCATTAAAATTACGTCTTACACTTAACACAAATACTATACAACTACTGAAAAAGAGAACGTATATTTTCCTTTTAGATCAGAATTACTAGTAAATGTATTGCAAATGAATTGACAAAATTCTGTATGGGCTCCTCATGAAACTATTAATGTAACACATAATGATAAATATACTGATCATAGTCGTCACTTTGTCTTTATATCAAAACTACGTAGGACTCAAATGTAAGGTAAACAAATCAAAAACTCCACATGGCATTTTGTATTGTTTAGTTTGTTAATAACGTTTGATTTGTCCGTTTTAATGGAAATCCTCGGTTAAAATTTTTAGCAGTTTTGTTATAAGTTTTGGGTAAAAAGAGATAAGTTTAAAAGTATATATATCCAAAACATTTTCCATGAAATGGTAAGCTTCGATATAATACATTAAACCTTCACCTCAAACTACATCCAGTATACAAGCACAGTTCTATCACGAGTGTCACATCGAATTCACTTGTCATAAACATGTAAAACACGACATACAGGTTTATACGGTTAGTTTGGTTATTTTTTGTATAGCGTAAACAAACATAGTCATTGAAAACATGGCTTTAAAAACAAGCTGCGTACATGCCTTACTTATATTGTATGGATCATTAGGATATCTGAAAACTACATTTTCGTCAAATTCAACTGATACACAATATGTTCCTCTCCTTAACATAGTGAAAACACCGGTGATGGCGGAAATTGACTTGTCCAAGCTTGGAGAACAACTTAAATCATTCATACAAATTGAAATTGAAAAAGTGATTTCAGAAAGGATTGCATTAGAGTCTACAAATATTTACCATACCCTTGAATATATTTTGAATTCAGCAATTGTAAATTTCACAACATCTATGAACGTTTACACTGATAGTGTGCTTCATAATACGTCGATCAACATGCGACGGAATATTGAAAGAAAACTTAATCAAACTTTAGCAAGGCGAGTGCGTCGCTTCCGGACCATCATGCATTCTGAAATACGATCTAACTTACAAAATGTAAAGAGAGAAATAAAGTCTGTTCTTTCGGAGAGTTCTAACAGTAGCAATGTTTATAAACCAGAATGCAGAAAAATCAGGGCATTGTCTGGAAAGTTCAAAGACCTGTCAAAACATCTCAAAGGTAACTTGTTATTGTATATATTAAGATATAAAAAGATTTTGCTAAAATGAAGTTTGTATCGTTTTATTTTCCAAAAACTTAAATGGGATTCGCTATTTAGTTTATGCATGGATAAACAACTTCGTGTGATTAGAAAGAAAAATAAATTATACATTAACATATATGAGATTATATCTATTATAATGTGCATAAATAAAAAGAAAATTTGTTTTACTCTCCCCCTGCCATTGGTACCATCATACGTTGCAAATTAACTGACATGACTCTATCAGATACAGTTAACATGAAGAAGGTCACACGACTGTATCGTTTGGCAGTATATGTTACAAACTTTAAACACAGTTTACACCAAATGCACTGGCTACATCATATTTGCACTATTGCAGTTCTCTGTTTAATTGAACTCTATGTTTTGTTATGTTATAGAATATTTTTTTGTTGTTGGTTTGATTCATACTGCAACTGATACATTATCCTTATTTTTTAAAATGGTACCAAAATCATATTTTTTTTTGCAATTCAAATGTCATGTCACATCACTTATCATCAATTTATAGCTATATTAAGGATTAGAAATCAATTTAAATGTTTTGTTATAACATTGTTTTTGCTATAACTGTGGCCATTCATGGAGTCTAGAAAAATATCATAAGATAAATGTATAACACGAGTGTACAGCTCGTTGAACAGTGTCTTTTTGTGATTTATAAACTGCTTACAAAATGTACATAGATGGATTTGTTTTACCTGACATTGACCTGACCTTATTGTGTTATATGCATTTTCATCGATATTCCATAATTGCATTACGACGAGATATCCGTATTCGGAATACATTTGAATACAAATATAGTGTTCAATTAAATTTTCATTATCTTTCTTTAATTTTCTCATTTGTTATTAGCATTCGAATTCTATCGTTTTATCATATAAGTATACAGTAAGTGCTAAATAAACTCATCATAGATACCAGGACCAAATTTTGTATATACGCCAGACGCACGTTTCGTCTACGAAAGATTCATCAGTGACGCTCGAATCCAAAAAAGTTAAAAAGGCCAAATAAAGTAGGAAGTTTAAGAGCATTGAGGACCAAAGCAAAGTGTTGCACTAATAAATATCATATAGTTATAGATATGTGTTATAGATTTGAAAAGTAAGAATGTTGAAAAAACTATAATCCACTAGATTTTACGAACTTTCTGAATTAAATCTAAAGGCTGTAACAAAATCAGGAAATGCAGTCCTGAATGTAAAATTTTCGCCGATTATTGAATATTTCCTTCATGTCAAACACATCCATGCGTCTAATACAAATGACGTCTAATTATCCTATTATAAAACTAAAATTATTTTTTCAAATTCACTTTAGATTCAGCTTATAATAGAAATGGCGACAAAAACAAAGTCATTACTACAGGACCTTCAACAGAAAGCTATTCAAATGGTACGTTGGCTAAGCATTTTTTGTAAATGATACTATACAATATTAAATCGAGAATAGAAACGAGGAATGAGTCAAACAGGCAACTATACGACAGAATACATAAAATAGCCTAAGGCTTCAGCTGGCTTCTAAGCAATAATGTATACTAGTTCATGGATTACCATCATGTTCTTTGAATATGACTATAAGACATCAAACTAAAAAAAAGTCCTAATGATAACTGTACAATTAAGGTCTAACCTCATTTAACTTTTATTTGTGAATAATTAAGCTCTTAAGCCAAATACAGCTAAGGTAATCTATTCATGATGGCGGAAACTTTCATAGTTTTGTGAACAGTTAAATTATAACTATAACCATATCACTATTTCATGTCAACACAGTGACTACTAGTATTTAAAAGAAAGATATCAATATATTTATACAATTATTTAAATAACTATAAGAATCGATAAAACTATCCAATCTGTTTGAGATGGAATTGTCAGGATCTGTTTTAGGATAGATCTGTTAAAATCAGTTCTACGGTAGAAACATCCAAATCTTTTGTACATGTTATAGTACATATCTGGTTTAATCTGTTCTGGGATATGACGGTCCCCTTCTAGAATTGGACGATTCTGAATGGGTTCAGGTTAACAAAGTCATAAACTATGCTACATATGTCAGATGAATTGTTCTCATGACTGTTCTGGGAAAACTAGCACCTACCCAAATTTACTGCATTTTATGAGAGGTTTGAGATTACCTCAATCGTAAATGCCAACATACAGTATTCCTGGTCACATACGACACTTTTATTGACAACAAACTTAGTTGAGTAAGGAATAATGCCAAAAAAAAACCATATAAATTATAGAGATGTTGATATATGCTAGAAAGGCATCAACAAACGATATAAATAAAAAAAAAATAGTGTTGAACGAAACATATCCTCAATGATAGACAGATTTTTGCACAATTTATTATTCACTATATGAATGCGAGCCAGAAAATAGTGTATATGAATCTAAAAGAAATAACAAAAGACTTCTAGTAGCCGCAACTACTCCAAATGTTACATGTCTGTTAAATTTTGTGCTTTGATTTAAGAAATATAATCATTACATGTATTTGGAACAAATGTAAATATAGAATCCAATTTCGTAGTGACACAATTTATGCCTTGTTTGCAACTTTATCATTATATTATACATGTTATAATTGCTTATAGCGAGAATTTAAGGACCATGATATCTATAAAATAAAGTTTCTCTTTGCATATGATTTTTATATTTAATTAATTTATATGAAAAAAAGTCCCATCATACATGTTAAATGAAGTCTGTAATTGTGAAATATAACAATGTTGGTCGAGGAATGAATGTCCTGCCATACATTGAGTAATCAAAACAATGCGCTTACAAAGAGTTTTCACGCAATTATTTACTGATATTTTCTCTTTTCAGATCACAAAGGAAGGTTATTCTTCACAATGTTCCCAATGCAACTAGAAAACTCGGAGGATTTTATTGTACAGTTTATTATCACAGCCGAAAAAAAGACGAAGGTTGAGATTCTTTCCAAATACGCAGAAATAAATAAAACGGTAGTCATTACAAAAGGAGTTGCATACGTAAAAGTTCCAAACTTAGTATTGACTATTGGCACGGGTAGAACATTTACAACCGTTCTCATCCGGGCTAATCACCTTATTTCCGTTGTTGGATTCGTACTTGATTCCTCTGAGTGTTACTCTTATTGTTCATCTTCAAGTTTTATTGCATTGCCTTACTCCGAATTAGGAACGGACTACTCAATTATCACAAGTCCAAACAACGAGGAAAACTGCGCCATAATGGCTACAACCGCAAACACAACAATTATCGTAGAGCCTGCTTCAGTCATTGGTCTAACGATTAAAGGTGCATTTATCAAACCTGGTCAAAAATTCAAAATAGTTCTAAATTATTTAGAAGGTTTTCATATTCAGACTCATAGAAGTCTGTCTGCAACAAAAATATATTCAAACGAACCAATAGTCGTAATATCAGGAAATAATTATATTTCTATGAAATCTGATTTGACGTGTTTGCATAATTGTTACTATTTTACAGGTAGTATTTTATACGAAAGTATGATTCCTGCTGACAAATAGGCTCGACATTTTGTTATACCGCTTTTGAAAAACGCATACATGTTAAAACTTCGAATACTTAGCCGAAATTTAAATACCACCATACGTATAAAGGATTTTTACAATGCATCAAGGTCAAGTTCTATGGATGGGGAAGAAATCGAGATGAATCTAGATGCCAAGAGTCATATTATGTTTCTGCTTCCAATCCGATCCTCTTGTCGCTTTATGCATTAACAGAAAAACTTAGGATAATCATGATGGTCGTTCCTGGAATCGAACAATTTTCTAAAGAGTATGTTATTGCACCACCCAAAGATCCAAGTTATACAAGTTACATTACGATAACTATTAAATCATCGGACGTCGACGGACTTCGATTTGTTGGCAACCTTTTAGCTGTGGAATCATCTTTTATAATGGTTCGTAACGAAAGTTATACATCTGTTGTAAAGAAAATGGCGGGTCATTCAGTTTACAAAATACGTCATGTGTCTAGGAATGCGTTATATGGAGTTGTGGTTTATGGATTTGGCTCAACTTCAGCTTATGGATACTCTGCTGGATTCCGGTTCTAACCGCTGATTATAGTGTCCATGTTTTACGCACACAAGGATGATATGGGTGTTCAGGAAAAGGAACTTGTATTCGTCATATAATTTTCAAAATCAGACAATTATTTTCCTAAAACGATGACAAAATATTGAATTTCTATTCTGGTCCCCATTAGAAAATTGAGTAGAAAACATAACTGTCGATAGTGAATTCAATGTTCTTTCATTAATGGTGTGTGTATGTCAAACAATGGTTTCTCAACTATTTACAGGTGAACAATAACAATGATGGGCAGTCAGTATTATTGACGGAGGGGTGGGGGACATGTTTGCTACATTCTACGTTAACAAAATATTCGTTCCCTAATCCTTGGATTTTTATTTTCTGCGTTAATGATTATGCCATGTTTACGGAGCCCTGCTAGGGACATACACAGAAAAAAATATATATTTTGCGCACAACTGAAATAAATTGTGCGCAAAAAATAATATAGTGTGCGCACAAAATAATATATTGTGCACACAAAATAATATATTGTGCGCACAATTTAAATATATTGTGCGCACAATTTAAATATATTGTGCGCACAATTTAAATATATTGTGCGCACAATTTAAATATATTGTGCGCACAACTTAAATATATTGTGCGCACAAAATAATATAGTATTCGTTAAATTCTTTGACCTTGCACATGGTACGGGGCTTCAATGTCTCCTTTTTAAAGTGACAGAATGGAGAAATACAAAAGATTTCTTTTGAAATGGGACTAGATAAGAGGGTGGTAAAGGGTTATTTTCGTGCAACGTGTTTTGACATTTTTATTTCACGGGCAGCCGTGAAAAAGGTTCGTTATTCACCGTGTTTCGTAAAATCGGTTAAAATATCAACGTGCAAGAAATTTTTAATTATTCGTTCATCGTGAATTGGCAATTTTATTTCGCGTTCTTCCGTGCAGATACCCCCCTTTACGCCCCTCAGATAACATGGAAATAATCTAGCTAAAAATCATCACTGCATTTTTATCGACTCCTGACCAAAAATACTGAAGAAGTTACATTTATTTCGTCTGAAACTTGGTTTACCAACAGATGCGTTGGAAGCCTTCACTTTATATCAGCGTTTATTGGAACGGGTTGAAACAGACTTGACTAAAGAGCGAGGACACTATCGAACTTATGTAGACTTTGACAATATGGTTTTACCTGTTTTCTTGTAACAAATATATAACTACTATATGCACGTGTGCATTATACTTTATGTCTGAAAATCTCAAGATTTTGTTTACGTTGATTGACACAAGACAAACATGTTACTCAATTCACGACTTTGGTTTTGGTATGCTCCGTCGACGATAGAGATGGTCATTATATATAAAAGTCTTTACATCCCTCCATCCGTCCGTCCATTCGTCCGTCCCTGTTTATGGTAAATGTTTTGGTCATAGTTTATGATGAATCTTTAGTGTCATCAACTTAAATGAATTATGTGGTTTCTCTAAAGATATCATTGTAAAAGTGTAGAGTAAGTCAAATCCACTAAAAACTGAATACACGTTCAAGTTTTTCTTTCTATTAAAGATGACTATGTTTGATCATGATTAAGTACGGTTTTGGCCCACAATGTACAGTTCGTTATTGAAATGTGACGGTGTGTTCAGTCTAAGAAATTCACCATGAAGTTGTGATCAAATAAAGATAAAACTGAGTACATATTTAAATCAGAAGATGCAATATGAGTGCCAATGAGACAGCTCTCCATCCAAGTCATTATTTATTAGAAGTTAACAATTATTGGTTACAGTACGGTCGTCATCACGGAGCGTTGGCTCACACCAAACAGCAAACTATAAAAGGCCCAAAATGACAATTACTAAACGATTAACAGATATGAACCACACCAATAAACGACAATCACTGAATAACAAGCTCCCGACATAGAACAGTATGCTTATTATGATTTAAAAATTTTAAGAGTTGTGAACAAATGTTACAGGTCAAGTTTTAGTTTCATTCTGATTTATAAGAGAGGACAAGAGGTCACTTATAGTATCTATTTTTGATCGATTTCATTATGCAAGTTTACAGAATGTTGTTCGTATACATTATGAAACTGAAATTAAGCAATTTAGGAATAGTCAATGAAAATGTATTCACCAGTGAAATATTTTGAAAGCAAACGAAACAATGATGATTTATTTTTTTTTCCAAATATGGTCCGTTTTGGGGCATCATTAATTCAAAAGCTTGTGGCGCGATTGATCGCGTTCGATGCTATTGCCGATGAGACAACTATATACATATACACCATAGCTCATAGAAATACAGGCTATATTCTTCTCATGCATTTTATGATGGTATGCCACTCAATTCCTAATATGGTGCTTGATACTCATATGATTAAGGCATAATCTTTCAATCAGTTAAATTGAGGGGTTGAGCTGGCATGTCAGTAACTGCTTGTAGTTCTTTGTTTATTTATGTATTATTTTCATTTTGTTAAGTTTCATTTGTTACCTATTCTGATATCGGACACGGACTTCTTTTCAACTGAGTGTTACGGTCGGTATTGCTGTGTGTGTGTTTTTTTTAACTGCATTGGCTAGAGTTATAAAAGGAGGATTGAAATATCACCAAACATGTTTCACTCTGCCGCATTTTTCGGCCTGTCCAAGGCCAGGAGCCGCTGGCCTTCTTGGTCTTGTATGATTTTTAATTTTAGTTGCTTGTATATATTTTGGATAGATAAAGGAAGATTTGGTATGAGTGCGAATGAGACAACTCTTCATCCAAGTCACAATTTATAAAAGTAAATCATTATAGGTCAAGGTACAGTCTTCAACACGAACCCTAGGCTCACAACTAACAGCAAGCTATAAAGGGCCCCCAAAAATACTAGTGTAAAACCATTCAAACGGGAAAACCAACGGTCTTATCTATATAAAAAAGAGAAAAGAGAAACACTTATGAAGTTTAGTATGACGTCCATTATCACATAACTAGTAAATATTTCTGTTTATAGGCCAGCTGAAGTACGCTTTTGGGTGCGCGATTTTCTTGCTGTATTAAAGAACCAAATGTATCTGAGAAACAAACCTTATACGATATGCGCACCTTATAATTATTTTGTATATTAAATACAGTTTAAACTATACCTTTATTATCGTATCTGAAAAATAGACCAATGCTGATATATTTAACATTGACCAATAAACCATGAAAGTAAGGTCAAGGTCAGATGATACCAACCAGACAAATATTTAAACTGTGCGAACAAAATATTTTAATTGTGCGCACAATATATTATTTTGAGCGCACAATATATTTAAGTTGTGCGCACAATATATTCTTTTTTCTTTGTATGTCCCTATCGGGGCTCTGTACATGTTAGTTATTGTTGAATTCACGAGCAGAAAAATATATGTGAACGCAAACAAATTACTATTTTATTAGGATAGGAAAACAAAAATGTGAAATACTTTCCAATAATACAATCATCCAATTGACCTTACCTAATGTCAATGTAACCAACACAATATCACAATACGGCCCTCAACATGTGCTCAACAATAAATAAATCCCATAGCGTAAAGCTAGATTTAAAAGGTATCCGATTGACAAATTGAGAATCATTCAAACGAAATCGATATCTTCTCGGTTGGATTTGTCATTAAATGTTAGGTCTTTTTTTTTTATTTCAGTTTGATTTTGAATTTATTTTTCTTTTATACATGATCAATTAATTAAAAAAGTATTCACTCAAAAACGTATCACATGCAGAAGCAGGAACATCTAAGGTTAAAAAAATTTATGAGAGCATGCTTCTGTTTTAATTTTAATTATAACACTTACTAGTTTTTAGACATGTATATAACACTGCACGATTTGATCGAATTCAATTGCTATCTGCCTATTTGTTTCGCATTAAAATAAAATATATATCTGTATAACCTAATCTTTACTTTTGCTGACTAGTGTACGACAATTCCGAAAATATCTTCGAGAAGTGGAAGTTTTGCATGAATATATATAAAAATAGAAATTTATAGTAAAAGTCGTGGGTTAGGAGATCTCGTAAAGTAAATTTTGTATGATTCTTGTGCTATACATTTTGTTACCAGTCTATTGTTTTAATTTTTTTGTTTTTTTCATTTCCGTTTTAAATTTTCATCTACTCCGCATGTTCAGTTGTCATTATCTCCACACATGCATTTGTATTTGTGTTTTTTTAAACATCGCTGATCATCATAACATCGCTGATTGATATGAAGTATAACAAATATGTGACAACATAATTTGATTGATTTTTAATGTTGTTCTGAAGAACATAAGAAGTTAAGTATGTATTCTATCTATGTAAGAATATAAATATATATGAGGCTTTAGAAATATTCTTATTTTTGTCACGATTTGAAAATAACGGAGATTTCTTTTAGTTTTTTCAGTATTGAGATTTTACATATTTCTCTATTTCTGACTTACTCGATTTATCCCCTTTTCTCACCTTTTGATTTTTTTTATTTAATCAATGTGTGGTTTGTTTGATCTCAGTTCTTCATTGGTTAAAATTCGATCATGTCATCAAATTTTCTTGTTTTCCACTGTATTTCCTATTGTGACGTCATGAAAAAAGGCGACAATGTCTGATGACATTACATAGAAAGAGCACATATCTTTTGCAGTTTATTCGAAAAGACGGATTAAGATTGTTTGCATATATCGTCTAAAACCATAAGAGAAACAGATTCCATCACCAAATATCGTGCAATACAATATGAATCCACTTTCGACATTCAAATGACAAATATTTAAAGTGCACGGCGAGCCTCGCGCGAACATTTTGAAAATTTAACTGTCTCGAGTGGATAAATAACGTATCTTATTCGATCAAGTGGTAGAATCTACATATAAAAAACATCAATTCTTATTTTAATCATAAGGCTTATTAGCTACGCTCGAAACCAAAAAGTTTAGAATTAGATCAAGGACGTAATTTCCGAAAAACCCTTATGCCTTTAAAGTATAAGGTTAGCAACTATCTATTTCACAGAATCTCTGTTAGCGGTATGGAATGTATGCTGGCTGATATTTACAGACACAGAAATACAATGAAAGTTTGATTTATTTATCAGATATAATCTATTTTAGATGTGCTAAATAGATATTTAAGGTCTTTCCCCTACATGGGAAAGACCTTATTGTTTTTAAGGTCTTTCCTCTCCGCGAGGAAAGACCTTATTGTTTTTCTCCTGTTTTTTTTTTTTTTTTTTTTTTTTTTCATCCAGCATTTGTTTAACATGACCTCCCCTTGTTTCTATTGGAGTTATCAAGACCAAATATGGACCATCGGTAGACCTCATCATGAAGTATTACCAGATGAGGCTGTGTAGGATTTCATCGTCCCCTTTAGAAGTTATCTCCCTTTTATTGGTTTTTTTCGACATGGCCCCCCCTCGTTGTTTTTGAAGATATCATGACCTTATTTGGACAATAGTTAGATCTCATCATGATGTGTTACCATATGAGGTTGCTAAGGATTTCATCATTCCCTATGAGAGTTATGTCCCCTTGAAGCAATTTCTTTCTTTTACATTTTTCTCAAAAAGTATTCAAGATAGAATCCATTTGAAAACGGCAACATGTACAAGACCAGATGGAAATGTTAATTAACATATACAATCATTTTGTTGTTAACCCTTATAAGGAGTTATTTCCCTTGAAAAAATATAAACAATTTTTGAAAAATTGTATCTCGAGAACCGGAAGTCGTAAAGACTTGGGACCTACACCAATAATCTTAAGTTCATGTGACCTTTAATTTGCACCCAAGGTCAAAGGTCACCGAGTGCAAAAAAAAATTACGCTGCAATTTCAAGCTTTCATATTAAGAAAACGATAAGAGTTTGCTGCATACTTACAGCGTATAAAATGTTCCTCTCAACGAGCTCTACATTTTATACACTGACCTCAAAAGAGTCCGACTGTCTGTTCAAAAGTTACGACGGGATGATTCTTAAAAGTATAGTATTGTGTGTATATCTTTTTAAAGGTAACAGATATCAACCTACTATAAACTGCAAAGATGATCAGTAGTTCAAGACCTTCAATTTGAAGTCAATGTCAGGTCATGATGAAATTTCACCTTGACCTTCACATTTTACTATGACCTTGACCTTGTAATATTTGAAAGGTCAAGTGGTCCTGAGTTGAATGGTGATAGTCCCATGTCTCTACGACTTCCGGTTCTCAAGTTTTGTATTGCATCATATATTTGATGATTAATTGTGACCTTGGTGAACTTTGAAATTGTCCCAATTCTTTTTCTATAATGTTTTCCTTCAATTGTAGATCATTTATCATTTAACAGATTTGAAATATCTATTGTCGTTTTAGAGATAATGCAGTTTGAAGTTTTGCGAGCGGAGGCATGTATTTCTGAATCATCAAGAGCTTACCACTTAAAATGTTTTAGAAATTGAAGAGGTTGACATAGTTATATGTTTGACCAAATACCAAAAACATTCCATGGAAAAAAACACCAAAAAATCAATTTGAAATTTTCAAGTTTTGCATTGACTTTGTAAGTTTCATAACTTCTATTTATATAGTTGATATTGCATCATTATTTGCACTTTGTCAAATGGGGTCATCTGATATATCAAATTAAAGGTCTTAATAAACTCTACTTAAAAATGAAAATTTAAAACCCCCTTTTCATCCCAGGGGGATGGGTGGGGTCATTTAGTGCAAACATTCAAATTTCTCAGATAGTAAGGTTGTCGCATATCAAATGAAAGAACATAAATCGTACATTTCAAATTTCAAATTGACGTCTCCCAAAAATGGGTTGGATGGGGTCATTGAGTGCAAAACTTAAATTTTCTTTTAAGATAGGGTTGTTGTATATCAAATGAATGGTCATGATGTGTACATTTGAAATATCAAATTCCTGACCTCCAAAAATTAGTAAGATAGGGTTATGAAGTGCAAAACTAAAACTTTCTAGAACATGGCGTTGTCGCATATCAAATGAAAGCTCATCTACTCTGTTCCATATATCATAATTCCGATCTCAAAAATGTAGGCGGATGAGGTCATTAAGTGATAAGAAGTGAAAAGTTTCAGAAGGTATGCTTGTCGTATATCAAACGAAAGGTCGTACAAAGTACATTACGAAAACATCATTTTTACAGGAAAGACCTTTCAATTGTTTTACAAACAATTGAGATACTAGTCTTTTTCTTTTTAAGGTCTTTCCCCTACATGGGAAAGACCTTATTGTTTTTCTAATGTTTTTTTTAAGGTCTTTCCTCTTCGCGAGGAAAGACCTTATTGTTAAGGTCTTTCCTCTTCCCGAGGAAAGACCTTATTGTTTTTCGCATGTTTTTTTTTTTTTTCATCCAGCATTTGTTTGACATGGCCTCCCCTCGTTTCTATTGGAGTTATCAAGACCAAATATGGACCGTCGGTAGACCTCATTATGAGGTATAACCAGATAAGGCTGTGTAGGATTTCATCGTCCCCTTTAGAAGTTATCTCCCTTTTATTGGTTTTTTTCGACATGGCCCCCCCCTCGTTGTTTTTGAAGATATCATGACTTTATTTAGACAATAGTTAGATCTCATCATGATGTGTTACCTTATGAGGCTGCTAAGGATTTCATCATTCCCTATGAGAGTTACGTCCCCTTGAAGCAATTTCTTTCTTTTACATTTTTCTCAAAAAGTATTCAAGATAGAATCGATTTGAAAACGGCAACATGTACAAGACCAGATGGCAATGATAATAAACATATACAATCATTTTGTTGTTAACCCTTATAAGGAGTTATTTCCCTTGAAAAAATATACACAATTTTTGAAAAATTGTATCTCGAGAACCGGAAGTCGTAAAGACTTGGGACCTACACCAATAAACTTAAGTTCATGTGACCTTTAATTTGCACTCAAGGTCAAAGGTCACCAAGTGCAAAACAAAATTACGCTGCAATTTCAAGCTTGCATATTAAGAAAACGATAAGAGTTTGCTGCATACTTACAGCGTATAAAATGTTCCTCTCGACGAGCTCTACATTTTATACACTGAGCTCAAAAGTGTCCGACTGTCTGTTCAAAAGTTACGACGGGATGATTCTTAAAAATATAGTATTGTGTGTATATCTTTTTAAAGGTAACAGATATTAACCTACTATAAACTGCAAAGATGATCAGTAATTCAAGACCTTCAATTTGAGGTCAATGTCAGGTCATGTCGACATTTCACCTTGACCTTCACATTATACTATGACCTTGACCTTGTAATATTTGAAAGGTCAAGTGGTCCTGAGTTGAATGGTGATAGTCCCATGTCTCTACGACTTCCGGTTCTCAAGTTTGGTATTGCATCATATATTTGATGATAAATTGTGACCTTGGTGAACTATGAAATTGTCCAAATTCTTTTTCTATAATGTTGTCCTTTAACGGTAGATCATTTATCATTTAACAGATTTGAGATATCTTATGTCGTTTTAGAGATAATGCAGTTTGAAATTTTGCGAGCGGATGCATGTATTTCTGAATCAACAGCAGCTTACCACTTAAAATGTTTAAGAAATTGAAGAAGTTAACATAGTTATATGTTTGACCAAATACCAAAAAAATTCCATTGAAAAAAACACCAAAAAATCATTTTGAAATTTTCATGTTTTCCATTGACTTTATAAGTTTCATAACTTCTATTTATATCGTTGATATTGCATCATTTTTGGCACTTTGTCAAATGGGGTCATCTGATATATCAAATTGAAGGTCTCAATAAACTCTACTTAAAAATGAAAATTTTAAACCTCTTTTTCATCCCAGGTGGAAGGGTGGGGTCATTTAGTGCAAAAATTCAAATTTCTCAGATGGTAAGGTTGTCGCATATCAAATGAAAGAACATAAAGTGTACATTTCAAATTTCAAATTGACGTCCCCCAAAAATTGGTTGAATGGGGTCATTGAGTACAAAAAATAAATTTTCTTTTACGATAGGGTTGTTGTATATCAAATGAAAGGTCATGATGTGTACATTTGAAATATCAAATTCCCAACCTCCAAAAATTGGTTGGATGGGGTTATTAAGTGCAAAAATCAAACTTTTTAGAACATGGCGTTGTCGCATATCAAATGAAAGCTCATCTACCCTGTGTTACATATATCATACTTCCGATCTCAAAAATGTAGGCGGATGAGGTCATTAAGTGTAAAAAGCGAAAAGTTCAAAAGGTATGCTTGTCGTATATCAAACGAAAGGTCGTACAAAGAACATTACGAAAACATCACTTTTACAGGAAAGACCTTTCAATTGTTTTACAAACAATTGAGATACTAGTTAAGGTCTTTCCTCTCCGCGAGGAAAGACCTTATTGTTTTTCTCCTGTTTTTTTTTTTTTTTTTTTTTTTTTTTTTTTTTTTTTTTCATCCAGCATTTGTTAAACATGGCCTCCCCTTGTTTCTATTGGGGTTATCAAGACCAAATATGGACCATCGGTAGACCTGATCATGAAGTATTACCAGATGAGGCTGTGTAGGATTTCATCATCCCCTTTAGAAGTTATCTCCCTTTTATTGATTTTTTTCGACATGGCCCCCCCTCGTTGTTTTTGAAGATATCATGACCTTATTTGGACAATAGTTAGATCTCATCATGATGTGTTACCATATGAGGCTGCTAAGGATTTCATCATTCCCTATGAGAGTTATGTCCCCTTGAAGCAATTTCTTTCTTTTACATTTTTCTCAAAAAGTATTCAAGATAGAATCGATTTGAAAACGGCAACATGTACAAGACCAGATGGCAATGTTAATTAACATATACAATCATTTTGTTGTTAACCCTTATAAGGAGTTATTTCCCTTGAAAAAATATAAATAATTTTTGAAAAATTGTATCTCGAGAACCGGAAGTCGTAAAGACTTGGGACCTACACCAATAATCTCAAATCCATGTGACCTTTAATTTGCACCCAAGGTCAAAGGTCACCGAGTGCAAAAAAAAATTACGCTGCAATTTCAAGCTTTCATATTAAGAAAACGATAAGAGTTTGCTGCATACTTACAGCGTATAACATGTTCCTCTCGACGAGCTCTACATTTTATACACTGACCTTAAAAGAGTCCGACTGTCTGTTCAAAAGTTACGACGGGATGATTCTTAAAAGTATAGTATTGTGTGAATATCTTTTTAAAGGTAACAGATATCAACCTACTATAAACTGCAAAGATGATCAGTAGTTCAAGACCTTCAATTTGAGGTCAATGTCAGGTCATGATGAAATTTCACCTTGACCTTCACATTATAATATGACCTTGACCTTGTGATATTTGAAAGGTCAAGTGGTCTAGAGTTGAATGGTGATGGTCCCATGTCTCTACGACTTTCGGTTTTCAAGTTTTGTATTGCATCATATATTTGATGATTAATTGTGACCTTAGTGAACTTTGAAATTGTCCCAATTCTTTTTCTATAATGTTGTCCTTCAACTGTAGATCATTTATCATTTAACAGATTTGAGATATCTATTGTCGTTTTAGAGATAATGCAGTTTGAAGTTTTTCGAGCGGAGGCATGTATTTCTGAATCATCAAGAGCTTACCACTTAAAATGTTTTAGAAATTGAAGAAGTTGACATAGTTATATGTTTGACCAAATACCAAAAACATTCCATGGAAAAAAACACCAAAAAATCAATTTGAAATTTTCAAGTTTTGCATTGACTTTGTAAGTTTTATAACTTCTATTTATATAGTTGATATTGCATCATTATTTGCACTTTGTCAAATGGGGTCATCTGATATATCAAATTGAAGGTCTTAATAAACTCTACGTAAAAATGAAAATTTTAAACCCCCTTTTCATCCCAGGGGGACGGGTGGGGTCATTTAGTGCAAACATTCAAATTTCTCAGATGGTAAGGTTGTCGCATATCAAATGAAAGAACATAAAGCGTACATTTCAAATTTCAAATTGACGTCTCCCAAAAATGGGTTGGATGGGGTCATTGAGTGCAAAAAATAAATGTTCTTTTAAGGTAGGGTTGTTGTATATCAAATGAAAGGTCATGATGTGTACATTTTAAATATCAAATTCCCACCTCCAAAAATTGGTTGGATAGGGTTATTAAGTGCAAAAATCAAACTTTCTAGAACATGGCGTTTTCGCATATCAAGTGAAAGCTCATCTACTCTGTTCCATATATCATAATTCTGATCTCAAAAATGTAGGCGGATGAGGTCATTAAGTGTAAAAAGCGAAAAGTTTCATAAGGTATGCTTGTCGTATATCAAACGAAAGGTCGTACAAAGTACAATACGAAAACATCACTTTAACAGGAAAGACCTTTCAATTGTTTTACAAACAATTGAGATACTAGTTTTTCTCCTGTTTTTTTTTTTTTTTTTTTTCATCCAGCATTTGTTTGACATGGCCTCCCCTCGTTTCTATTGGAGTTATCAAGACCAAATATGGACCATCGGTAGACCTCATCATGAAGTATTACCAGATGAGGCTGTGTACGATTTCATCATCCCCTTTAGAAGTTATCTCCCTTTTAAAGTTTTTTTTCGACATGACCCCCCCTGGTTGTTTTTAAAGATATCATGACCTTATTTGGAAAAAAGTTAGAACTCATCATGATGTGTTCTCATATGAGGCTGCTAAGGATTTCATCATTCCCTATGAGAGTTACGTCCCCTTGAAGCAATTTCTTTCTTTTACATTTTTCTCAAAAAGTATTCAAGATAGAATCGATTTGAAAACGGCAACATGTACAACACCAGATGGCAATGATAATAAACATATACAATCATTTTGTTGTTAACCCTTATAAGGAGTTATTTCCCTTGAAAAAATATACACAATTTTTGAAAAATTGTATCTCGAGAACCGGAAGTCGTAAAGACTTGGGACCTACACCAATAATCTTAAGTTCATGTGACCTTTAATTTGCACCCAAGGTCAAAGGTCACCGAGTGCAAAAAAAAATTACGCTGCAATTTCAAGCTTGCATATTAAGGAAACGACAAGAGTTTGTTGCATACTTACAGCGTATAAAATGTTCCTCTCGACGAGCTCTACATTTTATACACTGAGCTCAAAAGAGTCCGACTGTCTGTTCAAAAGTTACGACGGGATGATTCTTAAAAGTATAGTATTGTGTGTATATCTTTTTAAAGGTAACAGATATCAACCTACTATAAACTGCAAAGATGATCAGTAGTTCAAGACCTTCAATTTGAGGTCAAAGTCAGGTCATGATGAAATTTCACCTTGACCTTCACATTATACTATGACCTTGACCTTGTGATATTTGAAAGGTCAAGTGGTCCTGAGTTGAATGGTGATAGTCCCATGTCTCTACGACTTCCGGTTCTCAAGTTTAGTATTGCATCATATATTTGATGATTAATTGTGACCTTGGTGAACTTTGAAATTGTCCCAATTCTTTTTTTATAATGTTGTCTTTCAACTGTAGATCATTTATCATTTAACAGATTTGAGATATCTATTGTCGTTTTAGAGATAATGCAGTTTGAAGTTTTGCGAGCGGAGGCATGTATTTCTGAATCATCAAGAGCTTGCCACTTAAAATGTTTGAGAAATTGAAGAGGTTGACATAGTTATATGTTTGATCAAATACCAAAAACATTTCACGGAAAAAAACACCAAAAAATCAATTTGAAATTTTCAAGTTTTGCATTGACTTTGTAAGTTTCATAACTTCTATTTATATAGTTGATATTGCATCATTATTTGCACTTTGTCAAATGGGGTCATGTGATATATCAAATTGAAGGTCTTAATAAATTGTACTTAAAAATGAAAATTTTAAGCCCCCTTTTCATCCCATCCCAGGGGAACGGGTGGGGTCATTTAGTGCAAACATTCAAATTCTCAGATGGTAAGGTTGTCGCATATCAAATGAAAGAACATAAAGCGTACATTTCAAATTTCAAATTGACGTCTCCCAAAAATGGGTTGGATGGGGTCATTGAGTGCAAAAAATAAATGTTCTTTTAAGGTAGGATTGTTGTATATCAAATGAAAGGTCATGATGTGTACATTTGAAATATCAAATTCCCGACAAACAATATGATTTTTTGGCTCAAAGAAAATATTTATTTCAATTACATTTAGTGTACATATTCTGTTTGTTAATTCAAAACTTTATTCCACGACTCCATGTCAACACTTAACTCTATAAAATACATTTGCCGTTAAACATACACACGTGCATCAAATTATCTTTGAACGTTTTATAAGTCTTATTTGTAAATATGATAGTACATCAAGATTCATTATGCCTGTGGGTTTCATCAGATTTTATATTTCATCAAATTGTGATAAGATATATTAGTTATAACCTAATTGCACTTTGTCAAATGGGGTCATCTGATATATCAAATTGAAGGTCTTAATAAACTGTACTTAAAAATGAAAATTTTAAGCCCCCTTTTCATCCCATCCCACGGGGACGGGTGGGGTCATTCAGTGCAAACATTCAAATTCTCAGATGGTAAAGTTGTCGCATATCAAATGAAAGAACATAAAGCGTACATTTCAAATTTCAAATTGACGTCTCCCAAAAATGGGTTGGATGGGGTCATTGAGTGCAAAAAATAAATGTTCTTTTAAGGTAGGATTGTTGTATATCAAATGAAAGGTCATGATGTGTACATTTGAAATATCAAATTCCCGACAAGCAATATGATTTTTTGGCTCAAAGAAAATATTTATTTCAATTACATTTAGTGTACATTTTCTGTTTGTTAATTCAAAACTTTATTCCACGACTCCATGTCAACACTTAACTCTATAAAATACATTTGCCGTTAAACATACACACGTGCACCAAATTATCTTTGAACGTTTTATAAGTTTTATTTGTAAATATGATAGTACATCAAGATTCATTATGCCTGTGGGTTTCATCAGATTTTATATTTCATCAAATTGTGATAAGATATATTAGTTATAACCTAATAGAAAAGTGTTTCTTTTTTATAACTGTTGATTAAAATCTTCCTGGATTGGTATTTAAAATCCTATTAGTTCGGGATTAATTTGGTTCGCTTTGAGTGACATTTTTGTTCAGGATTTGTTACTATTGTGGATTCCTAATGGATTTTTTTAAACGGGAAATTATTAATAATAATATTTTAATGTAAATATATCAAAGCCATTAGAACTATTTTGTGTGTGAATAGTTAAGCTGACGGTGACATCTAATGAACATTAAAAGACAGCTTGTCGAGGTTAGTTTATTTTTGTTTTTAAACAATGTTATCTGTTCATTGTGTGAACTGTCGCAATGGAAATTTGAGGTTTTATTATGAAGTTTATTCTTGTAAATTCTGTTGATAAGTTTAAATGACCGAAATGTATATATTTACAGCTATAGAATGCAGGCATAGCATTTATCATTTATATGAACAATCTTTAACTGATACTATGTCAAATTACTACAGACCATCAATTTCCGCATGTGATGTAATTTTGGTTCCTGTATAATTATTATATAACCGCGCTGCATTATTAATTTTTCGTTATTCAAAATTCAATAATGAATAATGAAATAGTATTACATGTTGTTTATAACCATTTTGTTCCTTTATCAATACGCTTTTGAATGGTGTAAAAAGTTTTCCTGAATTAGGGGCTGAAGGGTCGCATCAGGCCATTCCATTATTTAAAATATTCTTTCCGTATTCAAAATTGGCTATTTCTTAATTTTCACGCGTATTTTGGCATTAACGTCCTCTTATGGTCATTGATACACATATTGTTTATTACCATTCTATTCCTCTATCAATAGGCTTTCGAATGGTGTAAAAAGTTTTTCTTAATTAGGGGCTGACGGATTGCAGCAGTTCATTCCATTATTTAAAATAAGCAATTTCTTAATGTTCACGCTTATTTCGATATTTAGGTCCTTCTTTGCTCCTCTAATATGCGTTGCGGAACATATTGACTATATACCTTTTGTTCCTCTATTAATAACCTTTCGAATGAAATATAAGTTATATCGGTAATTTGAGGCTGATGGGTAGCAGCAGTTGATCCATTATTCAAAATATCCATTCCATTTTTCAAAATTGACTATTTTTTATTTTTCACGCATATTTTTGCATTTAGGAACTCCGTAACCCCTCTTATGGTCATTGCGGCTCATTTTATTTATAACCATTTTAATTATAACCAAATCAATAAGCTTTTAAATGTTATTCTGTATTGTAAAATAAATATTCACTAGGCAAATGATGTACAGAGATTTGCATTAGTATACAATACAATATATAAATACACTATGTGTCTATTATTCTACTGACCCTACGTACTATGTCGAAGGAGACTTAAGGTGTGCACTCCGTCCGCCTGTCTGTCTGTCTGTCCATACGTCATTCCGGTAATTCGGTTTTCCTCACCTTTTATGCCAATGCGAGAATATATTATTTTGATGATGACAAATTTCAGATCAAGTTCGAATTCTGTTTCGGTCTGATTATTTTGTGCAGAGATATGGTACTTTAACTTAGAAAATTCACTTTAATCAGTTTTCAACATCTTTTCCCGTTCAAGAAGTAGTATATATTTTACACCATGACAAGGTATAAAAGATCAAGTTAGAATTTGTTCCAATGTAATGATTTTTTAACCGGTAAGGTACTATGTATTGCCATGCAATATTCACAGAATGCTTGTTCCAATAAAGTTCCGTCAGGGCTCATTGACTCATATACAATTATAATTCAGTTACAGTACAATATATAATATTGTAGTGGTAATAAGAATATTGTGCATATGTTAATTGGAGACATGTTCTTTTACTTTGAATATAGTTTACTCATGAGAAAGTTGTTTTTTAGATTCATTATGGAACCATCAGGCAGTTTAGATGAGAATACTGGAAAATATGAAAAATTATTGGTAAGGACATTGGAATAATTGTATGGTAAACGAAATCATATTTTTTTTAATTGTTCTTTTCTGTTTATTTGTCTTTTTAATCTATGACCAATTACTAACATCGTTCAAATGATAAAATTGGTTGTTTTTTTTAGTTGGTCTTAGATACATCTAGTTTTCAATATATTTCAGGGAGTATTAAAGAAAAGAAGCCTTATTGATAAGTCGGATGAAAAGACATGTAGCAATGACCACGCATTGCATCACCATAGCATAACAAAGTCTGGCAATGCCCTTAGCCTAGATAATGATGGAAGTCTGTCTATCCAAAGTCGTTTGGATATGCTTAATTGCACTGGCTCTCCACCGCGGGAGTGTACAACACCGAGGGTATCTTGCTATGATTACATACGTCAAGCAGGACAGGCGAACGGTCCTCTGCCTATCCAAGTGATTACTGATATCTCATCTAACTCTGAGTCCAAGCAATCGGTTTGTACTCCACCGAGAGAACCTTCGTCAGATGACATTGCAGGGCAGACACGAAAAACATATAATGCAAAGAAATATGAAAAATCAAAATATGATTGGGAAAAAAATGAATATGCAATATATAAAGAAACAAAATACGAGGAATATGATACAATTCATGATATTGATAAATTTGTGGTTCCAAAGTTTAAACTGAAAGGGAGTTTTCATCAAGGAGATAATCGATTTGGTATGAATGCAGGAAAACAATGTGTTCCGAATTGTGTAACTGCTGTTATATTTAGCAAATTAAAGAATGTAAGAGATTGGAAAACTTCACATATTAATGATATTCTTAATGAGGGGAACGATTTATATAATTCTACTCATGGTTCTAAAGATTTTTTGCTAGTATCAGAAATGCCAACTAGCACTAAATTATTCAATTCTTTGTTTGATGTCAATTTTAGAGATTCAATCAATGCAATTGACAGTGAAATTGATGCTGATTTTCCTTTTGCTCTTCCTTTGAAAATTGGGATTGAAAATGCCCTTATTGGTGCTGATGGATGTTTTGTAAGTGTAAATGGATATACAAATCTTGTTATTAAACAAGGAATTCGATTATTTTTGTTTGATTCACATTCCAGAGACTTGCAAGGTAAACCATGTGAAAATGGTTCCAGTATAGTTATTGAGTTGACAGATATTTGCCATCTATATTATATTTTGAAAGAGTTTGTTAAACATGACCCACAGTCGTTATTTGAAATAACAAGTGTAAATGTAACTATTTGTTCTCAGGATAAAGATAAGAGTTATACAAAGCAGACATACAATGATGACAAAACAAAAGTTATTAAAGACATGGATTTAGAATTTTTAAGTTCATATTCATATTCAAACTTTAATTATGTTCCACTTGAATATAAAACTAGAAAAAAAGTGTGTTCTAAATTCAAAATTTCTCATGAAAATGTTAAAGAAACAGCAAATAATGGTAAAACTTTCAATATTGGTAAACCTGAAAAATTGAAATCAATAATATCTGATGGAAATTGTTTATTTAGAGCATTATCATTTGCTATTTCACAGAGACAAGAATATCATATACAAATAAGAAGAAAGATAGTCGATCACATTTTGCATATTTCAAAAGATCTCTCATCTTTTGTTCGCGATCCGTACGAAAATGTAGAGGAATATGTCAGAATGCGCAAAATGAAAGAATCAAATACTTGGGGAACAAAGCTAGAAATTCTTGCGGCAGCACATTTTATGCAAATTGATATTTACACGTTTACCAATAACAAATGGATAAAATATTCTGCTCATCAAATAGATACCAATATTAATGTTGAAAATGACGCTATCTATTTGAAACACAATAATGAATCATCTCATTATGAAGTTGTTTTGAGCGTTAAAGGGAAAAGGGAATATGATATTTTAGAAAAAACGAAAAAAATTAAAAGTAGTAGCTGTGATTTTGATAAATTGCAAAGAAATATTTGCACTGATCATGATATCAAGAAAAGTAATATACTGCCGAATGAAATTTTAGAAACTGTTGAGCATACTGACATTACAGATCTTTCAAGGAAAAGGAAACTGGAGGTTGAAGTCAATGTTTCAATTGACAATGTTAAATATCAAAGAAGGAATAACAATGATGGCTATCAAGTTGTTGAAGACGAAGACGTGGAAGTTTTAGATACAACCGTATACTCAAGTTTAAATTATATTCCACTTGGTTATAAAACTAAGCGAAAACTTTGTTCGAAATTTAAAATTGCACATAAAAATATCAAAGAAACATCAGGTGTAAATCAAATGTTCAATATGGGTAAACCTGTAAGTTCGAAATCAATAATATCTGATGGAAATGGTTTATTTAGAGCATTATCATTTGCTATTTCACAGAGACAAGAATATCATTTACAAATAAGAAAAAGGATAGTCGATCACATATCAGATATTTCAAAAGACATCGCATCCTTTGTTCCTGATCCATTCGAAAATGCAGCGGAATATGTCAGAATACGGAAAATGAAAGAACCAAAAACTTTGGGAACAGAAATGGAAATTCTTGCGGCATCACATTACATGCACACTGACATTTACATGTTTACCAATAACGAATGGATAAAATATTCTCCTCATCAAATAGATAAAGATTTAAACATTGAACATGAAGCTATCTACTTACAGCACGTTGACAAGTCATCTCATTATGAAGTTGTAATGGACGTTGAAGGAAATAGTATACGTAATTTACAACAGAAGAGTAAGAAGATTGAAGACTGTACAAGTCTTAAATATGAATTAAACCAAATATCAAGAAATAATTGTACTGATACAAAGAATAACAATACATTGTTGAATGAAACACAAGTAGATTTAAAAGATCTTCGAAGAAAAAGAAAACGAGAATGTGAAAAGATGAGATATTGTCAAAATGATACAGTAAGGGATAAGAGAAAGAGATGCTGTAAAAAAAATTACTGGAATAATGAAACATATAGAGCAAACATGAGTGAAAAGGCAAAAAAGAAATATATAGAGGATGAATCATTCAGGACCAACATGATTCAAAAAGGAAAACAGAAATATAAGGACAATGAAGCATACAGCACCAACATGATTGAAAAGGGAAAGAAAAAGTATGAACAGAATGAATCATATAGGGCCAACATGATTGAAAATGGAAAGACGAAGTATGAAGAGAATGAATCATATAGGGCCAACATGATTGAAAAGGGAAAGACGAAGTATAAAGATAATGAAATATATAGGAACAATATGATTGCAAATGGAAAAAAGAAGTATGAAGACAATGAAATATATAGGAAAAATATGATTGAAAAAGTTCAGGACAAAAGATCATTATTCAAAGTCGCAAAGTCTCATATTTAAAATGGTTCAAACATTTAAAGATGCCATTAAGAAGGGTCCAGAATATGTTTGCGCCTGCTGTTTGAGACTTTTATTTCAAAACCAAGTCTTAGAATGCAAATGTGAAAACTATGATAAACAGCTAATAGAAAAATGTGTTACAGAGAAGTATGTTCACAAGTGTTCCAGTGAATGTGAATCAAATTGTTTATTGGCAGCTTCTTGTAGGAACAAACTTTGGATTTGTTATACATGCCACAGAAAATTGCATAGAGGTTTAACACCACCTGAATCGTTTTGTAATAACTTACAATTAGAAACTGTTCCTGATGAGTTATGTTATTTGAATAAACTTGAAAGCCATCTGATAGCACTCAATATACCCTTCCAGAAAATAATGAACTTGCCAAAAGGTAATCAAGCAGGGATAATTGGACCAGTTGTTTTGGTCCCGTCAGATGTCAAAGTCTTAACGAATACACTGCCAAGACCAGTGGACGATAATTTGTTAGTAAAAGTAAAATTAAAGAGAAAATTAGAGTACAAAGGTTATGTTCAGTATGAATTTGTGGATATTCAACATGTGGAGAAAGCTTTCAATTATTTACGGAAGCACAATAAATGGTATGCAAATATAGAATTAAACAGTCAGTGGATGGATACCAATAATGAACAGAATGAATCATTTGATGTAGTCAATGATAGTGCAAATGATTCAAAAAATGAATCAGACAAAAAAAATCATACCAATGCTGAGGAAAGTTATCTCAATGAAAGTTTAAGAGGCATTCAGTTAGATACATGTTTACAACCAGCAGATATTGGTCAAGAGGTTTTAGATTGTTACTTTGATGAAGAATTTGACGTTGCACCAGCGGACGGAAATAACCCCATACGTGTATTAAAAGAGGAAGGCATTGAATCAAAGACTTTTCCCTGTCATTATCCATCCGGTAAAAATACATTGACTGATCAAAGAGATCTTAAGTTATCTGCTTCGAGATATTTCAACTTGAGATTATTGAGTGTTGAAAATCGTTTTGCAAGAGATACGTCGTATATATTTTTTTGTCAGTATCTATCAGAATTGGAGAAGGTTATGTCTAATGTACAGATATCTTTAAGGAAAGATTTTTCTAAAACAGGAACAGGAAAAAAGGTAACATCTGATATGATTTGTAGAGGTGACGGTTTGAAACAACTATTTAAAAGTGACGAAGGTATAAAATTTCTAAAGCCGATAAGAGGGACCCCTCCTTTCTGGCAGAAGACACAGAAAGATGTTTTGGCGATGATAAGACAAATAGGAATACCTGCTTTTTTCTGTTCATTTTCTTCAGCTGATTTAAGATGGTCAGAAATAGTTGAATCGATAATGATACAGCAAGGAATTGTTGTCAATGCAAAGGAATTAAGTTGGGATGAAAAATGTAAGATACTCCGAAGTAATCCTGTAACAGCTGCCAGAATGTTCGATCATAGATTTCATCTTTTTTTAAAAACAGTTATTATGTCAGATGCCCATCCTATTGGAAAAGTGAAAGACTATTTCTACAGGGTTGAGTTTCAGCAAAGGGGTTCTCCTCATACACACTGTTTATTTTGGATTGAAGATGCACCTAAATTTGAAGTGGATGAAGATAAACAAGTTATCGATTTTGTAGATAAATATATTACTTGTTCTATACCGTCTCCTGATGAGGATCCAGAACTTCATAAAATTGTGAATGCTGTACAACAGCATAGTAAACATCATTCAAAAAGTTGCAAGAAGAAAGGTACGAATTGTAGATTCAATTTTCCAAGACCTCCTTCAGTGCATTCGTTTATATCTCGACCTGTCACTAAAAATGACTTGACTGAGTTAGACATTAAAATTAGCAAAGACAAATTGGAAAATGTATGGAAAGAAATAAAAGATTCAAAATTAGATGATATATCTACAGACAAACTACTTGAAAAAGCAGGGATATCACAAGAGGAATTTGTAAAATGCTTTCAATATGTAACTTCCAGAAACACTATTGTGTTAAAAAGAAAGAAGACGGAATGTTTTACAAATCAATATAATGCACACTTACTTAGAGCGTGGGATGCCAATATGGATATTCAGTTTGTTTTAGATGTGTTTTCATGCGTTGTGTACATTATCAGTTATATAAGCAAATCTGAAAGGGAATTAGGAATGTTACTTCAACAAACAAAATGTGAAGCAGCTGACGGGAATTTAAGTGCACAGCAAACCATGAAAAAAGTTGGATCTGCCTATCTTCACCATAGAGAGATTAGTGCACAAGAAGCAGTGTTTCGTGTAACTGGGTTGAGAATGAAAGAATGTTCTCGAAAAGTTGAATTTATCCCCGTGGGTGAAAATCCTTGTAGGTTATCGATTCCTCTCCAACAACTGAAAAAAAAAGTCGAATCAAAAAACAGACAACAAAAGCATGACGAGGATGAGACTGAAAATCATTCTGATGAAGAAAATGTATGGATGAGAAATAAAAATGACATTTATAAAGCCAAACCTGACATCAACTTGTTTAATGAAATGTGTTTGGCAGATTTCTGTTCAAAGTTTAATGTTTTAACTGAATCTCAAGTGCCAAAAAAGATAAATAAAGACACAACTTTTAAATTAAAAAAAGATTTAGGTTATATTAGGAAATTAACAATATCATCTCCAGGAATTATCAGATATCCTCGATTTTCAGTCGACAAGGTGCCAGAAAAATACTATCAAAGTATTCTACAATTGTTTTTACCATTTAGAAGTGACGACCAATTGAAACCGTCCATGTTTGAAACTTATGAAGAATTTTACAAGCGTGGGCATGTTAAATTCTTCAATAGTAATAGTTTGTCAGCCGTGAAAGATACTGTAGATCATAATATGTCGACATATGTGAAAACATCAAGTTCTATAGATGAAGCTATTGAAAAGTTAGAGGAAATGGATCACATGAAGATGCATGGGCTCAATTATGTTCCGAATCAGAAAGTGAAAGGGTTATGTGTGATATTGAAGGATCTGCAAACGTAAATGACAATGTTGATGATGAAATCATTGAAAACAATCTTCCAGATTTAAACCGTGGAGTTGAGAAAGAGTTTAGCTTACCGATTAGGTCTATGGTGTTTACTAATAAGGAAATTATACCGATGTTAAGAAGTATGAATGAAAATCAAAAACACATCTTCTTTGACATTAGACATTGGTGTCTTGAAAAGGCAAATGGAAAACACGTTGATCCATTTTACGTTTTCATTACTGGTGGCGCTGGAACAGGCAAGAGTCAGTTAATCAAGTGTCTGTATTTTGAGATATCCAGAATTCTTGCTCCAACCTTGTGTAACCCAGATGACGTAAGTGTACTTCTGGCAGCACCTACAGGTACCGCCGCATTTAATATTAATGGAATGACTATTCATAGTTGTTTGTCAATATTCAAGTCATTATCAAAGGATCATGCTACATTAAGTGAGGATAAATTAAATACATTACGAACTAAATTGGACAGCTTACAAATACTTATCATCGATGAGATATCTATGGTTAATAAACGTCTTTTGTATTTTGTTCATGAAAGATTAAGGCAAATCAAGAAAAAACCTGAAAGTTGTTTATTTGGAGGTGTTTCTATTATAGCAGTTGGTGATTTCTACCAGTTACCCCCTGTAAAATAAAAAAAAGTGATAAACTGTATGTAAACAATCCTTCTAATCCTTTGAATTATCTGTGGAATGAATTGTTTAAGGTAGCTGTACTGGATGAAATAATGCGACAAAAAGACGATAAAACATTTGCCGAAATGTTGAATAGACTGCGAATAAAGAAGAAACATGAGATGATTGAACCTGATGATATCTTATTGTTAAAACACTGCATGAAAGAGGCACCAGATCGCATTTTACACATTTTTGCAACAAATGCTGAAGTTCAACAGTTTAATAATAGTATGATCATGAAATATTTTTCTGACCCTGTATTAGTTGAGGCCGAAGATTACGAAAAGGATAAGACTACTGGAACATTGAAAAGAAAGTCTTCATTTTACAGTAGCAGTGATATTCAACTACCATCATCCATTCTTTTAGCGGTGGGTGCCCGTATAATGTTAATCAGAAATCAAGATACTAAAGATGGTTTAGTGAATGGAGTGATGGGAACAGTACATAAAATTATAACTGCTGGTAATATTCCAGAAATAATATATATTCAGTTTGATGATGATAATGTAGGTAAAAGTGCGAAAGAACAAAAAATTATCAATGGCAATAGATGTGTTGGTTTAGGTCGGTGTTCAGAGGATTTGTCATTTGTGAGTGGTGTAAGAAAACAATACCCTTTAAAGTTGGCATTTGCATGTACAGCTCATAAAGTCCAGGGATTAACTGTGTCTGAAGTAGCAGTTGATTTAAGTAAATGTTTTACATATGGACAAAGCTATGTAGCCCTTAGTAGAGTAACATCGAATAAAGGTTTATTTATATCTGAAATGAACAATGAATCTTTAAGTGCGAAAATATATGCAGACCCAGATATTGAAGCTGGTTTAGCATCAATGCAAGTATTTGCAATGAGAACTGCATCTGCGTCTGCTGCTAATATTTTGAAAGAACATCAAATAAGAATTGTATATCATAATATCCAAGGGTTGTTGTCTCATATTGGTGATTTGAAAGTAAACAATGATATAGTAACAGCTGACTTTATATGTTTGACTGAAACATGGTTAACATCAAATGATCAAAATGTTAATCTGAATAATTATGACTTTCGTCATGTATGCAGAAATGAAGCTTTCAATGGCGACAACAAAATGTTTAGAACAATAAAACATATGAAAAATGGAGGAGTAGGATTTTTTGGTAAAAATCGCATTAATTATCAGCATATTGATTTGCACATAAAAAATATTGAGTGTATTTGTTTTAGAATAATAGAAATAGACACGCTTATTATAACAGTTTACAGAACACAAAAGTATGATGTTGAGACTTTTATCAAACAGTTTAGATTAGTTTTAAATGAAATTAGTCGTATTTCACAGAAATCAGTCATTGTTGGTGATTTCAACCAGAATATCCTAAAAGACGAAAGATCTATTGAAAATTTTATGAAGTCTCAAGGGTATGTCCAGGTTATTACGGAACCAACAACAGAAAAAGGAACATTGATTGATCATGTATATTTGAAAGGAATTAATCCATGCTGTGTAAGGGTTATACCAACATTTTACAGTTATCATGAAGCAATTGAAATTATAACTGGAAATGTGTAACTATGGATGTCCATCGTAAATTTAGAATTGACTTAGAACTAGTAGTTGCAATAGTTTGTTTTCATGATTGTTAAAATTATTTTGTGTAAAATAGCAGTTATATCAAGCAGGTATAGCAATATTCAATTTTTATGTTTTTGACCATTAGTAAAGTAAGGTTACTGATAATATAACTGCAGCCAAATCTAATTGTTGATGCACTTGGTGTTCATTTTATCTACATATATACAATTGTTTTAATAAAATGTTTTTTTTTACTGGTCAAAACCCAATTGTTCTATGTTAAAATAGGCCAACCAATTTGGTTGTTTCTTTATGTTATGTTATTCTCATGTTAAATATACTGTATTATAGATAATAAAGTTAAGATAAGAACATCATGAACATTTTGATTTATCCAATTGAATGAGTTCTCATTTTTATGTGGTGTTTGTCATAACCGACGACAATATGGGTTTTGTCATTGTTGACAGCTGTAAGGTTGCCAATAATTGCTTGCATTCACTTCATTTGACATTTAGTGTATAGTTTTTATGATTGGCAACCCTTATTGCAGTTTTATATCATTTATATACATTTCCTACATAAAAATATGAAATCAAGTGAGAAAAAAAAGCATTTCTGAAGTAGCAACTCTTCAAGACTTTTTTTATTTAACATGTAATAGCCTATTTGACTTTATATCAAAAGTTAAGGTTTATCGTTAGAATAAAAATAAGAATAAGAATATTTATAATTCCAATCAAGGGCCCTTGATGGGCAGAATAACATGTAACATACATCATGATCTTATTTGTGACTTTCCTGATGTATATTTTGCTCTAATAAAGCAACGTTTGTACGATTGTCTAACATGTCTAAAATAAGATCTTGCTCAGTTGCAAATTTCTCCAAAATGTTCTAATTATAAATATATGTAAAATAATTTTTGTCTTTTAATTTTATTTATGCAAACTAATTCCAAATGTTTAGAAAAAAAGTATAATAAAAAAATAAGATAAAGTAGCCACAACTTAGCTATATGGTATAACAAGAAATAATAGAACATGTACTTTTTGTAAAAATGATATTGGATGAGTTTCATTTCTTCCTCAAACAATGTCAAATGTTCACTTTTTCAAGGTTTTAGAACAATTTATATTAAGCCATTGTATTGGGAAAAAACGTTGATGTAGAAATTTTTTAAACTGACGAGTACTAACAATATAAAAGAGTTGTGTAATTTAGGTAAATTTATATTGAGATCTTTGAAGCTTAGATCTGAAAGGTAAAATAATGTTTGTTTATTACTACAACACTTTGCTGTCACATAGTCTGTGTTTATGTATGAACTATATGTATTAATGATGTTAATATAATTGTATACACAAAGTCTATATAGACTTTGATAATAAAGATGTATCTTATATCTCTTAAGGGTGCTCGCTGGTATTAATCTTTTTTTTTTTAAATAAAGGATCTCGCTATTTTTTTTTTTCTCTATAAATGAACTTTATCATATGCATAATAAAAAAATAAAATAAAAAGATACACTGTTCTTTTATATTCACAATCTTCCTTCCAACGAAGCATACATTTTTATAAAGATAATTTTTTTTCTGTTAAAATAATAGGAGAAATAGAGGTAATGCCGAAATATAAAAGAAAAAATGCAGAAATTGCTCAAATTAGGGATGCACACCTGAGAGGAGCCAAAAATTTCTAGAATTAAACTTACTTTCTAATCCCGATTTTTGGGTTTATATGACTATAATAGAGTAAAAAAATCATATGGTGGTGTACTTCTTTTTTTTATACGGCCCTGTGAAAGTACCAAGTTTTACTTATTTTTGGGATATTATCGTGAAAAAAAAATAGTTCCACAATTAAATTTTTTGTTATACTTTCAATAAAGATGAAGTGGACTAATTTGAATAAATTTAAATTGAAAAATATTGGAAGGTGTTATTATAAGAAAGTTTTTTCATATTTTCAGGTTTTTTTGTGTCAAATTTACCATGTTGTCAATTTTGTAGATTTGTAATTTTTCTCTTTTTTATGTACAAAATGCATATTTTTTCTCAACTTCTTTGCTCTAAATGATTGATAAAATACATATCTAAAAAAATTGATCAGAAAAAAAATAATGTGGGATGTACATGTTACTGGTAAAATCATTTTTGGTTTCCGTCACCCATTTTCTCAAAATTTTGACCAAAAAGACTGACCTGATTGGAAATAAAATTTAAAAAAATGATTGCTCAAAAACTTCCATTGGAAATACACATTTTTTTCACAGAAGAAAAATGCATTTTTGCAGCAAAGAAAGATAATTTGAAACTTTTGAATGATTTAGTATTTTAAAAGTCATCTGGAGCCAAAACTAATTCATTTTATTTTGTTAATGTGCGTATCCCCTTTCATAAAGCAGCAACTAATAGTGTAATAAATAAACTGTTATCACAGAGATATGTCTCGCATTTTGGTAATTTTTAATTATGTAAATGTTGACATTAAAATAGCAGAACTTAATATGTTACATAAGTTAGACAAATATTCAAAGTCAATGCATCATGACTGAGGTTTTGGCGGAGCAATATCCATTTAAATGATATATTCCAATGCTAATACAACTGCATACCAAATATCATTGACTTAAAATTAACATTTCATCTTAAACTGATCTAATCACAAAATAATACATATAAACTAGGCAAAAGTTTCTAAGTCAATAAACCAGGACTGAAGGGATGGGGCCAAATATTCTCCATGGAAAATCATAGAAACTAGGGTTGAAATGTTATATTTACGCCATACGCGCGTTTCACCTGTAAATACTTATCAGTGTCGTTCGAATCAAAACATATTAAAAAGACCAAATAAAGTACAAAATTAAAGAGCATTGAGGACCAAATACTCGTAAAAGTTTTGCAAAATACAGCTAAAGTAGTCTTTTCTTGGTGAAGAATTCAAAAAATATAACACTATAATAGTTTAAATTAAACATTGTTTGTTCCTGTAATTTATTACTGTTTGTGACCAGTGTATATTCTATTAGAAAATTAGTTCCATATTATAGAATTCAAAAAGAATAATATCTTATTGTAACATTAAACCAGATGCTCCGCAGGGCGCAGCTTTATACAACCGCAGAGGTCGAACCCTGAACAGTTGGGGCAAGTATGGACACAACATTGAAGCTTGATACAGCTCTGAATTTGGATTGTGATTAAATAGTTGACACAACATAGGTTTCTGACACAGAATAAATGTGAACTTAAACTTAAAAACTTTTATTTGAATTTTATTTGAACATTTACCTAGTACGGTCCAATATCCAAAATCTAAATACAGGGTTAGATTCAGTATACTAAAGAACATCAAGAATTCAATTTTTGATAAAATCAAATAATGTTCAATTTTGAACCCTTTAGACCTCAATGTGGACCAATTTGATAACCGGGCCCAAAAATAAAAAAATCTACATACATGGTTAGATTCAGCATATTGAAAAACCCCATATATTCAATTTTTGTTGAAATCAAACAAATTTTATTTTGGACCCCGATTTGGAACTACTTGATCCTCATAACGTTTATGGTTTTAGTAACTTATTCTTAACTTAATTGTATTTATTTTACACGAAGACAGGAAAAGCATTGTGTTGACTTAATTTCAAAGGTTGGTGTTAAAAGATGTGACAAATGAATGTAAAAACTTTATAAAAAAAAATTAAAAATTAATTATACATTTTCACGTTGACCTCTTAAAAATCACATAATCCAAATTATTTGTTATAAATATAACACTTTTCATAATCCAAATGATGCAAACGAATATGGTATTACCGTCAGAAAACGAACTCATGTTATTCCTAATGCAATTTCATTTTATGTTTCGTAAGAAAAATCAGCAACTTTTTTAAATATTGCGTAATAGTTAAATCATTATATATACTCATATATTCCAAAGGTATTTTCAAAACAAATTATTTTGATAAAGCATACAGACATGGCTTATTCAATGTCAAGTTATTTATCTTGCAAAGTCATCTCAGATGTTGAAAAAAGAAAGTACAAGGTAAGCTTATTTCAATATTTAATTTATTTGAAGAGAATTTTACTTATATTGCCTTTCAATAGCAACAGCAAAAAACGAGATGCAATGTGTTTTCTGTATGTCAAGAGTATAAATTGGTTCCATTAAAGTCAATCGCCTCCCCCCCCTTCCTCCATTATAATTATAAATCAGTGATATCATTTTAAAATAGTCACTTGTACATATTGTTTGAAAGTGACATATTACATACTATGCTAGTTCATTAAATAATATTGGCTAATGGAATTGAATCTATATTTTATCTACATTTTAACAATTTAACAAAGTATTTAATACATAGAAACATTCACCATATATAGTAATCTTATATTTACTGAAACTAAATATTCATAAATAAACAGAATATAATTTGCATTGAAAATAAACAAATTAAAACATTAAAACATTTATCTTTTCAGAATAAAGAGGGTGCTGTAGATCACTTCTACCAGTGTTTTATATACACTGGTATGAATAGAATTTGTTCACTGTCTTTCTCGGAAAATCAGAAGGACAGAATAAAGTTGGACAAATGCTACAAATTTAGAGTTTATCCCAGGGGAGTAGGCAACTTTCGATTGGATGGTAATGCAAAGGTATTTATATTTACAACTGAATTTATTATAATTATACCATATATTACTATTTTATCATTTAGTTTTTTTTCATTTATGATAGGTTGATTCAATGCTTTTTGCATATGTGTAACGACAGGAAGAAAACAAGCCTTATTTGCACACACGATCTCATAAATACATATCAGCCTAATGACGTCATTACATGGGCTGATATGGGAGGGTGTTAATTTTTTATTTTAGTAAGTATATGATAAAGAGATGAATACGGGCCGATATGGGAAAATACATATATTTATCTCTATATATATACCATAAACATAAAAATGAAAGGAAGGTTTTATGAACAATATGAATGATATGATTCTATCCACCAAGCAGTGTTGCATAATTATTATTATTATAATTTTAGATTTTTTACATAAGAGAGTGTGATACTGGAATTGATTCTATTCAAATGGACTTGGCTTTAAATCCAGAACCGTTATCAGTTTCAACAGCACTGAAACAACCAAACGGAGAACTGATAAGCATAGTAGGCGTAGTTCATACGGTAAGTTCTAAGGTAAGTTTTTATATTACAATGAAAATAGGCTTGATTTAGTGGTAGGATCCTAGCAATTCTATATGTATTTAGATTTACGGTTAAAATATTAATACATTTCGTGGTTTAGACACCAATGAGCACTTTGATTTTCATTATGCTGTGTTCTCATTTTGTTAATTACAATATAACAAATATAATGAATATGAATATTTTTTTAATTCAATCAATTTTATTTTCGTTAATATCAGTGAATTATTTAACAATTAGTTATAATTATTCAATGTATATTCAGAATACGTTGATAATTCTTAAATTTATTTTTGAATTGTATTTAGAACATGATTTTTTGTTTATTACTTCATTACCCCATTTCAAATAATTATCATGTGTCTAATACTTTTTTTTACATATTACAGGTAACAGATCCTATTGATACTGAATGTTCAATACGACAAGTAAGTATGGCTGTTTAAAGATATTATTATGTATATTGTCTGTACCTAAATTAAACGATGATTTAATTTATATAATTTGTTTAATTTGACTCCAATCTTTTTAAATGTCCGATGATTTTATTGTAGAAATGTTGAAACAATATGATACGTTATTTTTTTTTTTAATTAAAAATTGATTTATAACATGTTTTATATTTAATTACAGGTAATAACACTAGAAGATGAATTAGAAGAAGATGCTCGCATAAAAGTTAAATTTTGGGGCTGCAAATTCATACCGTTCCATTCTTCTGTATCTGAAAAAGTGAGAATTAACTTGGTTAATATTGAAGTATATGGATCTATTGTATCATGTGTGTCTTCTGTTTTGTCGAATGTTCAGAGAATCAACAGTTACCAGACATAGAATATTTATTTTCGTAATTAAGTGCACATCGAAAGTCTATATCAAGTTGTTTGCATTGTCTGCATTGTTTTTCTTTGCAATGTTTTGTATCATACGAAATAAAGTGATTCAGATTGTTTTGTGTATGTTGTACGTCAAGTTATTAAAATTATGGCTTCAATTGAAGGATCGGTACATGTCTTCCTTATATTGTATTTATCAATAGGATTCCTGAAAACTGTATATGTGTCTGCTTCTTCGGATAAACAATATGTTCCACTTCTTAACAAAGTGAAAACGCCAGTGATGGCGGAACTGGATTTGTCGAACCTTGGAGAACAACTTAAATCATTCATGCAAAATGAAATAAAAAATGTCATAACTGAAAAGCTAGTACTAGAATCGAAAGATATTCAATATAAGCTGGAGAGTAAAATTAACAAAGCAATTGAAGAGTTCAGAACATTAATGGATACTTACACGAATGACGTGCTTCGTAATAATTCAATATTGATGCAAAAGACAATTGAAAGGAAACTAAACAAATCATTATCTAGGCGAGTACGTCGTTTCAGAAACATCATGAATTCTGATATCCGATCTACTTTACAGAATGTCAAAAATGAAATAGATGCAGTTCTTTCAGAAAATTATAATAGTAGCAACTTTAAAAATCCTGATGGAACACGAATTGGGAAATTGTCGGGAAAAATTATAAGACTATCAGAACATCTGAAAGGTAAACAAATTTGTAATTTCACTCAGTTGAATTTTTCAGTTAGTTGAGTTGAATATTTTTAATGTATTTAACCAAGTTTGCCGCTGGGTTCCATTATTGTCATATATTAAGCAATTATGTCTGTTTGAGCTTCTCTCTGCCTAATTATGCCAATATAACGTACCTGCAGAAAACGATAAAAGTAGATTTAATCTACCATTTTCTTGAGGTTTTGTTTCTGCATGAAAGCGAAATTGACGTAACTATGATGTATTTCGGATATCCATATAAATTTGAATGCATGTAGGACTTGTTGAACAGATCTTAATATCCAAAAAGTGTAGGAATAGTGAGTATTGAATTAAGAAAAAAAATAAATGATAAAAAGGTAAATAATTTGCACGTATCTAGTAACATAATTAACACTCAAGATTTAGTACTATTCAAAATAGCGGCAAACAATGAGTTTGACGAAAAATTAAGATTTAAAAAAAAAAAAATATTTGTTTTCTTTATTCAATGCAGTGCAGCTGTACATAGATAATTAAGCTGCACATTTCAATTAAGTTGAGATACCAAAGTCAGGAATATTGGTCCTAACAATTATTTTAGTCTTCCATACCATATACATAATATATAACATATAAGTAAAGAGTTAACAAGCAATTTATATAAATCAGCACTTATAGCTCTGTCTTAACATCTTGATTGATATGCTAAGAAATATTCATTTCCTATTAATACATGTTTCATCATTTTTATACAGGTTCTGTATCATTAAAAGTGATTGATCTGACAAACCGATTTGAAAGTTTTATAATTTTGAAAGGACTATAACATTAATTGCTGATTTCCTATACAATATACCAATAGCAGTTGGTCTTTTTAAGTCTTTATTGTCATTTGTTATCAGTTCACACATAATTCTGACCCCAAAATATCGTCTTGCGAGTTTTAATTATTATATACTGATATCAAGTTGTCTATTCGGTATCCTCTTACTCATGTATACACCAGAAAAAGGTTTACACAAGACCATTTTCAACCCACCATTTTTTTCTAAAAATGTCCTGTACAAAGTCAGGAAAAAGGCTATTGTTATCTTATTGTTCGTTTCATTGTGTGTTGTATTTTAGTGTTTCTGTCATATCGTTCTTCTCCTCTTATATTTGATGTGTTTCTTCAGTTTTAGTTTTTTGTCGGGATTTATTTTTTCACAATCGATCTATGTATCTCGTACAGCGGTATACTTTTGTTGCCTTAATACAAAGCCTTTTAAAAATGATAGTATCTAAGACAGATGTGTGTACTGTAGATTTAGATATTATTTTCGCTTGTTTCTACAAAATGACAAAAATTACAATATTCCATAGGATAGTTAAAACTGTCGGTAAATAATTGGATGTAAGGCCACACCAATTTGATTTCTCGTTCTATGAATTTTTCGACTCCAAAAATTGAGTCGAACGAGCAATTTTGAAAATTTTTATATAAAAAAAAATATTTTAATTTGCAAATTTTTCAAGTCAAGTCGGGCGATTATATTTTTTTTTTAACTTCTCCATTTAACTGTCATATATGTCTTTCTTCCTTCACCGCAAATAATTTATAACTAGCAACATGGCGGGTGTCTTGCAAGAAGCAGGAAATGCTTATTTTTCAAGAACACAGATTTTCACCTCCAGCTTTTTGGGGTTCGAGCTGTTTATTGATGTGTGTTCATTTTAGTTTTGTTTGTGTTTAATGTTGGTTGTCTGTGTCTATATCGTTTTTTTTTTTCTCAATCGATTTATGTATCTCGTACAACAATATGCCTCTGTTTCCTTACTTTAAAGCCTTTTAAACATTATAGTATCTAAGACAGATGTGTGTACGGTAGATTCTAATATTGTCTTCGCTTGTTTCTGCAACATGACAAAAAATACAATATACCATAGAATAGTTAAAACTGTCGTTATGAAATTATAGCATGTAAGGCCACACCAATTTAATTTCTTGTTCTATGAATTTTTCGACTCAAAATATTGAGTCGAACGAGCAATATAAAAATTTTAATAAAAAAAGAATATTTTAATTTGCAAATTTTTGAAGCGACGTTTGAAAGTCAAGTCGGGCGATTATAACTTGTTTGTAAATATAAATTAACAGGTTTTGACAATATAAGTCAACACAAGATGGTATAAAACTTGATTTACCAACTGCTGAAGTGTTGTTTTCTTGTTTATTAAGAAGTAATTGAAAAATTATTTTAACTGATTTAGCTTATCTCCATTGATTTGTCATAAATGTCTTTCCTCCTTCACCGCATATGATTTATAACTGGCAATATGGCGGGTGTCTTGCAAGACGCAGGAACTGCTCATTTTTCCAGAACACAGATTTTCACCTCCAGCTTTTTGGGGTTCGAGCTGTTCGTTGATGTGTGTTCATTTTAGTTTTGTGTGTGTTTAATGTTGATTGTCTGTGTCTATATCGTTTCAGAGGCTCATACTATTTTCTTTTTCTTTTTGACACTTTGTATATAGATAAGATATGGTATGAATACAAATGAGACAGTTCTCCATCCAAATCATAATCAGGATTGGAACAAACGCTCAATGTTAGAACTATCCCTTTTGTGAGGGGAACATTTCAGATGATTTAATAGTATGTTTTGTTATAACAACTTTTGAGTACAAAAGGAAATACATTTATATTATTGGAAAAACCTATTCCTAAAGAACATACTTCTATCTGGTATTATTTCATGTAATAACATATGGTTAACACATGTCCAAGAATGTTGTAATATTGCTGAACTTTAACACATCTTCGTTTAATTATTTCTTTAATATAAAAAAATATTGAACCCCTCTTTTAGAAAAGATATTTAAATATGATGAGTTTTTCTTCTCTATTCATGCTATTTTCGGCAATGTAGAAATGACCCCTTGTCCATGTTAGGAACAGTCTCTCATTTAAGAAACTTTTCAATTATGTCGCCCAACCTGATAATGTATTAAAAGTCTGGCCTGTAACGCAGGGCTTTGGGCAAGACCAAACAGTAAGTTGTAGAGGACCCCAAAAAGACTAGTGAGAAACAATTCAAACAGGAAAACCAACGATCTAATATATATACAAAGGTTGAAATCCCTATGAACCACATCCACAAACGACAACTAATACACGGGAGACTCCTGAGTCTTTAAAGGTTTATAGACATGCAGCGGGTATGGATAGGTTTGTTATACCGTCAAACAATATTGCAGTTCAAAAAAGCACTTCTTTTGTTTACTTACTCTTACAACTAAATTAAGCATGATTTTGCAGGGGAATGTTAGTTAGGAGAAGGAAACCAATGGTAATATGCTGGGATCGCTGTTTACCAAAATAAACGGGCGGAAACTAGACACGATTACTTTTTCAGATGTAGGAAGTGGGTACATGATAAAAACATCTGTTTAGAAAAAAAATATGTACGTCGAACAAATTGGTGTAGCCTAATGAGAACTTTTTTAATGAAGGTGCCTATAGTCCGATTATGACAAGCTTAATCCTAATTATTTAAAATAACCCCTGTCTTCATCGCAAACAAGTACCGCTCAATGGGATTGTTACATGTATATTATGGATAAAGATTAGTTCGTGTGCTGTAACGCCACTCTTAAGCACCTCATTTAGGCTATTTCATGGCGGACAGTTTTTATTGGTGGAGGAAGCCGGAGTATGGATAAAGATAAAAATAGTGCAATGATATATGTTTTAAAAGTGTATTTCTATATTTCACCTCCTATTTTTCATGTCATTGTTTGTTTTCAATTCTTGTTGATTTACGATGTAATTTCCTTCATCGTCTCCCGTGAGGATTCAAACTTTGCCTCCTAAAGTCAAACAATTTATATACCTGATATCATCTGCAACTCATGAATTTTACTTTATTTTATTTCAGAGTCATTATATGATAGCAATGGCGAAAACGGGGACAGTGAATCTTCACCCGAAAAAATACCCTAGGTAAAATAAACATTTTGCATATATTGTCATATTTGATATCACATGAACATGATGAACTAACTGTTTTCAGTTTGTTTTGGGGACAACAGTAAAACGAACCAGCAAATAAAATACTTTCAAAAATACATGGTACACGTAAACAATTATCATTGGATAATTTTATCTTATACAAACGGGTCATGCTACTATTTGAAATTTTAAGTTACATAAAATGTTGATAAAGCAATAATGATGTCCTTAACTGAAAGTTATTCATCAAAACAACTTCTTATGTATCACTAAATATCACCCTGTAGACGGGGCATTATCAAAAACCACATTAATGTTAAGTATGATTTTCAATGATGATTTTCTCTCTTTCAGATCACAAAGGAAGGTTATTTTATACAATGTTTCCAATACAAGACACCTCATACAGTTTCAAAGTGCAGTTCATAATCACAGCAGACACGCCCACTAATGTTGATATCATCTCAGAATACGCAGAAATTAATAGAACGGTAATCATTACAACGGGTGTTGAATACATAAATATTCCAATCTTAGTTGTCAATTTGGAAACGGGTAGAACATATACAACCGTTCTGATTTCGGCTGATCAACTAGTTACTGTTGTTGGATTCATTAGTACAGATAATTGTAACACGTATTGTGAATCGACAAGTTTTATTGTATTACCTTTCACTGCAATAGGCACTGAGTACTCACTTATTACACAACCAAACAACAAACAAAACTGTGGCATAATCGCCACAGCTACAAATACTACAGTTGTTATAGAGTCTTCATCAGAGAAAGGTATATCAGTAGGAAGTACAACAATCCAACCTGGACAAAAATTTGATATAGTTCTTGACTATTTAGAAGGCTTTAACCTTCAGACTAATAACAATCTGACTTCCACGAAAATCTATGCAAATAAACCTATAGCTGTTATATCAGGGAATAAGTATTCGTCTCTAAAAGAAGCAAAATTAAATGAAGGTTATCCTTATGAAAGTATTTATTCAGATATGTTGCTTGAAAGTTTGATTCCTGTTGATAAATGGAGTCGACATTTCATCATCCCACCAATTCATAAGGCAACCAGTTTTAAAATTAGAATAATTAGCCAATATAGAAATACAACTTTAACCATAAAGGATAATTCATCAAGGTCAATTACTGAGTACGGAGATCAGATAGAGATTAGATTATCACCCAAGGCGTATTTTGTATCTGCTTCCAATCCTATCCTTTTGTGTCTGTATGCATTAACTGAAAACCTGGGGATAAGCATGATGATTGTTCCGGGAATCGAACATTTTTCGAAAGAGTATGTTATTGCACCACCAAAAGATCCGTCTTATACAAATTATATAACAATAACTATTAAAACCTCGGACGTAGACGGACTTCGATTTGTTGGCAATCTTTTACATGTGGAATCCACTGTAATCATGGGACGCAACGAAAGTTTTACAACTGTTGTAAAGAAGATGACTGGTCATTCGGTTTACAAAATACGTCATGTGTCTAGGAATTCATTGTATGGGGTTGTTGTATACGGATTTAGATACAAAACATCTTATGGATACCCTGCCGGATTTAGTTTTTAATTTAAACAGATTCTTATTAAGTCTTTATGTTATAAGCAAAGAGGTATGGTATGGGTTATCAGGTAGAAGAAACATTTTTGTGGTTGTAAACGCCAATTTTCCAGCAAAAGACAATTGTTTCCCTTAAACGATATGTAAGGCAAAGATAAAGAAGCTATTTAAATTGATGTTTCAGTTTCCCGTCTGCAATTTTTAAATAAAGAATTGGTTACAAATCAAAGCTATCGTGCTTTATCAATAATGGATTTATGGTGTGTGTATGGATAACAATACATATGGAATAATGAAGTGGTTGGGCTGTCAGTATCATTCACAGAAGGGACATGTGTGCAGACGATAATCAGAGATTTGTGATAAATAATACATTAAAAAAACATCTGTACATTTATCTTTTTATTTTTGAATTTGTTATTTATGGTTATATCATGTGTACTTTTGATAGTCTGTTTGTCTTTTTCATTTTTAGCCATGGCGTTGTCAGTTTATTTCGATGAAACGGTGATTCCATCACGGTCAACCAGCTCGTGATGGCGTATGTTTAACTCAGTTTTCCTAAATAGTTGTATTGCCTTTAGTTAGTATCAAATGTATCTGATAATGCTTATTCAAAAAACATTCGTTTACATATTAAAAAAATGTCGATATGTATTATTATCATCCTGCAAATAATAAATTTATCATAAAATATTTAATATCACACTCGGCATGGTCACTGCGATACTTCCTGGAACGAATTAAACTTTTGATGATCTACTTAACTCAAATTGTTTGAATTGGTCTAACTTCAAACAGAATAAATAATTAACGCTAATTACATGTCAAATAATTGATAGGAACGAATGAATTTCATTCAGTTGCTGTTTTAACTTTACCTGGATTTACATATGTTATGTTATTCGACAAAATTGCATACACAAAAAGTATGTCTTTCGTTTGGCACAAAAGTTTAGAAGGTAGAGAAACAATTATGTATTGGGCATTATGTTTTCTGGTCTGTGCGTTCGTCCGTTCGTTCGTTCGTCCTTTCGTCCATCTGTCCCGCTTCTGTTTACAGTTTTTGATTAAGTTGAAGTCCAATCAACTTAAAACTTAGGACACATGTTCCGTATGACATGATCTTTCTAATTTAAATGCCAAATTAGATTTTTTTTTTATCTCGATTGCATGGTCCACTGAACATAGGAAATGATAGTGCGAGTTTCAGGTTAAAGTTTTTAGTTAAAGTTTTTGTTCAACGTCGTTTTTGATGAAGTTAAAGTTTAATCAACTTGAAACTTTGTACACATATTCCCTGTGATATGATTTTTCTTATTTTAATGCCAAATTACAGTTTTGATACCAATTCACGGTCCACTGAACATATAAAAACATAGTGCGAGTTGGGCATCCGTGTACTATGGACACATTCATGTTTTTTATGTTGCCAAGTGAAAGACTATTCTGATGACTTGTATTCATTCAAGGACAAAAAAATATATATATCTAAAAAGACCTAGAATTTTACCGATTGCCTTTCCGAAAAAAAAAATCTATTACTTTATTTCTACGGGTGACTAAAACCGAAAATCATTAAAATTACGTTTTACACTTAACACAAATAATATACAACTACTGAAAAAGAGAACGTATATTTTCTTTTTAGATCAGAATTACTAGTAAATGTATTGCAAATGAATTGACAAAATTCTATATGGGCTCCTCATGAAACTATTAATGTAACACATAATAATAAATATACTGATAATAGTCGTCACTTTGTTTTTATGTCAAAACTACGTAGGACTCAAATGTAAAGTAAACAAATCAAAAACTCCACATGGCATTTTTTATTGTTTAGTTTGTTAATAACGTTTGATTTGTCCGTTTTAATGGACATCCTCGGTTTAAATTTTTAGCAATGTTGTTATAAGTTTTGGGTAAAAAGAGATAAGTTTAAAAGTATATATATTCAAAACATTTTCCATGAAATGGTAAGCTTTAATCTAGTACACTAAACCTTCACCTCAAACAATATCCAGTATACAAAAACAGTTCTATCATCAGTGTCACTTGACATAAATGCGGAAATCACGACATACAGGGTTTACAGTCATAATGGTTATTTTGGTATAAAAAAACAACGACTAGTTATTGAAAACATGGCTTTAATCAAAGGATGCGTACATGTCTTACTCATATAGTATGGATTAATAGGATACCTCAAAACTGCACATGCGTCTTATTCAACAGAAACGCAATATGTGCCTCTTTTTAACAAAGTGAAAACACCGGTGATGGCGGAAATTGACTAGTCCAAGCTTTGAGAACAACTTAAATCATTTATGAAAATTGAAATTGAAAAGGTGGTTACAGAAAGGATTGCACTAGAGTCTGCAAAAAATTACAATAAGCTTGAAAATAATTTCAATTCAACAATTGAAAATTGCACAACATATATGGAAACTTACACTGATGGTGTTCTTAATAATACGTCGATACTTATGCAAATGGACATTGAACGGAAACTTAATAATACTTTCACAAGGCGAGTGCGTCGCTTTCGGACTATTATGCATTCTGATATTCGATCTAATTTACAAAGTGTGAAAAGAAAAATAGAATCTTTTCTATCGGAGAGTTATAACAAAAGCTATGCTTGTTACCCAGATAGGAAAATATTTAGGAAATTGTCAGGAAAGTTCAAAGATTTGTCAAAACAACTAAAAGCTAAGTGAATTTATAATGGTCATCAATTAAGACGGAAAGGGATGAATCTTGAAAGATGAAACATTTTAAAAATAATTCGCAAAAACGTAATAAATGTCATGTTATTCTATAAAACTATAGTCCAAAATATCGGACACCAATTTTTTTTTTCAAGCCAACAATTCTGTAAAATTTGTCAAATTGTGTATAGATTCTGCATTGAAGAATTCAATTTGTCTGAAAAGACATTAAACTAAACAGTGAAATAAATTATATAGAATACAGCGCTTATAATGTGCTTTGATAAAATAAAAAAATGGTATGACAAAATTTTAGAGCAAAAGGCGAATTGAAAAAATGAAGTTGATTAAGGTGACAAAATCAAAGAGGCACAAAAAATATACAAGGGACAGTCAAAATCATAAATCGAAAATAAACTGACAACGCCATGGATAAAAAAAAAGAGACAGACAAACAACAGCACACAAGGCACAACAAAGAAAACTAAAGACTAAGCAACACGAACCCCAACAAAAATTGGGGGTGATATCAGATGCTTCGGAAGGGTAAGCGGAGTCTTTTCCACATGTGACACTCGTGGTGTTGCTCAATTTATTACAAATCCGGTAAAAAGTCTGGTTATATAGGTCACATTCGTGAAAAGGGAAGGATGTTGTAGTTACGACATACGGAACATATCATATATCATCTGGGAAACGATAATTTCATAACGGTCAACCAACTCGTGATGGCGTCCGTAAAATTTACGAAGGGATGATTTCAACTTCACCATTTTGAACTCTTGGTTTAATAGCTTCCTTGTGGGCACCAACCTTCCATCAAGGAAATCGTGATAGGATTTACAAGCCCGAAATATAGTATTTATTAAGAGATATATTCCGTATACAAACGCTGTTGAAATGTTGCTACATAGAAATGGAAAGTTTATAATTCGTAGGCTGAAATCATCTCTTTTGTCGTAAAGTTTTATCTTCAACCGACTCTCATTGACAATTTCTAGATGTAAATTAAGATATGAGGCAGACTTAACTATATCTGTTGTATCCTTTATCTCTAGTTCGATGGGATAGATTCGTTCTACATAGTCACCAAATTTTGAAATATTTAGTGAGAGAACATCATCTATTTAGCGGAACGTAAAGTTAAAAAATATTGCTAACTTCTTGTCCATCTTCCTGTATGAAGTCAGGCTCATAATAATTAAAAAAAAAAACAAGTCGGCAACAATTGGTTGCCATTAGAATGCCGACCGTCTGTTAAAACACATGTGCTCCAAACGTAGCTAATATGTTGTTATTCAAGAAATCAAGCATCTTGATAATGTCAGTTTCAGAGAATTGTTTGTTTGAATCAGAGTGATTCCTTACACAGTAGGATGTATCCCCCCCCCCCCCTAAGACAAAATACAAAGCAGTACCAACTCTTTCAATTTGTCTTTTAGTTTGGAATGGGGAATACTTGTGTAAAGTGTAAAAAGTCAAAGGTACTATTACAAGATGAAAGAGTCTTAGATTGTATGTAGATTATGCAGTTTCACAATAAAAGTAGACTTGTTGCCCGGCTTTGAATGTTGATAAAATAAATTGTAATTTAATAATTTAAAAACAGGTTTCGTGGTGAATTTGGAAGACCAAGCAATATACTATTATTTGTAAGGACACGTATCAAACGTTATCAATTAACGGACCTAGTGTTAACAACTGCTAAATTGCTGACTTATTAAAGGATCTGCCTAAAGAAAATGATGGTTTTAATCTTGTTGTATAGCTAGCTACATTTCCTAGTTGTACGATAGGCATTTATAGTTTCATATATAATGACAAGGCCAGTTGTTTTCTTACAACAAAATCAAACAAAAAGGAAAACTAACTGTATAAACCTCTATATGATAATTGTATCTGATTTTTCTTTCCTGATATGGCTAAGTAGAAAAACAATACATTGTAGAATTGAACCAATAAAAATAATATTTTATAATCTTTCAGTATGGTGAGATAAAGCACAAAATATACTTCTTTTCTTTTAATAGACTTGTCCCTTTGTCAACCTTCGCCTCTCTTTTTAGCTCACCTGGCCCGAAGGACCAAGTGAGCTTTTCCCATCACTTGGCGTCCGGCGTCCGTCGTCCGGCGTTAACTTTTACAAAAATCTTCTCCTCTGAAACTACTGGGCCAAATTTAACCAAACTTATCCACAATCATCATTGGGGTATCTAGAGCATTTAGAGCAAATCTGACAGGATTAAATTGTTCATCAGGTCAAGATCTATATGCCCTGAAATTTTCAGATGAATCGAACAACCCGTTGTTGGGTTGCTGCCCCTGAATTGGTAATTTTAAGGAAATTTTACTGTTTTTGTTTATTATCTTGAATATTATTATAGATAGAGATAAACTGTAAACAGCAATAATGTTCAGCAAAGTAAGATTTACAAATAAGTCAACATGACTGAAATGGTCAGTTGACCCCTTTAGGAGTTATTGCCCTTTATAGTCAATTTTTAACCATTTTTCGTAAATGTTAGTAATCTTTTACAAAAATCTTCTCCTCTGAAACTACTGGGCCAAATTAATCCAAACTTGGCCACAATCATCACTGGGGTATCTAGTTTAAAAAATGTGTCCGGTGACCCGGTCAACCAATCAAGATGGCCGCCATGGCTAAAAATAGAACATAGGTGTAAAATGCAGTTTTTGGCTTACAACTCAAAAGTCAAAGCATTTAGAGCAAATCTAACATGGGGGTAAAATTGTTTATCAGGTCAAGATCTATCTGTCCTTAAATTTTCAGATGAATCGGACAATCCGTTGTTGGGTTGCTGCCCCTGAAGTGGTAATTTTAAGGAAATTTTACAGTTTTTGGTTATTATCTTGAATATTATTATAGATAGAGATAAACTGTAAACAGCAATAATGTTCAGCTAAGTAAGATTTACAAATAAGTCAACATTACCAAAATGGTCAGTTGACCCCTTTAGGAGTAATTTCCCTTTATAGTCAATTTTTAACCATTTTTCGTAAATGTTAGTAATCTTTTACAAAAATCTTCTCCTCTGAAACTACTGGGCCAAATTAATCCAAACTTGGCCACAATCATCACTGGGGTATCTAGTTTAAAAAATGTGTCCGGTGACCCGGTCAACCAATCAAGATGGCCGCCATGGCTAAAAATAGAACATAGGTGTAAAATGCAGTTTTTGGCTTACAACTCAAAAGTCAAAGCATTTAGAGCAAATCTAACATGGGGGTAAAATTGTTTATCAGGTCAAGATCTATCTGTCCTTAAATTTTCAGATGAATCGGACAATCCGTTGTTGGGTTGCTGCCCCTGAAGTGGTAATTTTAAGGAAATTTTACAGTTTTTGGTTATTATCTTGAATATTATTATAGATAGAGATAAACTGTAAACAGCAATAATGTTCAGCTAAGTAAGATTTACAAATAAGTCAACATTACCAAAATGGTCAGTTGATCCCTTTAGGAGTAATTTCCCTTTATAGTCAATTTTTAACCATTTTTCGTAAATGTTAGTAATCTTTTACAAAAATCTTCTCCTCTGAAACTACTGGGCCAAATTAATCCAAACTTGGCCACAATCATCACTGGGGTATCTAGTTTAAAAAATGTGTCCGGTGACCCGGTCAACCAATCAAGATGGCCGCCATGGCTAAAAATAGAACATAGGTGTAAAATGCAGTTTTTGGATTACAACTCAAAAGTCAAAGCATTTAGAGCAAATCTAACATGGGGGTAAAATTGTTTATCAGGTCAAGATCTATCTGTCCTTAAATTTTCAGATGAATCGGACAATCCGTTGTTGGGTTGCTGCCCCTGAAGTGGTAATTTTAAGGAAATTTTACAGTTTTTGGTTATTATCTTGAATATTATTATAGATAGAGATAAACTGTAAACAGCAATAATGTTCAGCTAAGTAAGATTTACAAATAAGTCAACATTACCAAAATGGTCAGTTGACCCCTTTAGGAGTAATTTCCCTTTATAGTCAATTTTTAACCATTTTTGTAAATCTTAGTAATCTTTTACAAAAATCTTCTCCTCTGAAACTACTGGGCAAAATTAATCCAAACTTGCCCACAATCATTTGTGGGGTATCTAGTTTTAAAAATGTGTCTGGTGACCTGGCCATCCAACCAAGATGGCTGCCACGGCTAAAAATAGAACATAGGGGTAAAATGCAGTTTTTGGCTTATAACTCAAAAACCAAAGCATTTAGAGCAAATCTGACATGGTCTAAAATTGTTAATCAGGTCAAGATCTATCTGCTCTGAAATTTTCAGATGAATTTGACAACCCATTGTTGGGTTGCTGCCCCTGAATTGGTAATTTTAAGGAAATTTTGCTGTTTTTGGTTATTATTTTGAATATTATTATAGATAGAGATAAACTGTAAACAGCAATAATGTTCAGCTAAGTAAGATTTACAAATAAGTCAACATTACCAAAATGGTCAGTTGACCCCTTTAGGAGTAATTTCCCTTTATAGTCAATTTTTAACCATTTTTGTAAATCTTAGTAATCTTTTACAAAAATCTTCTCCTCTGAAACTACTGGGCAAAATTAATCCAAACTTGCCCACAATCATTTGTGGGGTATCTAGTTTTAAAAATGTGTCTGGTGACCTGGCCATCCAACCAAGATGGCTGCCACGGCTAAAAATAGAACATAGGGGTAAAATGCAGTTTTTGGCTTATAACTCAAAAACCAAAGCATTTAGAGCAAATCTGACATGGTCTAAAATTGTTAATCAGGTCAAGATCTATCTGCTCTGAAATTTTCAGATGAATTTGACAACCCATTGTTGGGTTGCTGCCCCTGAATTGGTAATTTTAAGGAAATTTTGCTGTTTTTGGTTATTATTTTAAATATTATTATAGATAGAAATAAACTGTAAACAGCAATAATGTTCAGCAAAGTAAGATTTACAAATAAGTCAACATGCTTGAAATGGTCAATTGACCCCCTAAGGAGTTATTGTCCTTTTTAGTCAATTTTTAACAATTTTCATAAACTTTGTAAATTTTACTAACATTTTCCACTTAAACTACTGGGCCAATCGTTATAGATAGAGATAATTGTAAGCAGCAAGAATGTTCAGTAAAGTAAGATCTACAAACATATCGCCATCACCAAAACACAATTTTGTCATGAATCCATCTGTGTCCTTTGTTAAATATTCACATAGACCAAGGTGAGCGACACAGGCTCTTTAGAGCCTCTAGTTTATTTTTGCTTTATTTTGCATAACAATCATATGATCTATCTTAAGGATGTACTTAGGTGAGGATTTGGATTTTGTGTTAAATGTTTGGACTCCTTTGTGTTTTTCATAAGATACAAGATAAACAAAAAAATTGCCCCATAACACCCATTTCTCTTTTCATATAAGACTTAATTGCTCAGAAAAGGTCATTTAACAAAATTTAAGCAGATTCTTGATTTTCTTTCTTTTGATTCGAGACCCAAATAATACCAATGCAAATATTAGGTAAGTTTGAGTCAGCCTTTTCACGCCAGATTTCATACATCAAATATCTCGAAAAGGAGCTCCATGACCTATAATTATTTTAGCTTACTTTGATCCTTAACTTATACTTTTCCAGCTTAAAATTAAATTCTTGATTTGTTAAATTTTACCTAATATCACCGAAGTACATCCTTAAGAGCTCATAAAACAACAACAGAGGGAGTTTTCAAGAATATTTATGAATATGATCCTGATTTATTTGTTCATATCACACGAGAGTGAAAAACATTTTTAGGGGGGATACTATTCACACTTAAATATCAGTTTAGAACTTATGTTTCTGTTTGTCATTGGTGACATTATAAGTTTGTTTGCACTGATTACATGAATCATTATAAAATGTTGTCATAATACATTTTTACTGATCTGGATATAGATAAAGTGTTAACGTAAATTCGTAATTTTATGTGTAGTCCTCCGTAAATACTTTTTTTTATAAAACTTGCCATAGATAAATATAGTAATGGCTAAGAAACTAAGGTTCGACTTCACACAGGCAAAATTTTGATGCAACTGTACAAAATTCATATATATCACTAAACGTACCATAAATTTCCAAAAATATAATGTGTTGCACACAAAAGGGACAAGTCAACCAGAAAGCAGACAAAATAGATTAAACATAATGTTTCCAACAAAAGAGAGGTGTAATTGCCATATGTCATGCTTTAAAGGATAGGGTCAATATTTCATGAGTCTTATTTTCTCGAGAACTAATGTTTAAAAATGTGTTTAACTTTTCATAGTTCCTCTTTTCGCATCTTTATGTTAGTATGTTATAATTTTATAGATCGATTCATTAGCTCGTCATTAATAGCAATGTGTCAAAATTTGCATAATCGATCGCGACATGCAACGGGATTTGTTAATTAACGACTGTATTTATAGATGTATGTCATCTTGTATATAAAGAAAAGTACGTTATATAAACTGTTTTTAAATTTTACCATTTGCTGATTCTTATCTTGAGTTTGTAAAAATACACGTGAATGCAGTGCAACGTCTATCACTAAACACAACGCCTGAAGCACCTCAAGATATTTATAATATCTGGAAACAAAACTTGGAAAATAATCTTAAATTTGTTCTTGTATTGAAAGGCATTTACATCATTGATAAGACAAAATAAGAGTCATTAGTAATGAACATTTAGACAGTAATTATAGTATAAACTTGAGTCAAAGTACTGTTTTCATGGTTTATTGTATAAGAATATTGATTTTATCAATTTGAACAAATATAAAAAAAAAAGATAAAAAAAAAAAAAAACGGTATCAGCTGAATCATGTTTATTGTCAGGTTTATTGTACATCTTTTGTCTGGATACTTATTTAGTGTTTCCACTTTGTGGAAAGACCTTTTGTTTTTCTTCTGTTTTTTTTTCTGCCGTCTGAGATGCTTTTTTGTTTTACAAAATATCGAATGGATGTTTGTCCAATGATGTTGTACAGTAATGTGGGTTTCAAAACTCACCCTTTGTGACTGAACACTTATTCATATAGGAGTTATCTCCCCGCGTCCCCCTTTTCTTGTTATCGCTATATCTCTAAAACGGTAAAAGATTTTAACAAACTGTTTTCACCAAATTGTTCGTCTACTCTTAAGAATGATTTGGTGTATTTTGACTGGAGTGATCGGAAGACATGTTATGGGAGTTGTTTCCCTTTGAAAATTAAAGATAGGCGATATGTTAAATAAATTCATACGGTATAAGTCGTAGAGTCCTACAGTCGTTTCATATGAAGTCCTTGGTCCATTTGAGAAATTTTGAATTTTGCTTGTTATCGTTATTCAAAAGAAACTGTTACAGTTAATGAGATGATGTGTTTGCCAAATTACTGTTTACAATAAGGCGCAACTTCAACTTATTCAGTCGAAGTGTTTTGGGTAACCCTTATAGGAGTTTTCTCCCCTTATGTATTTAAAATCATCATTTCTCCACAACCATACATTGTCAAATGATTGACCTCGGGCATTCCGATTTAAGTTGACTGACCTATGACCCTGAAACTGAGGTCAAGGTCAAAGGTCAAGGTCATGTTATAAATTTTGAATTGTACTTGTTATCGTTATTCAAAAGAAACTGTTACAGTTAATGATATAATGTGTTTGCCAAAGTACTGTTTACAATAAGGCGCAACTTCAACCTATTTCAGTCGAAGTGTTTTGGTTAACTTTATATGAGTTTTCTCCCCTAATGTATTTGAAATAATTATTTCTCCACAACCATACAAGTGATTGACCTGGGGTCTTTTGATTTGATATCACTGACCAATGATCTCAAATTTAAGGTCAAGGTCTAAGGTCGATTTGACGTTCTAGATTTTGACCTTTGCTCAAAATTACATCAAAACAGAGTGACTTTTTCTAACAACGTTTTTTTAAATTTTCTTTCTTATTTTAGAGGTGGACAGACCTTCAATTGATCTCTAACGAATTGGTTTTTAATATTTTACTAACTATTTTGAAATTAAGACATAGAACTGTTAGATGCTTCTAACATTATAAGGATATATTTTTAACACTAATTGTAAATCCTTTGTAAAAGTTGACATCTTTTTTATTTCCTTCTATTGCCATTGGATAGATGGTTGATTTTGTGAACAGGGACCCTTAGCCTGTTCCTGGACGACTAAGGTAATTGTATACAGAAAATATTAAGGAATTGAACGTTTATATGTCTTAAACAACAACAAACCAAAAAAAAGAGAGATATGTGATGAAACGTCTCGATTTTCGGAATCAATTATTTATAGAATTTACGACTGTAATGCGTCCAGTATTGTTGTCATTTAAACCAAGAACAGAAAAAATACATATATATAATTTTGTCTGATAGATGAAAAGCTGTTTAATAAATACTTTATTTACCTCTTGATCTATCTGATAACAGAAATTGCGGCATGATGAAATTAAACTATGCGAAAGGTAAAGTTTCTTAGAAGTTTTTTTGGGATAAATTTAAAGCAATAACTATCATGTTCAAATGTGAAATGTATTACATCAATATAAAAAAAGAAAGTTTTTCTTATCTACATGGAATTTTAAATTATTATTTTCATATCAACAAAGACCCATCATACATTCAAAATAAAATAGATGTTATTGTAAAAGAACGAACTTTTAGTCGTATAATTGATGTCTTGAAATATGTTGAGCTGTCCAATAAAAATGCAATTAGAAATGATTTTATACTAAATAAACTCATCATAGATACCAGGACTGATGATACCATCGGTGAAATAAATCTCCACTAGCAGTGGCATCGACCCAGTGGTTGTAAATAAACTCATCATAAATTTTGTATATACGCCAGATGCGCGTTTTGTCTACAAAAGACTCATCAGTGACGCTCGAATCCAAAAAAGTTAAAAAGGCCAAATAAAGTACGAAGTTGAAGAGCATTGAGGACCAAAATTCCTAAAAGTTTTGCCAAATCCAACTAAGTTAATCTATGCTTGAGGTATTTTAACCGATATTTACTCTTTTCGCAAAGGGAAATTATTTTTCACCATGTTTCCAAAACAACTGGAAAATCGTCGCAATACTTTTGCACAGTTTATTGGGGTTCGTGTTGTTTATTCTTTAGTTTTCTACGTTGTGTCGTGTGTGCTGTTGTTTGTTTGTCTTTTCATTTTTAGCCATGGCGTTGTCAGTTTGTTTTAGATTTATGAGTTTGACTGTTCCTTTGGTATCTTTCGTCCCTCTTTTATTATAACAACAGATAGACAGACTACCGTTGATTTTCTTTCTGAATACGCCGACATCAACAGAACGGTAGTCATAAAAACAGGTGTTGCATACATTGACATTCCAAGCTCAGCATTGATGTTGGGAATTGGTAGAACATATACCACCGTTCTCATTCGAGCTAATCAATTAATTTCTATTGTAGGATTTTTCAAGAACAAACAAAGTGGGTCGTCAGGTTTTATTGTTTTGCCTTTCAATTTATTGGGAAAGGATTACTCATGTATTACCCAGCCAGGCAACAATCAACACTGTGGCATAATTGCTACAGATACAAATACTACAGTTGTCATAGAGTCTGCTTCAGAGGAAAGTATATCAGTCGGAGTTGAAACTATCGAACCAGGACAACAATTTAATATGGTTCTCGATTATTTGGAAGGTTTTCATATTCAGCCTAAAAAACATCTTATTGCAACAAAAATCTCTGCAAATAAACCAATAGTAATACTATCAGGCAATAAATATACTTCCATAAAAAGTCCCCGTTATTTTCACATGCCTAGAGATTGCGAGTATCATTCTGATATTGTATACCATAGTATGATTTCAGCGGAAAAATGGGATCGACATTTCATAATCCCACCAATTCATAAAGCGTCCAAATTTAAAATTAAAATGATTAGCCGATATGAAAATACCACCGTAACTATAAAAACTATTGGAGGATACTTTTACACTAGGATTGGAGATATGGTAAAGATTGATCTATCGCCAGATTCGTATTTTGTATCTGCTTCTCGTCCAATCCTATCGACTCTTTATACATTAGTTGAAACTAGTCCAGTCGAATTGTGAAACAATTGCTCAGATTGTGGTAAAAGCATCAAAATATGCAGAGTGTTAGTTGAGGTCATAACTAACATTTTTAGCTATGGACCCAATTCAAAAAATCAAAATGGCGGCTCTGGGCGGCCATTTTGAAATTATGTTCAAAATAATAAGAAAAATAATAAGAAAAAATGTGAAAAATATATTTCTTTCCCAATTTTGATAAACTTTCGTATTTCTTATGACAAAGAATATCAACTGAGGACTATTGAAGTATTTAGTGGCCATCTTGAATGGTGGCCATTTTGGAAACGTAAATTTCCAATATATCATTATCCGCTATCCTATTGTTTTTTGAATTAATACTAAGTTTTATTTGCATTTACAACTAGTTTTTCTAATCATTTATTTATGACTGCTAATATGGGATATATTCTCAAATAAGCCATGCGCATGTAAACATGGTTAACACATAAATGTATGTAAAGAAATACGTAAATTCTTTTAATTGCAGTTAAGCATATAGGGCTTAGTTACTTTTTTACCACCAAAAATTGTGTATATACAATATGAGTTATGACCACTATATGTTGAAAAGGAAAACTGCGTAGCTATTAAAATCACTGGAGCTGAAAAAAAATAATAAAAAAAATAGACTGGAAAGAATTCCGTAACGCGAAGAGAGCACACGTATGGATTTACAATGCCAGGCTAATACAAAAAGAGCAGACATAGACATTTGAGCTGTTAATCAGTCATTTGTTGTAAGCATACAACTGTTCCAAGTTGATGAAGGTCATGTAATGGGAGAATCACAAGGCAAAAGGTATTAATCTTTTCAAGGCAAATCTTAAGATCAAAATATATTTTGTCAGGAAAAACGAAAAAAGTCTAAGATAAGTCACGGATTAAAAACAAAATTAAAATAACCAGCCACAGTTGTGATGAATCAACAAGAACAATGACTGCAGGGTGTTTTGTTTTTCTTTCTTTTAGATGAGGTATCTGACTATCATTCAACATGAAGCATCGACAATTATGTTCGACAATAGTTTACGTTACTGTCACTTGAACTAATAACCATTGTTCTTTTAGCCTGACTCAGTGCTGGAGATTAATATTTCAGGAGCAGATAACATGCTAAATGTTTGTTAAAACTGCACGACAAGACAATTAGACAGAATTCGAGACACAGAAAGAAAGTCAAGAACCTGTTATCCATGGAATGGGCTTCGCCAAAATGATAGAAAACAGTGACGACTCACAGTCTGGAAATGTTTTAATATTTGAAATTAATGATATTTGTAAATTGTACAGTAAATTTTCTTAGTAATATGAGTTGTCATGAAAGTAATGATTAATACAACACTTCTAAAAATTGAAAACTAGCTGCCATAGATGATATGCAAGCAAACATGAATGGTTGCATCTTCTCCGGATTCTCAGGTCTTGTCTTTTAGTTGTGATGGTGAAGGCCTCTTCATAGTCAAAGTTACTAGAATAGTTTGAAGAGTTAGGCTTGCTACTATAAAAAGGTTTACAGGGACATTCAATGTAGGCTTTCAAAATGAATCAGTTCCACAATCTTTGAGACATCTTACTCTCTATCTGAGGACTGATAAGTTGCAGTTGTATCCTTTCGAGTACGAGTTGCACAATTGAACTATTATAGCTGAGAAATGGTATGTTTGTCTGCCACTCAACGTTATAACTGGACTGTTTCGCGATGTTTAGCCATCATATATCATTCTTACTGAGAAAACTTATGTCTGTTGAACTGATTCGTGTTAAAAACGTTTACTGAGTGTCCCTGTAAAGTTATTTTTAGTATCGAGCATATATATTTTGCCTGCTATGGCTATGGTGATGCCTTTATTTTTACCCTTTTATTATGAGGTCTGTTTTAGAGCGTCACGAATACCTTTGTTGAAAATCAAGAGAACTAATTTATATTGCTTGTATGCTTGCTATGGCAGCTACATTCCAATTTTGTTAACAGCGTTGTATCAGTTCTTCCTTCCATAATAACTCCAAGTTGTTCCAGGAGTTAACTGTACAATTAAGCGTGATGTGCAAGCTTGGAGATTAGTAATATACCTCTTCCAGACCGTGTGCCAGCAATGTATTTTATTATTTTGGAAAGTTCAGCTCCAAGGATAAAAGATTCCTGGCTTTCTTTCTGTGTCTTGTACTCTCTGATTTGCTATAATGTCAAGTTTAATCAATCATCAAGCAGGATATTAGTGAGGTTGACATCTTCAGCTCTTACTTTGGCTAGGGGAATATGTCTTGTAGTACAGGTGCACAGTCGTGCCCTATTTTTGTCGATTTGAAAATGTCGATGTATCATTGAGATCTTCAGATACATCACCACAGAAAAAGTACACTGCAGTCATTGATTTTGTTGATCGAATATCACCTTACAGTGTCTGGTTACTTATTGTTTTCTTTCAATTGGCAACTTATCTAGGATGTTTTCCCTTTTACTGATGAAATATTTTGAGATCTGAACATTTGTTAGACATGATTTGTGCCATTATGCCTTGTGATTCTGGAGTACTTCTGCAGTTCCATAGCCCTCATTCAACTGTTTCGAATTGAGCGAAAGGAAAATCATTTCAAAACCCAACATCTTCATATGTTTGCATCAAAAGAGTGATTGCCAGCTGAAATGTCTATGTCTATTCCATTTGTATCTGCTTGGCATTGTAAACCCTCACATGTCCTCTCTTGCCGTTTCACACATTCCTTCCAGTCTAATCGCCCATAATGTTCTTCTGATATCTAGCCCCAGGGTTTTCGAACAATACAATTTTGATCTTTTCCAAAAAAAACTTTCGGTCATAAATTATATCATATATACGTAATTTCTGTTTTAAAAAGTTACTTAGGCAAACATGTAAGTAACAAAAATTCTGATACTGATATCTTTATTTTGTAAACATGTGCATGCCTTATCTGACTTCTTTGTGAATATCAAATAAAGCTTAGTAAAAAATGTATGAATGCAAACAGTGAATTAATAAGATTAGCGAATAATGATATATTGGAAAATTATGTTTTCAAAATGGCCATCATTCAAGATGGCTACCCCAAAAAAAAACAATATATAGGAAGTTCTCAGATGACAGGCCTTGTCATCTGTGATGAATATACCATATAACTATATAATAACTTCCTGCAGTAAGCGCTCAACTTATACATGTTATAAGTCAAAGTGAACACGGTTACTAAGGAAATGCAAATGTGTAAAGGCAGTATTAAGTAGTACTACGATATTTAAATGTCAATGACAATGTGATCGATTTGATAGACAGAGTGTGGTTTGGCAAAACATGTACATATCATTTATTGTTAGATATTTTTAACGTCAATTGAAAACATTTGAGTACTTGCATGATATGAAATTCATTATGACTGCAAATAAGGTTTTTGAAAGTTGTTTCAAATGAACAATATCAACAAAACGAATTATCCTGTAATCAGACAATTATTATAAACGACAAGTATACACATATTTTCTTGCTTTATTTGTACTTGTAAAATAAAATTCTCCTTTTATTCTATGTTGAACAAGAGGTGGAACGAATATTGATTTTAGAGTAATAGTTCATTTTATGATCCTCTTCGTGGTCCGCGTTTTAATGCTGTTATACCCGATACGAAACAGAAGAATAACTCGGGGAGGGGGGTATGCTCACTTTTTTCCCTGTTTATATAGCTCAAACAAATACATTTGTATATCTTCGACAATGCATTTTTTTTTATCGAAAAATGACTACATATTTTGGCTTAAAAAATCAAGATTTTTCAAGATGGCCGCCATTCAATATGGGTAATATTTCCAAAACTTTTGTTCAACAAGACAATTGAAATCAGTACTGTTGTTCTATTAACTAGGTTTCATGTCAATATCTTCTCTTATATCATTTTCATGATTTTTTTTATTAATCTACAGAGATCAAACGGCCGCCATTTAAAATGGCTGCCTCGTCCACAAATTTCGACTTTCAGAGTGGGTCCATAGCTTAAAATGTTGTCCATGACATATACTACTACTATGCCAAATTTCATTCTTTTACCACAATCTGAGCAATTTTGTGAAAAATCTGCAGAAATCGACTGGACTATAAAGGGATAATAATGGTGATCGTTCCAGGAATTAAACATTATTCTAAGGAGTATGTAATTGTACCTTCAAAAGATACATCTTATACAAATTATATAACGGTAACTATTAAAACCTCGGACGTGGACGGACGTCGATTTGTTGGCAATCTTTTAGATGTGGAATCGACTGTAATAAAGGCGCATAACGAAAGTTTTTCATATGTTATTAAGAAAAGGACTAGCCATTCAGTTAACAAAATACGTCATGTGTCTACGAATGCATTATACGAAGTTGTTGTATACGGATTTGGCGCCAATTCAGCTTATGGATACTCTGCAGGATTCAGGTTTCAGAATTACTAGTAACCGCTTACTATTGTGTCTATGTTGTAATCAAGAAATGATGGTATGTGTGTTCAAGAACAAGAAATGTGTTTGCGATTGTTATCGCAAATGTTCCAGCGAAAGACAATTGTTTTCCTTAAACGATATATCAGGTAAAGATAAAAAAAATATTTAAAAAAATATGCAGTATGCAGTTTTTTTCTTAATAAATAATTGGTTACAAAACAGAGCTGTAGTTCTATATAATTTATGGTGTGTATGGATAACAATATATTTACAGCTATATACAGTTGAACAGTAAAATGGTGGTCGGTCACTATCAATGACGGAAGAGACGTGTGTGCAGACGATAATTAGAGATTTGTGATAAATAATATGTTCCTTGAATTGTTTTTTGAAATGGTCATTCTTACTCGATAGCTTTATCTAAACACTGAATCAGTTTAGAACAAGAGGCTGTCACAACGACAGCAAACCGGATTTATTTATATTTATTTGTGTCCTGGCAATATCACAAGAACCATTACTGAAGAATGGTGAAAGTGAAAATCGTCAATATCAAATTTGACCTCCATTTTGTCATCAGTATCAACATATAAAAATTTGAAAAGCTTAGATTGAATGGTTCATGAGTAAATGCAACAACGTGAATGGAAACGCCATTTTACAATCTTTAAAGAACCATAACTCCTGAACGGTAAAAGTCAAAATCGTCATTATTGAACTTGACCTCTGTTTTGTCATCAGTAACAACATATTAAAATTTAGGAAGCTTTGGTAGAACAGTTCATGAGTAAATGCACGGACACGACTGGAAACTCCCTTTTTCAATCTTTCAAGAACCATAACTCCTGAACGGTAAAAGTCAAAATCGTCATTATTGAACTTGACCTCCACTTTGTCATCAGTAACAACATATTAAAATTTGGGAAGCTTTGGTAGAACAGTTCATGTGTAAAGGCACGGACACGACTGGAAACTCCATTTTTCAATCTTTCAAGAACCATAACTCCTGAACGGTAAAAGTCAAAATCGTCATTATTAAATTGACCTCCACTTTGTCATCAGTAACAACATATTAAAATTTGGGAAGCTTTGGTAGAACAGTTCATGTGTAAATGCACGGACACGACTGGAAACTCCATTTTATCAATCTTTCAAGAACCACAACTCCTGAACGGTAAAAGTCAAAATCGTCATTATTGAACTTGACCTCTATTTTGTCATCAATAACAACATATTATAATATGGGAAGCTTTGGTTGAACGGTTCATGAGTTAATGCACGGACAACATTTGATTGACGCCCGCCCGACCGACCGACCGCCCGACCGGCCGCCCGCCGTACATCCCAAAATCAATAACCGACATTTTTGTCACAAAAATCCAGTTAAAAATGTTTTTTTCATCAATGTATTAAGTCGACTCATTTGTTTGATAAACGTACACTTGAAAATGGGTCGAAAAACAGATCAGATGGAATGCGCTTCAACATCAAAACACGCAATTCATAAGATCTATAAGAAGTTTTATAAGAAAATATACTATTTACAAATTACTTTTCCCATGTAGACATGGCCTCTAAATTTTATTTTTTGAAATATAAACATAAATAATATTCATAAATACAAATCTGTGTGTCCTAGTTTTCACAGGTTCGAAAAACCGCCAAAAAATTCTGCGTCCAAAGTGTTTCTCTGGCATTACAAATAAGTTAATTTTGTAGCTTTAAATCTTCAAAAACATATTCAACGAAATCCTTCTTCCTAAATAGTTCAACATATTTTACATGTGTTATACAACCAAATCATAGTACGTCACAACCGGTTGCATACGATGACAGTTTTAGGAAATTAATCCTACAAAGTTCCATTTTTTATTTGGTGATTCTGAAAAATATTTTGAAGACTTAAAGATACATAGTTTCTTAAGATTTAAACAGGATAGTTAGGATTTGAAATATAATAGTTAAACACCTAGTGATGGTTATTATCTTCTATACAAAGACGTGTTGTGGGGAATTTTGCCTGTAGTACAGATTAGGATGATTCTTTATTCATTTGAAAAAGAGATATAGTCTGCACTACTTTTTTGAAAGTGCAAATCGAACAACAGCTAATAGGAGAAATGATAATGGTTTAACATGTACACTTGGTATAGATGGGTATCAATTAGTTTTGACATCATGATTATAATACACATGCAGAAACATACACGTCATACCAGGCCTTTATAGTCAGTCTATGTCGTCAAAACAGTTTCCCATAGCAGAGACAAGGAGAACATATAGTATAACAACAAAATCAAAATTATATAAACGATTTCTGTATTATGGTATGGTAAATAAAACGCTCGTCGTTACTAATACAGTCAATTTGGGAAAGTATACAGAAAAAATGTACCACTATGTTCAACTTAACTATATATCAAACCAAGATAAAGAATTTTAATTTTTTTAAGGACCTCGTCTATGTTTTATATATATTTTTTTTAAATGAGCGAATAAATAGCCGTCGACAGTGAGATCCTTGTTCTATCACTTCGAGGGGGGGTGTCTTTGTTAGCATAACGATGACTCCGCAACTATGTGCAATTATACAATATAAAAGCAGTCAGTATCATTTACAGGAATGGGACATGTGTTCTCACGATAACTTCTGATTCATGGTAAACAATTCCGTTAACAAAATAGCCATGAAATCTTACAAAAACCATGTTAAAACCCACTGCATTTTTCTCCTGTCCAAGGTCAGGAGCCTCTGGCCTCCGTTGGTCTTTTATGTCTTTTAATTTTAGTTTCTTTTATGAATTTCGGATTTCAGTATGACGTCCATTATCATTGACCTTCATTTTTGTGACGATACCAGACGAAACAAGCATAAGTGTGCTTGATTTTCTTGATGTTTCGAAATTTAAAAAAATGCGCCGCTTTAAGCATGAAATACTGAATGTAACTACCTATAGACCATTATCATTCTATTAAAATATATTTCTGAACAATCCATCAGTGCTTTTGTTCCTGTTGGAGCGCTATAAACATGCTAATGGTAGGATTTGAATCTTGAAAAAATGACTATTGCTAATTTTTACCCTACTTTCCTTTTGGTCAATTACTACTTTCACTGAAGCCTTTTGTATACTTTGAAAAGTTACCCTAGTTTTTGGTGGGGTTCGTGTTGTTTATTCTTTAGTTTTCTTTGTTGTATCATGTGTACTATTGTTTTTCTGTTTGTCTTTTTTTCATTTTTAGCCATGGCGTTGTCAGTTTGTTTTAGATTTATGAGTTTGACTGTCCCTTTGGTATCTTTCGTCCCCCTTTTGAACATACGTATATCATAAATAAATTGTATTTTCTTTTAACTTTTAATTCAAAACTTCTTCTCCACGGCGATGACGGCGAGTTTTGTTATCTCATTAGTATTAGCCGCCTCCTAGTATCAATAGTGCTGTTTATCAATGTTCATATATGAATTGTTACTTTTGTATATAATTTGTATATAATTGTTGATGAAGTGGAAAGAACCAAATTATCAGGACAACATTTAATTGATAATGTTCAATTTGAAGTTATTACTAAATATGGTATTTCTGTTTGGAATAATACAGTGTCTTATCTTCGGTATGATATTCCATGCCCTGGATCTGAAAAAGAAAGCGGTATCATCATGATCAGTGTATCATTTTGTAAATTGTTAAAAAAAAAAATACCTGCAAAACAAACATTTCCGATTACCATAGGTCACCCCATGTTTTTGTTTGGTTCGTGTTGCAAAGTTTTTGTTCATGTTTATGTTTTGTGGACTTGCTTGCTTTTAGGTTGCTGTCCATGCTGTTGTTAGTATTGTTACAGCCTCTGCGCTTTGTAGACATCGTTCACCACCTTTTTGATTCTTGTTATGATTAATATTCCGATGCAGTATTTCTTTTATTGGTTTTGCAATCAATAATATCAGCAATTTGCCATAGGAGCCGTGATGAAGTAAGTGCTGATTGTCATTTCATCTTCATCCTAAACATGCAGCAGATTCTGGTGGTGAGATATCTTAACTTCTGTATTCTTGCATTTTATACCGATTTGTCTCGTCTCTATATTGGTTTCAAAATTATTCACTACTCTTTCCATTTAAGCACCGCATTTCTATCTTTTTTCCGTCTTTATGTTGTTCCTGTTCACCGAGGGTATCACCAACCCAGTAGTCAGCAATTCTGGGTTTACATGAATTATCATTTATATGGTCATAATTATAAATAAAATGTTTACAATATTTTTGAAAATTAAGGCTTTTCTACTTCATGAATCGATTACCGTATCTGTATTTTTTATCCTCAATGTTCTTCGTACTTGATTTTGCCTTTTTAACATGTTTAATCAGAGCGTTACTGATAAGTTTTTTGTTCATGAAACGCACGTCTAGCGTTAATATGAAATTTCAATCCTAGTATGTATATTGAGTTTAATTATCCGCTATTTTTTTGTGCATTACTGTGTAAACAGTTACCTTTATGAAGAACCTCATGCCTTAAATATACTTACTACTTATACATTCACAGATCCTACAGTGAGCCACATCGTACTTTATACATGATGGATGACAATCTGGTGGCAATGGACGACATTCGCTACCTAGAACCAACATTTATAAACTTAATATATTTTGGAATGAAAGCAATGATTCAACTCACACAGGGAATGTAATCCTACGATAGCTATAGCCATTCGTGCCTCTTTTATCCGACTCATCGTGTCCGCGTAGTACAAAGCAGGGTTTATATTGTTATACTAACGACGTGTTCCCGTCTTGAATATTCATATTAATTCGCAACTGGACGATAGATAAGCAGCCATCCATCATCATCATCGTTATGCCTTTTTTTATTTAACGATTCGTTGCGTGTCTATGTAGCTATACAGTTAAACTTTTATCTTTAGCTGTGGGTGGCCCTGTTGCAGGTAGCACAAACCGCTTCGAACACAATTATTCTATGAAGTTTTTATAGCATGTTTTAGCTAACAAAAACAACTATAATAGTTTATATTAAATGATGAGCTAATTTGCCGAAACACTTCGTATAATTCCACAACTGTTGTTTAGTATTCATTAAATCGTTATGGTGATTCTCATACAAAGTCTAAAGAGGTTTCTCGTATATGAAAACATTTAACTTTATTTGTAACTGGTGCTTTTTTGAGTTACAATTTTAAATTTAGAAAGCATGGAATGGCTTTATTTTATGAGCAACAATTATAATAAAATTTCAAAGAGCATACAATGATGTTTAAAGGTTTTACCTCCAGTCATTCCTGCACTACCCCCGACTCCTGATGACATTCCTCCTCCCATGGCCCCTCCTCCTCCGCCTCCCATCATTCCACTGCCACTTCCTCCTCCCGTCATTCCTCCACCACTTCCGCCACCGGATGTACCTCCTGTCATTAGACTTGTACCACCTTTAATACACGCAAAAATTGTATAAAAAGTAATAAATAGTAAAAGTTGGTTACTTTTTTTTAACATACGGACAACCAAAGCATTACTTTCTATACATTACTTCTTCATCCAAGTTCATTTCAGAAACCTAAATGTATCTGGGGAAAATTGATGAAGACGCTGTGAATTGAAAAGTTCTATCTCTTGTTTCTTTTCATAAAAGACCAAAACAAAATAAATACAAATAGTAGTTACTTCCTCAGTTGCACATAAGTACATCCAAAGCAAAATTATGTATGCATTTACTGCATACTCCAAATGATTATCTAATTAAGAAATAAATAAATCTAAATGTCTCTAAAAAGTGAGTCAACGAATGCTTTGAAATAAATAGTCTTGCTCTTTTTCGTTTCAAAAATATACCAACTCTACAAATAAGGCAGAAAAATTCAGTGAAATTAACAAATAATAATCATAAAACAACGGTTGGAAATTAAACTTGTCTTTGATATATTTAATTCTGCGTCTCAATTTTCTATAGAAGTATACCTGAACTCCAATTTATTAACATATTTACCTGTAGTTTCGCATTCGTGGCATTCTTCCTTAACCTTCTGTACAACTTGAACCTGTTCACAATTATTACATGTCTCTTTTTGTTGTTGAACAAGGACAACTTGCGGTTTTGTTTCTTCACACGTACTACATGCCTGACATTGGCAGGAAGGGCAACCATTGTTGTCTTTATTACCGAGGATATATCCATGCTCACACGTTGCCATACAAGATATAGTAGCATCACAACTACGTGATGTGTGGCAATCATTGCATGTTTGTTCTACAGTGAACAAGTGTATAGTACAAATGTATTCTACAGTGTACAAGTGTATAAATGTGTTCTACAGTGTACAAGTGTAAAAATATTCTACAGTGCTCAAGTTTATAAATATTTTCTATAGTGTACAGGTGTATAAGTGTGTTCTACAGTGTATAGTGTAAGTGTTCTACAGTGTACAAGTGTATAAAAGTATTCTACAGTGTACAAGTGTATGAATGTGTACAAGTGTATAGATGTGTTTTACAGTGAACAAGTGTATAAATGTGTTCTACAGTGTACAAGTGTATAAATGTGTTCTACAGTGAACACGTGTTTCATTGTATTCTACAGTGTCTACCTCTATGACTATTCCTCCGAGCTAAGAGGTATCTTCATGAATAAAAATACTATGTACAAAGCGTTTTTTTTCATGTGTTAAAACATGTAAAAGAAGAACATTTCTTTTTTTGTAACCTTCATTACATTGCAACGCAATGTATGTCTTGATGATCCATAACCGTTCTGTTCAGTACATGTTTGTTATTCTTGAATTCATTTCAGCGTTCTTTTGCTCTATGAATTTGCTCTACCAATTGATCTGTCACCAATTCTGACATCATATGACATGTAAGCCTATTTTATAGATTAGACCGTTGGTTTTCCCGTTTGAATGGTTTCACACTAGTAATTTTGGGGCCCTTTATAGCTTGTTGTTCGGTGTGAGCCAAGGCTCCGTGTTGAAGGCCGTACATTGACCTATAATGGTTTACTTTAAATTGTTATTTGGATGGAGAGTTGTCTCATTGGCACTCACACCACATCTTCCTATATCTATCTTTTTTTTGGTTCACACAACATTGTCAATATAATGGAATTCGATCCTACTGTCATTCAATTGAGAGGTTTGACTAGCTTTAAAACCAGGTTTAATCCACCATTTTCTACATAAGAAAATGCCTGTTCCAAGTCAGTAATATGACAATTGTTATCCGTTCGTTTGATGTGTTAGTGCATTTGATTTTGACATTTTATATGGGACTTTCCGTTTTTAAATTTACCTCGGAGTTCAGTATATTTTGTAGTTTTAACTTTTTATATTACTATCATTGGATAAATAGGGATGCCCTTTACTGAAATGTTACTATAAAAGGGTACTGCAAACCAACAACTCAACGTTTATATTGACAAGATCTCTCTGCGGTAATGTTTGGCTCAAGGAACATAATGGCATTTTATCTCACTTTCTCAATGCTCTTCAACTTTGTACTTGTTTGGCTTTATAAATATTTTGATATGAGCGTCACTGATGAGTCTTATGTAGACGAAACGCGCGTCTGGCGTACTAAATTATAATCCTGGTACCTTTGATAACTATTTATGACTCGACATGCTCCTAGATTTTGCGTTTTATATAACAAATTGCATTGAAAATCACAGTATTGATGAAAGCATAGCAGAAAGTAAAATCACAAAAATACCCAACTCCGAGAAAAAAATCGTTAAGTCCCTAATCAAATTGCAAAATCAAATAACAAAACACATCAAACGAATGGACAACAACTGTCATGTTCCTGACTTGGTATAGGCATTTTCAAAATGTAGAAAATGGTGGATTCAACCTGATTTATAGCGTTAAGGAGATGATTATCATATCAACGTACCTGGTTATATTTGAGGGTTAAAGAAGGCAGGAGCCTCTGGCCTTTGTTAGTCTTGTATTATTTTTAATTTTAGTTTCTTGTGTACAATTTGGAGTTTAGTAAGGCGTTTATTATCACTGAACTAGTATATTTTTGTTTAGGGGCCACCTGAAGCACACTTTATTGAAGACCTGTTGGTAACCTTCCGCTGTTGTCTACTGTATGGTCGGGTTGTTGTCTCTTTGAAACATTCCCCATTTCCTTTCTCAATTTTATTTTTTTAAAAGATACCAAATGGGACATTCAGAATTCATGAGTCGACATTAGATACTAGTAACAATAGGTGGTGTACGTGAATGTAGTTAAGAAACTCTTTAGATTGTGGCCTTAACCACTTTGAAATCTCTTGAGGTGTTACCTAACACTACAGGCGGATAACTCATGTAAACGTTTTAATTACGTGGTGTTGTTGATTGGATATTAAGTTCCTAAATGATCAAAACTAGTGTTTCTTAAACTGTTATATAACTACTGTAATTTTTTTGATAAAAGTGTTGGCTCAAACTTTTTGATTTTTTTATATTTTTGTCAAAGGGTCAAAGTTATTATTTTGTCAACATTTTATGAAAATTAAACGAGCCAAATTAATTTATGTCACGGTGTCCGGTACCACCTTAATCTGGTCGATTTGCTGGTGTTGTAAAAACAATGAAATACATACTTTGTACTGTAGCACATGTACAAGCAGGACAGCCATCACGACCAGCACTACCCAATGTGTATCCTTCCTTACATGACGTCATACAATTGAATGTTGCAGGGCACTGTTTCAATAAGGTTACTGTCTCAGTTTTTGATGGTTGTTTTAAAGGCTCTGTTACAATCACTGGTTTTTGTTCTGTAAAATTATAATTTTAATTTTTAAAATATTTTTATTTTATTGTTCTTTACCTTTTTCTGTGTTAAACGATCTTCAAAATATTTTACGAAATGTTTATTGTTGGGTAAAACGATAAAATAACGAAAGAAATCGTTTTAATCAAAAACGCAACTTGGCGTTTAATAAAACACACCATACATATGTGTCTGCGTAGAACAACCCAACTGTATAACGTCATATGTGGTAGCATACAATCAAACAATACAAGAAGCAATACAACAGTTACGATTGTGGATTGGTCTATAATGTATCTCAAAGCCAGTTGTATAAAACAACATGTGTAAGACCAATGATTAGTATGGCAGACAGAATAATACTGGAAGCTGATGTTGTTTCAATACTAATGAACAGAACATTTTATTATGCCTAAATATCGCGGGATCATCCAGATGTTTTTATACAGTCACATTTGGGACATCCATCGGATCCACGCATGTACGCTGATTTACAGACGTCGGAGCAGGCAAATGTCCCCATGCAGTCAGCAGGTGACGTGGTTTCTAAAAAATAAAAAAGATAAAAAATAATTTAACAATTTGTACTAACCTCAAGTTTTTAACAAATGTGTGTAAAAACGTCTCATCCAAAATAAAATGTTTTGAGCAAATTGGAAGTGATTGCTTAATACACTTGTGCATGTTGTATGTGTTGTTTTATATTTATTTGCTCAAATATACTAAAATCTTGATTGAACATACAATCTCTGCATTAAAAAAGCTTAATATCCAGTATTCTTCACAAGTAATTATCATTTATAGTCATCGAATCAGATTTTACATTTACGAAATGTCCATCCTATATTTAGATGTCTGAAACAGTTTCTAGCATAATTTATTTTTCGTTTTATGTGATAAGGTACTGTATTTGAATGAGTTTATGTCAAGTAATAAAATTAAAAAGAATTTGATAGTCTGTTTAACAATATCATGATTGACAACTTTTTGTTTTTTAATTTTTATGCATGCTATTTGCATCATTACTTAAATGTGTTATTATATTGATAACCAATGTGTCGGTTTCGAATCTAAAGGAGCATTTCATCGTTCATACCCTGAAATGAAGTCTTTGGTTCAATTCTAATTATTTGTACGTAGTTATCCATTCGTTAGATCTGTTTGAGCTTTGGTACAATTTTGAAAATATTTCCCAGAATTCATTAGATTCTAAAACGACCAATCACCTGCTCTGTATTAGTTAGTAACTTACTATAACCTCCAGCACATTCACATGACGGACATCCATCAGGTCCAGGAATGTAACCAATCGAACATTCATGAGGACAGTTAAAGGTTGTCGGACAAGACAAAACAATAGATTTATGTGCTGCAAATTATAAAAAAATAAAAGCTGTTATTATAGCACTGTTATTTTCTGTTTACAAAACTTTGAAGTTTTGGAAAAACTAAGGATTTTTTTATTCCAGGCATAGATTACCTTAGCATTGTTTGGCACAACTTTCTGGAATTTTGGATCCTAATGCTCTTTAACTTTGTACTTGTTTGGCTTTATAAATATTTTGATATGAGCGTCACTGATGAGTCTTATGTAGACGAAACGCGCGTCTGGCGTACTAAATTATAATCCTGGTACCTTTGATAACTATATATTATGTATCTAATATACTTTATGTGGTCTTTTTGGCTGTTTGATTCAGAGGTTATTGGTGAGTCTTATGTTTTTTAGATGAAAAGCGCGTCTGACTTATAAAAGTTTTTGTTTACATGTATGATATAACAGACTTATCCTTGATGAAATTAGAATGTTGCAGTTTTCTTACACAACTGATATGACAGCCGTGGCTTATGAGTTAATTGTTCCTGTTGTTATAATGCAATACCATAATATTCAAAATACAAATTTGAGCACTATAAGATAACTGTCAAGTGATTCCTTTACAAACATTGGACTTATGATACGCAGATGGTAGCATATTTGTAAGAATATAAAAACAAATCCATTTTTATATATTTTTCCTTCACGTTTCATCCCCTTCTAGTTGCTTATAAGTTTAAAAGTGGAGCGAAAGATACCAGAGGAACAGTAAAACTCATATAAATCTTAAATCATGGCTTAAAATGAAAAAGACAGGCAAACAAGTAATAATACACAAGAAACAACATAGAAAGCTACAGAATGTAATTTGTTCCAATCTAGCTACTAAGTAATATATATATATATAAATAAATTTGGTGTATTTACTGTCTTCTGATTGGTTAAAATTATTAGTTTTATTTTTAATGTTGTCAATTTTGATGGCGACACGCCCACTCTGACGTTGTGTATTCATACGACAACATGTGTGTACGTTGTTATTGTTAATATAAATAATGTAAAATGTTCCTTCAGCCTTATTTTTGATAGAAATTTATTTATAATGCATGGCAATAATTTATTTTGATTTTATTGAACCATAAAACTAATTTTTGACTCTTCACATTTTACATAATCCGCTTCGCGGATTATTCAATGCGAAGAGTCAAAAATTAGTTTTATGGTTCAATGAATTCAAAATAGATAATAGCCATTCATTAAATAAGGAGATTCTGTATGATTTCCAATACCACAACTACCAATCAGAGACTAAAGGAAGAGGATGTGAACGTAAGTTGACATTGCAAATTTCAAATTAATTCCATACTTACCATTATTATTATCAGTACTTGTTTGTTGTGATCCGGTTATTTGCTGTCCTTCGGTTATTTGTTTTCCTCCGGTTGTTTGCTGCGCTCCAGTCGTTTGAGTACCACTGGTCTGTTGACTTTCTGTTGTTTGTTGTCCTCCTGATGTAAAGGGACCAGAACCTTTGCCAAGTTGACCTTGACTGTTAATCTGATTTTGATGAGGTAGACCTTGCATTGTTTCTCCATTTCCAGTTAGACAGGAACAATTAGGACAACCATTTTTATCGGCTTCTGCAAGTTGATATCCCATTGGACATTGACCCATGCAGTGCATAGTCTCTGGACAATTTTTAATAATATGGGACACATCAACATTGCCATTTCCTGGTAATCCAGCAAGCCCATTTGACCCGCCTTGCATTGAATTTATAGGACCTTGTCCCCCACCTGAAGTCGGACCTTTTCCGTTCTGCATTGAACTAAATGGTCCTTGATTACCACCAGTCGAAGGACCTTGTCCGTTTTTCCCCGAACTGAAAGGACCTTGTCCCCCACCTGTAGTCGGACCTTTTCCGCTCTGCGTTGAACTAAATGGTCCATTATTACCACCAGTCGAAGGACCTTGTCCATTTTGCGTTGAACTAAAAGGACCTTGTTCCCCATCTGTAGTCGGACCTTTTCCGTTCTGCATTGAATTAAATGGTCCCTGATTACCACCAGTCGAAGGACGTTGGCCATTTTGCCCCGAACTGAAAGGACCCTGGTTCCCTCCGTTTGATGGACCTTGTCCATTTTGCATTGAACTAAAAGGACCCTGTCCACCACCTGTAGTCGGACCTTTTCCGTTCTGCATTGAAATAAATGGTCCCTGATTACCACCACTCGAAGTAACTTGGCCATTTTGCCCCGAACTGAAAGGACCGTGGTTCCCTCCAGTTGATGGACCTTGTCCATTTTGCATTGAACTAAAAGGACCCTGTCCACCATCTGTAGTCGGACCTTTTCCGTTCTGCATTGAACTAAATGGTCCCTGATTACCACCACTCGAAGGACCTTGGCCATTTTGCCCAGAGCTGAAAGGACCTTGGTTCCCTCCAGTTGATGTACCTTGACCACTGTGTGTTACTGATCCTTGTCCGTTTTGCATAGAACTAAACGGACCTTGTGCACCACCAGAATTTGAACCTATTTGTCCGTTTGTATTTCCTCCAGCTTGTGCAAATGGGTTCTTTCCAGAATTACCCCCTGCTTGGGCAAAAGGACCTTTCTCAGTATTACCGCCACTTGCTTGTGAATACGGACTCTGTTTAAATCCCTCATTTCCAAAGAATCCATATCCAGAAGCAACAAATGGCCCTGTACCAGTAGTATTGATGCCGGCCAAAGGTCCTTGATTTCCCATGGTGTTTCCTAAGGACTGGGATACGGTTCCTGTTCCAAGACCACTCTGTGAGAGACCACCACCAGTATTGGATTGTTGCAAATTACCTTGAGCCATATTTCCTCCGCCAGTTCCCATCGAATTACTTCCATGTTGTCCTTGACTTTGGCTATATCCGGTCCCTGTATTAGTCATGCTCCCACCTGCGTTTGTCATACCACCTCCGTTTGTATTAAATGGGGATTGTCCGGTGTTCGTTCCGCCATTCTGTCCATTGTTTGTCATTACACCTTGACCATTACCCATTCCACCACTGCCTGGTGTAAAAGGTGACTGAAATCCTCCTGAACCACTTTGACCTGGTTTCATGCCACTATTTTGTTCTATGTTAGCACTTCCTGTACCAGTACCGCAATCAGTACATGAACCGGTATTCTGAGTTGCGATTTGATTGGTTGTTGATGTATGTGTATTGTCACAATCATGACACTGATTGGTTGTCTGAGTGATATACACGTGATTGCTACCACTATTGACGTTACTACAGTCATTGCATTCTACAAATTGAAACTAATAAATCATTTTGAATTTTAACTATTAATTAACATTGATGGCATCAGGTGATGAAGCAGTTTTTTTTTTACTTTGATATATTCATATCAGTAAATTTCAAATTAAGTACCGGTCTTTGTAAAAATCATGCAGAAGGTGATTCATGGCATGTCACAGAAGTAATTTTTTTTGCCCTATATCATAAGAACTTTGGTAGATGGTCAAAATTCTGTCTTTATTTTCCCTGTATTATGCCCGTTGCCATGGTAACCATCAAATCAACATTTTGCCTGAATATGTGAAAAAAGACCCTTTTTGAAAATATAAAATAAGGGAATTTAAAGTCCCATAGAAATAAAGTTAATCAATACAAAGGATATGTATATTTACAGTATTGACAAACACAACCCCAAACTATATAAAAACGTTAAAATTGTGAATTTACTAAATGGTTTGTTTCCATAGCAACCATTTAAAAATGTGTTAAAATTCGAAAATGAAAAATTTCAAAAACTTTAAAATTTTAAATCTGTTTATCTCCCAAGAGCAACAATACCATGACATGTCATTGACAAATTTTGAAAGACCACATTCTATATATTCAGAAAATAAAAAGAAAGTCGTGTGTTTTTTTTTTCTTTAAAAAAAAAAATTTAGTCAAAAATTGTCAATTTTCACCAAAATTCAGATTAACAATCAGATGAATAATCAAAAATTTTGAACTTAAAAAGCTAAAACATTCCATTTATATGTGCAATTCTGACACACATTTGTTAATTTTAAAGGAGACTATATGATAAATGAAGATATACTTGTACAAAATGAAAAATCATCACTCTGGGTATGGTGCACCCCCCTTTTTTTCGATTTTTTTTTTTTTTTTTTCAAAATTATAAAATTTGTTGAAAGAAATGTGGTATCTCATTGTGTTTACTTGTGAACTAAGTATTTTAAGAATTTAAGCATAACACAACTTCTAAAGTTGAGGGCAGCATATGTACCCCCTCCCTTCAATCTTATATGTAAGATTTCTCAGAAGTTTAAAAAAAAATGGTAATACGCATAACCCGTTGTCGTGTCTAAGACTGATGCTGTCAGTGAAAAAGAATAAAGTTGAATCCAAAACTTAATTACTAGTAAGTCTATGTATAAAGATAAGAGGATGTGTTGTAATTGTCAATGAGACAATTAACTCTCAACCAGAGAGAGCAAAGACATAGAAATAAACAACCACAGATCACCGTATATCCTTCAACAATGAGCATAACATGATTATCTATAAAACAAATCTTAATGAACATTTAAAAAAAAATAACTCGGGATACTTTCTCTTTCAAAATGGCTATAAAGAAGTTACAGGAACAATTTAATGCAACTCATTGCTGGTTTTTGAAACAGATTGATGCTTTAAAAACTTTAACCCTAGACTAAGATCTGCTAAACAAGAAGACTCACCCTGAAATGTCTGGTTGGTTTTATTTATAATTGAATTACTTTTGAAACTCTGTAAGTGTTATGTAAAGATTTTAATACAAGTATCATATTAACTTAACATTATCAATGTTCTAAGAAAATGAGGTCAGGGTAAGATGAACTATGTCAGACAGACGAAAAAAAGAGAACGGAAACGGAAAATTCAGCATTTTTTCCATTTTTAAAGGGGCATAACTTATTGACAGTACCTGTTACACCAATAACATTCTAACTGTTCTGAATTTTATGGAAATAAGCATTGTGTATAAGTTTCAAAACATTTGGTTGTGGCAAACTTAAGTTAGAGAACGGAAACAAAAAAGTCAGCATTTTTTTTCCATTTGTATAAGGGTATAACTCTGGAACGGACGTACTTACAGACAAGGGTATAACTTAATGCCCCCTTTGCTACATTGGGGGCATACAAATTCTACATGTTCTATCTGAGGAAATATATACCAACGATCTACATTAATTGTGCAAGAATTTGTCAATGTTTCTATTGTATATGGTGGAAAAGGACAGCTTGTCTATTATTTTTTTTAAAACCTAACTGAATTATTATTTGTATACCGCAGAATAATCGCGTTTTTTTATGGTTCTCAAAAATATTATCCTTGTGGCCCTGAGGAAAATTTGCTGGTCCGAACTATTGTATACTGTTTTGATTCTCAAACCTTTATGACAACCATGTGCAATGGCCATTCTTGAATTTTGCCTAATTTAATCAATTGTTATATTTACATATTTTTATGACCCCGCAGTGGCGGAGGGGGCATTAAGGTTAACCCTTGTCCGTCCGTCAGTATGTCCCAACGTTGGTTTCTGTTCTCTATCTTTAGTTTGCCTCAACCAAATGTTATGAAACCTAATCACATTGCTTATTACCATAAAACAAGACTAAGTTTGGTGGTGTCACTTAAACCGTCCAAGAGTTATGCCCCTTTACAAATAGAAATATTGCTGAATTTCCGTTTCTGTTCTCTAACTTTAGTTTGTCTTTACCAGATGTTATTAAAATTATACACAATGCTTAAAACCACCAAATGCAGATCAACTTTGAAGTTTGGTGGTGTAACTTTCACTGTTCTATGCAATGCCTCTTTATAGAGGGAAAAAGTTGCTGAATTTTTTGTTTTGTATTTCTTTCTTTAGTTTGCCTCAACCAAATGTTACGAAACTTTTACAGAATTCTTATCACCATAAAAGTTAGTACACAATTGGTAAGTGTCTTCAGTCATGTCCGTTTATGACTTTTATGATATGGAAGCGGGAGCATCATCTGTGTCCAATGGACACATTCCGCATTTATTTCAAATCTTTTAGATAAGTTAGATTATTATATATTAGAATAAAAAGAAAGGTTCTGTAGTTCTTCTTCAATTTCAATTTTAGCACAGTTAAATCGACATAGTGACAAATAAGTGTTTGCATAAAGGTTTCGATACATGTCGATTTACATGGGAGGTAAATAGTAACAGCCATTATGTGTACATAATCTGACTCTGTGCAATAGTATACTAGTCCACAAAAGAAACGATGCAAGGCAATGTATTTTCCATAGATAATGAAATTGGAAACACTGTACCAAGATTAAAACTGTCCCATTTGTCTAATCTTTACAGAGTGTTATTATCTTATCAAAACCACTGATTTAAGACAAAAAAAAATATTTTATTTTTTTATTTTTGTTGCATCAAAAATAGTATTTTTATAAATAAACCAGATGCTCCGCAGGGCGCAGCTTTATACGACCGCAGAGGTATTGCACAATACTTAACATAATAATTTTGGACCCCGATTTGGACCAACTTGAAAACTGGGCCCATAATCAAAAATCTATGACCATGTTTAGATTCAGCATATCAAAGAACCCCAAGAATTCTTTTTTTGTTAAAATCAAGCTAGGTTTAATTTTGGACCCTTTTGATCTTAATGTAGACCAATTTGAAAACAGGACCAAAAATTAAGAATCTGAATACACGGTTAGATTTGGCATATCAAAGAACCCCAATAATTAATTTTTTGATGAAATCAAACAAAGTTTAATTTTGGACCCTTTTGGCCACTACTTCGTTGGGACCAAAACTCCCAAAATCAATCCAAACCTTTCTTTTGTGGTTATAAACCTTGTGTTAAAATTTCATAAATTTCTAATAACTTATGCTTAAGTTATTATGCAAAAACCAAGAAAAATGCTTATTTGGGACCTGTTTTTGGCCCCTAATTCCTAAACTGTTGGGACTAAAACTCCCAAAATCAATCCCAACCTTCCTGTTGTGGTCATAGAGACCTTATGTTAAAATTTTATAGATTTCTTTTTACTTATACTAAAGTTATTGTGCGAAAACCAAGAAAAATGCTTATTTGGGCCCTTTTTTGCCCCTAATTCCTAAACTGTTGGGACCAAAACACCAAGAATCAATGTCAACCTTTCTTTTATGGTCATAAACCATGTGTTTAAATTTCATAGATTTCAATTTACTTTTACTAAAGTTAGAGTGCGAAAACCAAATGTCTTCGGACGACGACGACGCCAACGTGATACCAATATGCGACCAAAAAATTTTCAATTAATAAAAATCGAAATTAGAACTTAATTTTTTTCGTTTAAACATGGTCTGCTTAAAATTTTGATTGCCATCCGTCCTTGTGTCCATCTGGCTGTCCTTGCAGCGCTCGCACATGTACAAATTATGTCAGATTTTTAAGAAACTAATACTTTAGGTTATTATAAGCAATATCTCGAACAAGTTAGATATTGGTGGTCAATCGACTTTAATAAAAACATTTATAACCCTTGAAAATAATAAATTTATGGAAAATAGCCCCTTTAACGCTCCCACAGGTACAATTCTTGCCAGATTTTTAATAAAACTTATACACTAGATTAATATCAACAATATCTCGGATGAGTTCTATAATCATGGACAATTGACTTTTTTAAAAGAGTTATGACCCTTAAAAATATTAAAATTTATGGAAAGTTGCCTTGTTAGCGCTCTCGATGGTACAAATTTTTTATTTTTTATTTTCAGTTTATTTCTGATAGAACGGACGTAGTTTTTTTAGGTCACCGTTTCAAAGGAACTGTGAATTTTGCCATCACTTTGCTTCCGTTGTCGTCTGTCCGGTGTAAAATATTTGAAACATTTCCACTGAAACTACTTAACCAATTCCAGTAAAACTTATAAACTGAATGATCCTTAGGATATCTAGAATTAAGTTTGTGTTCTATTTTCTATTTTGTAAAAAAAACATGGCCGCCATGGGTAAAATAAGAACATAGGGGTAAAATGCAGTGTGTAGCTCATATCTCAAACACTAAAGCCTTTTAAGAGCAAATTTTCAGATGAATCTAACAACCCATTGTTGGGTTGCTGCCACTTAATTGTTAATTGTACGGAAATTTTGCAGTTTTGGTTATTATCTTGAATATTATTAATGACAAAGATAAACTGTAAACAGCACAACTTTCAGCAAAGTAGGATCTACAAATAAGTTTATATGACCAGAATTGTCAATTGAATCCGTATGGAGTTATAGCCCTTTAAAGAAATTTTTCACAATGTGTTCATCTAGTTTGCTTCCTTTAAAAAAAAATCTTCTTTTGATATTGAATATGCTTAATCAATTTCAGCCCAACTTGGGAGTTATAATCTTGTATAAATTTAGTTTTTTATTTCCTTGTACTTCAAGAAACTTAGCCACTATGGCTAAAATGGAACATAGGGGTAAAATTCATTTTTTGCTTTTGAAGAAAAAACGACAGATACAAAGAACATTTAAATGGAATTGTTAAGCCACTCATTGATATATATTGAAGGGACAAATAATCATTGATGCAAGATTTAACCAAAAATTACAGGTGATCGATTCAGGTTCTTTAGAGTCAATTTTAAAGACCATGAAATAGAATCTAAAGATTTTAAATTTCTGTTTGGGTTGTTCTCTCTTTGACACATTCCCCATTTCTAAAAAAAAATCTAATATATAAAAATGGTGTAGGGGGTTCTATTATTGCCCTCACCCTTTGAAGAAATTTCATGTTTTAATGCTCAAAATGTTCACAATTGAATTCCATCTTTTAAATTTATTAATAATTTTTTGAATTTTGAAAAAAAAGGGGGGGGCACCATGCCCAGAAAGAAAAAATGTCCTTCTCTACAAAAATATCTCTATCAATCATATTTTCTCATTTATAATTACCAAATTTGTGTCAGGAATGCACACATAAATGGAATGTTTTAGCTTTTTAAGTTCAAAATGTTTCAGTATTCATCTGTTTGGTAATCTGAATTTTGGTGAAAATTGACAATTTTTGACTAAAATTATTTTTTTAAAGAAAAAAAAATCACACGACTTTCTTTTTATTTTCTGAATATATAGAATGTGGTCTTTCAAAATTTGTCAATGACATGTCATGGTATTGTTGGTCTTGGGAGATAAACAGATTTAAAATTTTAAAGTTTTTGAAATTTTTCATTTTCGAATTTTAACATATTTTTAAATGGTTGCTATGGAAACAAACCATTTAGTAAATTCAAAATTTTAACGTTTTTGTATAGTTTGGGGTTGTGTTTGTCAATACTGTAAATATACATATTGTTTGTATTGATTAACTTTATTTCTATGGTTCTTTAAAATCCATTATATTTCAATTTTCAAAGGCTACTTATGGACGTATTTAGGCAAAATTTTGTAAGGATGGTTTCCATGGCAACCAAAGTTGAAAAGAAAAAATTAATACAGAAAAATTATTTTCATACCATACCTTCATCATAAACAAAATATAAAGACATTTGAAGAGGGGTCATGAATCGCCCATCAACAGGAACCTGCATGATTCTTACAAAGACCGGTACTTAAAAAAATGAATACTTACACATTACGTTTAATTTTACAATCTTAAAATTTAAAAAAAAGAATTTTACCTTCCATAAATCAAAATAAAAATTAAAAAAAGAAACGATTCCTTCAAAGGGAGGTATATGGGTCACATTTGATTAAAAGAAACAAAAATTAGCAGCAACAAAATGAAGCATTCGGTCATCAGGATCTTAATTGGATTTACAGAATAGAGCCTTAACAAATAGAGAAAAAATAGTAAAATAAATTAGGAATAGACGGGGGTGCTAACAAATGAAGAATAACTGTGAAAAATTAACGAATGATGTATTAAAATTTTGATTAAATGTTCCAAATAAGGAAATCATTTTTAAACAAATAAAACTCAGAGTATAATGATGTATTGCGAATTTAACAGTATTAGTTGAAAAGGTAAAGAAAAATTAACGCCTCAAAAAATGAAATTATACAGTAACAAAGGATCCCTCCACGGGGGGTAACTTCCTATTATTGGGTATACGGGGATGTGCCAAAAATATGGGTCATAATTTTGCGAGATTTTATATAAAAATGACCATCCTTTTTAATGACATCCTATATTAAAATGCATTTACATTTGATAACTGTATATTTATCAATTATTATATTAAATTAAATCAATTCATTTGAAAGTTCATGAGTTAGTGCTTAGTGCATGGGTCATATTTTAAATATTATATATAAGTATAGGTCATTCTTTCTTAAATATTTATATAACTAAAGGTACTGAATTTCAGTGAATGTTATATTAAAATGGGTACTACCAAAAAAATATCGAAGTTATCCCCCCCCCTCCCCCCTCCCCCCCCCCCCCCCCGTGGATCCCTCAAACACTCGGGCATATAAAACAAATACTTCAAACAAAAATGTATAGAAAGGTTTCCACATGAATTTCCAGATCAATACAAAAAACAATACCTGTGTGTACTGCTACCAAACATTCGCACGTGGGACATCCATCTGTACCACATTTGTAACCAAGGGAACATTTACTGGAACAGGAGAATGAAGACATGCACGTGACTTGTTTCTGAACTACTTCTACTACCTTGAGTCCAACAACTGAAATGATTTATAAAAGACTCGCATGATAAAACAGTTGTTATTATTATCAGTATCTAGCTTTTCTGTTTAAACAACGGATTTTTTTTCATTTGAGTACGGTGTTCTATATGTTATTTATTTAATTATATTGCAAAAGCTTCGAAATCACTTGTATCGGGTTTTATTCTCTAAAATTTATTTATTTATTTTGTTTATGGTTTCCCTGGAAAACAATTTTAAATTCCAATAAGATAGTTCCGAACTGATGATGACGATAGTCGTGATTTAATAACGAAGTGTTATATAGTTACTTCAAATTGTAATGCTTTGAATTGGCGTTTTATTTGATTTAATTGTACTAGACAATTTTGTTCTCCGATGTTGGTCCGATTTTTCATCTATTTAGCAATCAGATAAGTTCAACTTTGCGCTTGGTTTACTTGTTAGTCTGCACGTGTCTAAAAAAAAAGACAACTCTTGTAAACTTTGATTTAAAAAAAATTAAGACAATTTTCTTATGATTAAAGCAAACCACAGATAATTTCAAGGTCACGTCACATTTCAGGGGCGGATCCAGCCATTTTAAAAAGGGGGGTTCCTAACCCAGGACAAAGGGGGGTTCCAATTACATGTCCCCATTCAAATGCATTGATCGTCCAAAAAAAAGGGGTTCCAACCCCTGGAACCCCCCCCCCCCCCCCCCCTTCTGGATCCGAGCCTGCATTTACATTCGAATCTGCTTACTCTTAGTTTTCTATATTGTGTCTTGCGTACTTTTATTTGTCTTTTGTCTTTTTTCTTTTTTAGCCATGGCGTTGTCAGTTTATTTTTCGATCTATGAGATTGACTGTCCCCTGGTATCTGTCGTCCTTGTTTTAAATGAACACATCTGTTCCGAGAAAGACAAAGATTTTTTTTCTAAAGAATGAAATGAAGGTACCTTGAGGTTTAATACAGCCACATGTTGGACATCCATCAGTTCCACACTTGTAACCTACGTTACATCCTGAGGAACACGTCAGTTTACTAGCACAGGTCACTTCCATCTTTACTACTTGTGCTGCAATAACAATATTTAATAGTAAAGTTATCGTGGTTCCCGGTACTACGTTCCAGGTATTAGCTATTAGCATACTCTCTCACGATTATATTGTATATGTGTAACATACTAAATATTGCGATCGGGAACCAGTCTATGGTAAAGTACACTTGAAAAGGTGAACAGCTATAAATACTACTATTCATGTGGTTCCCTATATTTTGCAAAACCTTTCGGATATTGGGTTCTTAGTGCTTCTCAAATTCATACTTTATTTAGATATTTTATTTTATTTATTCTGGCGTTACTGGTGATTAATTAGTTGACGAACCTATCGACGCCTATCGTAGTAGACTAGGATTGACAAGTTTGCTGCCGAATACCACGTATTCTCTCCGGGTACTCTGGCTGTCTCCCCGCGGTATAGACAAGGTTGTTTAAAGTGGCGTCACTCACAAACAAGCAATCAATAGATCAGACAATTCCAATAATTATAATGTTGGAATAATTGTGAGAGAGGTTATAAACATTGTTTTATCAAACTGAAATTGTTTTCTTCAATCACAAAATGTAAAATATCTGATTTTGGAGCAATACAATAACCACTTACGAACAACACATGCGCATTCCTGACAGCCATCAGTCTTAGTAGCTCCTAATTGATAACCATTCTTACATGTTAACATACACATAACAGTAGACATACAGCTCATTTTGGCGGGAGCTTTTGTTGGTGCTGGTGTTGGTACTACAAACATATTTGACAGGTCGTTAGTGTTTTGTATACATTTAGTCGTTTGTTGTTTTATTCAAGTTCAGTTGCGTTCATTATAGTCATCATGGTTTTCTAAAGAAATACATTGATATAAAAAAAAAGAAGATGTGGTATGATTGCCAATGAGACAACTCTCCACAAGAGACCAAAATTAACAACTATAGGTCCCCGTACGGCCTTCAACAGTGATCATACCTCATAGTCAGCTACAAAAGGCCCCGAAATGACAATGTCTATTCAGATTTTTCTAAAAATCCACTTACGATGAGTTGGTGACGGTGAGTGAGTGAGTCGGAGTGAGCGACTGAATTTATTAAAAATTCTCAAAGTTAATCTAGACAATACACTTAAACTGCTTTTCTCCCAGGAAATTTACAATACTTCATCTCTTTTGCACGACCTACCTCTTAGTACTTGTGGCATAATGATACTTGTTTGTGAGATGAAGAACAGCAATAAAAACGATGTTCCTTGTTTTTTGTGAGATTTGTCTGCGCATGTCCTGCTTTTGTGTCAATAATGGATATCCCAATATCCTTTGTGTTTCTTTTATAGATGTAAAAGAAAACATGTAGTACATGTACTAGAGCATAATTGTATCATGATAAACATCTAAAAAGTATACACGTGGTAAACAACGAACCTGGGATGCACGTGCAGGTGTTGCATCCATCTCGACCTTTAGCCCCAAGGACATATCTAGACTTGCAAGTCATCATACAAAGTTTTGTACCAGTACAGGAGGCTTCTTTGTGTTGTACTTGTTGTACAACGTACGTGTATGTCTTATGGGGTTGAGGTTGTGGTTTTGGTTGTTGGTGTGGTTGTTGCTTTGCTACATATACAGCTGAAAGGAACATCGAAGTAAGCATTTCTTTTATATAATGGATAAGCGATACATAATTGAAAATATTAGGAATAAATAACGATCGAATTAAGGCTTAATTCTTACTTGAAAAAAGGGAAATTTGCTTTTTCTTGAAAAATGGAAGACGTGTGATCAGTTACAGGTATCTGAGATATAGTTGTAAGATTTGTGAATCAATATCTGTGGCATGTGGTCGATAGCAGAATACGATGACACTTTCTGTTACTATTGTGTACGTGCGAGATATATATTACATAATAATTTTCGATATTTAACGTGGCTTGGTTCTCTTTTAAGGAATCAACCATTTAACTTCAAGTGGGTGTATGGTGTTTTGTCTAGTCAGAAACTGTTTTCGCACAAACTTATTTTTTTAGTCTTTAAATGCTATCAATCAAATTATTTTTTCTAACTTATTATTTTACGCTAAGGGGTATGGGAGAAATCTGGATTCAGATTTTATTTTTTTGTAATCTGCTTGGCCAGAATTTTTTTTTTTTCATCAACTTGATTTTTCCCTTATAAAGTTGCTCTGTGCATTACAAGCACGTTATATAGTGTGACAATCATACGCGTGTGTTACGAGTGACATTTACTATTACTAGTATACAAGTACATGCCAACGTGCGATAGCATGACACTTACTGTTACTTGAGTGCTGTGTGGACACGTGTGTTGTATTATACCTACTGTTACTGGTGTGCTGTGTTGACACGTGTGTTGTATGATACTTACTGTTACTGGTGTGCTGTGTTGACACGTGTGTTGTATGATACTTACTGTTACTTGAGTGCTGTGTGGACACGTGTGTTGCATGATGCTTACTGTTACTGGTGTGCTGTGTGAACACGTGTGTTGTATGATACTTACTGCAACTGGTATGCTGTGTTGACACGTTTGTTGTATGATACTTACTGTTACTGGTGTGTTGTGTGGACACGTGTGTTGTATGACAGGTGCAAGTTTTGCATCCATTTCTGTCATTATTACCAAGGGAATACTTTCCGTTACATGTCTGCATGCATAATTTCGTTCCTGGGCATTGACTTAATGGTTTGGCCTTTGCCTGTGTCTGTGCCTTGAAGTATGATAATAATAAATTCAATGATATCAAAATATAGCACTACAAACGACAATATCAGCAAAACAAATCGGACTTTGAAAAGTCATTAAAAAAGAAAATCAGAAACTTGAATGGTCAAAGGTTTTGAGCACCAAATTTTGTTTGCAATTGAAAAAACTAATGAGGAGTTTTCGACAACTCTGAAATATTTTGGATACATGTAGCTGTTCGAAGTAATTATTTTTCTTCCACCTTCGTCTGCCTAATATTTCTTTCTTCTTCGATGTAGTTAATGTAGGGTCTATGCGTTCAGACTTAATTCAATTTCATTTATTGTAAATATAAAGTTAATATAATAATACCTGAGACATATAGACCAACCTATGATAATTATTCTCTTTTTTCAAAATGGATTTAGTCTGGTTTTAAATATAAATAAACATGTATCTGATAGGAATTGCACCTGTTTGTTTTCATTCTAACATAGTTTCGTGTTTATCAAAATAACATACCAAACATGTCTGTTCTATTTCGCATATGTGTTGTATTTGTAAGTAAAGACCTGGAGTTGAAGACCGTTTGATGAGCCTCTGGCCTTTGTTAGTCTTGTATTATTTTAATTTTAGTTTCTTGTGTACAATTTGGAAATTAGTATGGCGTTCATTATCACTGAACTAGTATATATTTGTTGAGAGGCCTGTTGAAGGACGCCTCCGGGTGCGGGAATTTCTCGCTACATTGAAGACATGTTGGTGACCCTCTGCTGTTGTTTTTTTCTATGGTCGGGTTGTTGTCTATTGGCACATTCCCCATTTCCATTCTCAATTTTATTTGCCTCTCAGACGTCCTCATTTCAATCCTAAACAACTGTTAGTGCATTGATTGAATAGCATATTACCCCTAGTTTTTGAGTGGGGTTCGTGTTGCTTTTTCTTTAGTTTTCTATTTTGTATTCTCTTGTTTGTCTGTTTGACTTTTTCATTTTTAGCCATGCGTTGTCAGTTTATTTTCGATTTATGAGTTTGACTGTCCCTCTGTTATCTTTCGTCCCTCTTTTAGGTTGTGAGGATTATATTTATGTACCAACTAACTTTTTAAGTCTGTGTGTATAAAGATATTTTCTGTTATAAAAATAGCGTCACAACCATTTACCTTATGTCCTCCAAACATGCCACCTCCTGGCATTTGTCCAGGTACAAATCCGCCACCACCCATATGGACTATTGTAAAAAAAAATATTAAAATAAAATAACCAATTTATTCACGATGAACATCGAGTTTGATGTATTGATGAGTTGATCGATTGGTTGTTGTTCGTTGCATTTCGAGGGGAGATTAAGGGTGCATTTATTTCTAATACAAACTATACAAACTGCTAAGCACTCACATGCTTTGATCTTTGTTTCTAGCATACGTTTGCTAAACTTTGACAAACTATGCACTCGCTAGAAATGCGTCTACACTTTGTCCCCATCGTTTGTTAGTACAAACACTACATTTGTTTCTAACTTCAACCTGATTAAACGATGTATTAGTTTCTACGTGTTTACCAACAACATAAGCATGCGTTATTGAAAGTTCAAACAGGGTCAGTAAACACTGATTAAACGATGTATTTGTTTTTACTTTTTTAGGGTTTAGAAAACAACAACCAACGCCACAAAACGTTTACAAAATTTTGGTAAGAAAGAAATGCACTCAAAATTCGATTATTTTACAACACAACCCTAAACACTTTATAGGAACCAAACATTTCAAACAAGTGTTTATTTTGAAACAATCATTAAGTTTTTATAAAACAACATAAAACTATAAAAGTTCGGACAATGTCTTATTAAAACAAATACTAATGCTACAGCGTTCGCATTAATTCTATAAAACGTAAAGCAGAAAACTTAATCAGTCACAAAAAAATTAGAATAAATGAAATTTCCGATAAAGTTCTTCAGTCATTTATAATACATATGTGCTTACCTTGTGGCATTCCGTGGTATCCTCCAGGGTGGAAATTCACTGAAAAGAAAAAAGATTGTGGTTGACTATACATGTACTTCAGAAAACGAGTACATTTTAATATTAGAAAAACGATTGGGACAATGCTTATTTGTCTTACATCCTTTATCTATTTTTCGTTTCAATCTCATTTTGAGAATCATGGTCAAAAAAATCTTTCTAAGAATTCAAGATATAGCAATACATGTAAACAGGACAAAACTAAAAACTGTAAAAAAATTATTTGTATTTACATGTAAAATTAATGTATTTTTGCGAGAAAAAGTTTTCAATCAACATAAAATATCAGACTTCCTTTTTCTCTTTCTCCCTTCTTTCATAAGAATATAGTTCATCTACATCTAGAATACTCACAGACACCGCATGCGCATAGAAGACATCCCCTTTCGTCAAGTTTAAAACAGCCCGGTGCACATCTTGGAGGGTTTGGGCATGGTCCGTAGGCCACTGTATAAGAACATTTAAAATATCAACTCATGCATGGATGTACTGTGTAAAGTTATTTATTAGAACTAATTTTATTTCAATAATGATAAATCATTATAGTATTCTTATGATTATGTTTGTATTATTAGTATTTGCTTGGAGAAGACGTTACTAAGTTGAAAAACTTGTGTCTAATCCTTTTGTCATTATTGAACAATAAAATATGTTTAAACCAAACAAATATTTGGTCAACAAAATGTCTCTTCAATGATATACTCAAACCTAAACTCGAGATAGACATCTAAATGCTATAATACAAATTTTCGTTGAAACCTATTTATTTAAAATTTTCTCGTGTACTTTTTTCTCCAGTTTTTCGTTATTGAAATAGTAATTTTTAGAATAATTGTGTGTGTATTATTGAATATGTGAAGAAAGTAGCCGAGGTGAAAGACGATCTACGACCAAAATGTGTGTACACCAAGTCTGCCTAATAGGCTATTATTTTCAGTAAAAATAGCAAGATTTATCTAATTATTGTAGTGACTTTTAATTTTAAACAGTAATTTTTAACCAAGTAAGTATAAAAATAATTTCATAACATCAAATAAACTTTAGAATGCAATGGAAATCCTTGAAGTGATTTTTACCACATTTGTATTTCAAATCTTTTAATTATATAATTTTCCTCCTATCAAGCGCTGGTTTAGTGCATCAGTCACCAGTTACGCTAAACTTCGGTTACTTTCTTGAACGTTCTATTTACTAATATGAGCATCAGCTGTTCTAACTTTTACGCTTAGCGTCTCCAAAAACACGTGGACATACTATTGCACAACGTCAAAAATATTTGAACAACACGACATGACTTCAGTCTTAAATTTCACGCTCTATTGCCAATATTGGTAAAGTTGACATGAAACTTAAGCATAGACACAGTGATGGGTGCGCCTTATGAATAAGTCTTTACATACGGAGGATTTTTATAAAACAATACTCACAAACGGATGTAATTGCTATTGAGATGGTAATCCAAAATATCATTCTGTTTGTTCTTTCAGTTTGTTCGTCCCTCTTTTGGTCAAGTTTAATTTTTACTGTTTTATTGCCGTCTGATTATTTTACAGTTATCACCGGAAGTAAGCGGAGGCCACCAATCAGCAAGTGCTTTCATATTTATCGCATCACGACTTAACTTTTCTGCTGTCCTGTTATCGTGAATAATGTGATAGAATTGTATGGCTATCAGTTTCACCTGTCCTGAAACGAAAGAGCTATCGGTTGTTAGATCATGAGTTTTTCATTTTAAATTACAAATACATGTACATTGTTAGAATTACAATAAAATGTAGGTGATATCATATACATTTATCAATCAATTTTATCGTTCGAATTGTATCTGTTTCCTTTTCTTTTATTAAGTTGGCTACTTTTTCTAGTTTACTTAACATGTACAAAATATATATTGGAGACAAATCCGGTTTCTAATGTTGCGTTTAAGTAAGAGTCAACTAAAACTGAAATTATTATACTTTACTAGATTTAACATCAGATTCTTATTGTTTCCTTTTTTGCTGAATCGAACTTCTACAGGTGACCACAACCTGCATGTTTTAGGGGGATATTTTTTTTGAAACAGACTACTTCTAATATTTTTTATTTTTGTCATATACTTAGTAGACCTCTCACGATTTGTACATAATTTTTTCCAACTTGTTTTTTCAATATGCAGCAAAGATTATTTTTTAAATACCATTTTTACAAGCTTATAATGCAATATTTCGATAAATACTGAACATAAAACATCGTGTACTTGCATGACGTACAAATGTATTTTTTTATAATTACACAGTTTATTAAATAGTTTCTTTAATAACTTTTGATCAGAATCATAACTGTCATTGTTTTCATGATATGTGCATGGAAGCCTTTGCATGCAAAAGAGGAAATGCAAAAAATTAGGTTTTAAGAGAAGTCGGGTGAATTTGTTTGTTGTGAATTCGTCACAACTCGGCCGATTCCCTAGCGGATTCAACCGAGGATTGCCGAGTGGGTTGTTGTGGTCTGCTTTGTCAACTATTTTTGATAATTTGTGTTATACTGCTAATGAAGTTAATACTCAAAAGTTGTGTTATGCTGTTCGTTTTATACTCTAGAAAACTGAATTATTTATCAAATTCATTGCTAAAATCTCGAAATTTTGATTTTTATGTAAACAATTAGATTTCTTAAATCATTTCAAAGTCGCAAAAAATCATGCTTTGCAGAAAAAATTGCTCTCACACTACTATGTTTTACAAGTTAAACAAAATTCAAAAAAAGAGCATGCTTTCAAAAATCGCAATTCGAATTAAAAGCGGCAAATCATGTTAAAGCAAATAACGAAAAAAAGACAATTAACAGTATACAAAACAAAACACAACATGAAAGACTTGAGACTAAGGACTTAGCAACATAAACTCGGCATACACCACGAAGGTATTTTCCGGAAGAGTATGAAGATCCTGCTTCATATGTGGCATCTGTCTTAACAGGCACATCCATATACTATATTATATCGTTTAATTGATATAATTATTTTGATAAAACTGAGTGTGTACAATTTCAATTGATCACGAGCAATGGTGTTTATGACTATTTTTCAGACATATAGATGCAAAAGGTGATAACTGCATTTTGGTTTCCATGTCTTTAATGTACTTCGCTTTTTAGGGGGACAGAATAAATATCTCTATAACCAATTATATATCTGGCCTCAATTTCATGGTGATTTGCACATGTAGTACACTGGTAATGGTCAAGTTTCATAAATTCATGAAACTGTTAAACGGAAAAAAATAGTGATGAGGCTGTACATTTTTTACCTTAACTTTAATTCTTAATAAAAAAAAACATTTTATGTATTTGAGAGATATTTTGATTGAAATGATACGGGCGACTGTTGCCATCAAAAAATCAATACTAGACTTACCCAGCAATAGATAAAACATTGGCTTAACCCAGTCATAGATAAAACATAGGCTTAACCCAGCCATAGATAAACAAGTCAGAAACTTGGTCAAAGATAGTCGTTTTAAGAATTAAAGAGAAAATTGTTTTAACGAATTTGTGATATATTATGTTATATATCTTCTTTTATTCGTATTGTTTACAATGGCAAGGCATTATTTATTTATGTTATATGGTTGTAACTCTGTTTAAGTCTAGTCTCACGTGAAAGCAATTGCCTGAAATTCAGAGAATTCGAATTCAAGACAGAGCCAACGGTCAAAGTTTCGATTTAACGAAGCTAGTTCACTGATGAATCTTATTCGAGGATGGCGTGCTTTTCCTAATAGTTATTATTTATTTCAATTTCACATAAATGATCAGACATCGCTTAAAAATGCGCTGGCAGACTATTGTTAATTATTATGTATTTCAGTTCATAGCAACAAAACGAAACATTGACATTCTATCCTCTCTGTCGTCTTCTTTGTTATATATAACGTACAACGCCCCTTCTCATTTTTTGTTCGATCATTTTTGAGAACAAAGGAACATTGGCAGAGCTTTTGAAAAAAAAGTATAAAAACAGGAGGTTCCTGAGGTGCAAACTACTAGAAGAAAAATGACACACACAAATAACGATAGGGCCCTTTGAATCTCATCTGAATACTAAAATTACTTTTTGCTCCAGAAAGATGGGTAGGTCCTACGCCAATAGTGAAGCCAGTAATGTTGGCCTTGGAAGTTACGGCATTCGGTAAAGTTAACAATTATGAAATTTGAAAAAAAGACAGGACTGAAGCTACGAAACGTAGAACATATTTATAGACATATGTAAAACATTGTAATCAATCTATTTCTATAGTCGGACTTACATGTATGTAAGCCAGAATACGGGTCGGAGTTTTGATTTTGGAGAAACCTGCTACATTCCTTGATGCAACCAAATTGTCTTTTTGGGAGATGTGTGGAACACTTGAATACATAAATACAATACTTAGTTTGGTTTAATTGTGTCTTATATTTTTACTCGAGGACATAAGCTCTTATAAATCTATGATGTACTAATAGCGCAATAGACGATATTGCGTAATACTCCTAGGCGGTTTAGAGGTAGAGTACCAGTCTTGAATGCAGGACCATCCTGATTATGCATGACAGTCATGTCTGCCATCGGACGTTAAGAAAACAAGAACCAATCAATCAAAAACTAGGTCAGTTCAAAACTTTACAAAATGCATTTCTTCTCCTCCTCAAAGCACGTCTGATTTTTAAAAAAATAAGGCAAAACAAATGTCGAATCAAAGTTAGAATCAGACAGATTTATGAAAAAGCCTCCCTTTCGACGTTCGAACTTACAGAATAAAAATACTGCTCAGTATATGCGATCTACATTACATCTTATGATGCCTTGATCATCTTATCGTCCTAAACATGCATGAAATATTTGCCGCTGAACGTTTACATACATAGATCAAACCAGTATGATACACATATCATGATTGTATCGATTCGCTTTTTTATAGTACGTAACTCTTTATTCTATTGAGAAAATATTATTAAATTGAGAATGGAAACGTGAAATGCGTCAAAGAGACACCGACGCGACCAAAGACCAAGTTCAAGGCCAGCAATGTGTCATACACAGTGTAAATAATGTGTCAATACAGCTAGAAAATCCCGCACATTGAGGATAGAAGGGCGTTAGCTGGCACATTTAACTTTGTAAATTATACCTTGGCTGAAATTTTTACCGAACCTGTTAGTGGCTAGTCTGCAATGAATGGTCTGTTAAATGGTAAACTAACACACAAATACCTTTACAATATAACTACAATTGTTTAAACAAGAGACAGTGATACATAATTTGGGTACATAATGCTTTTAGTCAATCTTTCCTTTTGTGTCATATTATTAGCCATTTATGTTTATAAAGTCATGTTGCTAATTGTACCAATCGAAAAATTTAACACTGATTTCATACGCTTTTATAATAATCTCCATTGACATCGTGTGTGCTATTTTTGTTCAAAAGATTTCCAAACCGTTGACTATTTAGATCTTGCTATAAAGACACATGTATATTGTTGACGACTTGATTTTGCCCTGCAGATGTCTTTTTGTAATTTCTGTGTTGGGTTGCTGCCAAATTGACGTAGACACAGGGCAGAAAAGAATATGATTTGAAATTCATACAAATTACTAAAGAATATGCTTTAAATTTATTCATATTCACCCCACAAAACGTTTTTAAAGTCAAACAAACAAAACCTATAACAGTTAGACTTGAATGCAGTAAGAAATGTATTCAAAATGATTCTTATTTCAACATTGCCAGAAGGATCAACAACAAAAACTGTGTGACAGAAACGAGACATATATAGATTCCATCACTGCAACAAGTGTGTTACGATATTTCTCCACTCGAGACAGTTAAAGTTTGATATTTAAATCGCGAGGCTTGCCGAGCTTTTTTAATAATTAAGTTTTACTGTTGAGAGAGGAGAAATATTGTTATACAAGAGGTATAGTGTTTCTCTATTGATTTGTGTCCTTCCTTTCCAACCATTTACATAAATTGTTATTCTTGTTATGTGACATCATCAGGCAAAGTTGACTTTTATCAGGACGTCACAATAGAAAATTCAGAAGAAACCAAGTTAGATTTCGACCAATAACTATTTGCTGAGAACAGATTGTTCACTAGTGATGAGAAATATGTTGGTTCCACATAAAACCTCAATGATGAAAAGCTAGACTGAGTGATCACTGTACACGAACTAATCAGACAAATCGGCCATCGATATTCCCTTAATGGTGTCAGACCACCAATTACTCCCTCCAATTTAGTCCTACTTTGACACAAAATAGTGCTTTTGATGTCATTGTTTACTTAAACTAACCAACAAATTTGCAGAAATGAAACTTTTGGTGAAAGGGAAATATATTTAGACCATTTTGAGCCAAAATTCACTTGTCTATGAGTTTGCATTAAAAATTCAGGATTAATGCGCTACATAGTACACTAATTTAAGATTTCCAGAAAACCGGGAGTTATTTTGGTAGTACCTGTCTTTTCAAAATCAGAAATTTGTTACAAGACTTTAAACATTGGTTGAAAATTGGCATGTAGGAAGGTGATACATGTACAATTCAGGATATACCTGGTTTCCTTGAAGTTAAACTTAAGGTAAAATATTTAGAAAGCTGTGAAAATTGCAAAATTTGGTTGAACAGATAGGGATTTTTAATTGGTGGTCTGACACCTTAATGCCCAACATGAAAACGAATAATAACAAAGACAAACAATCATTTCAAGATCTTCTTGTTTTCTTATGCTTAGGGTTGTAGTTTACTCAATACTCAAAATACTCAATGAACAAAAATGAAGATCAGAATCAGGAAATTATTGCATAATAAATTTGGTATGCAGACTTTAGATATTAAACACGGACAGGGAATATGAATCCATGTCCCTGGTGGAGATCACAAATAACACAACCATCACTTTTCTTTGTTCTTGAGCGATTAACTATTAACTAACTAAATATAACTGTTCTAGATCTAGTGGAAAGGGAAGGTTATTCCATGTTCACGTTTCTGGAATATCTCTCAACGGGTAGGATCGACCCACATGTTTTGTAAGTCAATAGTGAACGTTTAGGACCTCAAAGATGTTATACAAATGCAAATACCGTCATATAAGATGATGTGGTATGACTGGCAATAAGACAACTAAATGTATCAATTAAGATTAAAGGTCAATAATGTGAACAATAAGGTCATATTTTCCATTTATTGCATCTGTGTTATTTTCTGAAAAAGAAAAAAAAGAATGGTATCTACTTGCCATATTTACAGAAAATGATAATACACAAGATTATAAAATATATTTCTCCGTTCGTTAATTTCCAAGAATAATTACATTACATGTATGTTTCAAATGATTCCTTTATTTTGATTGGATAACAATGCTTGTGCGTAAACTATTATTCACCTTCATATCTCAATGAAGTTTAACATTCATGATGACACGTGCTATCACAAAAATGTGCACAGGTTATTTTCAAAAAGAAATAACTGATTAAAATCGATTTTTCATTTTCATAGCGAAAAAAATGTAATTATAAGACATGAGTATTGAATGATTCTTTTAGTAATTCTATAGGGTTGTAAAAGCGTTGACCGTGCGCACATTTTTAGAATGAAACGCGAATGTACTTGGGTTGACCGCTTTTACAACCCAATGAAATTTACAAAAAGAAGCATTCAATTCTTAAGTAAATTTGATTTGTCATTGAAATCAATTGAAAATATTAATATTTCTAAGAAAACAGAAACAACTTTAAGGTTTAATACTGCATTGTAAAGTGATAAGTGTGAAAAACAGGTTTTTAATATAAGATATTACATTAAAAACTTACAAACGAAACCTGTAGGAAGAGGTGCACATTTACACAAAGGACATCCACTATCATCCGTAGAATATCCTGTATAGCAATCTAAATCACAGTCGAAAACTTCTGCACATACAATCATATGAAGGGTGGTGCCTTTTGTTGTTTGGTAACTCGTAACTTCCGGTGCCGGTACATGTGGGGTGGTGAAGACATCCGGGAATTTAATCTGAAAACGACAAGCAAATCATCAAAAGTCTAAATTGTGGTATCTTATACTTACTTCACTCATTCTATCTTTTGATCAATCGACTGTTAGATACATTATGATAGTTTATCCATGCTTTAAAAAACAAAACTATAGATATACTTATTTCAACCATCGACATATCCCCCTAAGATTACCGATGGTTCTATGGCCTCAATATATTATAAATATGCAAGAGCAATAGTCCAAAAGTTGAATAGCATGAAACAGACTATCACACTAATCTAATATCACAAACATCATAATATAAAAAGTCGTGTTAACTGTATAAAAATAGATGTTGGCGTGTCAAGTGTGTAAACGATATGGGTCTGTTGTGTTCACATTTGATCATGTTCAACTGAGCATGCCGAAGAAATGTACGATTGATTCCCAACTGAAGGCATATCATATGTCGAATGCATACGGGTCAATATGAGGTCTTACAAGGCAATAATGTATCAGTTAAGTGTTTGATATTAATGTTCTAAAATTAAACCAAACTAACTGGTTTTATCGAAACAGTATTCAATGTTCCGGTTTCATGCCATTTTTTTCTTTATTTTTTGTATCCATCATTTCCTATTCTCTATTATACACATGTAATATTTTAGCAGCCTCTTTAGTCTTTGTTGAGCCCTTTGTAAATCCCACAAACCCCTAAAACTGCAATTCTTGGGTTTTTTATATATATATATATATATATATATAGCAAAATCATTTTATTAAATATATATATATATATATACTACATTTGTATCAAAATATCACTTTAATCTTATTCTCTTTTACGATTAAAATGTACCTCCGTGTTAACTTTACTTTTTGTGGATATTTCTGTTGACTGAACTAATGGTTGTTGGGCGGTTGTAGTAGGTTTTGCTGTCATCAGTTTTTGTGTTTCCGACGTACTTGTAGGTCTGTTTGTTGTAGAAATGGCGGAAGACTGCTGACTATTTAAATGAACAGTACCGTGAGGTTCTGTTGTTCTTGAAATCATTGTATCAACTGGTGTGGTTGTCTGAACTGCAGCTACAATTCATAGTTGGACTATTAAACCTACGATACTATAAATATAAAAGGAATACTCATCGGACTGCACAAGAGTTAGATAAGGAAAAATATGCAACTTATGGTATTAAATTTTGTGTTTTAATGAAAAGGCAAGTGGTCGACAAGAGTATTTGGGGAATTATAATGCCAGTACAATTTTCATTCAATTCTTTAATGTGGTATATATCTTGCCTTTTGAGTTTAATTTAAAGGCAGTACCGGGTATAATTTGTCAATTCTTTAATCGCTTTCATTTTGTAATTTGCAAAGATTAATTTGTATGTTGACTAACACAAAGTTTTGGTGTAATTATTATGTCCGAACTTCAATTTGATCTAAATTTGTCGATTTTAATTATGATAGTTCATCACATCATATCGGTAACAGTATATATTTGTTTTACTGTGGACTCATTTAATTTCGTGGGTAACAGCCGTCGTTGACCTAGAAAAACTTGAATTTTCATGGATATTTATTTTGATTTCTTGGTTTTACTAAAGTCTGGATTGCCAACAATTAACAAATCGTTGAACATTTAAAATCCCGTTTCACATGTACCAATGAAATCCATCAAAGTTAACATCCAACCAATAATAATAGTAAAAGCATTTTAACAAGTACTACTTACGACAGCTACATTCTATACATCCAGACGCAGGATTAGATTTAGTGGCACATGGTTGTTGACAATTCCTCCAGTCAGTACTACAGGATCCTCCTGCTAAATAGGGTGTATCGTATATTTGTAAGAGTAACTACATGTAACATATAATATATGGCAAACTTAAAATCATCAAACTTCCATACGAGTGGTTTATTTTGAATTTGCAATTTTTGTTCATGAAGTGTTGAGATACTCGAAACACTTAGATTGTTATCGTCAAGACTTTTTTGTTTTGTTTTTGGTTGACTGACAAGTATCGGTTTACTACAAACTTTTTAGTAGAAACACTTAGATTGTTATCGCCAAGACTTTTTTTTATTGGTTGACTGACAAGTATCGATTTACTACAAACTTTTCAATAAAGTTAAACATTAATTATAAGTGGTGTAGTGTAACAATAGTCTCCTCATTATTATAATAAATATACTTTGTTGGAATAAGTCTGTAAAAGTTAAGGAAGAAGAACATCGGTAAAGTTCACGATTGGGAAAACTCCAAACTATAAAATACGTTATATTTCCAGTTGAGGCGCCATTATAATGGTACTTTTAGTATATATATTAAATAAGTTGTAAACGGAAGAAACGAGATTTCACGTGACAGATTACTTACATATATTTGGTTTAGGAGTTTTGTTTCCACCACCCGGATTCGATGGATCAAAATGGTGTGCGCAGTCACATTTGCATCCGCTTGGTGTCATCGAAGCACATCCGGGTGGACAGAAGAGTTTCAGGCTGCTACACGGATCGGAGTCTTTTGTCAAATCAAATAAGAATCCTAGAAAAAAAATGGTTTGGTGTAGTGAACAAGATGTACATAAGGTTTTTCAAAAGATAAACAAGACAACAAGGGGGATAATCTAAAACTACAAGTTCAATAAGAAAAACTGACATACTTATGGCCAAAAGACAAATAACAAAATTGACCTCATCATTGAACCATTGTTCTGCAAACATATTAAGTTTCTAGTGATAAGATATTCATTTTAATATTTAAAAGAATTATTCCATTTTTTTACATATAGCTCAATATTTAATTGCATTACAGTCTTTCTTCCTATTTATTTGTTTGATATAGAAAAAATTAAAAAAGAAGATGTGGTATGATTTCCAATTAGATTTCCAATTATACAACTCTCCATCAGAGATCAAATGACGTAAATGTTATCGTTTATAACGGTAACCATACGGCCTTAAACAAAGAGCTAAACACACCCGCATAGGATTAAAGCTATAAAAGGCTATGAAATGACCGTCTTTTTTTCACGTACAGGATTTTCGGTGTTTGTTTTTCGAAGTGATATTCAATATTTTGATGTTTTTTCTTTTATCTTTATTCATCATGCATACTTACTTTCATACATTTGGTGTAAAAGAAAAACACTACTTCACTTAAAAGTATGCCTATTATCGGTGTTTCATAATATAATGCTTTCTGATATTTACTATAAAGCGTACACCAAAACATTGTGATTGATTTAAAACGTAATACAAAATAGAAATTCAACCAATGATGTAACGTTATTTTTATTTTGGTGTACGAACAATGAGATTACCCATAGTCCTTTAGATTCTGAAAAGGCGAATTGAAAAACGATGTGATGTCGTTCAAATACGAAACAACTACTGAGAATAAAAAGATGAGTATTTACCGTTCGTCATCAACGCACACTGTAGAAATAGTAGTGTACAGAGAACCTTCATCTTCAGATTATTCCTGGTGTGAATGCTATCAAATGTTTACCTAAACTGGTAACCCCAGACCAAATCTTCTCTTTACCTCCAGTATCAATATCAGCAGGTGTCTGACAGGTTATCAGTTTGGTCAATATCGTCAAATGAATGACAAATATATTGATATATGTACAGCTGGTCTGTCTATGTATTTATATTTCTTAAAGATTGAATGTAAGAGTTCCTTTTTGTTAGTTAAACCCTGATATACAAGAGGGAGGTTTAGCAAGCTGTAAAACCAGGTTAAACCCATCATTTTGTTCAGAAAACACCTGAATCAAGTCAGGAATATGACACATAATTTCCATTTGGTTGCTTTAGAAATGTAAGATATTCGTGTCAAACATCTAAATCGCATATTGATTTGAGTGACCTACACATGCAAAGGAGGGACGAAAGATACCAAAGGGACAGTCAAACTCATAAATCTAAAACAAACTGACAACGCCATGGCTAAAAATGAAAAAGACAAACAGAAAAACAATAGTACACATGACACAACATAGAAAACTTAAGAATAAACAACACGAACCCCTCCAAAAACTAGGGGTGATCTCAGGTGCTCTGGAAAGGTAAGCAGATCCTGCTCCACATGTGGCACCCGTCGTGTTGCTTATGTGATTACAAATCCGGTAAATAGTCTAATTCGGTAGGTCACATTCATGAAAGGGAAGGGGATTGTAGTTACGACGTAAGGAACATATCCGATATAATTTGTGAAACGGTTATTCCATAACGGTTAATTTTTCACTCACATGAATTTCACGTGAATTTATATTCATGTGAATTTCACCTCAAACGAGCTTATACGTGAAACTCACATGAAATCAGTGTCTCACGTGAATTTCACATATCTCTGAAAATTACATGTTTTTTGGTTTTTTTGTCAAGTGAAATTCACATGGATCTTTAAAATAATGTATCTTCTTTTTTGGTTGGGCTGTTGTCTCTTAGACATATTCCCCATTTTCAATCTTACATCCTTTTTCATACTTTTTTTTCAATTTTACATTTAGGATATGTTTTAATTTGATTTTGAAATATCGGATTTGCTTCTTTATTATATCTGTTTAGTAGTTGAACATTGACCGGTCTTAACAATTGTACTTACTTGTAGTATGAAAAGTTTTTTTTTATCTAAATTATTAGTAATTTAATCAGAAAAAAGATATATGTGAGGAATTTTATGGCGTGAAACTATATAAATGATAGTTAGTGTTATCCTGGTGTAAAGAATTTAACAATTGTGTTGAAAATGCATTGTAAAATTCCGTACACAACTAATAAAACAAAGAAAAATATTAAGTTATCAAATTTCGACTAATCATTTGCCAAGAGCAGATATTTTACTAGTGAGGAGAAATATTTTTCTCACAACGCTCAAGATATATGAAATTAGCACAAACTAGAGAATATAAGACCTCCGCCACCGATTTTTTTTTAAATAACAGTAACGAAGTTTTCCAACGTCGTAAGCGGAATAAGGGATCCCGTTGACCGCCCTACGTCACGATTCAGGAATTATGCATATTCTATTTATAGGCTATTTATAAACGATACTTAAAATACCACTAAAAATAGAATATTCTCAACATAGAATATTCTCAACATGTAAAACTATCTTAAAAACGATGCGAAATCATTAACACTCAGGTGAATTTACTTTTTTTTTTTTATCACATGAAAAATAGGAAAATGTACAGCATTACAGTAGCATATATCATTGTGCCCTCTTAACAAATACAGATTCCTTTTTAAAATACATTATGGAGTGTGTTTCCGAGCGAGAACTTCTCTATGACCTATTATATCTTTTGTTATTTTTTTCGGGTAATTTATGACAAATAGCGTTTGACGTCTTAGCCGAACAGTTTTATCATTTTCACATAATTCAATTTATTGTCAGCTGGTTCATATTCTGGACGGCAATCTTTGCTCCTTTCTAATAAAGTCCACATAACAAAAGTCCCAACATCAGCTTTCAACATACATGTACTTTTGAGTTAATAATATTTTTATTATCCGCTAAAAAGATTACACGTACTACGGCACGAGAAATTCCTTTACATGAATGTGAGGGGACGGTGGGGGCTGGTCTGGGTTTAAAGAAACGAATTAATCTGGTCCTCATTTTGATAATTAGAAAAATCTAATCTCTACCCTACTTTCATTTTGCCAAATCACTACTTTCACTTTCAATAATAAATTTGTATGCCCCGTTTATGGGCATTTCTAGTCCGTGCATCCGTCCGTCCGTCCGTCTGTCCCGCTTTAGATTAACGTTTTTGGTCGAGGTAGTTTTTGATGAAGTTGAAGTCCAATCAACTCGAAACTTAGTAAATATAGTGCCGATACTATGGACACATTCTTGTTTCCACATGTTTTAAAATATATATACAACTGGTATGACCCCTTAAATAGTAAACATTTCAAAGAAAACAGTAGACAGATTTTAGAGTAGTATAATCGTAGTTTACATGTAGATAAACGCGAAAATTAATTGTCCTCTCTTAGGAGGTATAATTGTTATGTTTCTTGCGATCTAAAAACCATGATATAGAGAACGCACTGATTGACTCATTTATTTTTCATTTTGGTTATCTATCATACGATTGGTTGTACTTGTGCAGGTTTTAAACCGGAAGTCTTATCAATGACTAACATTCAGTCTGTTGACGGAATCAATATCCGGACTCCTTTTTTGTCGTTTTTCTCCAAAAATAACTCAATCTGAATAATCATAAGAATGGATGACAAATGCAACTATGCATGTTACCTATAGAACACAGAGACATGATGATTAATTTATCTTGGAAGGAAGAGAAGCGACACACAAAATAAGGTCTTCTCGTTTAATAGTATAGATTTGTTGAAGCCATAGATTTGTTCAGTTGGAAGTTTACAAATGACCTGGGCCGTGCTATTCGAATTTTATCCTGAGAGTTAGTGAGGGATAAAATTAAAGGACATCAAAGCCCAGACTATTTGGAAATTTCAACCAAGCTATGACTTCCATGAATGTTTTCGATTCTAATAGGAAAATACGGTCATTAAAAAATACTGAACCGAGGGTGGGTATGCCGTGTGTGTGGCTATTCTTTTTGCTCCCTGTTAGATCAATCTTAAACAATATAACTAATCTACAGTTGCATGGGAAATTTCGTTAATAACCGCTAGAATTTTTTTTTAATTCTGAAACCTAACATTTCCCATTTTTAATTTACATGTTTTTTTCTCGTAAGTTATCTTCAAATCCAAAGTTGAAATTTCGTAACAAAGAGCCGTCATGTTGACTTGATGAAATCAGTAAATATGCGAATAATGCAATAGTATAGAAAATAAAACAAGACCTAACTAAAAAAAAATAAGTATATCAACATTAAAAGTGAAAGGCAGCCCCGATGTTCCGACACCTCGTTTGTCCGACACCCCATTGGTCCGACACCCCACTGGTCCGACACCCCATTTCTCCGACACCCCGTTAGTCCGACGCCCCATTGGTCCGACACACCAATAGTCCGACAATACAATTAATCCCGACCAATGGTAGTAAGTTGATAAACAGAAACTTTCTTATTTGTGAACCTAGCGTTAGACCGGGTTTTAGAGAGCAATCAGGGACACATCGACAGTACTATTATGTAAATGTTTATCTTTACGAGGAACAACATAAGATAACTTGCATACCGAAATTGTGAACACACACACTCCATATCAATTTATCAGCTATCCGAACAGAATTGTTTACCCCTCACCCCTCCATTGCGGGAGATGCAAACAACAATCTTCAATTTCAACTCATTTATTGGTAAATGAATTGATTCAATACTGTTGATTAAAGATATACATTCATTGATAAGTTTGACCGAAACCGAAAAGTGTGAGTTAACGTTCTTTCCGTACTTATTTGATTGCTAATTATTGTTTGTCCTATTATATAGATCTATTGTATTTGAAATAAAAGTGAACACAAATACAGGAATTTTGCGACTTAGATCAAGGGGTATCCCTAGAGTATCTATATCAAAGGCAACAAAAAAATCCCTATACATTTATGTTTAGGGGCCAACTGAAACACGCCTTCGGTGCGGGAGTTTCTCGCTGCATTGAAGACCCATAAGTGGCCTTCGGCTGTTGTCTGATTTTTGGTCTGATTGTTGTCTCTTTGACACAAGTCATTCCCCATTTCCATGCTCAATTTGACTATTAAGAAAAATAAAAGTTGTTCAAAACAAAAACTCGCACTCACAACCTGCAATGTAACTAGGTGATCTGGACTGGACGTTTTATGGTATACAAATGTCCGTCTGTCCGTTTGTCAATCTGTCTGTCCGGCGTAAACATGTCGCATCGTAACTTGAGAACGTCTCTTTCAAATTTCATGAAACTTAACATAGTTGTTTCTTATGATGGTCAAACGATCTGTATACTTTTCGATGACAATAAGATTGAAACTTTTTGAATTACGGTACTTTGTAACTTAAACAAGGGTGTATTTTTTCACATGTCGAGCCGTATCTCAAAAGCCATTTATGATTATTGCTTAAAACTTAACATACTTCTTAGTTTTATTAATCTAAAGATCTATATACTTTTTGGTTTTTATTCAAAATTTTATTTAGAAATATTGAGGTTGTTTTTTGAATAAAAAAAAAATGGGGGGAGGGGGGTCACACGTTGTGCCGTATCTCAAACACAATTTATGATTATTGCTAACAACTTTATACATTTCTTATTTATATTAATGTTAAGATCTGTATACTTTTTGGTGATGATTCAAAATTTTATTTTAGAGTTATTGATTATTTTTTTTAAAAGGGGGGTTCTCACATGTCACGCCATATGTATGAAACTATGATTTATGATTATTGCTTAAAGATTCACACACAAAACGACGGACGTTTTATGCGCTCATGGCGCAGCTGTTCCTTAAACAAGTATTGCTGCGCATATATTTACATACGCTGACGTCATCGAATACATATGGAGTTCTTTATCGCTTCATATACCGAGTTGTTTTTGCGGGGTGTAAATTTTCACCGATAGAATAAAACATCCAAATGAAATTCCGCAAGTGAACATACAAAGGTATGGTAAAAGCTATCAATCCTCAAAAATATTAACTTCCAAAATACTTATTCAATGAAAATCGTGAATTGTTACACGCGCGAAAATAACCCGCTTTACGGTATATTAATATAACCAAGGAATTGTATATTTTAAATATACAATTCCTTGACATAACCAATGAAATTTCAAGCGCATATTTGTTTTAATAAAATTGAGAATGGAAATGGGGAATATGTCAAAGAGATAACCACCCAACCAAAGAGTGTACAACATTTCTTTGTCAAAATGTTCAAACTTATTGAGAAATATATAGCAGTAGAAAATCATGCATATCATAGTCATGATAATATAACGCACAACAGCGATCGCAGGTACATAGATACATGGGTCGTCTTATTGGCCATAATGACGTTTTTTTGTTATCAGCCCATATACATAATTTAGTCGTGTGACCGTGACGTCATCAACGTTTTTTCATGGTTTTCAACGGTTTAACATGGAATTTAGAATTTATTTATAAGAAATGACTGTAATATTTTTTTCTGTCTATTCGAAATAACATTAAAAATGTGGTGCACACGGTTAAATAACCCGCTCCGCGCGTTATTTAGTGTGCACCAAATTTTTTATGTTATTTCTTCATAGACAGAAAAAATATTACAGTCATTCCTTAATTATGCTTCACGTTTAAATGTCATATTTTGATTTGCTGATACGAGGGTGTTATTTTTTTTAATGTTACCCGCTCGTCTAGACCAATCAAAAATCGATAACTTAAAGGACAATGAATTGAATTTAATAAAAAATCAACAGAAAACCATATCGCTAAACTTTGTTTTTTCTTATACCCATAACGTTGTTATGTAAGTGACATCATACTAGCGAAACATGTAAGCGAAATCCGAGTATGTTTCCCGGCCATTATTGAAATTCTTGACATTAATATTTACAAGTGGATGTGGCCGGGTACTTGTACATCCCAACAAAAAATAGACACTAGGAACAGATTTGTTAGCATGTTTTTGAGTGTAAATTTTATATATCTTTTAATGTACGAATGCAGTTTACAATTATGTTTTTCAGTATTTCAAGCATTTGCATAGTTATATAATGTCATAATAACATTACCAGTACCAATTTTCCAGCACCAGATGCGCATTTCAACATTACATGTCTCTTCAGTGATGCTCTTGGCCAAAAAACTTGAAATCCAAATTGAAACTTTTAACATTATCTATGTTAAAAGTGTCGGACTAATGAGGTGTCGGACTTTTGGGGTGTCGGACTAATGGGGTGTCGGACTATTGCGGTGTCGGACCAATGGGGTGTCGGACTAAGGGGGTGTCGGACTAAGGGGGTGTCGGAATATCGGGCGACCCCAAGTGAAACAAGGGAATTCCCATTTAAGATTATAAAAAAGTGCCTCAAATATTTCAGAATGGGAGTGAAGAGGATAAAACTCAAAACTCCGAAACAGTGGCTATGGCGTCTCTGCTACCGTACGTCACCGCTGTTTCGGAGTTTTGGCGTCGGCTTTGCTACCTCATCGCTGTTTTGGAGTTTGGTAAAACTCTTCAATCATTCTAGCAAAATTACAAAAACAACACATAAACAGTGCCAAAAATGATTGCATGAAAGAGGGTACGTTCGAAAATACGAGGCAGCTTGCAAAGTGGAGAGGGATTGATATATAAGTGGCAATAACTGTTTCCAAATCCACTATAATTAAATATATTTAATCTGAAAGCGTTCGAAAATAAATGCGTCGAATGAAATTTTCAAAATAATCACGAATGAACGAGATTGGAAAAATTCGTAAGACCAGCACACATTATGTGGGGATGTGTCTTTGAGTTTCCTATAATGTGACAATTTCGGACTTATAATAAACGTAAATATCACGTGAGAATCTTGTATGTGTAAAATACACTTGATATAAATGTTTAACCGGTGCGATGTTCCATACACACGTACAAATAACGTAGTTCTCACGTGATGAGCACTAATTTAACGTTAAACACACGTTGGAAAATAATGCCTATGTATTTCACTAATTATTCCCTCGGGAACAAAACGTCCACCAGCAGTGGTATCGGTCCAGTGGTTGTAAATTATCATTAAAGGTACCAGACTTATAATTGTGTAGACAAGACAGGCGGTTCGTCAACGCATCCCTTGCGTTGTCTTTCCTCAATATTTTATCAACATTTGGCGCACGCTATTTAATGATAAGTAGACATTATGTATCAAAATTAAAAAAATATTCTCATTTTATAACAAGTTATTTATATAAGTATAGTCACTTTAAAATGCACATTATGTATAGAACATGACCTACTAGTAATGATAGGAACATGTGGAGATAGATCTTCTGACCTTCCGGAGCATCTGAGATCAGTGCCCGTTTGTTGGTGGGGTACGTGTTGCTTTAAGTCTTTATTTTTCTATGTTGTGTTTTGTATATTATTGTTTGTCTGGTTGTCTTTTTCTTTTTTAGCCATGTCCTTGTCAGTTTACTTTCGATGTATGAATTTGAATGTCCTTTTGATATCTTTCTCCACAAGAGACCAAAATGACACAGAAATATTTGTTTGTAAAATTCAAAAAGAGTCATTTAACTTTTCTGTACAAAAATAATTATTTTGATTGGATAAATTTCAGATTTCAGATCTATGTTTTTAAAAAATGATAAGTATTTGAACAAGAAAGAAAACATACAGTCGATAATCCTTACCTGTATGCTTCAACGAATTACGTCAAGCCACGTACAAGTGTACTAATAGGTAGGTTATTTCGAGTAATATCAATTTTTTGGAAACCTCTGTCAGCAAAAATCCAATGTCACATTTACATATTTAAAATCTGACGGGTCAACTTTTTAATAAACATTATCATAATATAAAGTAGATGACTATATAAACGATCAATACAGACATAAAACGAATCATTGAGCTAGCTTATATACAAATCGTAATTTTATAACAGAAAAGAAACTGTTGAACTGCAAAGGTGCGATAATGGCAGTCGCTCTAGATCAAATTGGCGTTAAATTTTCATCGATAGGAGTAAAAGCCAACGACATACCTAATCATCCTAAAGCCAGATTAATGTACTATTTAGACTGCATGTGTGACGTTTTAAAGCTGGATCAAACAGAACATAATATTAAAAGATTCACCGATTATAAAAACTACAATTCACTCACCACTGAGGAGACAGCTGCAATGATCCTATTGTGTACTCTGCTGGATCCTGTAACGTTAAACGATGTATGTATTTTCCATGACGAAGACGCATGTGGCAATTTCACAAATGAATTCTTTAAAATTGAGGCAAACCGAACTAGAATTGCTGCGGCACGAACAGTTATGGTTGGGAGCGTTCAAGTAGCCATTCAGAAATTTATGTGTTACAAGATGTCATGGATAGAAAAATTTTATATTGAACCACTAAAACAAATGATTGAAATACTTCAGCAGCAAAACACACGTCAGCAACCGCGGCCGATAACATACTCGCAACCGCGGCAGACGCAACGGCGGCCGACAGCAAACCCAAAACCAGTCTGCTGCTGTTGTATTCAGTAGGATACATGTAAGGACTTATATCAAAAGGAAATCCAGAAATGATTATATTCTTACGTTTAAATTTTGAGATCTATAACAGTATACTTAGTTGATCTGTTCATGTAAAAGCTTGAGTTAGGCATATTGCTGAAATTTTAAAACTTGATTGATCTGTTGTATTATGGTAATATAATTATATGTATAAACGATTTTTTTTATGAAACATTCTTTTATCTTATTGCATTGTTATAGTGTCAGATATCAGAAGTATTTAACGCTTACCAAATTATGCATATTATATCATACGTTTATCGTAATGCTGTGCACTTTTATGAAGAAGAAAAAAGGGTTACAAAATAATTTTCATTAGTTAAAATGCACAAATATTATTAACTTTTCATATTTGTGCAAATAAATAGAGCCACGATTAAGACTTCCTTAATATTATATAGTTACATGTATATAGTTCATACGTTGAAATGAAAATGTAGGCGAAAAGTTTGTTTATATAATTTTTCAAAACTTTTGATATTTCAAGAACGTATATTTCATCTTGCTTTCTCTCAATTTTAAAACAAAAAAGATGATAGTTCAATTTTGGTGCAATTGAATGTCTCTTGGAGTTAAGTAGAACAATATACAATGAAATGACCGTCGGCAGGGAAATCAAAAATGATGTTTGCTGTGAAAAGTAGCAAAGTACTCTTTGGTGTTCAAAATGCCCCACAAATACAACATTAAGATTGGTAACATGCAAAAAAGGAAACATTTTGGAAAAGTAACATGACCACATAGAAATGGATTTAAACAAAAGGCATGTTACTAATAACTTCTTACGTACAAAGGCATGAGATGACTTTGTTAATCTTATAACTATTTGATTACATCACATATAAAAAGAAGATGTGGTACGAGTGCCACTGAAATCGCTCTCCAACAGAGACAACAATGCCAAAGGAATCGACAGAAGCTATAGATCACCGTACGGCCTTCAACAATAAGCCAAGCCCATACTGTATAGTCAGCTACAAAAGGGCCCATAATCACAAATGTAAACAATTCAAAGGAAAAAGAACTAACGACCTAATTAATGTACAAAACATGAACAAAAAACAAACATGTAACAGCAACAAACGACAACCACTAAATTACAGGCTCCTGACCTAGACAGGCACATACATACAGAATGTTGCAGGGTGACATATGTTAGCGGGATCCAAAGCACAACCCTAACCTGGTACAGTGGTGTTATAGTTCAACATAAGAACGAACTTTAAAAATAGTTTGATGGCGGATCGGGAAATTTCACAGTCCCTTGACCGGTATTTTTCGCTAATACCCCTCCATAACGTGATATATCTGTTCAATATGTATAAGGGTATATTCAGTAAAAAAATCTCCCATTGATTTAGTTGCTAATATATGTATGGAATTATACTTATACCTGATTTACCTTTAGAAATTAGAAACTTTCATATATCATTCATAAAAGAACAAATGTAGCCCTATCTTTTTCAACAATAAAAACATAGGGTCATGTGGCATTTTTTTGGCATTCACATGGTCTTGTTTACAAACAATGTAGATTCGCACTGAATTTCTATACTGACCCCCATTACTTTTCAACCCTGTAGTAAACAAAAAAATTACTACATTCAGCATTTTTTTTTCCAACTCTAGTTTTGATCCATCTACCAAAAATATAATTATTACAAACATTATCTACCAATCAGAAGAGCACATACCTTCAGTTTTTTACAGAAAGCTCTCCTCCAAATGGGCGGTCCCTAATGGCGAATATGTATTTACTGAAAACACTATTTAATTTCCATTTAACTTACTGATAACTAAATCAAATACAAAAAAAACACAATATTCAAACACCTATGATTTTGTCGAATTGGTAACATATTAGAATAATTCGGTTTAGAGGATGAATAAGTTAACCAAGATCGTTATAAAATTTTCGGGCACGGAAAACATCTCCGTAAAAATAAGGATGGTTTATCCCGTTTGAAATAATATTTTTTTTAAGGTACCACCGAACTTAAACACCAAATTTCTTTATATTTTTAAACCCAATAAAAATATAAATTGAAGCTTCAATTCTATAATTATGAAAATTTAGGAATTTGACTTCCGTGACCTTCCACATATTGAAATGGTTTCGAATCAATACTTCAATTATGAGCAAGACAATATACGTGACAAAATGACTTTATTAAGTTTGGATTAATTAATTTTAAAGACCATAGTAAGTCTTTTTGTAGACACGCTTGAGATCGGGAACATCCTACTGTAAATATATAAATACCTAACTGACACATCTATAGTGCCTAACACGGTTTTGTTCGGTAAACGATATTGAACTTTAAACGATCGTATTGATGTCCAAAAATAGGCAGATCGGATATATTTAGACTTTATTTGTTGACTTCCTTAGTTTGGGATTAATTGTAACTGTTTCATATCTGTTAAGAATCAGCTTCTCTTATTGAATAACAAGGGGCCACATGACATTCGTTATACTTCAATTATAATTTCTATCGGTTTGTAAAAGAAAAGAAAAAAACCCATGAAAACCAGTCGTTAACAGAGTTTTCCATGTAAATGACTGTAAGAACGTGGTATATCTGTTTAGATATATGTCTCTGTAATAAAACATTTTCCTATTTTCAATTTTATATTGAAGTTGTCGAATTGTTTACCATATGTTTTTGTTAATTATAAAAATATAGAAAATTTTATTTCGTTTTCCTATATTGAAAAATTGTACTTAATCAATGGCAGTTCTTTTTTTTATTATTATTTTGTACATGAATCAGGCCGTTGGGTTTTCACGTTCGAATTGACATTTTTTTTCATATCGTGGCTTCATGTATTACTGGTTGTCACTCTTTTTCATAGAAATCCTACAATTATTCGAGTTCGTTTTGAACAATTTGAAGTTATTAGAATGTTCAAAAACATGGTTCCTGAATGAGATAAACATAATATTTATTGAAGAACAAATCATCATCGTGATACATGGACTGCCCATAGGACAGTTATACTGACTGTGGCAGCTATAATGACCTTGTCTTCGGCTCAGTCATTATCGCCGTCTTATTCAAAACCATGTCATTTGTGCACTCCACATATCATGCTATTGACCAGTTTTTCAAATACTATTATGTAATAGATATATACCAATGAGACTTAACATTCTTTTTGGTAAATATAAACAATTGCGTAGCCGTGCGTAAAATATTTTTTGACAATTCATTTCTGAGAATAACTTTTTTAAAGGAATAAAACGTCTTACTTACTTAGAATTTGTTAACTTTCTTTTTTCCGCAAAAAGCTTTTAAAAATATTTGTCTGCAGTGTATTTGAAAAAGTTTGTAAAAATATAAGACGTTAAAATTCTTATCTTTTACACTTTTAGTTTCATAAATTTTGAGCATGTTCAAAACTCTGAACGGACGCCCAACGGATGAAGTCTCCGTTTAACGTCCGGTAGGCATCCGTTTTAAACGGTACTCGTCCGTTTTGTTTCCGTTTTGTATCCGTAAATTGTCCGTTATACATCCGTTGGAGGTCAGGTAGACCGAATTACCAACTTCTACCGGACGTATAACGGATAAAAAGGATGATGAATGGATATGAAACTGACATGAACGGAACGATGACGGATAAAACGAATACATTTCAATTGAAAATTGCGTTAGAAATGTTAATTAAATATTGGTATGTCAGATTTTTTTTTTAATGTCATGAATGTTTATTATTCATGGTGCATCGTGGAGTAAGAGCACGGCGTCACTACGACGCAGCTCTTTTTAGAAAACTAAACTTAAATGATTCAAATAAAAACCTTCTAGACTGTAAACTATATCAAGTTTCACAGAAATGTATTATTATTTTCGCTTTTAATTTTCCACTTATCTTGTTCATCCGTTTTAACCGGGATGCTTCCGTTTGAGTTCCGTTTTACGCTGTACTCGTCCCATGGATATACACGCAATAGCGGCCAACACAACCAATTCAAATAAGGGCAGCAACCTTCGAATTCACGTTTTTAAAGGTATTTGAATTTGGTGACTATTTCGCTGTTTATGTTCGGAAACATGACTTGAGTAATATTGCTATTGGTAAAGTTTCACATCTAAGAGTATAATACCACGTGGTAGTCCGAGTTGAGCCGTTTATATTTTATCTCATAATATATTACAAGAATATATTTATAAGAAAGGTGTTAGAACTGACTATTAAATACTGTTTAGAGGATTGTGTGATGTTTTTAATTACAAAAGTAACAGCGTAAACAACGTAAAAGGTTTTGCAAATAATATTGTATTATCGAAAGATAGTATTACACATGTAAAGGCAAAAAAAATATTGTATTAAAAGGATATTTTTTAGTTTTTATTAATACATTGTTTTTACGACATCCATAACTTAAGCAACAGTAAATTCATAAAAATTACCATATCATTGATATTTTATGTGAACACAAGAGCTGACTACTGGGCTACTGATTCCCCCGGGGACGAAACGAGCACCAGCAATGGCAGAAAATCCAGTGATTATAAATATTCATTAAAAGTACCCAGCTATTAACGTCTTATGGCAGACGTGCGTTTTGTCTAAGCGTCACTTGAGTTGTCGTTGTCTATCTTCTATTTCGTATGGACATTTGGCGCATGCTAATTGATTAGCAGATACTATCTATATCAATATTGAAAAAAACATTCAAGTTTTAATTATACTAGTAATGATAGGTATATGTGGAGACTGATCTTCTTACCCTTTCGGTTCATCTGAGATCATCCCCAGTTTTTTGTTGAGTTCGTGTTGCTTAGTCTGAAATTGTCTATGTTTTGTTCTGTATGTTATTGTTTGTCTGTATGTCTTTTTCTTTTTTTAGTCATGTCGTTGTCAGTATATTTTTGATTTATAAGTTCGTATGTCTCTCTGGTATCTTTCACCCCTTTTTTAATTTGTAAAACAGGTTACTTTAAATCAATATTTTTTTTATAAACAAATGTAATGTTTAAAGGAATCATTCAATTTTTCTATAAATAAAAAGAATTATTTTGTTTGGATAAATTTCTGATAAAGTCTGTGTTTTGTAAAGATGATAAGTATTTCGAAACGAAAAATATCCTGCAATCTATAATCCTTTCCTGTGTGCTTTAATGAATTAGGTGAAACCACGTACGAACGTACTAATAGGTATCAATTTTTTGGAAACCTCTGTCAGCAAAAACCAATGTCACACTAACATATTTAAAATCTGACGGGTCAACTGTTTAAATGAATGTATATCAAAAGAAGTTGATGACTATATATACGATAGGTTCTTTAAATATAGACATAATACAATTCATTAAGTTAGCTTGTATACTTATCATAATTATATAAACAGAAAAGAAACCATCAAACTGCAAAGGTACGATAATGGCAGTCGCTTCTCTAATTCATATTGAACTTGAATTTTCAAAGACAGGACAGAGAGCCGACGGCATTCCCAATAACCCAAAAGCCAAATTAATGTACTATTTAAAATGCATGTGTTATGTTTTACAGCTAGATCAAACGGAATATGATATTAAAAGATTCACCGATAATAAAAAATATTATTCCCTCTCAAATAAGGAAACAGCTGCAATGGTCTTGTTGTGTACTATGCTGGATCCTGTAACGTTAAACGATGTATGTATTTTCCATGACGAAGACACATGTGGCACTAAAAGAAATCAATTCTTTAAAATTGAGGCAAACCGATTTATAATGCAGCGACACGTTCAGTTGTAATAAATTGTTTTTTTTTCTATTCTATTTTTAGAACTGTGTTATTATAATAATAGAAAAAGGAGAAAAGTATAAAATTTGTCAATTCTATATCTTCACTAGTTCAAAAGTGCATATTTTAGCAGAGCATTAAAAAATGACATTTAAATTAACTTTACATATTGTTCCATCCTAAAAAAAAATTTTAGAAACTTTTACCGTACCAATTTCGAGAAATTTTGATTTAGAATGTCAAGGTCACAGTTCGTAAATGGAGACTTGGTATCCCTGTTCTGATGTTTTTTGGTATAATTTATGTAAATCTTTAGCAAAACTAACCATACTTCACATAATCTTAAAATAAGAATAAACTATGATATTTATGACATGTAAAGGTCAAAAGGTCAAAGGTCAAGGTCATTTTTGGAGCTAAAATCAACAAAAATCTCCTTTTTTGCTAAATTTTCAAAACTGTATCTACCTATTGGTCCCATAATCTTCATAACCTATGTAAATAAAGACCATTTGTTGATATTCAAAAGATCATGGTTTGGTTTCAACCTTAAGGGGTCAAACGTTAAACGATGTATGTATTTTCCATGACGAAGAAGCATGTGGTAATTCCAATAATAAATTCTTTAAAATTGAGGCAAATCGATGTAGAATTGCTGCGACACGGTCAGTAATGGTTGAGAACAATCAAGTAGTCATCATGGAATTCATGTGTTATAGGAAAGAATGGATAGAAAAAAATTATATTGAACCACTAAGACAAATGATTGACATACTTCATCAAGCAAACCGTCAGCAACCGCGGGAGATAACAAACTCGCAACCGCGGCAGATAACAAACTCGCAACCGCGGCAGACAACAAACTCGCAACCGCGGCAGACGACACACTCAAAATCGTCAGAGTGCTGCTGCAGTATTCTGTAGATGTAAAGACTGAAATGAAATGAAAATCCAGGAATGAATATATTCTTATGTTTAAATTTTGAGATCTATAACAGTATACTTAGTTGATCTGTTCATGTAAAAGCTTGAGTTAGGCATATTGCTGAAATTTTAAAACTTGATTGATCTGTTGTATTATGGTAATATATTTATATGTATAAACGATTTTTTTTTTACATTCTTTTGTTTTATTGCATTGTTATAGTTTCAGATATCAGAATTATTTAACGCTCTCCAAATTATGCATACTATATCATACGTTTATCGTAATGCTATGCACTTTTATGAAAAAAAAGGGTTACAAAATAATTTTCATTGGTTAAAATGCACAAATATTATTAACTTTTCATATTTGTGCAAATAAATAGAGCCACGATTAAGACTTCCTTAATATTATATAGTTACATGTATATAGTTCATACGTTGAAATGAAAATGTAGGCGAAAAGTTTGTTTATATATTTTTTCAAAACTTTTGATATTTCAAGAAAGTATATTTCATCTTGCTTTCTCTCAATTTCAAAACAAAAAAGATGGTAGTTCAATGTTGGTGCAATTTTATGTCTCGGACTTAAGTAGAGCAATATACATTATTGTTTAGGGGCTAACTGAAACCCGTTTGCCGTTGCGGAATTTTCTTTCTTTGTTGAAGACCCATTGGTGGCCTTATGTCGATTTCTGTTTTCGAATCCCTTTCTAAGAGCATTTTATACAGTAACCATCAGCCGAAAAGTCAGTGCTAATGGTTTTGAAATATTGATTTTGTTGTTAGGGGACGTTCCTGATAAAGATAGATCCAGTGCATGTATTCGAATAATAATTATAAGTAAAAACGATTATAAAGCGAAAAAGGTAATATTTTTATTTACGAATATTTAAACCAGGGACAGTGATGTTATAGTTCAACATAGGAACGAACTATAAAAATAGTCTGATGGCGGGTCGGGAAATTTCACAGTCCCTTGACCGGTACTTTACGCAAATATTAGAATAATTAAGTGTTTTAAAGGATGAATAAGTTTACCAAGATCGTTATTAAATTTTCGCGCATGAAAAACATCTCCGTAAAAATAAGGATGGTTTATACCGTTTAAAAAAATATTTTTCAGGTACAACCGAACTTAAACACCAAATTTCTTTATATTTTTAAACCCAATAAAATTATAAATTGAAGCTTTGATTCTTTAATTATGATAATTTAGGAATTTGACTCAGACTTCCGTGACCTTCCAAATGTTGAAATAGATTTTCGTAATGCCATGCACTTTTATGAAAAATGGGTTACAAAATAATTTTCATTGGTTAAAATGCACTAATATTATTAACTTTTCATATTTGTGCAAATAAATAGAGCCACGATTAAGACTTCCTTACTACTACATACATGTATATAGTATACGTTGAAATGAAAATGTAGACGAAGAGTTTGTTTATATAATTTTAGATATTCCAAGAAAGTATATTTCATCTAACTTTCTCTCAATTTCAAAACAAAAAAGATGGTAGTTCAATTTTGGTGCAATTTTATGTCTCGGACTTACGTAGAACAATATATACATTATTGTTTAAGGGTTTACTGAAACCCGTTTGCCGTTGCGGAACTTTCTTTCTTCGTTGAAGACCCACTGGTTGCCTTGTGTCGATTTCTGTTTTCGAATCACTTTTTAAGAGCATTTTATACAGTAACCATCAGCCGAGAAGTCAATGTTAATGGTTCTGAAATATTCATTTTGTTGTTAGGGGACGTTCCTGATAAAGATAGATCCAGTGCATGTATTCGAATAATAATTATAAGTAAAAACGATTGCAAAGCGAAAAAGGTCATATTTTTTTTTTTAGTCTGATGGCGGATCGGGAAATTTCACAGTCCCTTGACCGGTACTTTTCGCAAATACCCCTCCATAACATGATTTATCTTACCTCCTATTCATTTCCAGGAACATGATTGGTTAAAAGCGTCTGCAAGCAAACCGTGTATATTTGATATTAGGTTAGTAGGGAGGCGGGGCTTATCTCATACACGGTTTGTAGTGGAGTTACGTCCCATTATTTTCCATATTAGGTTAGAAGGGGCGGGGCTTATTTCATACACGGTTAGTAATAGTTTTATGTCCCTTTATAAAAACAAAACGGTACTGAGAAAAAATCTTAAAAGTTTCAACAGACGAAGAAATTGATGAATAAGATTGAAATAAATTTGATTTAGTTTAACTTACTGATAACTAAATCAATTCTAATACAACAAAAAATATATTCAAACATCTATGATTTTGTCGAATTGGTATCATATTAGAATAATTCAGTTTTTTTAAAGGATGAATAAGTTTACCAAGATCGTTATTAAATTTTCGGGCGCGGAAAACATCTCCGTAAAATAAGGATGGTTTATACCGTTTAAAAAATAAGTATTTTTCAGGTACAACCGAACTTAAACACCAAATTTCTTTATATTTTTAAACCCAATAAAATTATAGTTTGAAGCTTCAATTCCTTATTTATGATAATTTAGGAATTCGACTCGGACTTCCGTGACCATCCAAATGTTGAAATAGTTTCGAATGAATACTTCAATTATGAGCAAGACAATATACATGTACGTGTCAAAATGACTTTATTACGTTTGGATTAATTAATTTTAAAGACCATAGTAAGTCTTTTGTAGACACGCTGGAGATCGGGAATATCCCAGTGTAAATAAATAAATACTTAACTGACACATCCATAGTGCCTAACACGATTTTGTTCGGTAGACGATTTTTACCTTTAAACGATCGTATTGGTGTCCAAAAATAGGCAGATCGGATATATTTCTCTTATTGGATAACAAGGGGTCACATGACATTCTTTATTCTTCAGTTATAATTTATATCGGTCTATAACAGAAGAAAAAAAACGAACGACAGAGTTTTACATATTAATGATTGAAGGGGCGTGGTTTATCTGTCAGATATATGTCTCTGTAATAAAACATTTTCCCATTTTCAATTTTATATTGAAGTTGTCGAATTGTTTACCATCTGTTTTTATTAATTATAGAAATAAAGAAAACTTTATTTCGTATTCATATATTAAAAAAAATGCACTTAAATCAATGGCAGTTCTTTTTTCATTATTTTGTACATGAATTAGGCCGTTGGGTTTTCTCGTTCGAATTGATACATTTTCCCATATCATGGCTACATGTTATACTATGACTGGTTGTCACTCTTTCTCATAGAAATCATAAAATTTCTCTAGTTCGTTTTGACCAATTGGAATTTATAAGAATGTTTACAAACATGGTTCCCCAATGAGATAAACATCATATTTATTGAAGAACAATTCGTTATCGTGATACATGGACTGTCCAAAGGACAGTGATACTTACTGCGGCAGCTATAATGACCTTGTCTTTGGCTCAGTCATTATCGCTGTCTTATTCTAAACCATGTCCTTTGGGCAGTCCATATATCACGCTATTGACTTTTTCAATTACTATTGTGCAATAAATATATTCCAATGAGACTGAACATTCTTATTTTGTAAAGATAAAGAAAAAATTTACGTTGCATAGCCGTGCAAACAAATATTTTTTGGCAATTACTTTCTGGGAATATTTTTTGTAAAGGAATAAAACGTCTTATATGTAAACTTTCTTTTTTTTTCCACAAAAGGCTTTTAAAAATATTTGTCGACAGTGTGTATTTGAAAATTTTGTAAAAATATGAGACGTTAAAATTCTTATTTTTTACACTTTAAGTTTCATTGATAAAACATGATATGGACTCACCCAGTTGGATAATTTTTTAGCATGTTCACAACTTTGAACGTTCGCCCAATGGATGAAGTCTCCGTTTAACATCCGATAGTCATTCGTTTTAAACGGTACTCGTCCGTTTCGTTTCCATTTTGCACCCGTAACTTGTCCGTTATACATCCGTTGGTGGTCCGGTAGACCAAATTACCAACAGACTTCTAGCGGACGTATAACGGACGTATAACGGACGTATAACGGATAAAAAAGATAATGAATGGATACAAAACTGACATGAACGGAAGAATAACGGACAAAACGGATACGTTCTGAATGTAAAACGAATAATATTCAATTGAGAATTGCATTAGAAATGTCAATTAAAAATAGGTATGTCAGATTGTTTTAATGTCATGAATGTTAGTATTCATGGTTGATCGTGGAGTAAGAGCACGGCGTCACTACCATGATGCAAATATAAACCTTCTAGACTCTAAACAAAAACTAGTTTCACGGAAACGTTTTAATTATTTCAAGGGTACATGTATGTGATTTACATGTTTTATCATTTTCACTTTTATTTTTCCGCTTATCTTGTTGATCCGTTTTAACCAGGATGCTTCCGATAGGGGTCCGTTTTATGCGGTACTCGTCCGTTGTATGTAAGTTCGACATCCGTTCTGTCTGGAACGTTTGCGTTTTTCATACGTTGCATATCCAGTTTGTGTCAGTTACCCATTCGTTTCGCGTCCGTTTTATTTGGTCAGTACACCAAGGGACTCCCTTTTGATAACAGTTTTGACAACGGAAAACTGTTTTCATCCGTTTGGCGTCCGTTCGGGCTTATCCCGTAAGGTATGACCACAGCTTAAAATTTTAAGCTTCATTCTTGTTTGATAAGTTATAATGGCAGCAGTTACACATATCCGGATAGCATTCTGTCCGGTGTCAAATACTAATAAATGTAGATTTTACACGTTTATACACGCAATAGCGGCCAATGCAACCTATTCAAATATGGGAAGCAACCTTCGAATTCACGTTTTTAAAGGCATTTGAATTTGGTGAGTATTTCGCTGTCTATTTTCGGAAAAATGACTTGAATAATATTGTCATTTGTAAAGTTTTACATATTAATGTATAATTCCACGTGGTAGTCCCATTTGAGTCGTTTATATCTTATCTCGTAATATAGTAAAGCATGTATAAGAAAGGTGTTAGAACTGACTATTAAATTCTGTTTAGAGGATGTTTTTAATTACAAAGTACCAACGTAAAAGGTTTTCCAAATAATCTTGTATTGTCAAAAGATAGTATTACACACGTAAAGGCAAAACTAAAAAAAACAATTGTATAAAAAGGATATTTTTTTAGTTTAAATTAATACATTTTTTTTACGACATCCATAACTTTAAAAGCAACAGTAAATTCATAAAAGTTACCATATCATTGATATTTTATGTGAACACAAGAGCTGATTACTGGGCTACTGATTCCCCCGGGGACGAAACGAGCACCAGCAATGGCATAGATCCAGTCATTATAAATATTCATTTATAGTACCAAGCTCTTAACGTCTTATGCCAGACGTGCGTTTTGTCTACACGTCACTTGAATTGTCTATCTACTATTTCTTATGGACATTAGGCGCATGCTAATTGATTAGCAGATACTATCTATATCAAAATTGAAAAAAAAACATTCAAGTTTTAATCATACTAGTAATGATAGGTATATGTGGAGACTGATCTCCTTACCCTTTCGGTTCATCTGATATCATCCCCTGTTTTTTGTTGAGTTCGTGTTGCTTAGTCTGAAATTGTCTATGTTTTGTTCTGTATGTTATTGTTTGTCTGTATGTCTTTTTCTTTTTTTAGTCATGTCGTTGTCAGTATATTTTTGATTTATAAGTTCGTATGTCTCTCTGGTATCTTTCACCCCTTTTTTAATTTGTAAAACAGGTTACTTTAAATCAATATTTTTTTTATAAACAAATGTAATGTTTAAAGGAATCATTCAATTTTTCTATAAATAAAAAGAATTATTTTGTTTGGATAAATTTCTGATAAAGTCTGTGTTTTTTAAAGATGATAATTATTTCGAAACGAAAAATATCCTGCAATCTATAATCCTTTCCTGTGTGCTTCAATGAATTAATTGAAACCACGTACGAACGTACTAACAGGTATCATTTTTTTGGAAACCTCTGTCAGCAAAAACAAATGCCACACTAACATATTTAAAATCTGACGGGTCAACTGTTTAAATGAATATATATCAAAAGAAGTTGATGACTATATATACGATAGGTTTTTTAAATATAGACATAATACAATTCATTGAGTTAGCTTGTATACTTATCATAATTATATCAACAGAAAACAAACCATCGAACTGCAAAGGAACGATAATGGCAGTCGCCTCTCTAAATCATATTGAACTTGAATATTCAAAGACAGGACAGAGAGCCGACGGCATTCCCAATAACCCAAAAGCCAAATTAATGTACTATTTAAAATCCATGTGTCATATTTTACAGCTAGATCAAACGGAACATGATATTAAAAGATTCACCGATTTAAAAAATACTATTCCCTCCCAAATGAGGAGACAGGTGCAATGGTCTTATTGTGTACTATGCTGGATCCTGTAACGATAAACAATGTATGTATTTTCCATGACAAAGAAGCATGTGGCACTATAAGAAATCAATTCTTTAAAATTGATGCAAACCGATTTATAATTGCAGCGACACGGTCAGTAATGGTTGGGAACGTTCAAGTAGCCATCAAGGAATTCATGTGTCATAAGATGGAATGGATAGAAGAAAATTATATCAAACCCTTAACACAAATGATTGATAAAATTGAGAGAGAAAACCGTCAGCCACAGCGGCAACTCTTATCAACGAAATGAGCCAGTATACCATTCACCACAAGAGCTACTTTCAGCTCCAAACTATACTCCCAGGTTTATAAAAAAATCGGTGCTGCTGCAGCTGTAGTATTCTGTAAAATATATGTAAAGACTATCTGTCATCAGCGGAGTAAAGAGATGATTCTATATTTTTTTTTTTAAACATAGTGATTTGAAATAGTTTACTTATATTGGTTTGAAATAGTTTACTTATATTGACTTGATATATAGTGAGTTATATTGATTTGAAATAGTAAACTCTTCGGGATTTGAACTATTTAGCTTATAGTGATTTGAAATAGTTTACTTATAGGGATGTGAGATAGATTAATACTTATATGGACTTGATTTAAAGTAAATTATATGGATTTGATATAGTTTGAAATAATTTATTTACTTCCTGGTGAGGTACATTAGAAATGTGGCTGTTTTATTTGATGCATTATTGTTATATAAATAAATTATAATTTTTTTTTTATTAAACATCCTTTTATTATTATTTTTTAATATTTCCAAATTATTTAACGTTTTCAAGATGATGCATCCTATCTTTTGTTTTGCATTAATTGGACTTGTGCATTTTTTTTATATATTACATAAGGAATACAAAATACTTTTTATTTGTTTTAATGCAACACATTCTTAACTTTATATGATAGTTTAAATTGAAAGAACCACGATTCTGTAGTCTTGCTTGCATATAAAAATGCAAGCGATCATTTAAATAAAAATATAGGCGAAGAGTTAAGGATGAACACTACATCTAATTGTAAGCTCACCTGAACCGATGGGCCAAGTGAGCTTTTATCATCACTTTGCGTCCGTCGTCGTCAGTTTTACAAAAAATCTTCTCCTCTGAAACTACTGGGCCAAATTGAACCAAACTTGGCCACAGTCATCATTGGGGTATCTAGATAAAAAAACAAATGTGTCCGGTGGTCTGGCCAATAAACCAAGATGGCCGCCATGGCTATAAATAGAACATAGGGGTCAAATGTAGATTTTGGTTTATATCTCTGAAACCAACGCATTTAGAGCAAATCTGACAGGGTAAATTCAGGTCAAGATCTATATGCTCTGCAATTTTCAGATGAATCAGAGAACCCGTTGTTGGGTTGCTGCTTCTAAATTGGTAATTTTAAGAAAATTTTGCCTTTTTTGGGTTATTATCTTGAATATTATTGTAGATAGAGATAAACTGTAAACAGCAATACGGTTCAGCAAAGTAAGATCTACAAATAAGTCAAATGACCAGAATTGTCAGTTGACCCCTTCAGGAGTTACTGCCCATTACAGTCAATTTTACCATTTTTTCTTTATTTTTTATAATATTTTACAAAAATCTTCTCGTCTGAAACTACTAAGACAAAATGTAACCAAACCTGCCTGCCCGCGAACCAAGATGGCAGACATGGCTAAAAATAGTAAATAGGGTAAAATGCAGTTTTTGGTTTATATCTCTGAAACTGAAGCGCTTAGAGCAAATCTGACTGGTGGCAAAAATGTTCATCAGATTAAGATATATCTGCCCTGAAATTTTTAGACAAATCCGACAACCAGCTGTTGGGTTGCTGACCCTGAGTTAGTAATTTTATTGTAATTTTGCAGTTTTTAGCTTTCCTGGCCCGACGAGCCAAGTGAGCTTATCTCATCACTTGGCGTCCGTTGTCTGTCGTCCGTCGTCGTCGTCGTTAACTTTTTAAATTTTGAACTTCTTCTAGAGAACCACTGAATGGAATAAAACCAAACATGGCATGAATGTTCCTTATCAGGTGCTGACCAAGTGTTGTTACTTTGTAACCGATCCATCATCCAAGACGGCCGTCAGCAGGGGACTAAATTTAACATAGGACCCTATGGAAAGTACATACAGATGTCTTCTTTTAGAGAACCACTGAATGGAATGAAACCAAACATAACATGAATGTTCCTTATGAGGTGCTGACCAAGTGTTGTTACTTTGTAGCCGATCCATCTTCCAATATGACAGCCAGCGGGGGACTAAGTTTAACACAGGGAAATACATACAAATGTCTTCCTTTAGAGAACCCCTGAATTGAATGCAATATAAAACCAAATTTGACCTCAATCATTATTTAAGTACCTGTTATGATTTTTATCTTTTTCAAAAACCCAAGTAGAGTCAAGTGAGCGACACAGGCTCTTGAGAGCCTCTAGTTTGCTATTATCTTATATATTATTATAGTATCTAGTGATATCTTATACTATAAATTATGATTTTAACCTTATTTTACATGATTTCCAAATCATCAGTAAATGCAGGTGAGCGACAAAGGCTCGTTAGAGCCTCTAGTAATTTCATTTTTATAACTTTTAATTAAAATTCAGTTTTGGTTCATTTGTATGTATCGGCGTTTAGTGTGGCGTCCATGTCGCTGAACTAGACAAATATATATTATTGTTTAGGGGTCCACCGAAACCCGCCTCCTGGTGTAACAGGTATTTTCTCGCTGCGTTGAAGACCCTTTGGTGGCTTTGTGATGTTTTCTATTCTCGGTCATGTTGTTGTCTCTTTCTCACATTCCCCGTTGTCATTCTCTATAATTCTACTATATTTTGATAAACTTCACTAAAATGTTCAATAATAAGAATATGTAATTGCAGTTTTGTGTATTCGTGTCAGAATTTATATAAATACACTGCTGGCAAACGGATATACATAACAATTTACCAGCGTACAATGTAGCTAATTTAAACGTTGTTTTGTGGAGCGTTTCAAGAAAATCAACTCTGCGACGGCGATTGCAACGTCACAACATGGTTAACGCGGAAAAGGGGGATTATTATGAGTATTTCATCTGTTTGTTGACTCAAAACAACTATTGAAAGCTGATTCAAGTACATGTATTATAATCTGGCTCTGTGCAGACACATTATGAGACAAACGTAGTTGAGTATTTGAATCTTTCTTCATTGGGCATGTTAAATGCTTTGTTTTATTGATTAGTGTTTAACGCCACTTTCAACTCTTTTTTTTTCGTGGCATAGTTGATTTTTATTGGTAGGGAAAGCCGAAGTGCCCGAAAAGGGCCACCGACCTTCGATAGAAAATTTGCCTATCCTTGTCAATAACGAATGGAGTCGAGAGCATCTGCCTCGTACGGGGTTCGAACTCACAACCTCAGTGTTGACTAACTAATGACATAGTAATTCGTCTACAAGTACATTTTTTCTCTGAACTACTCGGCCACAGAGGTTCCAATGTATAACGCTTTTAAAAAAGTAAAATCACAAAAATAAGGAACTCCGAGGAAAATTAAATCAGAAAGTCAATAATCACATGGCGGGACAAATGACATAAAACATCAGAAACGAATGGACAACAACTGTCGTATTCCTGACTTGGTACAGGCATTTGCCAATGTAGAAAATGGTGGATTGAACCTGGTTTTATAGCGCTAAACCTCTCACTTTATACCACAGTCTCATCAAATTCCATTATATTTACAAAGATGCGTGAAGTAATCAGACATTATGAATAAAACAGTCGTAATATGGGTACAGCAGTCATCACTGTGTTACAATCTTAAAAGGAACAATTTTACAAAAGAACCCAAAAGCATGCATCTATTAAATTAAAAACACATTCATTGCTTCGTTGAAATGAATGTATTAACATTACAAATTTAGAATCAAACAAAGTATGTTGCTAATAACTTAACATGTACAAGTGATTTTATTATTAAATATATAACAATAAGGGAGCTACAATTTGATTTATAGGGGTGTAGAATGAAATTTAAAAAAATGGCAGGACAGGAGTTTTTAGCAAATGAAAAGGCAGGATGACAATTTATGTAAAAAAAAACTCAGGATAAACTAATAAAAAAGGCACGACCAAATAGACAGAAAAATGAAAAGGCAATACAGAGAGAACAACTAAAAAACGCAGGACAAATTTGTTCATCCTTGCCCACCCATAAAAATCAAACGGTAGCTCCCTAAACATCACATGTAGGTTAAATTAGAATCCGTAGTTTTGATTGGCTGACAACATTTGTTTGAGAATTGAATGCTTCTTTTTGTAACTTCAATGGAGTGTAAAAGCGTTGACCGAAGTACATTTTGTATGAATCGCGGAAGCGCTTCATTCTAAAAATGTGCGCACGGTCAACGCTTTTACAACCCTATGAAATTACAAAAAGAAGCATTCAATACTTATAATTACATTTTTTAGCTATGATCATGAAAACACGAATTTTATAATCGTTTTATTTAATTCACCTGTGCACTTTATTTTGGGACCACCTGTTATCATATATGAAAAGTTTTATTGAGTTATGCAATTGCTTAAGGATTAACACGTGATGTGAGTGAGCCAATCAGAATAAAGTCTCATAATGAAACATGCAACTTATGTTATTATTTCCGTATAAAATACAACAGCTCGGTACAAGGCATAGAAAAACGAACGAACAGCTTGATATATACCTCTTAATTTCTAGTGTATAGCATTATAATGAATTGAATGGTTCTTTTTTATTATGTTATTGAGTTGTAAAATTATATAATTATGATAATTAAGGAATTTGACTTCCGTGACCTTTCAAATGTTGTGATGGTTTCGAATCAATACTACAATTATGATCATTATAATGGATGTGACCGAATGACTTCATTCCGTTTGGATTTATTAACTTTAAATACCAAAGGAAGTCTTTTTTGGATACGCTTGAGGTCGGGAATTTACCAACGTTACAAATTTTAAAATATCTTAATGGACACATCTAGGTTAAATTGATCGCCCATATTACAATATTTGTATTGCCTGTTTGTACAGAGAATAAATACATTCTAGTATATTATGTATATTAGTAGTTAGATGGTGTGTTAGTGACCTAATACCATATATATTGGGTCAGTAAGTTCCATATGAGATGAGCGCGAAGCTCTTCCCATATGGAACTTACTGACCCCATATATCGCGAAGCTCATCCCATGTGGATCTTACTGACCCCATATATATCGTATTAGGTCACCAGCACACCGTGTAACAAATTTATCTTCCCGACTATCATGTGGTCTATCAATGTGATCAAGTCTTCAATACTTAGTATTAAGATCCTACTTCCATTTGTCTATATAGAAACCAAATGCAAACAATAGCAATAACAACTTGTTAGCTTTAATCATGTTTTATGAACCTATTTCAAGCTTTCATCATCAATTTCTTCGTCTGTTGAATCCTTTCAGATATTTCACCAACATCGTGTTGTTTTTATGAAGAGTTGTGGCATCTTTTTTGTTTTGAAAGGGAAGTAATTACTTACCTACCCCATATGGTAACTAACCATGTATGGTTCTAAACCCATATTTTGTAGGACACCCTATATCATATACATAGTCACCAGTTTTTCCAGCTAAGCTTATAATAATACCCTCAGAATTAAGCTTCTTTCAGCTAAGCTTAGTACAGTAATACCCTTCGGGACTAACATCATACCAGCTACATTGTATGCTTATAGTATTACCCCCAGGGACTACCAACCTACCAAGAGCGTTAGCAATCCATCGCCAGAAAATGAAAATAACATTTAATAATATGTCGCACTGGAATAACGTTTAATTTTTACGTATTTACACACATTATTCGGTTGAATAGATATTTACTCTCTCGATAATTGTTTGCAGCTATTTTTATGCCTATTCAACCATAGAGACTGCTACATAGAACTGAAATTGTATGTTGCAAACATCATGCTGATAAAATAAACGGAAATTATTATTTGCATTCAGTATTAAAAATTTGAAGAAAAGACAAAAATGCAAGACATAATTATTGCAATTTCAGGATAATCTGCAGATTGATATATCAAATACATGTATATGAATGCAGGGTCTTATTTTATTTGTTATTCTCATCCGTGTTTGTCTAATGCTTAGTTCGTTTCTCTGTGTGTTACATTTTAATGTTGTGTCGTCGTTCTCCTCTTATATCTAATGCGTTTCCCTAAGATTTAGTTTGTAACCCGGATTTGTTTCTTTCTATCGATTTATGAGTTTTGAACAACAGTATACAACTGTTGTCTTTACTTTTCTTATCAATGCGATACTCACATAGCCGCATTACTCTTCACAATAATAAATCCTTGCAGTAAAGTACCTCTTCCGTGATCACATGAGTTGGGGTTACTTTTTTTTTTCTCTCTTTTATAGTGTTCAGGATCATTCAATGTTCGCTCGTGATGCAGGTTTGGAAACCAATAATAACGTTACAGTTTACTCCGAAAATATAACTTAGATTCCTGACCCTCGTAAGGATTACTTTACTGTAACCTTTATGTCTTGGGAGTGTTTGTAGTCCGGGTAACAATTTATTCGGGTTTCGATATACATAAAAAATTAAGACAATCAAATTTTGATTTTTGTGTTATTGATAAACAAAGAAATATTCAAATCAAACATTTATTTATATAAATTGCATTTTAACTTTCGAGATTTCTTTATCAAGTATAAACCTCCATCTCACATAGGGATAAATACTCTGGAAACCATCCTATCATGATCTGTGCACGGACAAATCGTCCAATTGTATTCTCCTGACATAAAACATCCACGCTTTCTCCCGTTACACCAGGTCCCTCGAAGGTTCCACAGATACCAGGAAATGATATACCGTCTTGGCCAGCTCTCACTTCAACGTCATGCAATCTCTCACCTACAAATAAAAATAATTTAAATATATATTGATTTTAATGACATATAGATCCTACGGAAACCGGTGTCAGGGTGAAGTGAAATTTCAAGTCGTTATAACGACTAAACTTACTTGTTATACATGTAACGACTAAGCTAACTTACTATAACGACTAAAGCTAGGTTCACACTGCCAATCAGATCAACTCGATGATCCCGATTGTCCAAAATTCCACAACCAAGCTCAACCAAATTCTTGATCGAGTCTGTTTACGACTTCTACCCGACCGCCATCCGACTTTACACGACTTTAACCCGACCATTCACACCTCCATCACGACTTCATCCCGACAACAAAATGAATACTTATTCGATAATTCCGATCAATTCACGTTCTTTACACGATCTTTACTCGACTGTCTAGACCAAATCAACTATTCACGATCTCAGTCTGATCTCGACCAGACCAGATCGTATATGGGTCGTAGGGATAATCGGGACTTGGTCGGGTATGGACAATTTTAGTATAAAAACGTCCGAAATTTGTATTCCCCTCCGCTTCGAAGTGGGCATTAAGTGTAACCCTTGTCCGTACGTGCGTCCCAATAATATCAGTTTCTGTTCTCTAATTTTATTTTGCCTCAACCAAATTTTATGAAACGCCGTATACACAATGCTTATTACCACAAAACACAGATCAAATGCGAATTTGGGTTGCCGTTCTTTCGTAATGACCCTTTATAATGTTATATATGCTAGCTGGACACATTCTCCGTTTATTTGGTTATATTCAGTAGAAGGTCCGAGTAAAATCATACATTTAAAATATCTACATAGAAATAAAGCAGTTAGATTTGTGGGCAAGGTGGTAAGAGCTCAAAGAGACAGGTTAATAGTAATGACGGAGATTGAAGAGTGGGTAGAAGATGGTGTAGACAGCAACGGGCGCCGATAAATCTAGGTGAGGTAGTGGCTGACACAATGACCACTGTGTGGGCAGTATGCGAGACTTGCACTAACTCAACAAACAGGAACCCAATGCTTACAAAAACTTCCTCATAGTGGACACTGACATGTAATGTAGTTTTCTTGCTATTTTTTTTTTTAATGACACCACAAAATGAGATTTGTCTGTGGATTAGTACTAATGATAGATAGCAATATACATAAACTTTACCACCCCCTTGTCCTTGCTATCTTACAAATACCGTTTGTGTCATATACTCTGCATAAGTGTGTAAGAAGTATTTTTCATAGATTTGATATCCAGTTGTTAAAGGGTTAAAGATATTTATTTTCTTTTTGCTGTATGGCAACAACCTGTATGTATTTGCTAAACAATATTGCAAAAGAGGGCAAAGATGACACATATTTCCGCAAAATTTTACCAAAAGTAGAATATCAATCCCCTGGAGTGATACCTTTTCTGAAACTGTTTACAACTTTACATACATCTATCAAGAGATCAAGAGTGCATTTCTTTCTAACCAAAGTTTGGTAAACGTTGTGTGCCGTTTGTTGTAGTTTGTTACGCGTTAGAGAAGTAGAAACAAATGCATCGTTTAAAGACCCCGATTGAACTGTCAAAAACACATGCACATTCTGTTGTTATTTGAACTTATTACGCGGGGGAAATAGCCTCCATAGAAATAGACACAGAGGACATCGCTCCTCTGTGGATATTTAATTTTATTGGCAGTTCTTCATCTGAATCAGGTGACTGTATGAAGATAGTGATGATAAAGCCGTTTTTTCTTTTAACAGAGGTGTGTTCTTGCTTGTCGTAACTCAAATTATTGTCTAAAATTACTCAAATATTCTTTCATAGCTGTTATTTTAATGAAAAAAGGAGGGTGGTACCTAAATGTGAGTAATTTTAGACATTGTTTTGTATTATTACAAGCGAGAACACGTTTAGATAATTGATTTAATCAAGGATTTGTATAGTAGGAAGGATTGGAATCTCGCGCTTTATCGTAATCTCTTCCGCGGCGAGACTTCGGTACTCGCCACTATTACTACTACTACTACTCGTCACTTACGATATCGGAACGTGATTTTTTGTACACATGCATCGAGTTGTGTTCTTATTTTTGTCACGTATAGACAATGTTGTAATGGTTAAGGACTTTATTCATTCTTAAACGTAATAACTATTGATTTTCACTCAAGTTTCAATTGACGAAAAAGCATAATGTAACTGTTTTATTTGATGGACAGTGTAATGCAATGTGAATAACGGCAGTTGACAATGTGTTTGTATGTTAATTTCTGTAATTTTTTATTTTCAGTCAATTGTCAAAGAAATTTAAAAAAATCTTATTCTTGTAAATTATGTCATTATAGTTATATGCGAATTTGCATCTTCGGAAACTCTTTCAAAAACTTTCAATCTCGGGAAACAGGTGCAAAACATTTTTTTGTGGCATAAAAGAACTGACAACAAATTTCAGGACGAATTACTGCATTGAGTTTTATATACATAGTGGCTAGTCATATTATCATAAGTTTGGAACAAGAACTGTTACAGAGGGAGCCCACTGGTAAACCCTATAAAACTGCCTCTGCATGTTACTGTAGCAGGTTTCAATCATCATAAACATATATAGGCATAAAAGAAACGTTAGCCAGTGTGTTATAAATTATCAATGCAAGCAAATTTTTTAATTGTACTAATAACATAACATCTTTAAATGCACTTTTGTTTCTTATCAGAGCACTTTCATCAATTTGTGCATGAATTTGATAGGGCAATTTTATAGTGTCAGCTCTCTGTCATACATGTACATGTCATACATGTATAACGGCCTCTCAAGTAGTCAGTCATGGAATTATTCCTGGTTATGTATTATTCACGTATAATACAGAAATTAACTTGAAAAGAGCTACTTGTCATATATCAAAGAAGACTATGTTTTTCTGATTGTACATTGGTACACTTTCATATGAGGTACGCAACAGCAGTTTACATCAAGTATTAAAACAAAAGTAATACTTTTCTGTTTGTAACTTTCATGCTTGGTAGGTCTAAACTGTAGTGTATATAGATATTTATCAATAAATGTCTTTGTAAACATAACTAAAATGTTTCTTGTCTAACAGAAGATACTTTTTGTACAATTTTGCCTTGTATTGACTTTATAGCGCACAGTTACTAATATGCATGTACAACACTGACTTTTGTCTATCAAGGAAAGATTGAATAATTGCTTACCGGTACTTCAACATCATTTGAACTTTGGTGAACTGAGCTGTGTCATACGATTGACAATCATACCACATCTCTTTACTCTTAGGTCTTAACTTCAAATTTGGTATAAAAACTATTTTTACAATAAATGTCTTTGTTAAGACGTACATGATAACTATAAAATGGTTATTGTCTAACAGAAGATACTTTTTGTACAATTTTGCCTTGTACATGTATTGATTATATAGCTCATAATTACGAATATACTGTATAATACATGTAAAACAATTTTTGTCTATCAAGATAAGAAATAACAATAGATTGAATAATTGCTTACATCAACATCATTTGTTTCTTTGGTGAACTGAGCGGTCTCATTCTATTGGCAATCATACCACATCCCGCATCTCTTAACTCTTATGTCTTAACTTCAAATTTGGTATAAAAACAATTTTTTGTGCATGTATTATGTATGGGCTGTTGGTTTCATGTGATAATATTTATCGACCTGCTATGCTGCATGGGTTTTGTTGATGGTGATTGACATACATTCATTGATTCAATCATTGTACATGTAGACTAGTTTTTAAAATCTTCATTTGATATTGAATGGATAGTTGTCTCATTTCAATCATATCCCATGTCTCCTTGCTTATTTTACTACACATACATGTACATCGTCAATATACACTCAACACCAAGCAGATTTGAAGTATTAAATGAATCTGGCATGTAATGGAATTTAAAAGAAGATGTTCAATGATTTATTTTTATATTAAATATAGAAATAATCCAATTTAACCCGGGTATCACATGATCATCTATCAAGTCACTATCAAAGTTCCCTACACACAAAGCGTAGCTTTCAAGTTTAGGTAGAAGAGATTAAATGTTAATGATCCAATGAAACATTGTTGGTATATCCTCCATAAATGATATTCAGAGGAACGTTCTGGTCAAAAGTGGCATTCAGTTGTACACTAGTATTTTTATTTCTATTTGAAGGCATGCCATATACATCATGTATATATGTTAGTCCACATGATTAGTGCATGAATGGCCAACTGCTGTTTGCACACAACTGCTTAGACTTTTTTGGGGACTTGAATCCTTGTGCCTAGACTTTTCTTCTTAACATTCACCAGTTTGAGCATTTTGGAAAATACTGAAAAAAGGTGTAATATAGTTACATGTGGCAATAATAATACAATATCATATGGCTTAAACAATTCCAATATCAAATATGTCCTTAACAATAGCAATACTACCTCAAGATCTCTGCTCGAACAATTATATTTGCAAAATTTATGTTAGATTTCTATGGGTTTATGCAAATTCAGGAATAATTTATATTTGTGACAATGTTTCTATTGTTTTAAAATAAAATATTTTGCAATATTGTAGGATCAAAAGATGTCGCAAAGAAACAAAAAATCAAAAATAACAATAAAAGGAATAAATGTTAGATATTTTGGATAACAGAATATCCTTTATATATTATATATATATATATAAAACTCTAACTGGACTTGACTGAAGTATAGTTTAGAGCAGTTCGGTCTAGAAAAGATAAAGCTCAGGTACATTTGTAATGCACAGGTTTAAAAAAATTATGACGTCTTCCTATTTTAATTATTTGCTTTGACGCCGTTGCAGGAAAAAATCTTGCAAGGCTATTTTGATTTTTGCTTTGACACCGTTGCAGGAAAACATCTTTCATTGTTGGATTTGAAGTTGTTGCAGGAAAACATTATTTAGCCTAGCAAAATGCCATAATTAACAGGCATAATAATTAATTGGACTTAAATTTGTAATGCATTTGATATGTGGTATAAACAGATAGAGAAGAAGGGAGTCCATAATAATAACATGCATAATAAAAGGGGGGCAGTGATTTATAATGAAGACCAAAACAGCACTAGTACTACCCATACATCATTAAAGGCATTAAAGTAGATGAGCTGTGTTGGTGTATCATTATTTTGATGTCAGTAAAAATGTACATTCATTTGTACACAATGTACGTTCACAATACCATGATGCTGGTAAACACTGGGCTGAACATTTGAAAATATTACCATCCATGCATTGTCCCTTTCCACATCGGCAAAGGCAAATCTATGGAGTTTTCTATGGAACATGGCTAGTTAAAATTGATGTAAAACTATTTCAAAACACATGGTTTAACGATTTCATTTCGGTATAAACAGGAAGGAAGTATCAGATTATTATGACAACTGGATCCCCTCCCAATTTAGGCCTGGTAAATTGCGATTCATCTGAGAACCACATTGATGTTTAAAGACAGAAAAGTATCACAATTCCCTTATTTAGCGGTTTGAGCTTTCTTCAATACACTTTATCACCAATGTTTTACGTTTGTAAACATGTTTGAACATTAATCTAGGCCAATTGAAGAACTTTATTCATTTTTCCCAAGCCACCCCCATTTTCGCTCCAGAACGCCATTTTTGTTGTAATCAACTCAAAGAAACGTAAAAAAATAGGAAAACTAATGCATCAATCACTACGAAATTTACTCAATACACGAAGAAATCATATATCTATCAGAAAATATAAATTTTATCACTCATCTCCGTTTTTTGAAGAAGGAGTATAAAAATAGAAAATGATGATAGGACCGCCCAATAGGCGGGATAGGGTGAGGTCACTTCGGTCAATATGCAAATTAATTCTATGGAGCCGTGTATTCTTACTGCGATCGTAAAAGTTATTAATTACACCAGAACCCTTTTAAACTTCTTATTTCAAGCATAAAATTTGATAGATATGGATTGTAATACTTACATATCGGGTGTCAATTTGTTTAGGTGATGCAAATGTCCGCCATTAATCAAGGCACATTGAGCATTTTCCAGATGCATCACGGGTAATCTCACAAAATCTCGCGCCGCAGAAGATATTATACTACAGTCTATGCAAAAGCCCACGAGATTCCAATCCTTCTTACTATACAAATCCTTGATTTAATGTTAAAGTAAGAAAAAAATGCATCGTTTCAACTAACAAACTGTAGACGCATTTGCAGTGAGTGAATAATTTGGTAGGCACTTAAAGTTAACCATCGAGAGACGTTAACCACCGAGAGTCGGTTTTTATACCCGCCCAGTGCACCTAAGCACGCCTACTTTTGGAGTTCTTTAGTATGAAGGTAAGAAAAATATACGAAATTACGGAACTATGTACCCTGTTTTATCCTTATTGTTGGTGTTTCTTGCGCATGCGCACAAAGCACGGTGATAGTTACGGTTACTGACTCAGGAACCTTGTATATTATATACCTCGGTTTACAGACGTTTAATAAACTGGATCCCTGTTGTGTTCACTTATCGATACACTACGATGGAATTACGGACCAGTTTTTGAACATAAACATGGTAAATAGATAGACAGCTGATAATCATAATTGATTAAGAAATAACCTGGAAGAAGAAATGAGTTAACTATTGATTATAACAGAGACGAGAATGCCATCGTGTTTGTTCTGCTAAAAAAAGCAGGAACATTGGAGTTTATGGTTAGATTTTAAATATTTATTGTCTCCAAACTGGGTAAATTTGATATATAGTAACAACCCCCCCCCCCCCTTTTTTTTTTGAATAACTCGAGAACCACACATCGCGCTCGCTTAACAAAGTAACAATAAGAAATAATAATTCAATTCAATTCAATTCAAAGTTTTATTGCCATATAAACTATACAGTTTGTGACATACAACAACAACAAAAACAAATAAAGACAATAACTAAGTAACTCAATATATATACACAAATTCAGGTAAATATTAAAGGGTCCCCTGTCCTCAGTTCCATTGACTTTTTTATAAAGGATCCTAGTTTATTCACTTGTGTTGGTGTTGATGGGTTAAGTATATATATAACTTTGTCATTGTCAGTGAGATAAGCAAATGAATTACTTTCTCTGTTAATCTAATATTTGAATTATGAGAACAATTTATTAAGAAATGTTTCTCATCATCTAGTACTTTGCATTTTTTGCAAAGTCTCTCTTCGCGATGGTTAGTTTCAAGAATAATTAATCGTCAAAACTTTTCCCCTCCCCGACATCAAAGGAAGTTAAATGTATTATCCCAAAATTAGACCAAATTATTATGATATAAGGACGTCTTGACAGGCTATTATTTTATTTTGTTTTGTTGGGGTTTTTTTTTTGCTTTGACGTCTTCCTCCTGTATGAAAAAAACATAATAGACCCCCCCCCTTTTTCCCCATAATATAGCTTTTTAAGGAGTCATAATTATTTGGACTACCCCTGAATATATTTCAGACAGACTCTTCTCTAAAAAAAATGTAAACATGATTTGAGAGAAATCTTTGGAATAGTTTTTTAAATGATTTAATTATTATGTCATGTATATAATTAACATTAACATAGTTATAAACTGAGACTACTAGTATAACACATAGTGTTATAGTAGTCTCAGCTATAAACTTTCCATTGTATTGACCAATATGACTAACTCATATGCTCTTTCCCATAAATGTCACAATATCAATATATTACAGTAAAACTGATAGTTTGATGACATTGTTTAAGACTATTGACCTCAGGTCAGCCTAAACTGAGTTTAAAACTGTAATTTATTCATTAAAACAGTTCAAGACATGTACCTTCTGAAATGTGATTGCATCAAAATTAAACCTAAGGCATAACATACTTAGTGTGCAGGAAGTGCCACCAAATAAATACTGATTTGTAAAATTAGATGATGATATTTGTGAAGTCAAAGATATTATAGCTAGTTATAACTGGTTTTAGATATAAATCTGAGTAAAAGGTTGATTTATATGTGCTCTTTCATGTTTAGATTATAATTTAAATTTAATCTTTTGAAGTTTTTTTTATAATATTAAGACATTAAAATCACAATTATTTATTTATACACAAAAAAATAATTTTTGTCCTTTTTTAGTTGAATGACTGTACACAAACATTATACACACATAATTTTGATAATTCTGTAATGTTTTTTTTTTTCTATAGCCCCAGAATGTGACAAAAGACTTATTAATCCAGATTTACAAAAAATAGAAATAGTTCAGCTACCATAAGACTGCTATGACAAAAATTCTGCAGTTTCCAGAATTTGAGGTAGAGTATAGTTAGGAATAGTTTGATTATGCAGATGCTTAGTTTGCCATAAACAATTATGCCCTTGATACAAAAGCAGAGGAAACAAAAAAGTATGAAAATAGTTGAAAAAAGTAATCATTATTACCTAGTCATATACTGTAAATAGAAAAAGAGAAAAGCACTGGTTATGATTTGGTATTTTTAATAGCATTATCATTTGTCCATAACTTGGAATATATACTGGATTGAGCTTGACATTTATTTAATATCATTGACACATGGTTGCAAGAAATGAAAGATGGTAATTTAAACCTAGCAATTTTATTAAGATTTAAAAAAAAGTTTTTGATTTGGTAGAATATGACTTTCTTTGTTTAAAGCTCGACATGTATGGATTTAGTGAGACTACTGTTAGTTTTTTTAAGTCGTACCTGAATAACAAAAGGTATACATTTGTAATGTTAACTCTGAACAACAACATGTAAAATTTGGTGTTCCCCAATGTTCTATACCTTGTCCTCTATTGTTTGTGCTATTTATAAATGACCTTCCCTTATGCATTAAAAATTGTGAAACAGACCTATATCGTTGTATATGCTGATGACACCACTATTCATAAATCAGGGGGAAACATCTAGAAAATATAAATGATGATGTTCAAGAAGATTTATACAGGGTTGAAGAGTGGTGTAAAATGAATAACATGTTCATAGATGCAAATGAAACAAAATGTTTGATTACTGGAACAAAGCAGAAACTATTCAGACTTTTCAACCAAACTTGATAATAAATTAAAGTATTACAAAATTCTTCATGTGAAAAAATATAAGTTTCAAAATTGACAGCCCACTAAGTAAGTGGAGAAATCAAATTGACCAAGGTTGTGCTATTAGTAATATATCATCCTGAATATACCCATCTTTCTTAAATACATTTTTTTTTATATAACTGCAAGAAAACATAATACAATGGGTGTTCTGCCCCTAATTGACTACTGTTGTATTATTTGGGATGAATGTAAAAATTGAGGGATAACAAGAATTTAAAAAATCCAAAAAAAGGGCAGCATGATAAATTCTAGATGCAGATCCGTTATCCCTCTTGGTATATAGGAGCACTATATTCTATGTTAATCTCCGACAGTAGGTATAAACAAATACTGTTGATAGACGGTATATGGGAGCACTATATTGTATATTAACCACCGACGGTAGGTATAGACAAATACTGTTGATAGACGGTATATGGTAGCACTATATTGTATGTTAACCACAGACGGTAGGTATAGACAAATACTGTTGATAGACAATATATAGGAGCACTATATTATATGTTAACCACCGACGGTAGGTTTAGACAAATACTGTTGATAGACGGTATATAGAAGCACTATATTGTATGTTAACTACCGACTGTAGGTAGAGACAAATACTGTTAATAGACGGTTTATGGGAGCACTATATTGTATGTTAACCACCGACGGTAGGTATAGACAAATACTGTTGATAGACGGTTTATGGGAGCACTATATTGTATGTTAACCACCGACGGTAGGTATAGACATATACTGTTGATAGACGGTATATAGGATCACTATATTGTATGTTAACCACTGACGGTAGGTATAGACAAATACTGTTGATAGACGGTATATAGAAGCACTATATTGTATGTTAACTACCGACAGTAGGTATAGACAAATACTGTTCATAGACGGTATATATAGGAGCACTATATTGTATGTTAACTACCGACAGTAGGTATAGACAGATACTGTTGATAGACGGTATATAGGAGCACTATATTGTATGTTAACCACCGACGGTAGATATAGACAAATACTGTTGATAGATGGTATATAGGAGCACTATATTGTATGTTAACTACCGACGGTAGGTATAGACAAATACTGTTGATAGACGGTATATAGGAGCACTATATTGTATGTTAACTACCGACAGTAGGTATAGACAAATACTGTTGATAAACGGTATATGGGAGCACTATATTGTATGTTAACTACCGACAGTAGGTATAGACAGATACTGTTGATAGACGGTATATAGGAGCACTATATTGTATGTTAACCACCGACAGTAGGTATAGACAAATACTGTTGATAGACGGTATATGGGAGCACTATATTGTATGTTAACCACCGACGGTAGATATAGACAAATACTGTTGATAGATGGTATATAGGAGCACTATATTGTATGTTAACTACCGACGGTAGGTATAGACAAATACTGTTGATAGACGGTATATAGGAGCACTATATTGTATGTTAACTACCGACAGTAGGTATAGACAAATACTGTTGATAGACGGTATATGGGAGCACTATATTGTATGTTAACCACCGACGGTAGGTATAGACAAATACTGTTGATAGACAGTATATAGGAGCACTATATTATATGTTAACCACCGACGGTAGGTTAAGACAAATACTGTTGATAGACGGTATATAGAAGCGCTATATTGTATGTTAACTACCGACAGTAGGTATAGACAAATACTGTTGATAGACGGTTTATGGGAGCACTATATTGTATGTTAACCACCGACGGTAGGTATAGACATATACTGTTGATAGACGGTATATAGGAGCACTATATTGTATGTTAACCACCGACGGTAGGTATAGACAAATACTGTTGATAGACGGTATATAGGAGCACTATATTGTATATTAACTACCCACAGTAGGTATAGATTAATACTGTTGATAGACGGTATATAGGAGCACTATATTATATGTTAACCACCGACGGTAGGTATAGACAAATACTGTTGATAGACGGTATATAGGAGCACTATATTGTATGTTAACTACCGACAGTAGGTATAGACAAATACTGTTCATAGACGGTATATATAGGAGCGCTATATTGTATGTTAACTACCGACAGTAGGTATAGACAGATACTGTTGATAGACGGTATATAGGAGCACTATATTGTATGTTAACCACCGACGGTAGATATAGACAAATACTGTTGATAGATGGTATATAGGAGCACTATATTGTATGTTAACTACCGACGGTAGGTATAGACAAATACTGTTGATAGACGGTATATAGGAGCACTATATTGTATGTTAACTACCGACAGTAGGTATAGACAAATACTGTTGATAAACGGTATATGGGAGCACTATATTGTATGTTAACCACCGACGGTAGGTATAGACAAATACTGTTGATAGACAGTATGTAGGAGCACTATATGATATGTTAACTACCGACAGTAGGTATAGACAAATACTGTTGATAGACGGTATATGGGAGCACTATATTGTATGTTAACCACCGACGGTAGATATAGACAAATACTGTTGATAGATGGTATATAGGAGCACTATATTGTATGTTAACTACCGACGGTAGGTATAGACAAATACTGTTGATAGACGGTATATAGGAGCACTATATTGTATGTTAACTACCGACAGTAGGTATAGACAAATACTGTTGATAGACGGTATATGGGAGCACTATATTGTATGTTAACCACCGACGGTAGGTATAGACAAATACTGTTGATAGACAGTATATAGGAGCACTATATTATATGTTAACCACCGACGGTAGGTTAAGACAAATACTGTTGATAGACGGTATATAGAAGCACTATATTGTATGTTAACTACTGACAGTAGGTATAGACAAATACTGTTGATAGACGGTTTATGGGAGCACTATATTGTATGTTAACCACTGACGGTAGGTATAGACATATACTGTTGATAGACGGTATATAGGAGCACTATATTGTATGTTAACCACCGACGGTAGGTATAGACAAATACTGTTGATAGACGGTATATAGGAGCACTATATTGTATATTAACTACCCACAGTAGGTATAGATTAATACTGTTGATAGACGGTATATAGGAGCACTATATTGTATGTTAACTACCGACAGTAGGTATAGACAAATACTGTTCATAGACGGTATATATAGGAGCACTATATTGTATGTTAACTACCGACAGTAGGTATAGACAGATACTGTTGATAGACGGTATATAGGAGTACTATATTGTATGTTAACCACCGACGGTAGATATAGACAAATACTGTTGATAGATGGTATATAGGAGCACTATATTGTATGTTAAATACCGACGGTAGGTATAGACAAATACTGTTGATAGACGGTATATAGGAGCACTATATTATATGTTAACTACCGACAGTAGGTATAGACAAATACTGTTGATAGACGGTATATGGGAGCACTATATTGTATGTTAACCACCGACGGTAGATATAGACAAATACTGTTGATAGATGGTATATAGGAGCACTATATTGTATGTTAACTACTGACGGTAGGTATAGACAAATACTGTTGATAGACGGTATATAGGAGCACTATATTGTATGTTAACTACCGACAGTAGGTATAGACAAATACTGTTGATAGACAGTATATGGGAGCACTATATTGTATGTTAACCACCGACGGTAGGTATAGACAAATACTGTTGATAGACAGTATATAGGAGCACTATATTATATGTTAACCACCGACGGTATGTTAAGACAAATACTGTTGATAGACGGTATATAGAAGCACTATATTGTATGTTAACTACCGACAGTAGGTATAGACAAATACTGTTGATAGACGGTTTATGGGAGCACTATATTGTATGTTAACCACCGACGGTAGGTATAGACATATACTGTTGATAGACGGTATATAGGAGCACTATATTGTATGTTAACCACCGACGGTAGGTATAGACAAATACTGTTGATAGACGGTATATAGGAGCACTATATTGTATATTAACTACCCACAGTAGGTATAGATTAATACTGTTGATAGACGGTATATAGGAGCACTATATTGTATGTTAACCACCGACGGTAGGTATAGACAAATACTGTTGATAGACGGTATATATGAGCACTATATTGTATGTTAACTACCGACAGTAGGTATAGACAAATACTGTTCATAGACGGTATATATAGGAGCACTATATTGTATGTTAACTACCGACAGTAGGTATAGACAGATACTGTTGATAGACGGTATATAGGAGCACTATATTGTATGTTAACCACCGACGGTTGATATAGACAAATACTGTTGATAGATGGTATATAGGAGCACTATATTGTATGTTAACTACCGACGGTAGGTATAGACAAATACTGTTGATAGACGGTATATAGGAGCACTATATTGTATGTTAACTACCGACAGTAGGTATAGACAAATACTGTTGATAGACGGTATATAGGAGCACTTTATTGCATGTTAACCACCGACGGTAGGTATAGACAAATACTGTTGATGGACGGTGCAAAGGAGTACTATATCGTATGTTAACCACTGACGGTAGGTATAGACATTTACTGTTGATAGACGGTATATAGGAGGACTGTATTGTATGTTAACCACCGACGGTAGGTATAGACAAATACTGTTGATATACGGTATATAGGAGTATTGTATTTTATGTCAAACATCGACGATAGGTATGGACAAAATCCAACAAATACTGTATACAGACAGTGTATAGAAGTACTGTATTGTATGGTAAACACTGACGGTTGGTATGGACAATTTCTGTATCATGCATCAATTGTAAATAAAAGTATCATGTGAGTGACACAGGCTCATTGAAGCCTCTAGTTTTGATATTATTAATGTGGAGATCTGGTCTAATTTATCATTTTCTTTATTACATGCATGATAACTGCAACAATTGAATTGAAATAAAAGTGATAATATTTCTGTTGTAGGTTATCAAGATTTAGTGTTTCCATACAAGTGACAAAGATTGAACAACAAAAACATCTCAAACTTTACAGGACAGAGTAGACTTTTTTCACTGTGCTTAGTTTTGTCTTTATGTCTAAATTATGATACCTTTAAAAAAACCAATAAAATATGGAATAACATTTATTTCTATCTTATAAAGTGGAGTGAAGAAATAAGGGGTCATTGAAAACATAAGAATATATTGCTATCATATACGCAGATCAGCAGCCCATACATTTGCTATAGCACATAAATATGGGACCAATAATTTCAAGTTGCCTTTTAAATAAGACCTTATTAATGTTATGCGAGATACCACCAAAGACCACTAGGTGTTGATCAAATGATATTGTAAATAAGAGGGTTGTCCAAAATATTTCCAACAGCTGTTTGATATACACTACCTTAATCAAACCACAATGGTAAAAAAACAGTTTTGGTCTGACAGTCTTAAAAGAAGCAAATATAATTTAGAAAACGTGCAAGATGTTGATAAAAACTACAAATAACTGCCAGTCCTAAATGTGGGTGGAGATTACCATTTAGCACAAATGAGTTTCTGGACTAAAGAAAGTAATTTCGGCACAAACCGATTATACCCTTTCAAAAACTATGTGTAGTCCTTTTTATAAAAGTGGCAGATTATCTTTCTATCTAGAGTATCTATGACAACTAACTGCTGCTCCTAGTGACGTTAGTCTTTGGTTTTTGAAAAGATTGGATATATTGTCACAATTCTTTTCTAAGGTACCGGTCTGATAAACAGGAAGTAGCTAGATTAGCTACTAAATATATGCACACTGAAATATAGTCCCTTAAAATTCCCATGGCTGTGTACATGTTCAGATACGAACTATGAAAATTTTGTTTATATCTTTACCTCGATTTTGTTTTTTGTCCATGGATTTATGAGTTTTGAACAGCGGTATACTACTGTTGCCTTTATTTAGAGAAGTAAAATCAAGTATGTATGTCTTTAGTTTTGTCAAATTGTTGTCTTGTTTTGTCCTGTTATTAGGTAACAGTACTGATACAATACTGTAAAAATACAGAGATGTGGTATGATTGCCAATGAGACGCCTACATGTATCCACTCAAGTTCAAATAAAGTGGATGTAAGCAGTTATATGCAACCATACAGCCTTCAACAATGAGAAAAAACATATCAAATAGACCCTTGTAAATAGGTGTTGATCAAATGATATTGTAAATAAGAGGGTTGTATATTTCATGACGGTATAATACTAAACCCCTAACAGGAGGGATTGTGCCTGATATTCATATGATGAAGACATAATCTTTCAATCAGTTTAATTGAGGTCTGGTTCTGGCATGTCAATAACTGCTAGTAGTCTGTTGTTATTTATGTATTATTGTCATTTTGTTTATTTTCTTTTGTTTCATATTCTGACATCGGACTCGGACTTCTCTTAAACTGAGTTTTACTGTGCGTATTGTTTCGCGTTTGTTTTTTCTACATTGGCTACAGGTATAGGGGAGGGTTGAGATCTCAAAAAACATGTTTAATCCCGCCGCAATTTTGCGCCTGTCCCAAGTTAGGAGCCTCTGACCTTTGTTAGTCTTGTATGATTTATAATTTTAGTTTCTTGTGTTTAATTAGGAGCTTAGTATGACGTCTATTATCACTGAACTAGTATACATATTTGTTTAGGGGCCAGATGACGGACACCTCCGTGTGCTGGAGTTTCTCGCTACATTAAAGATCTATCGGTGGCCTTCGGCTGTTGTCTGCTCTATGGTCGGGTTGTTGTCTCCTTGACACATTCCCCATTTCCATACTCAATTTTATAGTATGATTTACATCTGCAATAATCACGAAACAATCAGAGACAAGTTTGGGTCTAAATCTGTATGTCCCACATAATCAAATTGACCGAAGAGAGAGGCGAAAGATACTAAAGGCTTATTCAAACACATAAGTCAATAATAAACTGACAAAACCACGGGGGAAAAAAAAAGAGAAGGATTAAAAAACAAACAACAGAATGCAAAACACAACAAAGAACATCACAGACTGAACAAAACGAACCTCGCCAAAAAACTGGTGTGACCAAATGACTAATTTATCTCAGCCTTCCATTATTTAGCAGACCTTTTATTATACCAAACCAAACAAAGTTCTTTATGGTACAATGTTTTTGATCCATCGGTCTGTCAGTCCTGTTCTGGTTATTGCAACTCCTCTGAAACCACATAACAGAGTTTTATAAATCTTTGTAGATAATGAGGAAATTATGAAATTATCAATTCATTGATTTTCTATATACTCCTACAACAGTTTGTCATAAAATCTGTCTAAAGACCACAACAGAGTTTCATGAATTTTTTAGATAGTTAGGACATGCTATGTAAATGTGCATATTGGCAGAAAATCATGATTAATTTTTTTTATGCCCCACCTACGATAGTAAATGGGCATTAGTTTTCCGGTCTATGCGTCCGCTCCTTCGTCCTCGCTTCAGGTTAAATGTTTTGGTCAAGGTAGTTTTTGTTGAAGGTCAGGTCCAATAAACTTGAAACTTAGTACATATGTTTCCAATAATATGTTTTTTTCTAAGCTTAATACCAAAGAAGGTTTTTTTTCCCTATTTCACGGTCCACTGAACAAAGAAAATGATAGGGCAAGTGGGGAACGGTGTACGATGGACACATTCTTGTTTTTGTCGAGCCTGCGACTTTTGTCGCAGAAAGCTCGACATAGGAATGGTGATCCGGCGGCGGCGGCGACAGCGTTAGTTCACTTCTTAAAAGCTTTATATTTTAGACGGCGAACGACATGGATGCTCCATACTTTAAATACAGATGCCTTAAGTTTGGAAGTTTCCGTCTGTCACATGTCCATTGTCCTTGAACTCATTTTCATGGTTAAGTGACTACTTGAAAAAAAGTTAAGAGTTTTTGTAATTTCTCTCATATTATGGGTAACTATGTTTAGTATTTGCGTACCTTGGTCAGCATGCCCATCAGACAGTTTTCACTTGACCTCGCCATCATTTCATGGATCAGTGAAAAGGGTTAAGTTTTTGGTGGTCAAGTCTATATCTCAGATACTATATGAAATATGTCTTGTATATTTGGTGTATGGAAGGATTGTAAGGTGTACATGTCCAACTGGCAGGTGTCATCTGATCTTGACCTCATTTCCTTGGTTCAATGGTCAAAGTTAAGCTTTTGAGTTTTGTTCGTTTTTTCTAATACTATATGCAATAGGTCAACTTTATTTGGTGTCTGAAAATATCTTATGATGTCAGCCTCGCAAGTCTCATTTGACCTTGACCTCATTTTCGAGGTTCATTGTTCAGTGTTTAGTTTTTGTGCCAAGTGTCATCTGACCTTGACCTGATTTGTATTGAATGATTGTAAGGTGTAAATGTATTCCTCATTTTGGTCATATGACCTTGATCTCATTTTCTTTGGTCATGTTATTAATAAGTTTGTGTGATAATTGTAGTAAAACTTTATATTTAGGTCTATCAACATAAATAAGGAGAGAAATTTCAACGCGTGTACTCTTGTTAGGAATTAGGAACTATGCCTTCTGAACTTAGAATTTCGGCCTAAATATACTTCTGCATATCTTCTGAAATTACACAACAGAATTTCATGCGTGTTTGAACTAAATAATCTGTTGAAATTTTGTTTGCTTAGTGACAATGTCGGGCTGTGAAGTATGTGAGCGTGCTCACAAAGGTTCTTTGATTACACACAGTCAATGCATTGTCTGTGCTTCCCAGATACAGTCTGTATGCATTTTCTAAGTTTATGTATTGTACGTCGTTCTTAGTCTTTATACATTGTTTATATGCTTTGACTATGAGTCTAAGATACTTCTATTGTCGGTATATCTTAGATTTAGTCGGTTAACACTGTCTATGAACCAGAGACACAGTATGTATGCATTGTAAGTTGTTCCAAGTTGAAATAAAAGTCTGTATGTTTTGCCTGTTACTGCAAGATAAAGTGTTTCACTGCCTGTGGCTCTTATATACAGTCTGTATGCATTTTCTGTATGCTTTATCTATGGGTCTAATTTTTAGATACAGTCTGTATACAAACTGTATCTCTGACCCATATACAGTGTCCAAAAAAACTCTGTTTTAAGATCTCTAACCCATATACAGTGTGAAAATGATCTTTGGTTCTAAGATGCATTTTGTTTGATTGGCTGAATGCTTAGTATATATTGGTTTCGATATATGGTCTGTATGTATTGTATGGATCTTATATATTTGTATTTTTTTCCATCTGATGAGTAAGCCTTTTTCAACTGATTTTTATAGTTCGTTCTTATGTTGTACTGTTACACCATAGTCCCAGATTATTGGAGGTTTGGGATCCCGCTAACATGTTTAACCCCGCCACATTCTCTATGTATGTGCCTGTCCCAAGTTAGGAGACTGTAATTCAGTGGTTGTCGTTTGTTTATATGTTACATATTTGTTTTTCGTTCATTTTTTGTATATAAATTAGGTCGTTAGTTTTTTCGTTTAAATTGTTTCACATTGTCATTTCGGGACTTGTTATAGGTGACTATGCGGTATGGGCTGTGCTCATTGTTGAAGGCCGTACGGTGACCTATAGTTGTTAATTTCTGTGCCATTTTGGTCTCTTGTGGAGAGTTGTCAGTAGTGTTTGTGGGACAGAATGAACCCATAAAGGTGGACGTCGGACGCTAACGCTATATTTGGACCTGGGTGTAAACGCCGACGCCATATTTGGGCCTTAACGCGGACGCCATGGTCGACTATGAAATCGGGACACGAATTTCAGGTTGGACCGTATGATTCGGACATCGAGACACCGACGCCATATTTGGGCTTTAAACTTGGACGCTATACCTTAATGTTGCATCAGACTACCCTTTAAAGTGACGTCATACCCTTAAAAGTGGACGGTATATTCTCAAAAATGGACGAGAATTTGTCTTTGACAAACGCTTACCCAACCCCTAGGTAATAAGTCTGTGATAATTCTGAAAAGAATCTTCTACCTCTTAAATAATTAACTGCTTATACATGTTTATAACAACTGTAAGAATTCTCCAAGATATACTATTTATATTAATCAGAAAAACTGTCAATTAATGCAGTAGGCGGAACTATTCCCGTGTAAAAAGAATTGGATTAAAATGTTTGATATCAATACATAAAATATTTGTCTTTATCTTTTTAATTTTTGGATTTCTTATCTTATTAACATGACAATCGTGAAACATTCAGTAGTATTGCTTTCTACGGAAGCCCATTTAGGACCTCCCAAAAGTATAAAATTATTTGAATTCGAAATCACGAATTTAAATCACATGGCACATAGAATTAAGAGAGCTTTCTTCCTCACTCTGCACCCATCGCTGTTTATTACTTTTACAAAAATCATTAAAACCTTTTTGACAAAGTGAAACAAACTTGACCGCAATCAATTTAGTTTTAACGCATTTTACACTATACCTAGAAATTTTTGTCGTGTAAACGGGTGGGTTTATTAGCCAGCGACCCAGTTTACACACCGAAACTCTCTGGGGGAAAACTTGTCTAATTCTCATATTTCTTGACCGAAATATTTTTATTTTTTATTTTTTACCAAAGTTTTTTTAAGCGGTGAATATCATTAGTGTGTGTACCTGGATACATTTTACACAGATGTAACGGAAATAGTTTCGCCAACATGGTTTATCGAAATGTAAACCTAGGGATGAAAATTTTAGGTTTTACACTTCGATTAACCATGTTGCCGAAACTAATTCTTTTGCTTCTGTGTAAAATATATTAATTGGCGATACACACGAAGGAAATCGCCTGTCTAAGAAGACTTTAAATTAAGAAAAAGGAATACAAATGTTACTGTCACGAATTATGGGTATCAAACACATTTTTTATGCCCCCGCCGCTATGCTTGGGAGAAGTTTAGTCTAGCCCTTGTCCGTCAGTCCAGTCCGTTTGTCGGGTACGTTCCCAGAAATGGTTTCCGTTTGCCTCAACCAAATGTTATAAATTCAACTTATACACTATGCCAATTACTAAAACACACAGATAAAATTTGAAAGTGAAGGGCCTCTTTTTTATAGATCGTGAGTTATGCCCCTTTACAAATGGTCAAAGACGTAGTGCTTATTCTGTAATTTCCACTCTCTACATTTAGTTTGCCTCAACCAAATGTTATTGAATTAATACACAATGTTTATTAACACAAAACACTGAGTCTGATGATCAAGTTTGAAATTGGGTGACGTCACTTTTACCGTTCTGAACTTGTGCCCATTCAGCGCTAATTTACAAAAACAAAACAAAACCAACAAACAACCAAATTAAGTGTCCAATCAATTTTGCTAATTTTTAAAATAGAAATCGTTAAAACTAAATTGCTCGTGGTCAAGTTTGTTTAACTTTGACCAAAAGGTTTCAGTAAAGAGAAAAAAGCTCACTTAACCCTCTGTGCCAGGTGAGGTAGTTCAAATTTAGGTGAACATGTTTTTAATCTGGAATCACAAATTACATAAAAAAAAAAAATGTGATAACAAATTCCACAAATTCGTTATCACGAATTTAATCCGTAATAACCATTTATACAATTCGTTATAACGATTTTAATTCGGTATCACACATTACAAAAAATTGTGATAACGAATTTAATTCGTAATAATTCGTAACGAATTACAAAATCTGATATAACGATTTCCAACAATTCGTTCTCACAAATTTAAGCTGTTATAACGAATTATAAAATTCGTAATAATGATTTAAATTCGTGATTTCGAATTCAAATTATATTTGTGGGAGGTCCTATGGGCGTCCGTAGCTTTCTGACTTATTTGAACCACTTAATTAATATCCTATGGTCCTGTTTAACATGACATCTCAAATAATTAGATTAAGAGATAAAGCACATCTGGTGATTAAAAATAAGTATCTTTATACACTTTCTTTCAATAACATGTTTGCAGGTGAACACTTTTTTATTTGGTTCTAATTAACGGACACCAATTATAAAAATATGGTCTGTGACATTAAATAATTATCTTTATCTTTTAGATAAGCATGAGAACCGTAAACATTGAGTAGTATTGCATTCCAACTCATTTCAACCACATATAATTACTATCATATGATTAGGATTTCAACCCAAATGATTAACTAAAACCACGTCTGGTCATTTAAAATTGTTTCTCATTTAACATAATCTTAACTATATATTTGAAAATTCCACGGTCGTAGTTGGTTTTTATCTTCAAAAATACACGGATAATATATTTAATCAATCAATATTTATATACAAGGAGTTTGGATTGGGTTTACAGAATAGAGAATAATGGACGAAAAAATAAATAAAGAATGATATGGGCGAGTTTTGTTTATTTATTAATAGCGAAAACTCGCTTTCATCCATCGTTTGAAAACAACGTACGTGGCAATTTCAAAGTGCGCCTTGCAAAACGCTATACGTTGGATGGATCGTGGGAATGTGCATTGAAGGTGTCGTTCATACCGGAATTAGAAGCCTAAACGAGACGTATGTACTTCTGTTTCGATTTCGTGCACCAGTCGTACGTTAGGGAAAATCTCTCCATATTCTCCAGTCGATACGATTAAATGAAGATATCACGGACGTGACGTTTGGGAAACCAGTCTATTTCACGGTAACCAGGAATGAATTGTATCACATCGAATTTGTTTTGAGATACGATCATCTTCAAATATGTCGTCTAAAAGATGACCATGTATTTCTCTTGCTATATTTTCGAAGGAAGTGAAGTAAATCTATAAGAGGAAACTACTCACTGTCATTTAGGAAATTACGAGTATGTTTAATTGCAATATTTGCTGTAAAGTGTATGTGTGGCCGCACGATCTTCAAAGACATATAAGAAGTAAGCATTTTTCCGATGAGCCACTATACCACCCAGGTGTTACCCAGCAGCAGCAAAAGCAGCAACAACAGCAGCAGAAAAAGCAGCAGCAGAAGGCTTTCGTGTTTAGACACCCTTTCACCATGATTGTGTCCGGTCCAACCTCCTGCGATAAAACTTATTTTATTTTATTTGTTTCAACACATAAAAAAACTGTGAAGTCCTAGTCCAGACAGGATCGTTTGGTTGTATAAAAGGTGACAACCTCATTACGCGGAAATACAACGAACATGCAGTGCTTCCACGCGTTGAATTCATTCGTGGAATTCCGTTTGATGTCAAAAGGGACGATTTTTTCGATCCCAACATTCGAAACATGATCCTATTAGATGACCTCATGTCGACATCGGACAAAGACTCCAGAATAAATGATTTGTTTACGGAAGGGTGTCACCATAGGAATTTATCGGTCGTCGTTTTTAATCAGAATTTATATTTTGGCAAAGACCCCACCCAGAGACGAAACTGTCATTATCTCATTCTCTTTAATAACCGCATTGATCGAGCGCCAATCGTGACTCTTGGCCGACAGATGTATCCTTCTCGAGGGGACTTCTTTCTCCGGAAATTTGAAGAGGCAAAGAGGACACCTTTCGGGTACTTTCTTGTTGACCTAAAAGCTAGAACCCCAGAAGCCTCCAGATTGCACACAGAGGTCTTGCAGGTCGGTCAAGGATAGACACCAGACGGACAGAGGGATGACGACCGTCTCTCGAATACTTTTGAAGACGATAGTTCGGTCTCATCAGACGAAGATATTGCCGACGAGACAACACATAGTTCGTCAGAGGATGCTGAAACACGGAAAGATCTCATCGCCTGTCAGGATTGCGGAGTACTTAGTGTTTGCTCACCTACGTGGATTAGAAGCCCAACGTCAGCAAGGTTGTGGGAATAAAAACGGCATTGCCCTTAACGATGACCGGGAAAGATGTAGAGGATGCTTTGAGTGGATTGCCCGTGACCGTTTGCTGTGCAGAAGACTTGCCTAGATATGTGAGCGACAGGCTTAGAAGGTTTGTGGTCAATACGGACAACTGTGATCAAAAGGGGAGTCATTGGGTTGCATTTCATTTCCCCGCATCGGGTCCATCAGAATTTTTCGACTCCTTAGGACGATTACCGGAAAAGTACTAACGCTATTTCAGAAATGTACTCATCGTCAATGAACCGAAATACTGTGTGGTTTGCAATCAAATCCAACCCGATGATTCAGATACATGTGGCCTGTATTGCATTTATTACGTCAAATTGAGATGTCGGGACTCGAGATGAAGGACATTATCAACAACTTTTCATCCACTGAGACGATTCAGAATGACAGTAAACTCGTAGCTCTATTTGGTTAAATGAAAAATAATGATACAAAAAAAAAAATAATGAAAAAAGAAAGAAAAAAAAACAGAAGAAAAGAAAAAAAAATCTTAAAACATCTACATGGATGTATAGCAGGTCTCAAGTCTTGAAAAACTCTTTCTAGGGGTCACTAAAAGTATCCACCCTGGAGGGTAGCCTGGTCAAACATTAAGATATAGCGTCCAGGATTTAAGCCCAAATATGGCGTCGGCGTCTCGATGTCCGAGTAACATGGTCCAACCTGAAGTTTGCGTCTTGATTTCAGGGTCGACTATGGCGTCCGCTTTAAAGCCCAAATATGGCGTCGGCGTCTGCGCCAACTTTCGAATATGGCGTCAGCGTCCGACGTCCACCTTAATTGGGGTCATTCTGTCCCACAAACACTACTGTTGTCTCATTGGCAATCATACAACATCTACTTTTTTATATTATATATATATTATCTATACGTATATATTTTCTATATACGAATTTTACATGTTTAGATAATGCAATGAAAATTCAGAAGATATGTGGTAATATTGCCAATGGGAAACTTATCCACCAAAGACAAACGAATGTGACTCAGCCATGAGTTACACATTTGTATTCATGTAAAATGCTATTAAAACCCATTCCTGACTAGATGTGACGAAAAACGAAAACTAACAGCCCGATTAATGCTGAAACGATAAACGTAAAATCAATATCAAAGACAGAAACCAATAACAATACAGTGCTCCTATATATCGTCTACCAACAGTATTTATTTATACCTACCGTCGGTGGTTAACATGCAATACAGTACTCCTATTTACCGTATATCAACAGTATTTGTCTATACCTACCGTCGGTGGTTAACATGCAATACAGTACTCCTATTTACCGTATATCAACAGTATTTGTCTATACCTACCGTCGGTGGTTAACATACAATATAGTGCTCCTATATACCGTCTATCAACAGTATTTGTCTATACCTACTGTCAGTAGTTAACATACAGTGTAGTGCTCCTATACACCGTATATCAACAGTATTTGTCTGTACCTACCGTCGGTGGTTAACATACAATATAGTGCTCCTATATACCGTCTATCACCAGTATTTGTCTATACCTACCGTCGGTAGTTAACATACGATATAGTGCTATTATATATACCGTCTATCAAGAGTTTTAGTCTATACCTACTGTTGGTAGTTAACATACAATATAGTGCTCCTATAAACCGTCTATCAACAGTATTTGTCTATACCTACTGTCGGTAGTTAACATACAATATAGTGCTCCTATATACCGTCTATCACCAGTATTTGTCTATACCTACTGTCAGTAGTTAACATACAATATAGTGTTCCTATATACCGTCTATCAACAGTATTTGTCTATACCTACTGTCGGTAGTTAACATACAATATAGTGCTCCTATATACCGTCTATCACCAGTATTTGTCTATACCTACCGTCGGTGGTTAACATACAATATAGTGCTCCCATATACCGTCTATCAACAGTATTTGTCTATACCTACTGTCGGTAGTTAACATACAATATAGTGCTCCTATATATCGTCTACCAACAGTATTTATCTATACCTACCGTCGGTGGTTAACATGCAATACAGTACTCCTATTTACCGTATATCAACAGTATTTGTCTATACCTACCGTCGGTGGTTACATGTAACATACAATATAGTGCTCCTATATACCGTCTATCAACAGTATTTGTCTATACCTACTGTTAGTAGTTAACATACAGTGTAGTGCTCCTATACACCGTATATCAACAGTAGTATTTGTCTGTACCTACCGTCGGTGGTTAACATACAATATAGTGCTCCTATATACCGTCTATCACCAGTATTTGTCTATACCTACCGTCGGTAGTTAACATACGATATAGTGCTATTATATATACCGTCTATCAAGAGTTTTAGTCTATACCTACTGTTGGTAGTTAACATACAATATAGTGCTCCTATAAACCGTCTATCAACAGTATTTGTCTATACCTACTGTCGGTAGTTAACATACAATATAGTGCTCCTATATACCGTCTATCACCAGTATTTGTCTATACCTACTGTCAGTAGTTAACATACAATATAGTGTTCCTATATACCGTCTATCAACAGTATTTGTCTATACCTACTGTCGGTAGTTAACATACAATATAGTGCTCCTATATACCGTCTATCACCAGTATTTGTCTATACCTACCGTCGGTGGTTAACATACAATATAGTGCTCCCATATACCGTCTATCAACAGTATTTGTCTATACCTACTGTCGGTAGTTAACATACAATATAGTGCTCCTATATATCGTCTACCAACAGTATTTATCTATACCTACCGTCGGTGGTTAACATGCAATACAGTACTCCTATTTACCGTATATGAACAGTATTTGTCTATACCTACCGTCGGTGGTTAACATACAATATAGTGCTCCTATAGCTATATACCGTCTATCAACAGTATTTGTCTATACCTACTGTCGGTAGTTAACATACAGTGTAGTGCTCCTATACACGGTATATCAACAGTATTTGTCTGTACCTACCGTCGGTGGTTAACATACAATATAGTGCTCCTATATACCGTCTATCACCAGTATTTGTCTATACCTACCGTCGGTAGTTAACATACGATATAGTGCTATTATATATACCGTCTATCAAGAGTTTTAGTCTATACCTACTGTTGGTAGTTAACATACAATATAGTGCTCCTATAAACCGTCTATCAACAGTATTTGTCTATACCTACTGTCGGTAGTTAACATACAATATAGTGCTCCTATATACAGTCTATCAACAGTATTTGTCTATACCTACTGTCGGTAGTTAACATGCAATATAGTGCTCCTATATACCGTCTATCACCAGTATTTGTCTATACCTACTGTCAGTAGTTAACATACAATATAGTGTTCCTATATACCGTCTATCAACAGTATTTGTCTATACCTACTGTCGGTAGTTAACATACAATATAGTGCTCCTATATACCGTCTATCACCAGTATTTGTCTATACATACCGTCAGTGGTTAACATACAATATAGTGCTCCCATATACCGTCTATCAACAGTATTTGTCTATACCTACTGTCGGTAGTTAACATACAATATAGTGCTCCTATATACCGTCTATCACCAGTATTTGTCTATACCTACTGTCGGTAGTTAACATACAATATAGTGCTCCTATATACCGTCTATCAACAGTATTTGTCTATACCTACCGTCGATGATTAACATACGATAAAGTGCTATTATATATACCGTCTCAGTGGCGGATCCAGGGGGGGGGGGGTTCCGGGGGTGCGCACCCCCCCTTTATTTTTGCCGATTAATGCATTTGTATCGGGACATATGTTTTGCACTCCCTGCACCCCCCTTTGCCCTGGGTTAGCACCCCCCCCCCCTTTCGAAAATTCCTGCATCCGCCCCTGCGTCTATCAAGAGTTTTAGTCTATACCTACTGTTGGTAGTTAACATACAATATAGTGCTCCTATATACCGTCTATCAACAGTATGTGTCTATACCTACTGTCGGTGGTTAACATACAATATAGTGCTCCTATATACCGTCTATCAAGAGTTTTAGTCTATACCTACTGTTGGTAGTTAACATACAATATAGTGCTCCTATATACCGTCTATCACCAGTATTTGTCTATACCTACTGTCGGTAGTTAACATACAATATAGTGCTCCTATATACCGTCTATCAACAGTATTTGTCTATACCTACCGTCGATGATTAACATACGATAAAGTGCTATTATATATACCGTCTATCAAGTGTTTTAGTCTATACCTACTGTTGGTAGTTAACATACAATATAGTGCTCCTATATACCGTCTATCAACAGTATTTGTTTATACCTACCGTCGGTGGTTAACATACAATATAGTGCTCCTATATACCGTCTATCAAGAGTTTTAGTCTATACCTACTGTTGGTAGTTAACATACAATATAGTGCTCCTATATACCGTCTATCAACAGTATGTGTCTATACCTACTGTCGGTAGTTAACATACAATATAGTGCTCCTATATACCGTCTATCAACAGTATTTGTCTATACCTACTGTCGGTGGTTAACATACAATATAGTGCTCCTATAAACCGTCTATCACGAGTTTTAGTCTATACCTACTGTTGGTAGTTAACGTACAATGTAGTGCTCCTATATACCGTCTATCAACAGTATTAGTCTATACCTACTGTCGGTAGTTAACATACAATATAGTGCTCCTATATACCGTCTATCAACAGTATTTGTCTATACCTACCGTCGGTGGTTAACATACAATATAGTGCTCCTATAAACCGTCTATCAATAGTATTTGTCTATACCTACTGTCGGTAGTTAACATACAATATAGTGCTCCTATATACAGTCTATCAACAGTATTTGTCTATACCTACTGTCGGTAGTTAACATACAATATAGTGCTCCTATATGGGTCATTTTCAAAAAATGTCGAATTTTGAAATTGAAAAATTTATTAAAAGTTACTTATTCAAACAACCCTCTACATAAGCAAATCAAAACAAACAGTACTTTAAGAACAACATATTAAAAGATGCAATCTTAATGATGTCATACAAGAATATCTTGAAACATTTTTTGATCGGTGGTACAATATTTTGTCTATCCTGTTACCATTTTCAAAAGAAATTTGGGGTTATTAAGAAAAGGTTTAGATAAAATGTTAAGCTTGTTTTACGTTACCAATTAGATGGTTTTCAAGAGAATAAACTTCTATATATATTCATTCTGTAAAATAATAGATTATTTGCCAATTTTCTAGGTTGTACTGAAAAATGGCTCTAAAAATTGGTTTTCAAAGGTTGTAAAAATTACCACCAGTAATGCAAGTCTAAGATAGCAATTTATATTGTTCGGCCTTTTTTAACCCTTTCAAATAAACCCAACATCAAGTAAATCCCTCATAAGTTAATTTACTTTTCTCTTTATTTCGTTGGTAACAGGAACGTACGTTTCTGATATATCACTATATAAAAGTCTATCCTGTTACCTTTTTGTCTATCCTGTTACCGATATCAGTATTGCACCTGAAAATGCTTAATTGGGAAGATTAAGACGTTATAATCTTAAGATGAGTTCAAACAATGAAATATTTCATTCGTTTTTCACCTACATGTTAAGATAAAAAAATTAACGACGTTTTTGTCTATAATTGTCTATCCTGTTACTGTAACCATAGCAACCATAGTAACAGGATAGACATAACAGGATAGACAAATTTCTTCGTTTTTGATTGCTGTTGTGAAATAACTACTCCCTTTGGTGAAGTGATTATGGTTTTCTATTGTGAATTTGGTTTCCAACACGTTATTGCACTTTTTACAACCATACTGTTAGTGTAATTAATCAAAATGGTTGGTAACAGCATAGACATGAAAAAAAGTACGCTCTATTTTTTTCACTAAATGTCTTGAAATTTCTTTTCTCTACACTGTCGTTCAAGAAACGAGGCATTTTAAATGTAAAGATTACTTTGCATTTTTGAAATCAACACTGACTGATTCAATATTCACAGGGAGAATAATTTAACGACTGATTTAAGTAGCGGTAACAGGATAGACATGAACCTCCTGTACGCTGATTGAATTTAGTTTGTAGATAATCTGCTACATACAATGATAAAGAAGCTACGATTTTTCGTTAGAATTATAATTAACCTTCTTAAAAAGTCCCTTTTGCAGATATCAAGGCGATCAGAAAATCGGAAAAAAATCATTTGAAATGTGTTTTTCTGACAATGTACGCACACAAAACCCCCCAAAATCGGACTTAAATGCAGTTTAATCTTATCAAAATAGATGTAAGGTGTGTTTATTATTAATGTTCTGAATCACAAATCCGACAAGCTTTCATTTAAACCATTACAACTGAAATTTCCATTAGAAATACAAATTTTAGCATGGGTGTACTGAAAATTCGACATTTTTTGAAAATGACCCATATACCGTCTATCACCAGTATTTGTCTATACCTACTGTTAGTAGTTAACATCCAATATAGTGTTCCTATATACCGTCTATTAACAGTATTTGTCTATACCTACTGTCGGAAGGTAACATACAATATAGTGCTCCTATATACCGTCTATCAGCAGTATTTGTCTATACCTACCGTCGGTGGTTAACATACAATATAGTGCTCCTATATACCGTCTATCACCAGTATTTGTCTATACCTACCGTCGGTGATTAACATACAATATAGTGCTATTACATATACCGTCTATCAAGAGTTTTAGTTTTTACCTACTTTTGGTAGTTAACATACAATATAGTGCTCCTATATACCGTCTATCAACAGTATTTGTCTATACCTACTGTCGGTAGGTAACATACAATATAGTGCTCCTACATGTGTATATACCGTCTATCAACAGTATTTGTCTATACCTACCGTCGGTGGTTAACATACAATATAGTGCTCCTAAATACCGTCTATCAAGAGTTTTAGTCTATACCTACTGTTGGTAGTTAACATACAATGTAGTGCTCCTATATACCGTCTATCAACAGTATTTGTCTATACCTACCGTCGGTGGTTAACATGCAATATAGTCCTCATATATACTGTCTATCAACAGTATTTGTCTATACCTACCGTTGGTGGTTAACATGCCATACAGTATTCCTATATATCGTCTATCAACAGTATTTGTCTGTACCTACCGTCGGTGGTTAACATGCCATACAGTACTCCTATATACCGTATATCAACAGTACCTGTCTATACCTACCATCGGTGGTTAACAAGCATTACAGTACTCCTATATACCGTCTATCAATACTATTTTTCTCTACCTACCGTCGGTGGTTAACATATAATACAGTGCACCTATATACCGTCTATTATCAGTATTTTTCTAAACCTACCATCGGTGGTTAACATGCAATATAGTGCTCCTATATACCGTCTATCAACACTATGTTTCTAACCTGTTTCTATACCCACCGTCAGTGGTTAACATGCAATACAGTGCACCTATATACCGTATATCAACAGTATTTGTCTATACCTATATATATATCTATCGTCGGTGGTTAACATGCAATATAGTCCTCCTATATACTGTCTATCAACAGTATTTAGTCTATACCTACCGTCGGTGGTTAACATGACATATAGTACTCCTATATACCGTATATCAACAGTACCTGTTTATACCTACCATCGGTGGTTAACAAGCAATACAGTACTCCTTTATACCATATATCAAAAGTATTTGTCTATACCTACCGTCGGTGGTTAACGTGAAATATAGTGCTGTCTATTAAAATTATGTGTCTATACATACTGTCGGTGGTTAACATACAATAAAGTGCTCCTATAAACCGTCTATCAACAGTTTTCATTTATACCTACCGTCGATGGTCAATATAACGTATTATATGGTCCGTATATAGTGCTCATATATACCGTCTGTCAGAAGTATCTGAATTTACCTACCGTCGGTGGTTAACATACAATATAGTGCTCCTATATACCGTCTATTAACAGTATTTCTTTATACCTACCGTCGGTGGTTAACGTAAAATATAGTGCTCCTTTATATACCGTCTTTCAATAGTATTTCTTTATACCTACTGTCGGTGGTTAACATAGAATTTAGTGCTCCTATATACCGTCTATCAACCGTATTTGTCTATACCTACCGGCGGTTGTTATCAGAACAAACTATTTTCAATCGACAGTCCAAAGTTTCGTATCTATACTTCACTCTGAATGACCGATGACATTTATTTGACCAGTAACATTCCCTATTGTATTCATTATTTAGTTTTCTCCCTGAACTTGTCTGAAATATTTGCGGCTGTACTGATGGCAAACAACAATCAATCAATTTCTTAAAGTACTTCTTAATCTAAATCATATATTATTTTTTAATCTAACCAGTAATATGTGATCGGTGAATGTACGTATGACAATTACGCCAATTTTGAAAAAGCATATTTTTTTTCATTTGCGCACATTGACATTTTTTAATTTGCGCCAAATTGATTCGAAAGGTTAGGTCTGATAAATTTAGATGATAAAATTAAACTTGTTTAACCAAACGCAGCAATTCAATGAACACAAGCTACAATATAGATAAATGTGTGTATAGACACATGTTGAGCTCATGGGTATCATCATTTAATCACACTTCTGGTACCTGAACATTTACTTTCATATATGGAACCGATGCCATAAAGAAAAAAACAGGCTTTAACTTATAAAAATTTTGATAAAAAAGGGGATGCTTTATTGTAGGGAAGATATCACAAGGTTGCAGTTCAACAGAAGTGTTGCATGACAATACTCAGTTAAAAAAGATTTGTGCATATGCAAATGTGCTTTTTATGTCAAACAGTTACAATCTTATTTTATAAAGTGCTACTTCAAGGCTACTTCAAGTGTGATGTACACTTGCAATAAACTTATCCTGCTTTCAATCCCCCTCCTCCTCCCCGTCACGTGTGAGCAAGTGGCAGGTGGCAAAAGGCCAGAAGGAATATTTTTGTTATTATATAAATAAATTTTATACATCTTATATGCCTCATGACTTGTGTTTACCTGCTAATTTGTGCAAATGAAGAAAATAAATTTGGCGCAAATAAATTAAAAAAAATAGGCGCTAATTAAGTGCAGATTGGCGCAAATGGAAAAAGCCGAAGCAAATATAATCTTTTCTCGTATCAAGATTTCAAGATTTTATTCATAACCTCAGACACATTCTTGTGTACAAGAGGACAATAATATATACAACCATATTAAAATAATATATAGCGAGACAGGACAAACGAAACACAAATACATAGTATATTTTAAAAGACAATTGGTATAATTAGATTAAGTATTTTATGATTTTCTTCACGAACATTGATAATTTCCTTTGAACTTGTACGTTACATATAGACAACAAGCCAGTGAATTTCTTCTTGCTTGGATTCATTACATAGTAATTTGGTACAAACTTTGATCTAAGAGCAGAAACATCAGCATTTTTACAGGTAAACAATATATGAAACTCATCCCCTATTCCCTCATTACATAATGTACATATTCTATTTTCCCTCGCGATCCCCGCCCATCTACCCGTCTCAATAGGTAACTTCAAATTCGAGCATCGAAGTTTAGATATGTAATATCTGTCCTTGGGTAATAATCGCAATAGATACGGTTCCAAACCAAACTCGAGTTTGAATAATGAATAGAATTCACCCCTATCAGATCAAATTGGTGTTTTCTTTCTTTTTTTCGTTCAGTTTCATCTAGTCCATTTGTTCATTTGACTCTGTCTCCATCACGACTAAGATGCATTTTAATTTATAATGTAAAGTCGTTCAGGTTTTTGTTTTATTATATAAAAAAAGAAGATATGGCATGATTGCCAATGAGACAACTCTCTAAAAGAGACAAAGTGACACCGGAATTAACTATTAAAAAAACCTTTAACAGATCACGGTACGCTGACGGTACAGATGTCTGTAAATTCAGAAATTAATGCGAGGTTTTTATTATTGCGACAATAATTAAGACTCGCATTTCGAAGTATTGCGTTTGAATTAATCAATCAAAATCTCATTTCAGGCTATAATATGACTCTCATCGCATTCAATATTTAACAAATGCACGCAACAAATTTACATTCAAAAATTTGATGTATATTTGACAAGATTAGTTCGTTTAAGGTACTAAAAATTCTATAATTAGTGTATTATTCTCCCAAGTTTATTTGAAAAGGTATAATTCCTCTATACAATTGGCAAAATCTTTCATAAAATATCCAGTAAGTTGGATAAACGTTTACCAAATCATCCCAATACAGTTTGATTTATATATTCACTTTGCTATTCCGTTCTTGCACAGTGATATAGTTCATTTTGCGTCATCCCATATTCTAGCAAAGGGAGATGATCTAAGCATCACCGTTACATCAGTAATAGCTCTAGTACATAAAATAGTTAGCTCGAACTGTATGATCCTGTGTGAATCTGATCTTTATATTAAAAGTGCATAAATGGTTCACATATGGGTCTTATTTAAAAATTAAACAGTATCAAAACAATTAGTGCATTATAATATAACCAAATAGGCATGCAAAAAAGAATCAATAGGCAAAATATGTTTGTCTACCGTCTAATTCTAATTGCTAATATTTACTGTATTGTACATAGCTCAATTCCATTCCATTCCATTCAATTTTATTTATTTTTTAATTTTCAGCAGAAAACAGTATTTCTAACAATTAAATTGAATTAATTTGATATGACGTTGACACACGGTAATCACTCTCATGTTTTTATTTACATCGCTGTCAATCATCCGGTAAAGATGAATATTCATTACTACCCTCGGTAGTTAACGTCCCTCGATGGTTAACTTTAAGTGCCTACGTCTCATTTTTGTGTAATTACGTCAAAAATTCGAATGAAAAAAAAATGACTGCAATGTGACCTATAGTTGTTATTAATAACTTCTGTGTTATTTGGTGTTCTGTGACGAGCTGTCTCATTGGCAATTGTACCACACTAGTCTCCTTTTTTTATACTATAACCATTTCTGGACAAACGGAAAATACGGACAGACAAAACAGAAACTAGTCCATAAAACAGGTGAAATATAATTCTGATGTTCTTATAAACCAACTTTGAAAGATAACTTAGTCATTAGTAGTCTAATAATGAATATTATAGTACAATTACTTTCATGTTTGAAAAATTCGCTGGTGCCAAAATTGCAGGATTTTCTTCCCTCTCAGAACACCTGAGTTCTTCCCAGGTTCTGTTGGATTACGTGTTGCTAAGTTTTTAGTTTTCTATGTTATGCATGTTGACTGCTGTTTGTCTTCTCGTCGATATTCGTTTTTCGCTGTGGCTGTGTCGGTTTGTTTTCGACCTCTGAGTTTGATTGGTCCTTTGGTGCCTTTTGCCTCTCTTTTAAACTGTCACCTCTACTTCTAAAAGTTAAGACACGTACTGCACATGGAGGAATTTTGTACAGTTAAAAACGTCGCCAGTATATTTTTGCGGAAGCAGAGTTATGAGAGTTAATCAGATCTGCACACATTTTTAGAGAATCGTGTAGCAGTCATGTGTTCTCGTGTATGGCCAAGTAGAGATCGAAGAGTGGTCGAATGTGGTCGCGAAGGGATTGGGTATTGGTTGAATTGGTCTGGAATATAATAAATATAGAAGTCGCAGTGATCTGGAAGCGATCGTGCAATGGTCGAATTAATCTGGAAATGATCGGACATTAGTCGAGCAAAAGTCGAAATGATCGAGTACTGATCGGTAAAATTTTTGTATTCCGACCAAAATCGATCTCTACACGATCCTTTCCCGATCAATTCGACCGTTGCTCGACGTATTCACGATCTCTTCTCGAGTGAATTGCTTCTCGATCCTTACTCGAATGTTTTTGACATGTCAAAAACTCTCTGGTAGAAAGTCAGACCGATAAAGAGCAAGGTAGACTATCCAGAGCATGCGTTTCGATTGAGTCAGACCAGTCTCCCGATCACGTAATTTGTCTTGATCGGGCTTGATCGAGTTGATCTGATCGGCAGTGTGAACCTAGCTATAGCTAACTTGTTATAACGACCAAGCTAATTCGTTATAACAAATAAGCTAATTCGTTATAACAACTTAGCTAACTCGTTATAACGACTAAGCTAACTCGTTATAACAACTTAGCTAACTAGTTATATCGACTTAACGAACTCGTTTAAACATCTTAGTTAACTCGGTAAAAAAGAGAATATTGGGTTAACAAAACAACAAAGAATGGATCAAATATACCAAATCAAAAATGAATAGATGGAATTAACCAAAACAACAAAAAATACATGTAGATAAAATAAACAAAAACCAAAAAGAATAGATAAAATAAACTAAAACAAAAATGAATAGATAAAATAAACAAAAACCAAAAAGAATAGATAAAATAAACAAAAACAAACATGAACTGATGAAATGAACCAACACAACAAAGAATAGATAAAATAAACAAAAACAACAAAGAATGGATAAAATAAACCAAATCAAAAATGAATAGATGGAATTAACCAAAACAACAAAAAATACATGTAGATAAAATAAATAAAAAACAAAAAAGAATAGATAAAATAAACAAAAACAAAAATGAATAGATAAAATGAACCAAAAAAAAAACATGCATATAAAATAAACAAAAACAGCAAAGAATGAATAAAATAAACAAAAACAAAACTGAAACAAAACAACAAGAATACATGTAGATGAAGGACACCTACGGGGGTGGGAGTTTCTCGTTACATTGAAAACTCATTGGTGGCCTTGGGCTGTTGTCTGCTCTATGGTCGGGTTGTTGTCGCTTTGACACATTCCTCATTTCCTTTCTTAATTATAGATAAAATAAACAAAAACAAAAATGAATAGATAAAATAACAGAACAAAAGGAAATATATATGAACAAAAACAAAAATTAATAGATAAAACTAACCAAAACAACAAAAACAAGATGAATAGACAAAATAAATCACAAAAAGACTGGATATAATAAATTTAAACAAAAATGAATACTAGTAGATGAAATGAACCAAAACAAAATTGAATAGGTGAAATGAACCAAAATAACGAAGAATAGAGAAAATTATATTAAATAAAATCTAATAGTACAGAAATAATGGACTCTCTCCCCATGCAGACGTTCATTCATGTTTATTTTCTCAGTGAGTTTCAGACATATTCAGGTCTATAGATCTTGTACTTTTTCAATCTCCAATCCAGAGTTATCGGTCTATGTTTTTTCTACAGCAAGGACCGATAACTCTTCATGGGAGATTGGTACTTTTAAACCAAAAGTTATCTTTAGTCGGTCTTCAAGAAAGGGTAAATGCGCCTGCTATATGCCAAACTCTAAACCACCTGAGTTGTGAAAATATCAATAAAAGGAGCTTTGAAAAAACAACTCAACTAAAATAAAAGGCATCAACCGGCCAATAATCCGTCTCATACAGGTCAATTATCCGTCTCCAACAGGTAAATAAACTCACTCCAACAGGTCAATAATCTGTCTTCCACAGGTCAACAATCCGTCTTCAATAGGTCAACAATCTGTCTTCATCAGGTCAATCAGCTATCTTTAACAGGTCAATAATCTGTCTCCAAAAGGCCAATAATCTGTCTCCAACAGGTCAATAATCTGTCTTCAACAGGCCAATAATCCGTCTTCAACAGGTCAACAATCTGTCTTCAACAGGTCAATAATCTGTCTTTAACAGGCTAATCATCTGTCTCCATCAAGTCAATAAATCGTCTTTAACAGGTCAATAATCTGTCTCCAACAAGTCAATAAATCGACTTTAACAGGTCAATAATCCGTCTCCTACATGTCAATAATCCGTCTTCAACAGGTCAATAACCCGTTTTCAATATGTCAATAATCCGTCGTCTACAGGTCAATAATCCGTCTTCAACATGTCAACAATACGTCTTCAACAGGTCAATAACCCGTCTTCAGCAGATCAATAATCCGTCTGTAACAGGTCAATAATCCGTCTAATACATGTAAATAACCTGTCTCAAACAGGTCAATAAAATGTCTTCACCTGGTCAATAATCCGTCAACGACAGGTTAAAAAACCGTCTCCAATAGGTCAATAATCCATCTTCAACAGGTCAATAATCCGTCTTCAACAGGTCAATAACTTGTTTTCAATATTTCAATAATTCGTTTTTAACAGGTCAATAATCCGTCTCTTACAGGTTAAAAATCCGTCTACAACAGGTCAATAATCCGTCTTTAAACCACATGTTGAAGGTAGATAGGGTTTCTTCCTCCATCTTGGATTTTGAAATACCAGAAAACATTGGTCTAGATCTTTGATAGAATGTGCAAATTTTGAGAGTAGTAGGTAATTCATGTGTAAGAATTTTCATTTCAATAGAGAAAATGAGATGTATTACCATATTTATACAAATCGCTCGTGTGCTGTTACATAATAAATTTAGCCAAATACTTTACCATATCCATCTTGTCTGTTAACCAGAACTACTTTCTTTATCTTAAACGTATCTTGAAGATCAATCCTAAGCCATGGAGTTAGTTCACCACCTGTATGAGTACACTGGTATCCATATTGAAGTTCAGGGACAAGTCCATCAGTCGCAAACATTGCACCATAAGTGCCTGGATATTCAAACTGTGAACTCTGAGTAGCTGTCATGGACAAAGCTATATTTACTTTCCCTGTTTCCATTTCTAAAAACAAAACAGAAATGTATTAATGATGGCTTGTCATAATCATGTCCTTATATATCTATAGCTATATTTACTTCTCCTGTTTTACATTTCTTAAAACAAAACAGAAATGTATGAATGAAGTCTTGTCATAATTATGTTTTTATATTTAAAAAAAAACAAAAAAACATGCTGATTTTATGCCGTTTTCCATCTCTATTTCCTAAGTGGAAACTTCGTGCTCATCCGAAAACCAATTAATTTTTTTTAGAGAAGTTTTCCTATGGATATTTATAAGATCCCGAAATGACAAATGTAAAACAACTCACAGGAAAACTAACAGCCCTAATTAATGTGGTACCTAACACTACAGGGAGATAACTGTGTAAAATCTTATAAACGTTTTAATTACGTTGTATTTTAAGGGAATAGTAAGCTTCTCAATGATCAAAATAAGTGTTTATCAAACTGCTATATAACCAGTGTATTTTTTTCTGATAAAACGGTTGGTTCAAATTTTTTGAATTTTTTATAATTTTGTCAAAGGGTCAAAGTAAATACCTTGTCAAAATTTTATGAAAATTAAACGAGCCAAATTAATTTTAGTGAAAGTGTTGGGTACCACCTTAATGTACAAAATAATGAACGAAAAACAAATATGTAACACAACAACAAACGACATACACTGAAGTACAGGTTCCAGCTGACTTGGGACAGGAACATACTGAATGTGGCGGGATTTAACATGTTAGCGGGCACAAAACCCACCCCTAACAAGGGACAGTGATGTAACATAAGAACAAATTATAAAAATCAGTTGAAAAAGGCTTAACTCATCAGATGGATACAAATAGAAATGCATCTAACAAAAACACAAAGTGGACGTGGCCGGGTACTTGAATATTCATCTAACACTAAATTGTCAGTCAGTACATATCCAACATTCAATGCCATTGGATTTAGTGTAAAGACGTCATAAACAGTTAGAGAGAAGATATGACCCTGTGCAATGCCAAGCCACATGTAACAAAAAAATATAGAGCCATTAAAATGCATATGTATATAACAAAATTATTTAGTATGCTTTTAATTTACTGATAACAACATCAATATTAATACCAATAAGCAATATTTAAAAATCTATTTACAGTGTTCAATTAGTAACCTTTTAGGGTAAGTTTATTCAAGAGACGAAAGGTTTACCAGGATCGTTTCTTAATTTCCAAGCACGGTGAACAACATCTCCGTAAAAATAAGGATGTGCTATCCCGTTTTAAATAAGTTTTTTTACAGGTACAGGCAAACTTCAAAACCAAATCTTTTTATATAATAAAAAAAAAAGAAATAGTGGATGAGGTGTGTTGTTGTTAAGTATTTATATTTTGTGAGATATGGGTCACTTTCTTCCTTGAAATGTTTTTACAATTGTTTCTCTTGTATATTTGTAAGACTCAGATCGACGTCCAGTCTCTAATCGACTTCCGTTCCTCAAATCGATGTCCAAATCTGACGTCACAATAAAATATCTTTCCAAATCGGTGTCCAATTTTATTCCTATCTAATCGACGTCCATTTCTTGTCTTCTCTAATCAACGTCCGTTTTGGACACATAATACAAAATTGACCAGAACCGACAGTCACAAATAGGATATATTCAAACAAAAACGTGTTTTTTTTAAAGATGTATAACATACAAGACTAAATATGTAAACAGGTTGTGGTATCATTTTTTTTTTTTTTTTTTTTTTTAATTTTAGAGATTACATGAAAATAAGGAGATGTGGTATAGCATGAATAATGTAAACAATTCAAATTAGAAAATTAACGGTCTTATTTATAAAAAAAAACGGAAAACAAATATGACAGACATACACCAACAACAATCACTAGACTACAAGCACATACAGAATATGACGGGGTTAAACATGTATGTGAGCACTCAACCTAGAACAGTTGTGAAACATCACAACATAAAACATAAAGCCAATGTCTTGCGTATATGTTTCCCTCCAGGTGTAAAACTCAGAAATTGCAAAATATCTTACCAAATCATATATAATACTCTAAAAACGATTGACTGTACTTCTTTTTTGGTCTATTGTTGAAGATTGAAAAAGGCTCTCTAGCTGTCGTTTGGTTGGGTTTTTTTTTTTCTTGTTTGTCGTTAGGGTGCTCCTTGACAACAACTTATATATGCATGTCATTTATTAACATGAATAGGAATGGCACACTACTATGTAGATCGATTCGATTATTTATTTTAACAACATAAACTTTAATATGCATGATACCTATTTCGGATTGAAAAAATCTATATGGAAAGTATGTATAAATGTTTGAAAAGTGTAAACAATTGTAAAGGATTGTGCCTGATATTCATATGATGAAGACATAATCTTTCAATCAGTTTAATTGAGGTCTGGAGCTGGCATGTCAGTTAACTGCTAGTAGTCGGACTCGGACTTCTCTTGAACTGAATTTTAATGTGCGTATTGTTATCCGTTTACTTTTCTACATTGGCTAGAGGTATAGGAGGAGGGCTGAGATCTCATAAACATGTTTAACCCCGCCGCAATTTTGCGCCTGTCCCAAGTCAGGAGCCTCTGGCTTTTGTTAGTCTTGTATGATTTTTAATTTTAGTTTCTTGTGTATAATTCGGAGTTAAGTATGACGTCCATTATCACTGTACTAGTATACATATTTTCAGAGGCGGATTTAGGGGGGCCAGGGGGCCCAGCCCCCCCCCCCCCCCCTTTGAGACAAAATTTGGTTGCTTATATAGGGAATCACTGAAGCGTGACGGGAGCGGGCCCTCTTAGGCAGTCAGTGGGCCCCCACTTATGAAAATTTCTGGATCCGCGACTGATTTTTAAGGGGCCAGCTGAAGGACGCCTACGGGTGCGGGAGTTTCTCGCTACATTGAAGACCCATTGGTGGCCTTCGGCTGTTGTCTGCTCTATGGTCGGTCTGTTGTCGCTTTGACACATTCCCCAGTTCCTTTCTCAGTTTTAATATGACATACTTCTTTCGCTTTGTGAACAAACCCATGCTCTAAATCCAATAAAATTTGTTTACACATGCGTATATTGACTTCTATAGAATAATGAATTTTATCAAATTATCATACACTTAATATATTTCCTTAACTTTAAAACAATGGTGCACATGATGTTACTGATTCATTTATTTTGACTATAATGTGTTGCATTCCGAAATTGACATATTTGACCTAGATACGACAACCGTTCATGCTGGCTGTTTAAACTCCTCCCTCTGAAAAATCACAGTGCCAGCCGTTTGCTTCTTTACAAACAAAAAAGGTAGGTTCATGGAAGAGCCTACACCAACGCTTTTACACTTATACTTATCGGCCATAGAAATAACCTTAATTGTCCTATTCAGAATCGAATAGTTGATGCGAGATATACTTTATTGTAGTTTTAACATGGGTAGGCATTATATTCGTGTTACAAAAATAATCACGAATATAAGCCTACCCATGTTAAAACTACAATAAAGTATAGCTTGCATCAATTATTTCGTAATTAAATCCAGTAATTTATCGTTTATTGATATTGGATATCGATTAAAGACGACTACAATCAATCGGACGTTGTTTTGTAAATATATGCCGTCACATTGGACGTCGATAGAAGTATCAAAATAATGAACGTCGATTTGAGAATGTGACGTCAGATTTGGACGTCGATTAGAGAAACGGCCATCGATTTGAGGAACGGACGTCGATCTGAGTCTAACATATTGATCGCCCCCCTTCCCCCTTTTTTCGGCAAATAAAAAAATATTGACAATACGAAAATGAAAATTTAAAAGGACAATAACTAGCCTCTAGACAAAATGACTGATAGAAAGGTTTGTATTTTTCACTTTTAGAAGTTTGTCATACCTCCCCCTTTTAGTCTAACATGAGCGTCAATTTCAACCAAATTTGCAACTTGGTAACCTAGGCAAAATAAAATAAATATGTGTGTTTCCTATTTCTTTACCTACCCTATATTTTAAGCTTAGAAATAGCCTATCTTAAAGTTTTGTTTTTTTTTTCATAAGTCATAGCACCGTTAAAGTCAGAATTTCTCACCCATAGACTCAATTTAAAAAATGTAAATTTAAAATTCCTGTAATTGTAACGCACCATCATTTTATACTCTTCTTTATTTTATAAAAAAAAATGAAGATGTGGTATGATTGCCAAAGAAACAACTTTTCACAAGAGACAAAATAAGGAGACAGGCTAACGGATTTTGGATATAATGAGTTAAACCCACACCAACAAGTATTACAAAAATAAATTGCCCGTAAATGATATTGTCCTATAAGAAGATATTGTATGATTGCCAATGATACAGCTCTCCATCAAAGTCACAATTTGAAATATAGGTCAAAGTACGGAACATTGGCTCACATCGAACAGCAAGCTATAAAGGCCCCCAAAATAACTAGTGTAAAACCATTCAAACGGGAACATCAACGGTAAAATATATATATGAAAAAAAAACACTTATGAACCGCATCCAACGACAACCACTGAAAATCAGATTCCTGACTTAGTAAAGATGCATACAAATTCAGCTGGTTTAAACGTTTAAATCGGTACCAACCTTCACTCTTATCTGAAACAATAGCGTAACATCGAAACATAAAAAAACACATTATATAATATCAATTCATTCAAATGGCTTAACTCAATCAAAAGATATGTTAACACAAATGAACATACACTAATAGAATAAATTTGATCTATGATACAATGTAAATACGAAATCAGTAAAATACGGGATAAAAAGTAAAGGTAACAGTATTATACCGCTGCCAGATATTAAACTATTGAAACCAAATATATATACAGGTAAATGAAAATAATTTTCTTGTTAAGTAAACCGTTAAAATGGAGAAAGTAAATATGTTTTACAAAATAAATAATTTTGTTGTTCATAGCACGGGTGAGTGAAAATTTATAGTCATACCAAAAACCTATCAAAGCTGGTATATAGAAGAGATATAACTGTGAATAAAACATTTATAGTCCATTTGTTGTCCTCAATTATATCAATCACATCTTAAGCCTCTTCTATGTTCTAATATACGATACATACCATAAAAATTCCAGTCATGATTTTGCGCGTTTTGTTGGTCAACAGCAGACGTTAACCAATTACACTGCTGCGTCTTGTTGTTGAAGAAAACTGATCTACAATTCCAGTATAAACTACAATGCATGATACAACTAGCAACCGATGAATGAAATAAAACATCCCCTTCGATTTCATTATACCCGAAATCAGGTTTTAAAAGAAATCTTGAACCTGTGTGCACAAAGGATGCATATATCAGAACTGACAGAATTCTTAGTTCAAACATTCTTACCACTTTGAGCGAGCCTGCTTAAAAGGTAAAGACAAGATTCGGCAAATTGTAGGTATGCATACAGGTATTTCAAAGCTTATCGCCAGCTTATATCTTACAAATGTATATATAAATATTTAAATACGATGAAATCGATATTAGTCGTTGTCTTCCTATATTGGATACTCTGTCAAGGTGTAAAAGAATGTGAACATGTATAACCGAAGGTTTTCCGGCTATAGTAAATCAAAGACGGAATACAAATACTTTAAACTTTATTAGCTTGATCCGGACAGTACAAGACCTAGAACCTATACCGACTTCAAAATAACATACAAAAGTATATATAAAAAACAGTATCTATAGAAAAGGATTAGTGTCCAAAGAATTAACTACTTAATATCATCAAGGTTGTTTCCATTACGACAAATATCTTTTTAACAATAGAATTAATAAACCAAAGAAATGTAAAAAGGTAGATAAACGGATTACCAAGTTGTCACTATAGCACTGAAAATAAAATGTCTGAATTTGTTTTATTTCTAAATCACTTTGTCCAAATCTTCCGTGTTATACATATTTGAGAAAAATTCTGTTAAAATCTATCATGCAGATACGTTATCAAAGATTTTAATTCTTTAACGGATTTATTGCAGCGTAAAGAAAGTACTTGTGTATTTTTTTTTAACATTTTAAGCATCTGCAGTTCTCATTGTTTTTATTTGATGCCACTGTCATACAAGTGAGAGGTTTAGTTAGCTATAAAACCAGATTCAATCCACCATCTTCTACACAAGACAATGTCTGTATCAAGTTAGAAATATGACAGTTGTTATCCATTCGTTTGGTGTATTTGAGCTTTTGATTTTGCCATTTGATTAGGGACTTTCCGATTTGAATTCTCCTCGGAGTTCAGTATTTTTGTGATTTTACTTTTCAATATGTACTACATTCAACATCGAGGTTACCTGCATAGTAAACTCAGCTTCAACAAGCCCCGATATGAAGTAATGTGAGATAATTTGTTTAAAAGAGTGGCGAAAGGGACATTCAAACTATAAGTCGAAGATAAAATGACAACGTCATGGCTAAAATGAAAAATATATGAAAGCAGACAAATAATGGTACACAAAATGATCTCAGGTGCTTCGGAAAGGAAAGTAAAGCAGATCCTGCCCCGCATGTGACATCCGTCATGTTACCCATGCTAGGAAACACCCAGTTATTATTCTTAAACTGTAGGTCATATTCGAGGAAAAGATGATAGGATTGTAGTTACGATATTTGGAACATATCCGCTGTATTATTCGTAAAAACGGATATTCAATAACGGTAAACCAATTCGTGATGGCGTCAGTAACATTTAAAAGGAGCAACATGCTACAACCACTTAATTGCAGACTCTCCTTGATTTGGACAGACACCACCAAATATTACTGAGTTTAATATGTATGTGAGCTCTAAATTGGGACTTATATACACTTTAAAGACACGGCCTGCGGAATTTTCGAAGTGCATTTTCATCCAAAAACAATTTACAATAGGTAATAAAAGTAACATGTGTCGTAATTTTTTCGTTGTTGAATTAACATGATAGGAACTGAATTTTCCAAATCTTATAAAGATTTATAACTAAGGGCAGATCCCTTATTAAAATGTCCGCATGATTATAAGAGATTTCTTGATTATTTAAAAAAAAAAATGTCATCATATAAACGTTGGATGTTAATAAACTTAGCAAATTAAAGATTTAATTATAAAAAAAAACTTTTCGTTTCTAACCATTTATTAACAAGAAGATACAATGGAAACATAGAGTTTGTTCAAAAGAAAACAACTGGACAAAAAAAAACAGAAATCATCCCAAGGCCACCAATGGAACGGTTAATTGTGTAACTTATCTGTTTATATAAACACCTACCTAAAACCTCTAATTGAATTTAATATAAAAAAGAAGATGTGGTATGATTACCAATGAGACAACTCTCCATAAGAAACCAAAATAACACAGAAATTAATAACTACAGGTCACAGTACGGCCTTCAACAATGAACAAAACCCATACCGCATAGTCAGCTATAAAAGGCCCCGAAATGACAATGTATAGCAATTCAAACGAATAAAACTAATGGCCTTATTTATGTATTATTTGTGTAAACATTTGTAGACATAATACTTACTAGAATACACCCGCGAAATCGCGGGCATTCAGAGCGTAGTTTAAAGTATGTAAAGTGTTGTTGGAAGAATTTTGTAAAATATTGAATGACTGGAGAATATCAGCAAAAGTATCATAAGTCATAGTTATTGGGGACAGGAAAATGTTTTTTTTTATCCCTCCTTTATTTCCATAATTCCCAATTTTTGGTTTTCTATCAATATCAATATGAACATACCGTTAGTATGTTATGAACATTTTAAAAGTAAGGAGCCTGTAATTCAGTGGTTGTCGTTTCAGTTTATGTATTTGATTTTCGTTCATTTTTTTGTACATAAATAAGGCCGCTAGTTTTCTCGTTTGAATTGTTTTACATCGTCATGTCGGGGCCTTTTAAAGCGGAGTATTCGGTATTGGCTTTGCTCGTTGTTGAAGGCCGTACGATGACATACAGTTGTTAATTTCTGTGTCATTTTTGGTCTCCTGTGGAGAGTTGTCTCAACATGGCAATCATACCACATCTTCTTTTTTTCAATCAATGAATTTTGTAAAATATTTTTCTATGACTGGAGAATATCGGAAAAGGTATCAAAAGTTCACATGAATTATTTAAGCGCTTATCTGTATATTCTGAACATTCATTACTATATAAATAAAGTGTATTTACTTAATTTCAATGCTAAGTTTACTAATCGATCCATGGTGGTCATTGATATAGTATACAGACCCTCTATTTAATAAACTCTGTGACCGCCGTGGATAGTAAACTTGAAAATGATAGCAGATAGAATTAAAATACACTTTATTCGGAGTATATATCTATGTATGTTCAAAGAAAAACGCAAACCGGAAGTCTAATCTGACTTAAAATTTCGTCCAATGACGGGACAATATCCGGATGCCTTTTTTTCTCGTTTTTCTCCCAAAATAACTCAATCTGAATAATCATATGAATAGATGACAAATGCGAGTATGAACTGTACCTGAAGGACACAGAGGCGTGTTGATTAATTAATTGTGGAAAGAAGAGAAGCGACACACAAAATGAGGTCTTCTCGTTTAATAGTATAGATGAAGATAGATAGACAAAACTATATATTGGATCTACATTTATATAAAGATAAACTTAAAATTAGAGTCACGACATTAAAATTTAAAAGGAGATAATAAGATTTGATACATAGAATACGAGAAACAGAGATACAAATCTGAAGAAAATTCAACTATCAATTTCTAGCAAAACAAATCAATTTTCCCGATGGATCAATGACACTTTGGTACCTATTGAATAAACTAGGATAATGGTTCGGTTTTAAAGGAAAATAATGGGTGTCTTTATAAGGATTAAATACAAACGCAATGCGATGGTTTGCTTTCATTCTCCGCCATTATTTCTCGACTCCAAGATAATGTTGTCTTTCGATGCACTCGTGTTAACGTGCTCGCCTGTAATATATCGAAAGAATGTCGAGGACTCGATACATAACTGAGAGGATCCAATAATTTTGATAACTTTTACGCCCAACATGCCTTTCTGTCAAACAACTGTTCTCGGGGTACAAAGTTTGTGTTTAAAACACCAAATCTAGTAATATCATTGGTTGATTTCTGAGTCTGTGTACGATAATCGTGCTCGAAAAATGTATGACTGTAAGCCAAAGATTGCATGCTTGGCGAAACAATGTGGTGGAATTGTGCATACCGTAAGCTGGTTATTTTTGCGGGTGTAAAATTTAAACAATCATATCCCCATAAATCTATAGGAGGGAACTTAAGATAAAATCATGTATAGATGTTTACTTCTTTCATGATCTTTCGATTAACGACTGATTGATTGATTGATTGATTATGGATTACCTGATTAGATCAATTATGTAATAAAAAAAATATACCTTCATGTGCTTTTTTTTGAGTAAAATGAGGTCGAAATTTTGTATATTTGCCGAAAATTCGGATTTGTGGCTGTATTTTCACTTTTGAAAGAAATAAAAGACGTAACTTTTTTGTTTTAAAACATAAACACAAATTGTTTTTTGTTAAACAATTTATAATTTTTGTACTTTATAAGTATCCTAAAAATTTATATATTTTTTTTTTTATTCAGAAATAACTCATATTTATCAAATATTCATGAATGCAGAAAAAAACATAATTTTTTTGCTGTATATCAATAAAATTTCATAAAAAGGCTTCATGAAAATTGGCACACATAATCTTCTTGCGTAATCAAACCAAATGGCATTTTAAAAAAGAGGTGTCCATGAACTCGTTTTCAAGTTATATAAGTTTGAATGATAAAAAGCAGTCGAAAACTGAATCTTTTCTCGATAAGTCATAGTTTGACGTCGAGAAAATAACAATTTACGCTAGCAACGTCATTAAAGTATGAATTAGCTGTTGCAGCGATTTGACATCGCCAACGGCATTATGTGACTCGTAATTTAAACAATAAGATGTTTGTACTTCAGAATTTTTTGCCAAGTTTTAATTATTGCGAAAATTGAGAAGAAATACGAAGCAAAAATTAAAACTTGATTTCTTAATTTTAAAATCAGCACTTGCACATGTATACAAACAGCATCAACTGAAATCGAAATAATTACGAAATGTTGCGCATTTTAAAATGGAATTGATTGATGCACGCAGAAATTTCTAAATCTTCAGTATAATATATGTAATTTGCTAATTATTTTAATTTTAAAGTGGCGGTTAACATGATAAAGAGTAATTTTCATGCAGCGGATCTCTATTTTACCCTTACCGTATTTTCGTGCAGGAAGCTTGTAATTCACAATGTTCCAATCAATTCAAATTGACTGAAAAGCAACGTGTAATATATTTTTTTTTAATTTTCGTTCATTTTGAAAGACAATTTTACTTCCCGTTTGTCCTAACAAGGCACTATCCCCATTTCAATTCTCGTTTTAAGTTTTTTTCCCCTTTTTCTTTACTTACCCGTATGAAGTAATCTCCGACATTATATTTCACAAGTTTCATGTCACACAGCAATTAAACTCTTTTGCTTCAATAATTTTTTACTATAAATTATTTGTTTAAATTCTTCATTTTTAACACTTTGAATGCAAATGACTGATATATTTGCCGTATGTAATTTCAATATATAAAATGACAATATATTAGTGTAAGCTTCAATTTGTTTTTGTGGGAGTGTAAGTGTGTAACATGTACGTCTTTATAATATTATTATTATTAAGGGCATATCCAACAGTTTATTTTTGGCGGTGAGAATTTTTTCCCTTGAAGATATTTCATTCTTCAAATGACAGAGAATCAAATTTTGCCAAAAATATTATTTGTCGTCGATTTCGGTTTTGCAAAAATTACTGCTGAAAATTGAACAGTTTTGCAATTTTGGAGTAAAAAACGTTTTTTATCTAAAAAAAGATAAATATGATTTTTTAATCAACATATACTTATATAATTGAGCTCAAATTGAAGCAAAATAATTCAAGATGGTAAAAAAAATCTAACTTTACCATTTAAAGCATTAATTCTTACTCAAATACAGCCAAAAACGTTATGGTGGACCCAAACAACGGCAAGAAATGAACATTTAAAAGTGCACATTTTTGATTTTTAAATATTTCTAACGGTGTCGATTTGGCCAAAGTAAGATATGTTATATGAGTGGCCGTTCTTGTCATTTGCGGGATATTCTATCGCGTTATTTTTAATAACGCGTTATTTTACTAAACTATCGCGTTACTTTACAACAATAACGCGTTATTTCTTCATTTTTTAGTTTCCAAAACTAACGCGTTATTACACAAAACTATCGCGATATTTCACTTTTGCTATTAATTAGAACAATTATCAAACGAACGTATTGGTTTTCATAATTAACGCGATATTATTTATTCAAGTATTAACGTTTTGTAATATTTGTAAAACTATCGCGTTACTTTCTTAAACTAACGCGATATTCTTCATTTTATGAAAACTATCGCTATTATACGCGAATAAGTATGATCCAATGAAAGTCTGTGTTAATTCCATCTTTTGGCATTAGAAGCAAAATGACTAGAATCCACGGAGACTGAGATAGATTTTTGCAAAGAATAAAAAAGACAGTAGATAATTGCCTCAGATTGGGAAAATCAGATATTTTTAACAGATATTAGTCCAGAAATAATAAAAACTGTACAAAATACAGGTACAGCATCAAATAACATAATCTATGCAAATTAAATCGCAATGTCTTTTTTCAATTATCTATTGGAAAAAAAGATAAATATCCCTATACAAAAATATTAAGATTATCTTGAAACAAAAATTTTACCTAAATCATAACCATTCTGACTACAGAAATCTAAAATAAAAAAAATCAGAATAAGCGAACACACTCTTTTAATAGAAAAGGGTCGACATCTCAAGATCTCTACATATCAGAGATACTGCAAATTCTGTAATGAGATAGAGGAAGAAAAACACTTCTTTCTCAAATGCCCTAAATATAACTTTTATAGGGGAAAAACATTTCGACTCCATGAAAATCAATTCTGAATGGAAAGATACTGCTGCTAACAATGACATGCTCAAACTTAAAATATTACTAAACCCCACATCTCACAGTATAATTAAAAATACAGTTTCCTTTATAGGCAGTCATTAAAACTGAGGACGGGAGACCCAAAACAATTATGTGAACTGTTATTCTAATATTGTATTGTTTATTTTTGTATATATTTTGCGTTCAGAGATCGTGTTTTGATTTATATGGCAGTAAAAGTATTTGATTTGATTTGATTTCGATATTATAGAGACGGAAAATCTAATAAGCATTGAATTTATTTCAACAGAGACATAATATACCTCTGATTCCAACTACAATACAATAGTTTCAGAGGTGTATCCCTTCGTGTGTGTGTGGGGGTGTAAACATTGGGGTTAATAGGTATGTAAACAGTTAATGGATAAGATCATAAGAGCCATTAACAACGTCTAAATGACAGCTCAACATGCCCTCTCTAGGGACGACATCAATAGTCCAATGTAGGATAGAAAAAATCACATTTCACTGACACCCCCCGCCCCTTTTCTTAATTTGGGAAATTTATTGACCAACAAGGGCATATATGCTAGTATCAGAAAATACTTTTTGTGTCATGGGTCCATGGGTCCTGTTTTCCCCCGACAATATATGTATGTTCTGTTTTATAATTGACCTGGACATCAGTTTTAAAAATTATTGGAAAAAAGTGATGTGTATTTTCAAAAGTATTTTATTTTAGTAAGCCTCTACTAAGTCGAGGTGAACTACTGGGTAGGCATCGGTGTCAATGTCTGCATCATCCTCATGAGCGTTCCGTTCCATGCTCAGTTCTAGGAACTATGACACCTAAAATCATGGAACTTGGTATGCAGGTGGAGCAGCCAGCACTAAAAATGTTGGTTATGTTTACGTCCAGTTGTATCCCATATTAAGATTTCGTCAACCTTGTATATGCATTTCTTATTTTTAGTGCTTGTCAAGTTATACAGTACCCATAACGAATAAATATTGTAGCTCCTTGTAAAGATTCAGCTTACAATAAAATTGGTTGGGTTATTGGTATGATTTCATTTTTTAAAGGGTTAAGACAAGAATTCATTCAAACTGTAAAACAATTAAAGTGCCTGTAAGTTTCAGTAATTTTAAACCCGATGGTCACCTCTTTGTAGATTGGAGCAATTTGCTATGGCGAACCGAAAAAAAATAATTTCAATCCATATCTAAAATCTAAAAAGTTGGAAGTATACCAGACAAGACCTCCTTGACAACATGCGGAAATGGATGAAGTTTGACAAATTAGGCAGGACAGGTGTTTTGAGTAACAAAAACACAAGATGAGTAACTTGGCCAAAAAAATCAAAATAGACTAATAAAAAAGAACCAGACAGAGTAAAAAATAAAAAGGCAGGACAGAGATAACTAAAAAATGCAGAACCTTAAATTTTCATTCTACAAACGGGTTCGGAAACAAGGTTTATCTTATATTAATGGTCCCCCTTCATTGATAGGTGTACTTAAAAAATATAACATGCTAAACAAAACTGTATCAAAATTAATGCTAATGTAAAAATAGTTTGCCTTATTTTCAAAGCAACATTTGTTGACCAAAGACATTTCTAAGCCTTGTTGTTATGCGAATCCGGACTCTACATCCCTCTTTCCTCAACATCATCGTCATCATCAACCCATATGGACCACGAACTTTCAAATTCTTAGCCAGAACGAGGAAAAATAGATTACCCTGAAAGGAAATCCTCATCTTCGTGTTCAGGATCTGGAGCAGCCCTTTCCCTCGTGTTCGGTTGATCAATCCATGAAGTTGCGCCAGAGACATTATCAATTTAGTAGCCAATTGATATGTTATCTCCTCTTTCTCTTCGGATTGATTATCCAGTCTCACTGAGAGGAACAGCCCTTGTGATTGGATATCGACATTGAAAAAAATAACAAAACGTATCGTGTGTTTCCAATAAAATATCACGTTCGATTACATTTATAGAACTAACGCGATAGTTTTAGACATTAACGCGATAAAAAGTAGAAATAACGCGTTAGTTTAACAAAGTACCGCGATATTTTAACAAAGTAACGCGATATTTTAACAAAGTAACGAGATATTTGAACAAAATACCGCGTTATTTCTTACTATCTCGTCAATGATAAATATTGCGTTATTTAAGAAAATTAACGCGTTAGTTTGATAATATTTCAAATAAATAGCAAAAATCACATATCGCGATAGTTTTTTGTAATAACACGTTAGTTTTGGACAAAATGAAGAAATAACGCGTTAGTTTAACAAAGTAACGCGATAGTTTTACAAAATAACGCGTTATTTTCTCTAACGCGATAGAATATCCCGCAAAAGACATGAACGGCCACTCATAATGTTATTCTTCGAAAAAAAATGGAACGTCATAACGTTTTCAAAAATATTTGTCACCATACTCGTTTTCGAGAAAAATTGAGTAATATAATATTGTTTACTCAATCCCTCCCGTAAGCCTCACAAATTGCGCCAAAAATTAAGACATTTCCGAAAATAACGTTATGGTTACCCGCTTATTTTTCAAAGGCAGTGCGACGGTGTGGCAGACAAATATATTTACACTGTGACTTTGTTGACATTATATAATATCAATTCATTCAAATGGCTTAACTCAATCAAAAGATATGTTAACACAAGCGAACATTCACTAATAGGATAAATTTGATCTATGATACAATGTAAATACGAAATCAATAAAATACGGGATAAAAAGTAAAGGTAACAGTATTATACCGCTGCAAGATATTAAACTATTTAAACCAAATATATACATGTATACAGGTAAATGAAAATAATTTTCTTGTTAAGTAAACCGTTAAAATGAAGAAAGTAAATATGTTTTACAAAATAAATAATTTTGTTGTTCATAGCACGGATGAGTAAAAATTTAAAGTCATACCAAAAACCTATCAAAGCTGGTATATAAAAGAGATATAACTGTGAATAAAACATTTATAGTCAATTTGTTATCCTCAATTATATCAACCACATCTTAAGCCTCTTCTATGTTCTAAAATACGATACATACCATAAAAATCCCAGTCATGATTTTGCGCGTTTTGTTGGTCAACAGCAGACGTTAACCAATAAAACTGCTGCGTCTTGTTGTTGAAGAAAACTGATTTACAATTCCAGTATAAACTACAATGCATGATACAACTAGCAACCGATGAATGAAATAAAACATCCCCTTCGATTTCATTATACCCGAAATCAGGTTTTAAAAGAAATCTTGAACCTGCGTGCACAAAGGATGCATATATCAGAACTGACAGAATTCTTGGTTCAATCATTCTCACCACTTTGAGCGAGCCTGCTTAAAACGTAAAGACAATATTCGGCAAATGGTAGGTATGCATACAGGCATATCAAACCTTATTGCCAGCTTATATCTTACAAATATAAATATGAATATTTAAATACGATCAAATCGATATTAGTCGTTATCTTCCTATATTGGATACTCTGTCAAGGTGTAAAAGAAAGTGAACATATATAACCGAGGGTTTTCCGGCTGTAGTAAATCAAAGGCGGAATACAAATACTTTAATCTTTATTAGCATGATCCGGACAGTACAAGACCTAGGACCTATACCGACTTCAAAATAACATACAAAAGTATATAAAAAAAACCAGTATCTATAGAATAGGATTAGTGTCCAAAGAAATAACTACATAATATCATCAAGGTTATTTCCATTACGACAAATATCTTTTTAACAATAGAATTAATTAAACCAAAGAAATGTAAAAAGTTAGATAAACGGATTACCAAATTGTCAATATAGCACTGAAAATATAATGTCTGAATTTGTTTTATTTCTAAATCACTTTGTCCAAATCTTCCGTGTTATACATATTTGAGAAAAATTCTGTTAAAATCTATCATGCAGATACGTTATCAAAGATTTTAATTCTTTAACGGTTTTATTGCAGCGTAAAGAAAGTACTTGTGTATTTTTTTTTTTTTAACATTTTAAGCATCTGCTGTTCTCATTGTTTTTATTTGATGCCACTGTCATACAAGTGAGAGGTTTAGTTAGCTATAAAACCAGATTCAATCCACCATCTTCTACACAAGACAATGTCTGTATCAAGTTAGGACTATGACAGTTGTTATCCATTCGTTTGGTGTATTTGAGCTTTTGATTTTGCCATTTGATTAGGGACTTTCCGATTTGAATTCTCCTCGGAGTTCAGTATTTTTGTGATTTTACTTTTCAATATGTACTACATTCAACATCGAGGTTACCTGCATAGTAAACTCAGCTTCAACAAGCCCCGATATGAAGTAATGTGAGATAATTTGTTTAAAAGAGTGGCGAAAGGGACATTCAAACTATAAGTCGAAGATAAAATGACAACGTCATGGCTAAAATGAAAAATATATGAAAGCAGACAAATAATGGTACACAAAATGATCTCAGGTGCTTCGGAAAGGAAAGTAAAGCAGATCCTGCCCCGCATGTGACAATCCGTCATGTTACCCATGCTAGGAAACACCCAGTTATTATTCTTAAACTGTAGGTCATATTCGAGGAAAAGATGATAGGATTGTAGTTACAATATTTGGAACATATCCGCTGTATTATTCGTAAAAACGGATATTCAATAACGGTAAACCAATTCGTGATGGCGTCAGTAACATTTAAAAGGAGCAACATGCTACAACCACTTAATTGCAGAATCTCCTTGATTTGGACAGACACCACCAAATATTACTGAGTTTAATATGTATGTGAGCTCTAAATTGGGAATTATATACACTTTAAAGAAACGGCCTGCGGAATTTTCGAAGTGCATTTTCATCCAAAAACAATTTACAATAGGTAATAAAAGTATCATGTGTCGTAATTTTTTCGTTGTTGAATTAACATGATAGGAACTGAATTTTCCAAATCTTATAAAAATTTATAACTAAGGGCAGATCCCTTATTAAAATGTCCGCATGATTATAAGAGATTTCTTGATTATTTAAAAAAAATGTCATCATATAAACGTTGGATGTTAATAAACTTAGCAAATTAAAGATTTATTATAAAAAAACTTTACGTTTCTAACCATTTATTAACAAGAAAATAGAATGGAAACATAGAGTTTGTTCAAAAGAAAACAACTGGACAAAAAAACACAGAAATCATCCCAAGGCCACCAATGGAACGGTTAATTGTGTAACTTATCTGTTTATCTATACTCTTACCTAAAACCTCTAAAAAAGGTTAAAAAAGAAGATGTGGTATGATTGCCAATGAGACAACTCTCCATAAGAAACCAAAATGACACAGAAATTAATAATTACAGGTCACAGTACGGCCTTCAACAATGAGCAAAACCCATACCGCAGAGTCAGCTATAAAAGGCCCCGAAATGACAATGTATAGCAATTCAAACGATTAAAACTAATGGCCTTATTTATGTATTATTTGTGTAAACATTTGTAGACATAATACTTACTAGAACACACCCACGAAATCGCGGGCATTCAGAGCGTAGTTTAAAGTATGTAAAGTGCTGTTGGAAGAATTTTGTAAAATATTGAATGACTGGAGAATATCAGCAAAAGTATCATAAGTCATAGTTATTGGGGACAGGAAAATGTTTTTTTTATCCCTTTTTTATTTCCATAATTCCCAATTTTTGGTTTTCTATCAATATCAATATGAACATACCTTCAGTATGTTATGAACATTTTAAAAGTAAGGAGCCTGTAATTCAGTGGTTGTCGTTTCAGTTTATGTATTTGATTTTCGTTCATTTTTTTGTACATAAATAAGGCCGCTAGTTTTCTCGTTTGAATTGTTTTACATCGTCATGTCGGGGCCTTTTAAAGCGGAGTATGCGGTATGGGCTTTGCTCGTTGTTGAAGGCCGTACGATGACATACAGTTGTTAATTTCTGTGTCATTTTTGGTCTCCTGTGGAGAGTTGTCTCAACATGGCAATCATACCACATCTTCTTTTTTTTTAAATCAATGAATTTTGTAAAATATTTTTCTATGACTGGAGAATATCGGAAAAGGTATCAAAAGTTCACATGAATTATTTAAGCGCTTATCTGTATATTCTGAACATTCATTACTATATAAATAAAGTGTATTTACTTAATTTCAATGCTAAGTTTACTAATCGATCCATGGTGGTCATTGATATAGTATACAGACCCTCTATTTAATAAACTCTGTGACCGCCGTGGATAGTAAACTTGAAAATGATAGCAGATAGAATTAAAATACACTTTATTCGGAGTATATATGTATGTATGTTCAAAGAAAAACGCAAACCGGAAGTCTAATCTGACTTAAAATTTCGTCCAATGACGGGACAATATCCGGATGCCTTTTTTCTCGTTTTTCTCCCAAAATAACTCAATCTGAATAATCATATGAATAGATGACAAATGCGACTATGAACTGTACCTGTAAGACACAGAGGCGTGTTGATTAATTTATTGTGGAAAGAAGAGAAGCGACACACAAAATGAGGTCTTCTCGTTTAATAGTATAGATGAAGATAGATAGACAAAACTATATATTGGATCTACATTTATATAAAGATAAACTTAAAATTAGAGTCACGACATTAAAATTTAAAAGGAGATAATAAGATTTGATACATAGAATACGAGAAACAGAGATACAAATCTGAAGAAAATTCAACTATCAATTTCTAGCAAACAAATCAATATTCCCGATGGATCAATGACACTTTCGTACCTATTGAATAAACTAGGATAATGGTTCGGTTTTAAAGGAAAATAATGGGTGTCTTTATAAGGATTAAATACAAACGCAATGCGATGGTTTGCTTTCATTCTCCGCCATTATTTCTCGACTCCAAGATAATGTTGTCTTTCGATGCACTCGTGTTAACGTGCTCGCCTGTAATATATCGAAAGAATGTCGAGGACTCGATACATAACTGAGAGGATCCAATAATTTTGATAACTTTTACGCCCAACATGCCTTTCCGTCAAACAACTGTTCTCGGGGTACAAAGTTTGTGTTTGAAACACCAAATCCAGTAATATCATTGGTTGATTTCTGAGTCTGTGTACGATAATCGTGCTCGAAAAATGTATGACTGTAAGCCAAAGATTGCATGCTTGGCGAAACAATGTGGTGGAATTGTGCATACCGTAAGCTGGTTATTTTTGCGGGTGTAAAATTTAAACAATCATATCCCCATAAATCTATAGGAGGGAACATAAGATAAAATCATGTATAGATGTTTACTTCTTTCATGATCTTTCGATTAACGACTCGGAAAAAACAATTTATACCAAAAAAACGTATAAAAGTATTGATTGATTGATTGATTGATTATGGATTACCTGATTAGATCAATTATGTAATAAAAAAATATACCTTCATGTGCTTTTTTTGAGTAAAATGATGTCGAAATTTTGTATATTTGCCGAAAATTCGGATTTGTGGCCGTATTTTCACTTCGTTCGTTTGTACCTTTCGTCAATTTGTTAGAAAGCTCTAATGGAACCAACCCTTCTCCCTTATCTAAAACAATAGTATAACATCACAACATAGGAAGAACCACTATATATATCAATTGGAATGCTTAACTCAATCAAAAAGCGCAAATTCCTGTATTGATCAATCTATTGACCGAATGATTGATTGATGAATTGACCGATTACTAGATTGATAGATTGGTCGATTTATTGATTGTTTTTGAAGATTAATTGATAAGTTTTTACAAGCTAGAAGAAAACAAAAAAAGTGTTTCCATATGCATCTTTTATGAAATAAATAAAAGTGCACTCACAAAAAGAGTGGGTGCGATTGAAAACAAAACAGGAATTAATTCTGACTGCCATAAGAAATATAGTAGAAAGAACATTTTTCCATCGACTGCATTACCTTAAGGAATTCATGTATTAAACGTATCATGAAGTGACAAACACGATCGGTGTGATATACGATGATTTGGTGTGACTGCCGTTGAGACAGCAGCTGTCCACCCAACACTTAAATGATTTAGAAGAACAGAAGAAGGTACTCATTCGGATCCGTTTTAAGAAAATCAATCAGATGTAGCTCCTATGTTTAAATTGTAATATCAAAATATGTAAAAATCGCCAAATGAAATTACAGAAAATATATAAGGAGATCAACATTGAGTTAAAACTATAATAGAAAAGGGACATCATAATGAATTAGGCATATTTAGTCACAGTAAATTGTTAAGGAACTTAACATCTACCGTAATCAAAAGATCTTTTATAAACAACAAATTTCCCTTGAAGCAAAAAAACAAAATCCTCTGGTTCTCAGCATAAGAAACAACTGGCGTGGAGATTGAGAGAATGGAACACGAACTTGCGTCTGTGTAAAACTGGCCTTAGATATATCGACTATCCTATTCATCCTGATTAACTAAACAACAAACTGAACGTAAAACATGTTTCATTGATAATTTCAACGTTATTCTTCAAAATTCACAAGACAGGTATAAGACCTGTTGGTGACCTTCTGCTGTTGTTTTTTTTTCTATGGTCGGGTTGTTGTCTCTTTGGCACATTCCCCATTTCCATTCTCAATTTTATAGATAATTCAGAATGATCCTATGTATCAGAAAAATAAGCAGAACAACCAAAGAACCAATGGAAGATTAGACAACAGAAAAAAATCATACATAAAAATATCTTCTTTTTTTTTTACTTCAAGACCGTTACTTACTGCTAACCTTACACACGAATCATAAAAGAGGGTCTGAATGGAGAATGATGGAGCAATACACTTACTTGAGTAAAAGAAGTACCATTCTTATTGACTGGTATTATCTATAAAGTAATGCACTCAATTAAATCACGGCAGTTGTTTGCCTTTTAGCATGTTCAAAATGAATTCAGACAACTAAATGATATTTGAATTTCATTGAATTGGAATATTATTTCATTTGAACTTTTCCAAGATAAGATTATCTTGACATCAGTCGTCCATTAACATTTTTTAAAATTGATATACTCTTACACCACTGTAACGTTAGGAATAACTTTGTGTTTGAATAATTCATGGGAAATATACCTGTGGATGCTCTCAAGCAATTAAAACAAGATATGCTTGCAATTAATTTTTGTTTTACTCTACAGTTATGACATATTTTAGGATAAGAGATCGTGGAATTATTAATTGAAGGTAACCATGCGTGCAAGGGAGTAACGTAGTCAAGTTATTCAGAGACAGGGTACTTAATGAAGATGTAATGTGCATGTATGTGCATGTATTTGCACGAATGAGACATATAGAGAAACAAAACAACGCAAAATTAAAATGCATCTTAAGATGTAAACATTTCAAATGAATGAAAAAAAGCTGTCATGTTCCTGTTTTTGCACAGGAATTTCCTTATGTAGAAAATGGGGGATTAAACATGGTTTTATAGCTAGCTAAACCTCTCACTTGTATGACAGTCGCACACAATTCCATTCTTTTGACAAGAATGTGTTAACAAAACAAAACAGACAAAAAAGGTAAAAATTTCAAAACAGGAGTACAGCAATCAACATTGTGTAATAACGTTATTCACTGTAAAAACAAACAAATTTTTCAAGATAGAAAAAAATGGCATACAGACAAAGCGCATAAGCAAAAATGAAAGACAGGAATACACAACATGACCATTGCATGACAAGATATTGGCGTGATGCATATTTACCGAACAATGCATTAAGGATATTACAATAATGAACTAAACTGTTAGAACATTAGTAAAGGTTAATAGTTTACAAAGACAGATAAAAAACCTCTTTAAGGCCTTTAAGACGTAATCTAGATGATAAATTACTTCAGTACCTAGAATCTATACTTCAAGACCATCAAGTATTATTAGTGAAGTTGATACGGAACATTTATCAACAAGGTATTGGTATCTTCCAATAAAGACTCTGGATTGCAACTGAAATATCTTGAATGCCGAATGATTTATGAATTGTATATCATATTGCGGCTATGGTGGGGACTTTAATCATTTCAAAATTAAATTGTCTTGTTTATCATTGCTTCTGGCATTCAAATGACGTTGTATGTCAAATTCCAGGTATGTGTTTAATAATGTGGTGGAGGAAGCCGTGTCTGTTGTTTCTTTAATTTTGAGTTCGGGGGGTATGTTAATGGAACCCAATCAGAAAGGTTTTGACTGTTTATGGAAAACATCGCGTATGGTATCCAAAAATATAAAAAAAATAGCGTCTGTTACAATTTTCATATTGAGAAGCATCGTGAATTATGTTTTTAGACGATTATTCTTTTTCCCCAGGAGAACGGTGGTAAACAGGGTTGAAAAATCTGAAGTTTTGATAAAATTTATTACAGAGAAAGCTTGAGATTTAGAACTACACAGGAGTTCTTTAGATATTTCTTTTAATTTTCACAGTATTTCAGGAGACTCTGTTTCACTGTGGACAACATTTTTGCCAATCTAATGGCTAGTTTCTTTGTAGAACATTCCAATGAGCAGGCAATGTATCTTTGTTTTGTAAAGCTTAGGTTTCCTATACAATTAATGGAAGTCGTCAGATTTGCTGTACAATGTAATGATATCTTATGGAAAAAATTCTTCAATAATATTATCAATACATGTATTACCGTTATAACTAACATAGATTCGATTATTGATCTTAACCACTGCGTCAGTACCAAATCTGGAGTACTATGGTTATGATATTCTTATTGTATTTTAGAAGATATTGGACAACTGTGACTATTATAGTACTGATATCTTAGGGAAAGACGACATTTTTCCATGTTTCTTTAATTTCTTCAAAAATATTATCTATATATGTAGCCGTTACCGTCATTGTAAGAATAGATTCGGTTCCCCCTATTTTTTATTAACTACAAAAATCAACAAGATGCCATGTGAATACCGTAGTTCCTATTGTCTAGTGACACTCCATTTTCTAAAAACTGCCATTTATTTATTTTACAATTTTAATTTGGTACATTCTGCATTCATGACTTCTGAATTCAAACCAAAAGCTGTAATGTCAAGAATATCTACTAGATTAATCCACGATGTGATTTATCACGTATTTTGAGGACGTACCTTAGAGCATAGGAAATCTACCCCAAATAGACGTTGCCGCCTTAGAAATATGGAACCTTAAAAATAACCACATCTTTATCATGTCAACGTTGCCGCATGCAGAATTTATAACCTTAAAGTATAAACAAATCTTCCTTAGGTCAACGTATACCGTCCGAGGGACTTGGACCCTTAAAGGCAAAAAAAATCTTTCATATCAACGTCGCCACTTAGCGGACTTTAAACCTAAATAAGCAATGTTAAAGTTGCCAATCCAGGGACTTGTATCTTAAACAGTCAACATCTACCTCATGTTAACGTTGCCACCTAGGGGAATTGGAACCTGAGAGATTTACAACATGAAAAGTTAACCAAATTTACCTCAGGTCATCGTTGCCGATAGAAAGATTTACAACATCAAAGGAATGATCAAATCTACCTCAGGTCATCGTTGCCTTTTGAATTAGAAACCTTTAACAATTGAGATGGGTACCTTAAAGGAAATTAACCAAATCTACTTCAGTTCAACGTTGCCGCTTACAAGTCGGAACCTTAGGTTCTTAAAAAATCAAAGATTTAGGATTTAGAAAAGGTATTTTGTTCATCATATAACATGTATCAGTACATCAGCATGGACAATTAAGCCGAAACCTCCCCAAGTGACTAGTAGCGTACCAGAAACGGTATTTACCCATATGAATAAAAGAAAAGTAAAATTTAAAAGAAATTTCGGCATGACAATATCTAAACACAATACAATTTGCATTTCAACTTTCGAATGTTCATTTATCAAATATAAATCTCCATTTCACACAGGGATAAATACTCAGGATACCATCTCATCAGGATTTGAGCACGGACAAATCGTCCAATTGTATTATCCTGGCAAAACATATTGACGCTTTCTCCCGTAAGACCGGGTCCTTCGAAGGTTCCACAGATTCCAGGAAACGATACACCGTCCAGACTAGCTCTCACTTCAACGTCATGCAGCCTGTCACCTGTTAAAACATCAATTAAATCAAATTGACAACGTATTCTCTCGTTTATTCGTAACTGCCATTAAGTTGCAAATTTATTGAAATGTTGGTAATCGAATTCACTGAAAAATACATATAAATGAGTACATGTATCGTTACTCGTAACGATCCAACGCCCTCGTAAGAGAGATCGATGACTGATATCTAGACGTGTTTGTATATATAGTACGAAGGCGCTTGATCGTTACGATTACATGAACAAAATAAATGAATTATATAAACACCTAAATTAAGGTAACAGTATACCGGTGTTCAAAAGTCTACAAAACAACACTTATAATAATAAAAGGAAAACTCAAATTTAATTATCTATAAATATTTCGAATAATAGATATCCTTTATCAGTATTATTGTGATGCGAAATGAATCATATCGATCTATTCAGAATTAACTATATCAATTTTGAACTGATACAATTAGAACCAAATACAAAACGGCTATTAAAATTCTAAAATTTTTAAATTACGATGGTTATAGTGTCTGAAAGGAGGTCCCTCGATTCAATGTTCTTCATGTTTGGCCCATCATTCACTATTCTTTATCATAACATCCACATGCATTGTTTGCTGATAAAACGGTGCTGCAATACAAACTAAAATTATCTTTTGTATCGTAACTAACTTAATCTTGCCAAATACTTTACCATGTTCATCTTGTCTATTAACCAGGACAACTTTCTTTATTTCAAAAGTATAACCAAGGTCAATTCTAAGCCATGGATTAAATTCTCGACGTGTATGCGTACACCAGTATCCATTTTGAAGTTGCAGGACAAGACCATCCGTTGCAAAGGCTGCGCCATACGTTCCTACTGCTTCAAACGTAGAGCTCTGTGTTGCGGGCTTTAACAAAGCGACGTTCACTTCGGCTGATTCCATTTCTAAAAAACAAACAAGTTTGAGCTGTCTAAATATCTGTGGACTGCTTCGCTCTATCATAGTTTATGGTAATATGTGTGCATGTGGTTGTTGATATGGTATTGGAAATGTGGTATTTTAAGATAATGATTGATATTAAATGGATATCTTAGATGGGAATAACAACTTTTGAACCAGCTTCAACCCACCATTTTGTTCTTAAAATGTCCTGTATCAAGTCAATTTTATAAAAAAAATTCATTTCTGTGTGTGATACATGTTTCTGTTTTGTGTTTCTGTTGTGTCTCCTCTTATATTTGATGTGTTTCCCTCAGTTTTAGTTTGTAACCCGGATTTGTTTTTTTTCTCAAACGATTTATGAATATCGATCAGCGGTATACTACTGTTGCCTTTATTTTGTATACGATATTAAGATGATTTTTTCTGAAATTTTAAACTGGCTGTTCAGTGCTTAGTTGTCAAAGAGTTTTTGTGGAGTGTGGTTTTCTGTTCTTTCAGCTGGTAACAGAAAATGTCAATAACCACGGTCTAATATTTCAACACCCCATTCTCTTTCTTTTTGTTGATCTTTTTTCTCTTTTGTTTAATTTTTTCTCTTTTGTTTAATTTTTTGGTCCATTTCTATGTTTATTTTTACTTTACTTCTTTAAGCCCCATCCAAAGACTCATTGATGGCTGATATTTTCTTCTTCTATCCTTCTTCCACTTATAATGATCATTTGCAATATTATTTGTACCACTGATCCTGACAGAAAAAGAGGATCAAAAGGCCGTGTGGCTTTGACGAGGATCGGGATGGAGAGAAGGGACGAAAATGTTGTATTTTTTAAAATTTTGGTCAACTTTTATTTTCTCAAAAAAAAAATGTTTATTATTCTAAAAGAAAGACAAAGGATATGGTCCTGTATTCTTGTTATTGCATTATCTTATAATGTTGTATACACTATTGTTTTGACAATTTCCCTATATTATTCTGTTAACCCATACCAAGCCCTCTTCTATTGATCCATAATCGATACATACCATAAAAATCCCAGTCATGATTTTGTGCATTTTGTTGGTTAATAGCAGACGTTAACCAGTTACACTGCTGAGTCTTCATGTTGAAGAAAATTGATTTACAATTCCAGTATAAACTACAATGCATGATACAACTAACGACTGATGGATGAAATAAAACAGCACCTTCGATTTCTTTGTACCCGATATCAGATTTTAACAGAAATCTTAATTCCGACTGCACAAAGGAAACATAGATGAAAACTGATAAAAGACTGGATTTAAACATCTCAACTCTTTGCACAAACAGGTAAACAACGTTAAGACAACATACTCCAAGGGACAAGTATATAAATACGCCTAGTCAACGATATAAATATGAATATTTAAATACGAGGAATTCGATACCATTCTGAATTTTATGTGTCATCCCGTCTTTAATACACAGCTGTAATTACGAAAAATTTAATTCTGGAATGGTTCTATTGTTGTTCAAATAAAATATTTGTTGATGCAAGTCGAATGGTGATTAAGACGAAGTGACCGTAATTTAACTTCTCAACAGATTTTTTTTTAAATTAATAATACGTGTAAATTCTGCTTGTGTTAAACGTAGCCGGTCTTCTGTCCGTCCTATTATCGTTTAAAAACTTCAACCCGCAAAATGTACGTGGGCATTCATGTCTTAATTTTTAAAGATATTTTTTTAAGTTTTATTACTTTTTTAAAAATATACGTATATCAGCAGAAGGATGATCAAAAGATATTAAAGGGATTTTCCACTAAAAAGTCGAAAATGAACTGACCACGCCAAACGCTAGGACATGATAATAGACATCATCAAGTTAAAAAAAAAAAGGAAATAAAACACATCCTTAGACAGATTCCTTGAATGTCCTTTGTTTGGTTCTAATAGCTGTAATTTGCATGGGAAAAGCTTGAACAAAACACGTGGAATTATGGCATTGATAATAAAAGGTAAAATAATACAAATACAGAACTCCTTGGGAAAGTTTATACGGAAATGGCAAATCAAAAGCTCAAACACATCAATCGAATGGATAACAAATGCCATATTCTTGACTTAGTGCAGACATTTTCTTAATTTTTAGAAAATGGTGGATTAAACCTGGTTTTATAGCTAGCTCAACCTCTCATTTACTACCATTGTACTACTATTTTACCCTGTTTCGTTCTTTTTTGTGTATTTGTACTTTTAACTTCCAAACGAGAACCATCAAATAGTAAACAGCATGTGTTAGAAACAGTTACTTATGTCTTGGAAACAAACCCTTTTTTCTTTAAATTATCTCATAAACCTGATTTAAAAAACTTATTATACAAATTTAGAGGACACCGGCTAAAAAATTATTTATTTTTGTGCAAATAAATGAAGTATAATTGCCAACCAGGCAACTTTCAATTCGTCAGAATGTATCAGACGCTTGTAAAATAACGTTGACTTTCAAAGCAACTATGATCATCCGTGGGTACGTAGTTGTCTTTAAAATGAGCGTTCCTACACCGATTCGTAAGGTCAGGTAAGGCACAGATACCCGCTGTATCATAGACTATTATACTTTTATATTGAGTATTTTCAGATATGTATATAGTGTCTTTATGTTGTTGGGATGTACAAGTACCGGGCCACGTCTACTTGTATTTGTATTCATCTGATGAGTTGAGCCTTTTTCAACTGTTTTTTATAGTTCGTTCTTATGTTTTACTGTTATACCACTATCCCAGGTTAGGGGATGGTTGGGATCTCACTAACATGTTTAACCCCGCCACAATCCATATGAATGTGCCTGTCTTAAGTCAGGATGCTGTAATTCAGTGTTTGTTCGAGTGTTACATATTTGTTTTTCGTTTATTTTTATGTCCCACCTACGATAGTGGAGGAGCATTATGTTTTCTGATCTGCGCGTCCGTTCGTTCGTTCGTCTGTTCGTCCGTCCGTTCGTCCGTCTGTCCCGCTTCAGGTTAAATTTGTTTGTCAAATCAACTTGAAACTTAGTACACATGTTCTCTATGATATGACTTTCTAATTTCATTGCCAAATTAGAGTTTTGACTCCAATTTCACGGTACACTGAACATAGAAAATGATTATGCAAGTTTTAGATTAAAGTTTTTGGTTAAGTTAGTTTTTGATCAAGTTTAAGTCCAATCAACTTGAAACTGAGTAAACATGTTCCCTATAATATGATCTTTCTAATTTTAATGCTAAATTCGAGTTTTTATCCCAATTTCACGGTCCACTAAACGTAGAAAATGATAGTGCGAGTGGGGCATTCGTGTGTTATGAGCTCATTCTTGTTGTACATAAATTAGGCCGTTCGTTTTCTAGTTTGAATTGTTTTACTTTGTCATTTGGGGCCTTGTATAGCTGACTATGCGGTATGGGCTTTGTGGAGAGTTTTCTCATTGGCAATCATACCACATTTACTTTTTTTATATTTACCGGGTTTGTAATAACATGAGCAAATCGACGGGTGCCACATGTGGAGCAGAATATGCTTACCCTTCTTGAGCACCTGAGATCTACCCCAGTTTTTTATTTGGGTCTGTGTTGCTTAGTCTTTAGTTTTCTATGTTGTGTCATGTGTACTATTATTTGTCTGTTTGTCTTTTTATCATTTTTAGCCATGGCGGTGTCAGTTTATTTTCGATCTATGAGTTTGACTGTCCCTCTGGTATTTTTCGTCCCTCTTTTTGCATTGTAGTTTCAGAGGAGAAAAAAAATTGGTAAAAGTTAACGGACGATGACAACGGACGACGGACAGGGAGGTCTATTAAAGAGAAAAGATCATTTGAACCATTGGAAAAGATGAGCCGAAGAAGCGAGCTTAGTTGTGCGTCGAAAAAAAATACCATTTCAAAATAGATTTAATTGTAATAATTGTTGGAATAACTCGAAATTTAAAATTAAAAACCAATTGTTCAGAGAACAATTGAAGGTCTTTCCACCAGTAAGAATCTATTTTAAAATGAAAATATTAAAATTTGATTTTAAATGTCAGTTCCAGTGTCAAATGACAGCTTATTGTACGCTGATTCCAAAAATATATGGTTTCTATATAAAAAAGGGAGATAATCTTTTACTTCCGGTTTAAAAAGTTTACTTCCGGTATTGTTTAATAGTTTACTTGACACTGATTCCAAAAATATATGGTTTTATATACTTTTACATTGATTTAGTACAAAAAATAGCTACTTCCGGTTTACAAAATGTCACTTCCGGTTGTCTTTTTAAAGGTCACATTGCTTACAACCTAATGCAAAAAGTCCCATGGTTTTATCATGTGTACATATGTGGTAAAAGCAATGGTCAAAATCTAGAACGTTAAATAAGCACATGACCTTGAGCTCAATTTCAAGGTCATTAACCAAGGACCTCAAATCAAAAGACTCTAGTCCTCTACTTCATATTGTTAATGAGTTATATTGCCTTATGTATGATATTAGATATAAAAAGGGGGAAAACTCAGGTCAAATGTCTACGTACCCTTTCGACTAAGATTTATGTGTTACGACATGTCGTAAATTACAATTTTGTGAAAATATTTTGTCGATATCTTATATAATTTCTGAAAATAAGAGATAACAAGCCAAAATCAAAAATTTGAACATGACCTTGACCTCATTTTCATTTTTTTGGACCAAGGACCTCAAATCAAAAGACCCTAGGCCTCTATCATTTATGGTTTTCCAGTTACAAATTTATTTAATTTATTTCAATATAAAAGGGGAAATAACTCTCATATGGAGTCTTCGTAAAGCTTCAGTCAAAATAAAACGTAACATCCTGAGGATATAACGAGCAATTTGGAAAAATAAATTTGTCGCTTTCTTTTACGGTTGTGGAGGAGATCTGATAACAAGAAAAACAGTGTTTGTGGAGATAACTCTTACAAAGAAAAGTGTTCGGTTAAACAGGGTTAGTTTCAAAAGCGTATAGACTGTATGATATCATATACAAAAAAACTAAGCGACATCTTTTGAAACATTTTTACACCGCAAGAAAAAAATTAGGCGGAAGAAAAAAAAAATAAAAAAATAATCAGAACAAAATCAATACAGGTCTTTCCACACGGAAAGGTGGAAAGACCTAATTATACGCATATACAATTACAGAAATGACGATCATAATGGTAGATAAACATAACGGTCTAGGTGAATCTACAAAGATAGTATTACACTTGAAATTAGAGTGAAATCATTAACAATTGAAGGGAGATAGATTGAATTGGTAATATAGGAGACAAAGATCTTCTATTATTCATTCTTACCAAACAATCAATATTCATGAAGGATCCATGGTGACAAAGAAAATATGATTCCTTTTTAAAGGGGAGATAAATAGTGTTTTCTTTAAGGGATAGTTATGGTGTTCTTTATAATGATTTAATAAATTCACAACCCTGAAATGTCACGTTTTATCTTTCGTCTGTATTAAATTATTATGTGTCTTTTTCAAAATTACCTGCAAAATCAATTAAAGGGATTTAACATGAAATTGTCATTGAATTTCAATAAGTCGGTCATTTTTATAAATACTGGTTGCAAAAGTATAAATAATTCGAAATACTAAGGATTTCCTTATCCAAGGCATAGATTACCTTAGCCGTATTTGGCATAACTTTTTGGAATTTATGGGTCCTCAATGCTCTTCAACTTTGTTCTTGTTTTGGCTTTCAATTTTGTTTTTATCTGAGCGTCACTGATGAGTCTTATGTTGACGAAACGCGGGTCTGGCGTATAAAATTATAAGCCTGGTGGTACCTTTGATAACTATCATAGACTTCTCGACTCCAAGTAATGTTGAATTTCGATGGAATCTTGTTATCGTTCTCACCTCGAGTATATCGGAGGTCTTAGATTTAAACAAATATTTTTGAACTTGACTATTGTTTACATTTCCGCCAATCATGCGCGCGACTCGGGCGTATGACAAACTTAGAAAGGTGCTACATGTATGTCTTCCTGCAGACTGTTAATTTGTGAGCTAGCAAATTTCGACTCGGCGTAGACATGGTCTATTACAAAGTAGTTTGTATCGCGTAAACATGTTATCAGTCTGTATATAAATACATACTTGTCGCTGGTGGTTAAAAAAGACATAATTTAAATCAATCTAATTGTCGGTGGAGAAGTAAACCAAATACGCTAATTGAACATACCTGACGAAAGAAAAACCAAATACGCTCATCGAACGCAGAACAACAACAAATATACAAAAAGCAAGGGAACATCGACTTTATTGCGCTGTTCGTCATCTCAGAGTACGTCACAGTAAGGGCTCAACACGGAGCAAAAAAAACTCTCACATCACTGCAAGATTAAGACGGCTCCTAGCACCGGCTAAAGCGGAATTCTATGCAAAAATAATTTGAATAGACTTTTTAAGATGTAAAACCACTTAGACGGGCCCGGTCAAAACGTGTGTGATAGAAAAGAGTCGCAGTATCTGGTTTACTTTAGGTTCTACCGTAATAAATCAAGAAAACCTATGAATTTTTTTTTAATAAAGGGCGATGACGTCGGTTGGGTGTAAAATAAAGACTCTGATGTGAAATTTTTTTGTTTGTTTCAAAAACAAACTAAGCACCACATAAATTCTCTGTCAGAATTTATTTTATTTTGATGAACTCCACATCTTGTCGTACCACGATAAACTCTGTACACTTGAACCATCTTTCTGATTGGCTGTAGACATAGAAGTGTCTTTTGATAAGGACGCGATTTCTGAAATTACAACAGATATATTTATAAAGTTCGCCAAATAATTTTTGTTGATTTTAAATTTTAAGATAAACTAATGGTACTAACAGTTTCGTTCTATTTAATATTTCAAAGTTACCTCAAGAATGAACAAATCAATAAGAAAAAATAGAAATAAAAAAGTAGTTTTACACTATATTCAGCTATTACTTATCAAAATCCATACGGTAAATATAAATGATAGTAGATGTGTACCTAATGAGATGGAAGCCCAAAGTCGACTCCCTCAATTTCGCTTCCCCCCCCCCAAAAAAAATCATAAAAGTACACCCCTCCCCTTAAACAACTAAAGCAATGATATAGACGTGTCTACACATTAAGTCAAACTTTTAGTCGTTACAAGATATAGAGAACAAAGTATTTTCTTCGAAATAACCGTCTCTTTATATTTGCTCTTGTGCTTTGTATCTGACTTTCAAGATAATTATACAGGTGTGTATTTTGTTAATATAAAAAAAGAAGATGTGGTATGATTGTGAGTGACCTCGTAGGTGTGTCTTTTTCGACCAATGAAATTGAGTCTTCCACGATCTCGAAAGTTTATCGTAAGGTAAAGGGATGTAACTCATTTTATATACGACGAAATCGTCAGTCAAAATAATTCATAAACTTTTTTGATTGGCTTATTAATAGGTCGTCAACTCATTTGCATATCGTTATAAATTCATAACTTCTAGTTCACTCAAATGAGACCTCAAAGCGGGTTTCGTTAGATCTCCCAAGCGGCATATCAGAAAACGGGAGCGATGAGAGATCGGTTTTTAATTAGATTGTTAAAACTTTTATATATCTTACCGTCCAAAGAACAGATTGGACACTGGTTTTCGTCAATTTTTGAAAATCCCCGTGGACAGTCATCTGGAAACGGTGGACATGGCGTGGCCTCTACAAAATATGACAAACAACTACAGTTGAGAAGGTACGTCGTTCATTGAAATGATTCGAGCGTCACTGGTGAGCCTTTTGTGGACGAAACGCGCGCCTGGCGCAAATACAATATTTCAATCCTGGTATCGTGTTAATTATTACATTTTTGTTAGCACATATTGGATTTATAACATGTAAGAATTAACATAAAATTACAATGTGATAAGTACAGGACGGACGACAGATACTTGCAATAGCCAGGATTGGCCATATGGAACAGGAGAAGGAAAACAGAAGCATATCAGGTATCCGAAACCGAAACCCACACGTGGGTCGAAATTTTTACTCTTTGGGTGCCCCTCGTTTCATTCTCGGAATTTGATCGGTGTTTTTGTTACTCAACCTCTACCACCAGATATCCCGGTCCAAAGTCCGTGGAATTGTCAGAAACTTTTTATATCGTTTAAAACCGCTTATTTTATTTAATCACGTTTCATGTTAACTGATATCGTGTAAACAAAACTAGTACTTCATGCAATTTGCATCCAAATAAAATGGCATTATCTACGAGATATAGAAACATAAAATATGATTTTTGTTTTTCTAATCAAATAATGAAAGTTAAATAGCGATATAATAAATCGATTCTAGCAGCCATTTTGGTTTAGTTTTGTCAACATAAGCAAAGACACATCGCTAATGAATTATTCACTTGCAAGTGAATAATTCGACCTCCTTAAATCCGTGTTCATGTGATATTCCCTGGTACCCATGAACTAAGCATGTTCAGCTATTAAAAAAATAAAACAATGTCAATATCAGAAGTGAAGGAGGGGTAAACCATTCGGTTGACTGATTTTGGCTCTCACGTCATACGTTTAAGTCATAATAATAGTATCTTACCACAGGAGCAGACTGTACAGCCAATATCATCAAACATCACGCAGGATTTAGGGCAGTTTGGTGGCAGTGACAAACATTTCCTCTGTCCTGTTTTAAATACGGACAAGTATATAGTCATTTTTATAAAATTTTCGTAATTTTTGCACATTTATTATATAACCTCCAAGACTTACTTGATAATATTGATGAAAAAAGTCATAGTTATCTAGAAGCTAGAATAGTTTAAAAATAAATTCGTTAGAACCCTTATACATAGAAAAGTCTGTTGGCTCATACATCCGATGAACTTCCAAAATTTGCAAGGCTTATAGATTAGACCGTTGGTTTTCGCGTTGGGATGGTTTTACACTGGTAATTTTTGTTCCCTTCATAGCTTGCTATTCGGTGTGAGCCAAGGCTCCGTGTTGAAGGTCGTACCTTGACCTATAATGGTTTACTTTTTTAAATTGTTACTTGGATGGAGAGTTGTCTCGTTGGCACTCAAACCACATCTTCCTAATATATCTATTAACATAGGCGGACCAAGGAGGGGCCTGGGGGACAGCCCCCTCTTTCGTGGGAAAAATTTGGTTGATTATATAGGAAATCACTGAAGCATGACTGGAACGGGCTCCCCTTAGATCAGTCAGTGCTCCCCCTCCCCCTTATATAAAGTTCTGGATCTACCGCTGTATTAACATGGGCATGTCGAGGGGTTTCATATGTCCAGTTGTCAAATGTGTAACTGTGACTTTAACCTTTGCCCAATGCACATAAAAATAGTGGTATGGGTGCCAATAAGACAACTATCCTTCCAAGTTACAATTCAAGTTGTAAAAGTAAACCATTATAGGTAAAGATATGGTCTTCAACACGGAGCCTTGGCTCACAAAAGTAACAGTAGTCAGGAAGACATGTCAGCTTACTGGAACATATTTTTCCGACTCCAAGCCGACCAGTCTTTGCTCTTACCCCTTATGCCGCGTGCTTAGCGGAGAAGCAGCAAATACCAATTTTATAATAAGAGTGAAATGGCACATGAATTGTATGATTTGAAACATCAATAGAACACACTTTTATATGTGTATCATTTACCTTGTTGAAGTAGCCCGTCTTTTGAATTAGACGATGGTGGTCTTTTACCTACAATGAATTAGAAATATACCTAGATATAATTAATATAAAAAAGAAGATGTGGTATGATTGCCAATGAGACAACTCTCCACAAGAGACCAAAACGACACATACATTAAGTTCATTTGTTTGACCGAATACAGTTATCATGTGATTAGAGAATAGTAATTATTCTTAAAGATAAACAAAATTGAGTTAATAATTAAAGAATACAGAATGAATGACCACTAACCTCCATTGATAACCTCAATTGTGACTTCCATATTAGATATTCTGTCGTCCAACTCTTGAACATATATGCCAAATGAAATGTTACTAGGGGTTTACGTTGAGCTATTATATATAATGTTACCACATTTCAATGTTTAGAAAGTGGACAGGGGGACTAAGGGGACAGGAGAATAGGGGTGGGTGTGGTAGTGGTTGGTGCGGGAAGCAAGAGGAAAGAAGTGTGAGTAAAGATGGAGGGAACTTGTGGAAGACGGGTAAAAATAGTGATATTCTGTGGATAAAATTGATTAATTTTCGTCCTTGAGTAACGGGGATGAAAGTGAGAGCGGGATGTAATTGGGAGTAGAGTGGTCTCAAATTGGAGTTAGGGAATATATAGGGAAATGGAAACCAGAGACACAATGTTCTTCCCCTCAATTTTATGTCAGCAACTTTACGATATTAAGAATCTAAGCATACCAAAACAATTGTACCCAGATCGAATTTTAATCTGCATCTGGACAACTTCGAACACACACATTATTTCTTGTGTTTGTGTAGTGTCAAATAACACTATCAACTAAGCAATATTTAAACAGTATTTTTTTTTTACTTATAATGGTTTGTGACTTGGATTGAGAGTTGTCTCATTGGCACTCATACCCCATCTTCTAATATCTAAATATAGTAAAGATAATAACTTTCATAGTGATTGTATAAATTATAGTATATTTAAAGTGATAAACAATATTTTAAGTTTTATTTCTCAAGTATTATAGAAAACTTTAAACAACATAACAGCCTGAAATACACTCACAAGAACAAGATGGACATCCTGTTTTCTTGTCCACTGAAAAACAATTCTTTGGACAGTTTAGCCAGTTCAGGCCACACGTGTTTCCTACCACCTGAAGTAATATATTCTTTAAATTATCTAAAATTGAAAACAAATAAAATTTATTCTATGCTGCAACAGAAAAGACAAATGTAAAAAATCTTACTAAAATTGTCTTGAAGTGTTCAAATGCACAATTGGATGTTCCTCACCTTCAGGTTAACCACGAATCAAATCCAAGTATATGCATAAAGGTTAAACTGCACCTATTTTATTTTGTTTGCAGATTTCTAAATTAATTACACTGCTGGTCAAACGTAAATACAATCCTTAGTCAAACAAGTATTAGTGTTGTATGCCCTTATATGGTTTTCAGTGGCGGATCCAGAAATTTTCATAAGTGGGGGCCCACTGACTGACCTAAGAGGGGGCCCGCTCCAGTCATGCTTCAGTGATTCCCTATATAAGTAACCAAATTTTTTCCCAAAAAGGGGGGGCCCGGGCCCCCTGGGCCCCCCCCCTAAATCCGCCTATGGTTTTCCCGTTTAGATGGTTTTACATTACTAAAATTTTGGGGCCCCTTTTTAGCTTGCTGTTCGGTGTGAGTCAAGGCTTCGTGTTGAAGGCCGTACCTTGACCTATAATGGTTTACTTTTATAAATTTTTGTTTGGATGGAGAGTTGTGTCATTGGCACTCATACAACGTTTTCCTATATCTAAGCAAACCAAAGTCTTAAAAGAGGGACGAAAGATACCAAAGGAACAGTCAAACTCATAAATCTAAAATTAACTGACAACGCCATGGCTAAAAATGAAAAAGACAAACAGACAAACAATAGTACACATGACACAACATAGAAAACTAAAGAATAAACAACACGAACCCCACCAAAAACTAGGGGTGATCTCAGGTGCTCCGGAAGGGTAAGCAGATCCTGCTCCACATGTGGCACCTTTACAAGGCTGCATTAGGGAATTAGCTCTAAAGAATTACCTTGGTTGCCTTTAACAGATGCTTGAACTTGGTTGGCTGACCCCTGTACATTTTCATGTCCTCTATCACTTTGTATAATTCTCTGCATTCCGCCATTTCCAATCGTATTTGTCATACTTTTAGAAAACGGATTACTCATCAAGTTTATAGAATTCGAGGCTCCACTACCAGAATACATGTTTTTCATTCCATTGCCTTGTTTTGATTTTGAAATATTGTTCTGTCCGTTCGAACTTCCACCAAGCATATTCCCAGAAAGAGGTTTGCCGCCATTTTGCATATCGGTATTTGAAATCCTTCCCTGCAATGACCCACCTTGTCCATTTATAGAACTCGACTGCCCCGAATTTTCTGGGTTCATGAAATTCAGTAGTTCAGAATTCCCCATTGTCATCCCAATATTTCCACTGTTAGAATCGGTATTTTGTTGAACGATGGCAGCCATATTGGATGGATTATATCCTCCATTGCTGTCGATGCTTTGTTGCTGTTTATATAATGTAGAGGTCAAAGTATTAGTCTCCTTATTCTGATGCAGGTTATTGTATAAGGTTTGTGATTGGCTGGATTTCTGTTGCTTTAGCATACAGGCAAATGGTAATCCATGACAGTCTGTCAACATCTGGTCCAGGAAAAGACCTGTAAATTAAACAGATACGATTGAGCACCTTACGAATCCAAATTTTGCCACAAAAAAACAAACTAGTGCTTTTATTGCTGTTTTCTATCTTAAAGTTACATTGCGGGCAGCTTACATCAAATTCAAAACTGCCCTGGAAACCTTTTGGGGGATTGTTTGATAAATGTCGACACCGATAAATCTGTACATTGAAGTCCACAGTACACTGTATACGGTCTATAGCCTTAAAGTACCAAAATATATGGGGAACCTTCATTACGGTATTCTTTTGGGGAAGGCCATCTTTGTGAATCTCTTTTGGCCAATATTCTCTTTATCTGTATGCCAATTAGTTTGTATACCCCATCTAAACACACCCGATATTATATAATGATGACACATCGAATTGGCATTTTTTTTTAATTTCATTTTGATCCTTTCAAAAATCAATCTTTTCAAAATTAATTCATTATAGAGTTAATAAAGAAGAATGAATGGTAGAACAAATAAACAAGAAAAAGAAAGAAAAGTCAAGATAAACACTTTAATATTTAAACTAAATAATATTTTTAGGGGTAGGACCCTCTCCAACAACTTAGATTGACTTTAAGTCTTGTCCTTACGTCTTAAAATGGTTTTACGATTTATCAGGTATAGTTCATTATTTTGAAGAAAAAAGACGAAAAGGTGAATCCTGACGAAAAAAAATGAATACACTGAAAACAGTACAATTTAACTTACTTCTGAATTGATTACTATTATGGTCTTACCTGTTACGGTATTTAGCAGACATAATACGAAATATAATTGTCCTGACATAGCCTTCCGTTATTTCTGTTTTGGATGTGCCGTCACAATGTTATCTCCCCTTAACGCGACATCTGGATGTGTATTATCTAACCTGAAGATAACAAGGTCTAGTATGTCATACATTACATGCCCTGAATTTTATAACAACATCACACTAATTTTACAAAAGTGTAAGGAAAATGCTAATCCTGCAAAACAGTTTTTTTTTCTTAATTTTTTATTCGTTTTTTTTAATAAAGATAACGTTATCGGTACGATAAACGGAGACATGTGCAGTATACACGAACTTGCATATGTATCTGATATAAACTATGATCATTTGAAGATTGATTGATTGTTGAATTACTGAGATGATACTGATTTAATTTTAAAAACTATTTTTAATGAGATTTATAAATCAATAAACATTTCCCGAATTTATTTGTCGTATGCTCTAGAATAAAATGTTTTATTTTGAGATTTAATTTATTCAATGTGCACAAAAGTCATTTTTTTAAATTATTTTCGTTTGCAATGATATTTAATGGTCTTTATTTTGTTTTTCAATTTGTGAAAATGTATCATTCACTAACAAATCTGAAAATGTCAATTGTTCATTTATCTATGCAGTCGGGGAAATAAATTAATAGACAATGCAAACAATGTAGAATCAATGTAAATGTATCTTTGACAATGTTGATATTTGTAACCAGTGGCGGATCCAGAAATTTTCATAAGTGGGGGCCCACTGACTGACCTAAGAGGGGGCCCGCTCCAGTCATGCTTCAGTGATTCCCTATATAAGTAACCAAATTTTTTCCCAAAAAGGGGGGGCCCGGGCCCCCTGGGCCCCCCCCCCTAAATCCGCCTATGGTAACATATTCCCACGGTTGCAATTAAACATTACGCAAGAATTTTCATGAATGAAGTCTGGTCCATCATTGATGAGAGGGGTGTGAAGATTTGGAAATTAATGTGAAGTGCTATTTTTACTGCGAACATTTGATTGTATGTAATAAATATGCCCTAAATACTGATGAAAGAGGTGAAACTGGAGCATTGATAATCCAAATTTTACAATGAAATTGTTTGAAGTTGAAGGAAGGTCAGTTCCACTTCCCTACCAGACAACATAAGCACGTGGGACAGAAGAGTATTCCAATAGGAGCGTTAACAGGTAGATCTATATTTTTATGCAAATGTGCGGATTGAATTCTTCCAATCAACAGGTGAGTAAATCTGAGTACATTTATTAAAACCAATTCCCGCCGTTTCATTTCGGAATTGACATCTTCCCACGGCTGCAGTTCATTTCCTGTCCGTGAGTCTGCTGCAAAACAGGTCATGGTAGGACGACAAATATTTATGACATGACATTTTCAGTTTTAACTAACTATTTGAATATTTACAGAATGAATGTCTTAAGAATTAAGCTGTTGCTTTTCCCTCAGAATGATTTATTGAAAAATTGATATAAACTCAATTCATGAACAGAAATTATGCTTTCTCCAGTTTCAAAAAAACAAATGGGTCAATAACCGAGCATGAACCCTTCATTATATAGGTGCACTCGATTGAAACATGTATTGTATATATTGTAAAATGTTTAAGTTTACCAACGTATTTTAATTATTGGTTAAAAAAAATGCAAATAAGATTGTTCATGCCCGAGTATTTTTACATTGAAGGCGGTAAAGGTATTTTGTATGATCGTTGTTGAAATTAAAATGATATATGTATTCTATAATGTATAAAATTGGAGAATGGAAATAGGGAATATACATGTAAACCAGATAACATCTTGGGTTTCATTTTGACCTTCAAGCTAAACTGTTGGTGTTTACTCTTGACTGAGTACATGCGTACTTGTTCACCTGGATAGTTTATGGCATGACCTAGATAACATTATAATGCATTTTTAATGTTTTAGAATATTAAGGATTTACTTGATTGTCTGTTTTTCAGTCCTATAGTATATCTGTCCTTGCGTCTGTCCCATATTTTTTTATTGTTTTCACACTCAAATTAGTTTTCTTCATCCCAAAGCAGACCTCCTTTTTGTGAGAAACATTTGGTTGAATAAAGAGGGAATCACTGAATTATGACTCTGACTGCCCCACTTCCCCCTTTTAGGTCAGTCAGCCACCAAACAAAAAGTTCTGAATCCCCCACTGCATCCAAAGGGACAATTGAGGTAAAAAATTGCCTTGAAATAATGCTATTAACATAAAGAGTAAATACTTGGTCATTTTTAATAGGATTTATGCCAAAATGATGTTATTTTGTATTTACAGTAATATATACATGGCCTGAATAAAATACAAAAATCTTGGGACAAATTTTAACTCTCCGTGGACTTTTTCTTTCATGAAATTCGTGCACAATTCTAAATTTGCTCAATGCTAAAGCCAAATTTTGCAGATAGACTTTGAATTTAGACAATGAATCGCTAACAGTAGTGAACTTATGGCCCTTTTATAACTTGGAAAATTGCTAAGCAATTTCGAGAGGTGGCTTTTATGTCCTCTTTCATTCATGTTATGGTTGAACTTTTCATAAAAGATGAAGAGCTTGTCCTTATATATATATATTTATGTGGGTGGTTATTTCCGTGCTACATGTTTCGCCATTTTTATTTCACATGCAGCCGTAAAAAAGGTTCGTTATTCACCTTGTTTTGTGAAATCTGTAAAAAGATCAACGTGCAAGACATTTTTAATTGTACATTGATTATGAAATGGCAATGTTATTTCGCGTTCTTCCATGAAGATACACCCCTCCCTTTACGCCCCTTCTTTATAGAAACTTTAAATGAAAATAGTGATAGTGATTTGCTCTCTTTAGGTTAATTTTAGAACTTTTTCTACAACTCTTTGAATAGTCCGTACATGACCTGTTGCAAAATTTTGCATTGTCCAATATACAAATGTATATTTGCTTCTCTGTTGTATTTTTAGTCTAGAATATTTGATAACAACACCTGACAAAAGTGCCAGATACCATATTAGCCAAAAACTGTTATTTGGAACCATACTATTTGTTCAAACAGCCTCGATGTTTTATAAACTCTAATGTTTCAATATACATGAATTTCTTTTGGCATTGTTGGCAATAATCAAATTGTAATTCAAGGCAACATGGCATTTAAAGTATGGATGATTTTTTTTTCAAAGATTGAAAGACTGAAGAATTTCATGAAAGGTATCAAAAGTTATAGGTACTTGAAGACAGGCAATGTTTTTTCTTTCAACCCCTCACTCATCCTTTTTACCAAAATTCCCAATTTTTTGTTTTCGATTTATTTCAATATGAAAATACGTTTAGTATATTATAAATATTCATTACTATAAATAAAATGTGTTTGCTTTTTACTATCAATTCTCGGTTTAATAATGAATCCAGGGCGGTCATTGATATACATGTATTCTGTAGACCCTTTCTATTTAATATACTCAGTGACTCGATGAATTTTTGCAACAGATTTTATGACTGGAGAATTTCAGAAAAGGTATCAAAAGTCATAGGTAATTTGAAACATGACAATTGTTTTTCTAGCCCGACTCCTAATTTTTTTACTATCAATTTCAATGATGTTAGCGTTTATCTGTATATTATAGAGTGTATTTACTTTTTACTATCAATTCCCAGTTTACTAATCGATCCATGACGGTCATTGACATATTATATAGACCCTCTCTATATACATGATATAATAAACTCTGTGACCGCTGTGGATAGTTAACTTGAAAAGGATAGCAGATAGCAAATACACTTTATTCATAGTCTTTTTATGTTCAAAGTACAGAAAAACGCAATCTGGAAGTCTTGTCTGAATTAAAATTTCATCCAATGACGGAAAAATATCCTGAAGCATTTTTTTTCATTTTTCTCCCAAAATAACCCAAACTGAATAATAAGAATGGATGACAAATGCGACTATACATGGTACCTATAGGACACAGAGACATAATGATTAATTTATTGCGGAAGGAAGAGAAGTGACACATAAAATGAGGTCTTCTTTAATAGTATAGATTCTGCCTATCAAAGACCCTTCATTGGAGCAATAAATATTCTGTATTTTTTTATTTATTCTTCAAATTTATAGTTAAAAAATTGTTTTTCATAGGATTGGAACTTAAATGAGATGATTTGAGTAAAGTTGTCTTAAATTCAAATGGGATTTATTATCTTAACATTTAAATGTACCATTCATTTTCTTGTTGGAGATTTTGAATTTTATAGACTTTATAGATCTCTGAAGCTCCATCTGTGTTTGTGTTAAATTGACCTGAATTCAACTGAAATATTGCATTTATTTTCACAACATGTCTTCAGATAATAATTTATTGGAATGTAATTGAAGACCACCTGGTTAATAGGTTTGACCATAGGTCAGTGTTATTAGGTGGTCTGTGTCTTCATGGGTTATTGATACATTTTATATATGTCAGGTTAATTGATCAAACATAAAATTAATTTGCTTTGAAAGAAAAATTTTTAGTTAACATTAAATTTTAAAAACCCATTTAATACATTTAAATTCTATATTCATTAAATAGTCTGCATATCTTTTATAATTTTTTATTGAGAATGATCTATGGATCTTGTCTGTATGGTAATTTTATTTAAGATTTTAGGTTTCATTTAATTTTTAAGATATTATTTTCCTGATAAAATTAAAAAAGAAAAAAATATATACAGAGGACTTATCTGTTCTGATTATTTCCAAGAAATTCTTGGGAATGTATACATGATATGTATGAACTGTGTTTATAAATAGAAATGGACCTTTAGCAATTGATATTTTTCCGAATTCTTGTATACTAGCCTTCAGTGAAGAACTAGTTGTAGTTATGATATGCAGATTTGTGTGTCATATATTCTTTAGTACGCCTATAGATCTTCAAGCTGTTAGTGTAAAAGACCATTAATTACATTTTCATATTTAATTTTATTTTTTCAGAATTCTGATATCAGTGAAGAATAGGATGCATGAGACCCAGATTTTTTGATTTTTTTTTATGTTTCAGACTTCTGATATACCCGCCATCAGTGTACAGACTGAAACATAAATTTGTGTTGTTTATTTTTCAGAACTCTGACAGATATTCAACATGTTCAAGCTGTTTAAGTGTAAAATACCGTCCGTAACAGTTTCATATTAAAAAGGATTATTTTCAGAATTCTATTTATCAATTATCAATGAAAAAGAGGATGAGACCCAGATTTATGTTTATTTTTATATTTTCAGAATTCTGATATACCAGCCATCAGTGTAGAAGACTACGAGGCACAGAATCACTATCACAACGTAGACCTCTTCAAAAGTATAAATGCCCTGTTAAATAACACACTTGATTTGTCCTCTATTCCGGGGATGAATATTCAACAGGAACAACAAAAACGTAAGTGTTAGCAAAATCAAGTACTCTTTGGCAAGATTTTTTGTTGATTATATAGATATTAGAAGATGTAGAATGAGTGCCAATGAGACAACTCTCCATCCAAGTCACTTTTACTGTTCACGTAACATTTTGGGATGAAGGTAAAGAAAAAGATAAAAATGGAAAATTTAGTAAGATCTGACATAAGTGATCAATAGATATAAAAAGATGTGGTATGAGTGCCAATGGGACAACACTCCAAGTCAAGGCTTCCAAAAAACATTTGAGCTAGCCGGACATTTTATATCTGATTCCGATTTTAATCCCTTAAGACTTAGTCACAAAAGGCAATTATGGTAATCAGATGGCCATTCCAATGATAATGACATTAGATTAAAAAACGATTTTAAACTTTTACTTTGCTATGAATTTGATGTTTGGATGTAAACTGTTAAATTGGCAGTGCATCATTCAAAGTGTGCACATCAGCGTGCTCATATCTGCCATAGACTCTTTATTTGTGCAAAAAGACATGTCAGACATGTCAAAAACTTTATTTTCGTTTTTAAAATCACGTTTTTCTAAAACCGGATGTTGACTTGACAATGGTAAAACATGGACCATAAACGGATACGTAAAATCCGTGTACGTTTACAAAGCATGACTGAGTGAAGAAGCTCTTTCCACGTTATTTCTTCAAAAAAATACTTGAAATGAACGTTTAGATACAGGTATCAATGATAATTTTAGCATTTTGAAGAAATAAAGGATGCATAATTAAATTTCCCACCTCTGCACATGTGCACATGTGTTCGAGCTCATTCAACGTAGTTCTGATGATTTTTCATTTAAACCTTTTAAAATTTTTCATCAAATCATGTAGATAAACTAATTTCTTATAATTTTAATCTTTTGGACTAAATCAATGAGCTACAAACCGCTGAAATGTAAGAAAAAAATTGTGAATAGACCGATCAATTTATACGATGTCCGGTACTGAACATAATTTACCTGTCACCTGAACAGGTAGATATCCCCTGTCCAACAACTAATTAGCCTTGATTGAAATTAGAAAGTATTGAAGTAGGGGTTGTTTTGATAGTAATTAATCATCATGTCACTTTTATGACCGGAAATGTGTGGATGTTAAAGGCAAAAGGTTGGGTCAAAAAGATTGTGAATTGTGTTAAAATGACCAGAAAAGCCTTGAAAACTAAAATGTATATGACCGTTTCATGCTTTGCCCAGCCGGACTTTTAACGGACATTACACAAATGTCCGGACTATATGACTGTTTTGGAAGCCCTGCTCCAAGTCGCAATTTATAAAAGTAAACCATAATATGTCAAAGTACAGTCTTCAACAGTGAACCTTGGCTCACACCAAACAGCAAGCTTTTAAAATGTCAGTTTGTCAGAAATAGCTTTTTTTGGTAAACAGTTTTTGCTGGTAAATTAATTAAATATTGCAATTTCAAGGAAAGTTTACTTGTATACACATGATAATATTGAATTTTGAAATGGAAGTTTTTATAGTACAAACATAATTGCTGTTGCAGTTTATACAGTAATAAACACGTGGAAATAATTTATAAACGGATATTAATGTGGTTTTTTACAGCAACTATGCCACAGATGCCGCTACAAATGCCACAAACAAGTCATGAACAAGTTCCTGTTTCATCTTATGATCAGAGTCTCTACAACAACATGTCGGCAATATATCCTGGTAACCTTTTATCCTTTTTTAAAACGCCTACAGCAGCACTAGCTGTTAGAATTCAAGTTCACTGATTTTAATCAAATTCTTATATTTGATTTAAAACAATGTAAAACATTTATCATATATTTTAGTCTAGACGCCATCTATATAAATTATCGAGTTGACCTCTAAAGTCACCGGTATCATGCCAACAACTAGTTTTAGAATAAATGTATTTATTTCTGATGCAGAGACCCTTAATTTTGCCTTTTATTTGTTTCTGCACAATTTCCATTTATTTGTTAACATTTTTCTGTTTTTCTGTAAATCCTATTCTGACTTCCACAGTGCAAGATGACAAAATGGCAGATCTCCTTTGTACTGATGGTAAAAGATAAAAAAAAAAAAAAAAAAAAAATTCTTCCCACATATATCTGCTTTGATTTTAGGAGGAAAATTTAAAACCAATACATTACATATTTGGTCTAAATGTCAAAGTTGCGGACTTAATATATATGTATATAGTGTCTTCCTTTATATTATACTTTATACAAATAGTGCAACTTTACTTGAACATTGATGCTATTATACATTAATTCCAGGTTTACATTTATTTTCTGTACCTGCCTCTCAACAACAACAACAACAGCAGCAACAACAGTCAGTACCTCAATCCTCATTATATAGCTATAAACCTGCAGACATGTATCAGACACCACAGAAATACTCCAGGGCAATCAAAGGTCCAGATAGAAGCCCCAGTACACCCAGGTAAGCTTAATACAACAGGTATACAGTAGACACCCCAGACAGTACCTCAATCCTCATTATATACGGTGACCCCACTTTTTTATTTTATTTTTCTATTAACTATAAGATAAAGTTCATTTATAGAAAAATATAGAGAAATCCTATATAAATGATTTAGACCCGCGAACCCCCTTAATTCAATATTAAACAGATATATCATGTTAAGGAGGGGTATTTGTGAAAAATACCAGTCGAGAGAATGTTAAATTTCGCGAGTTTACATTACATAAATGGCTTCTCATGTTCATTAAATAATGTCTTGTTTACATTTCAGTGATTATGGGACGTCCTCGCCTAATGTCTTGTTGACATTTCAGTGATTATGGGACGTCCTCACCTAATGTCTTGTTTACATTTCAGTGATTATGGGACGTCCTCTCCTAATGTCTTGTTAAAATTTCAGTGGTTATGGGACGTCCTCACGTAATGTCTTGTTTACATTTCAGTGATTATGGGACATCCTCGTCTAATGTCTTGTTTTAGATTTCAGTGATTATGGGACGTCCTCACCTAATGTCTTGTTTACATTTCAGTGATTATGGGACATCCTCGCCTTATGTCCTGTTTACATTTCAGTGATTATGGGACGCCTCATCTAATGTCTTGTTTACATTTCAGTGATTATGGAACGTCCTCCCCTAACAGTACAATGAATGATACCCTATCTCCTGTAGAGAAGATACTGTATTCTAATTTGATATCGGGAAGTCGTAGAAGTACGTCACCAGCTGACTCAGACACAAGTGGAATTAGCAGTGAAGGTTCAGAAGCAGCACTAATTGATATGATGGTATAAACAATCCCAAGTGCCAATCTGTCTAAGAATTAGTCAAGGGTGAAAACTTGACGAAACAAAAGCCTTTAAAGTTTACATTAATTCAAGTTCAGAATCTATAACGTTGCACCAATATAACTTTTGTTTACTTTTTAGCTCACCTTTCCTAAAAGGAAATGTGAGCTTTTGCAATCACTTGACGTCCGTCCGTCGTCGTCGTAAACTATTTCAAAGATCTTCTCCTCTGAAACTACTGAACCAATTCAAACCAAACTTCATCTGATTGATTCCTAGGGTATCTAGAATAAAGTTTGTGTTTTAATTCCCATTTCATCAAAAAACATGGCCGCCATGGCTAAAAATAGAACATAGGTGTAAAATGCAGTTTTTGGCTTATATCTCAAAAACTAAAGCATTTAGAGCAAATCTGACAGGGTAAAAATGTTTAATAGGTCAAGATCTATCATCCCTGAAATTTTCAGAAGAATCAAACAACCCATTGTTGGGTTGCTGCCACTTAATTGGTAATTTTAATGAAATTTTGCAGTTTTTGGTCATTATCTTGAATATTATTATAGATAAAGAGAAACTGTAAACAGCAAATATGTTCAGCAAAGTAAGATCTACAAATAAGTTCATATGATCAAAATTGTCAATTGACCCCTTAAGGAGTTATTGTCCTTTAATGACAATTTTACACAATTTGTTCATCATATTTGCCAACTTTAAAAAATCTTCTCCTCTGAAACTACTGAACCAATTTCCACCAAACTTAAGCTGAATTATCATTAAGGTGTCTAAAATAAAGTTTGTGTTTTATTTTCTGTTTTGTCAAAAAATATGGTTGCCATAGCTAAAAATAGAGCATAGGGGTAAAATGCAGTTTTGGGCTTATATCTCAAAAACTAAAGCTTTTATAGCAAATTTGACAGGTGTGAAAATGTTTATTATGTCAAGATCCATCAGCTGACACAGAAATTAACAACTATAGGTTACTGTACAGCCTTCGACAATTAGCAAAGCATAATAACCAATTTGGCTTTTGACCCCTTAGAATATTGGCCTTTTAACTCAACTTTACACAATTAGTTTATCATGTTGTTTAACTTTAAAAATATTCTCCTGAAACTTATAAACCAATTTGAGCCAAACTAAGGCTAAAGGATCCATATTGTGTTTAGTATATATCTATTTTTAGCTCACCTGGCCCAAAGGGCCAAGTGAGCTTTTTCCATCACTTTGTGTCCGGCGTCGACGTTAACTTTTACAAAAATCTTCTCCTGAAACTACTTGGCAAAATTAAACCAAACTTGGCCTCAATCATCATTGGGGTATCTAGTTTAAAAAATGTGTGGCGTGACCCGGCCAACCAACCAAGATGGCCGCCATGGCTAAAAATAAAACATAGGGGTAAAATGCAGTTTTTGGCTTATAACTCAAAAACCAAAGCATTTAGAGCAAATCTGACATTGGGTAAAGTTGTTTATTAGGTCAAGATCTATCTGCCCTGAAATTTTCAGATGAATCGGAAAACCTGTTGTTGTGTTGCTGCCCCTAAATTGTTCATTTTAAGGAAATTTTACTGTTTTTGGTTATTATCTTGAATATTATTATAGATAGAGATAAACTGTAAACAGCAATAATGTTCAGCAAAGTAAGATTTACAAATAAGTCAACATGACAGAAATGGTCAGTTGATCCCTTAAGGAGTTATTGCCCTTTATAGTCAATTTTTAACCATTTTTATACGCCCGTCAAAATTTTGACGGGACGTATTATGGTATACAAATGTCCGGTGTCCGTCCGTCTGTCTGTCTGTCCATCTGTCCGTCTGTCCGGCGTAAACATGTCGCACCGTAACTTGAGAACGACTTGTCCAAATTTCATGAAACTTAATATAGTTGTTTCTTATGATGGTCAAATGATCTGTATACTTTTTGGTGAAAATAAGATTTAAACTTTTTGAGTTACGGCACTTTGTAACTAAAACAGGGGTGTGTTTTTTTTTCACATGTCGCACTGTATCTCAAAAACTTTTCTTGATTATTGCTTAAAACTTTACACACTTCTTAGTTATATTAATCTTAATATCTGTATACTTTTTGGTGATGATTCAAAATTTCATTTTTGAGTTTTTGAGTATTTTGTAAAAAAGGGGGAGGTTTTTTTTACATGTCACGCCGTATCTCAAAAACGATTTATGATTATTGCTTAAAACTTTACACACTTCTTTGTTATATTAATCTAAAGATCTGTATACTTTTTGGTGATGACTCAAAATTTTATTTTTGAGTTATTGAGTATTTTGTAAAAAAGGGGAGGGTTTTTTTTGCATGTCGCGCCGTATCTCAAAAACAATTTATGATTATTGCTTGAAACTGTACACACTTCTTTGTTATACTAATTTAAAGATCTGTATACTTTTTGGTTTGATTCAAAATTTTATTTTAGTGATATTTGTAAAAAAAAACAGGGTGGGGGTTTCACATGTCCCGCCGTGTCTCAAAAACAATAAATGGTTATTGCTTAAAACTTCCTCAGAAACTATTTATGATTATTGCATAAAACTTCCACACAAGATGTCGGGCGTATCATGCGCTCATGGCGCAGCTGTTTATTAGCTCACCTGGCCCGAAGGGCCAAGTGAGCTTTTCCCATCACTTTCCGTCCAGCATCCGGCGGTGTCGTCCGTCGTCCATCGTCGTTAACTTTTACAAAAATCTTCTCCTCTGAAACTACTGGGCCAAATTAAACCAAACTTGGCCACAACCATCATTGGGGTATGTAGTTTAAAAAATGTGTCCGGTGACCCGGCCAACCAACCAAGATGGGATAAAATTGTTTATCAGGTCAAGATCTATCTGCCCTGAAATTTTCAGATGAATCGGACAACCCATTGTTGGGTTGCTGCCCCTGAATTGGTAATTTTAAGGAAATTTTTCTGTTTTTGGTTATTATCTTGAATATTATTATAGATAAACTGTAAACAGCAATAATGTTTAGCAAAGTAAGATTTACAAATAAGGCAAGATGACCGAAATGGTCAATTGACCCCTTTAGGAGTTATTGCCCTTTATAGTCAATTTTTAACCAATTTTCGTAAATCTCAGTAATCTTTTTCAAAAATCTTCTCCTCTGAAACTACTGGGCCAAATTAATCCAAACTTGGCCACAATCATCTTTGGGGTATTTAGTTTTAAAAATGTGTGGCTTGACCCGGCCAACCAACCAGATGGCTGCCATGGCTAAAAATAGAACATAGGGCTTAAATGCAGTTTTTGGCTTATAACTGAAAAACCAAAGCATTTAGAGCAAATCTGACATTGGGTAAATTTGTTTATTAGGTCAAGATCTATCTGCCCTGAAATTTCAGATAAATCAGACAACCTGTTGTTGGGTTGCTGCCCCTGAATTGGTAATTTTAGGGATTTTTTTCTGTTTTTGGTTATTATCTTGAATATTATTATAGATAGAGATAAACTGTAAACAGCAATAATGTACAGCAAAGTAAGACCTAAAAATAAGTCAACATGACCAAAATGGTCAATTGACCGACCCCCTAAGGAGTTATGGTCCTTTATAGTCAATTTTTAACAATTTTCATAAAATTTGTAAATTTTTACTAACATTTTCCACTGAAACTACTGGGCCAAGTTCATTATAGATAGAAATAATTGTTAGCAGCAAGAATGTTCAGTAAAGTAAGATGTACAAACACATCACCATCACCAAAACATAATTTTGTCATGAATCCATCTGCGTCCTTTGTTTAATATTCACATAGACCAATTTGAGCGACACAGGCTCTTTAGAGCCTCTAACTAGAAATTAACAATTAAGGGGAGTTAATTGTAACTTGCTATCACTTAAACTAAAAGATTTTAGGGATTCTTGAATTAACAGACCTGCAGAGACAAAATATATACTATTTCTTTCTCTTTCACATGATGAGAGTAACTATAAAATAGGATCTTTATGTAGGCTGGTTTTTTTCCCGCCTTGTTTTAATATTTATTTCTAAATTGCCTGATTTTTACAAAGGGCTGTTTGAACTGTTATTTTCAACACCACAGACTTTCTAGAGTTGTTTTAGTAGCAAATATGAAATGTACATATAAAAAATGGATAAAAAGAATAAACATTAATCCACAGTACACTGTATAAAAACTATGTTGAAGTTTGTTGCTGTAAAACCAATTTTGTTCTCAATAGATTCAGAAACAGTGAATTGGCAGGAAGTCCAGGTGTGTGCTGGATTATGATAGATTAATAAAATTTTATCATGAATTAGCATGTTAGTGAAGTAGAAGTAAGAAATTTTCAAACTACTGTATGTTTATCTGCATTCGTTCTATCAATCATTTCATTTTTAGCACTCATTAAATATGGGAAACAGAACTAAACAACAACAGCAGCAGCAGCAACAACAGCAAATCCAACCCCAGCAAACGCACGCAGATGTGGCGGCACAATTATTTCAGGCCCAGCAGCAACAACAGGCATTGTCAACCCAACAACAGTTACAAGCCTTACAACAACAAAGGGAGGGAACTGGAGCCAGTCAGATGGTACAAACATCAAGAGGTTACTCCGTTATTAATCCTTTCTTAATGGCAAATGTGGATCCATATGCTATTGATAGAGCAGCAAGGTTACATAGGAATGCAGCAGGTCAGTGATTAAATAGCAGGGTCCTATTGGAAAGGGGGTGGTAATCTTTATTCCTTTATTTTTAAGGTTGGTTTTTATGCCCCACCTACGATAGTAGAGGGGCATTATGTTTTCTGGTCTGTGCGTCCGTTCGTCCGTCTGTCCGTTTGACCTTACAATTATATGATTATGTGGTCCGTTCGTCTGTCCGTCCGTTCGTTCGTCCGTCTGTCCCGCTTCAGGTTAAAGTTTTTGGTCAAGGTAGTTTTTGATGAAGCTGAAGTCCAATCAACTTGAAACTTAGTACATATGTTCCTTATGATATGATCTTTCTAATTTTAAAGACAAATTAAACTTTTGACCCCTATTTCACGGTCCACTGAACATAGAAAATGAAAGTGCGAGTTTCAGGTTAAAGTTTTTGGTCAAGGTAGTTTTTGATGAAGTTGAAGTCCAATCAACTTGAAACTTAGTACAAATGTTCCCTATGATATGATCTTTTTAATTTTAATGCCTTATAATATTTTTTACCCATTTTCACGATCCATTGAACATGGAAAATGATAGTGCGAGTGGGGCATCCGTGTACTTTCAGGGACGATTCCAGGTGTTTTCAAATGGGTCCCTTGAACATCAAATTGGGAATGTTTATCCCAATTGGGAATTTTTATGCAAAAGATCTAAGACGAAATAATATCATTTTCCTGTAAAAGCGGAAAATGTATATTAAGTTTAATATGTACACTGATGTAAGAAGTTGTAACATTTTGAATAATTATGGATGGGCTACTGATTATGATATATATGATTCTCAGAGATATGATCACCATATCACTTGACAGTTATTGGATTGAAACCAGGGAAGTTGTATTACATGAATATCATTGCACATGATACACTATCATCTTAGCTATGGTAACCCAAGCCTTTTACATGTACATAAACATCTATACCAGCTAACACAAATTGATGGCAAGCCGTTTTGTATTTATTCAAATGTCAAGATATCTCATGTAATATATTAGATATATGTAAGATATCTCATTTAATATATAAGATATCTTCTATAATTTCATTTATATAAGATGTCTCATGTATGATATAAAATATCTTATATTATATTCTATAAGATATCTCATTAAGTTTATAAGATATCTTATATACGTTATAAGATATCTCATAAAGTATATGAGATATCTTATTAATATTTTTTTTTAGACAAGACATCTTTAATAATTTACCAGATATTTTATTTAGTTTATAAGATATCGTATATAGTTTATAAGATATCTTATATAGTTGATAATATACCTCATATAGTTAATAAGATATCTTATATAGTTTATGGGATATCTTATAAAGAAAATTATAAGAATATATCTTATATAGTTTATGGGATATCTTATAAAGAAAATTATATAAGATATCTTATAAACTTATTAACTATATATGATATCTTAGTATAAACTTTATAAGATATCTTATCAACTTTATATTTAATAAGATATCTTATATACTTTATAAGATATCACCTAAAGTTATTAAGATATCTTATTAATATATTTCATATAAGATTTCTTTTATAGTTTATAAGATATCTTTAAGATATCTCATAAACTATATAATTTATAAGATATTTTATATTGTTTATAAGATATATCTTATATAGTTTATAAGATATATCTTATATAGTTTATAAGATATCTTATATAGTTTATCTTATATTGTTTATAAGATATCTTATCTAATTTATAAGATATCTCTTATATTTTATAAAATTATTTTGAAAATAGTAAATTTCATGAACTTTATAAGGTATCATATATAATCTATAAGGTATTTTATATAATATCTTATAAACTATACAAGATATCTTATAAAGTGTATAAGATATCTTAAAGTTTAATTAAATAGCAAAACGGCTTGCCATATACACCACTGAAAAAAATCATTCATTTGGTATTTTTTTCAACAGGTCATCTTTATAAATTTACTTTGATTCAAATGGAATTCAAATTGAATTGGCCCATTGTGGTATTCAGAAAAGCAATAATAAAAGTGTATATACTTAATTGATAAGATATTGAAAGCAATAGACCAGTGAACTTCAACATTATTTTTCAAAAACGCTCAAACTTTTGTCTTTTTTAGGAAATATAGCAAAATGCTCTATTTTACAAAAGAAGTTTTCATCAAATTATATAACCAGCTCTGCTGAGCGATCTGTTTTTACGAAATCGGCGCCCATTAAAATGTATTCATCAATGTTATATATCAAAATTTGAATTTGCTCTTAGCCGAGGTCTGCTTTGACGCCCATTTTGACAAAAAGCATGTTTTTGATCAACCTGCTGGGCGATCGTCTTTTCATGACGAGATCAAATACTCCCATCTATACTATTAAACGAGAAGACCTCATTTTGTGTGTCGCTTCTCTTCTTTCCACAATAAATTAATTAACACGCCTCTGTGTCCTATAGGTACAGTGCATAGTCGCATTTGTCATCCATTTATATGATTATTCAGATTGAGTTATTTTGGGAGAAAAACGAGAAAAAAGGCATCCGGATATTGTCCCGTCTATGGACGAAATTTTAAGTCAGATTAGACTTCTGGTTTGCATTTTTCTGTATACTTTGAACATACATATACTACAAATAAAGTGTATTTTAATTCTATCTGCTATCATTTTCAAGTTTACTATCCACTGCGGTCACAGAGTTTATTAAATGGAGAGGGTCTGTATACTATATCAATTGACCACCATTAGTAAACTTGGAATTGAAAGTAAATACACTTTATTTATATAGTAATGAATGTTCATAATATATAGATAAGCGCTAAAATTATTCATGTGAACTTTTGATACCTTTTCTGAAATTCTCCAGTCATAAAAACTTTTACAAAATTCATTTATTACAACAACAAAAGAAGATGTGGTATGATTGCCAATGAGACAACTCTCCACAAGAGACCAAAATGACACAGAAATTAACAACTATAGGTCACCGTACGGCCTTCAACAACGAGCAAAGCCCATACCGCATACTCAGCTTTAAAAAGCACCGAAATGACGAGGTAAAACAATTCAAACGAGAAAACTAGCGGCCATATTTATGTACAAAAAATGAACGAAAAACAAATATGTAACACATAAACAAACGACAACCACTGAACTAAAGGTTCCTTACTTAAATGTTCATAACATTCTAAATGTATGTTCATATTGAAATTGATAGAAAACCAAAAATTGGGAATTTTGGAAATGAAGGAGGAGGGATAAAAAAAAACATTTTCCTGTCCCCAATAACCTATGACTTATGGTACATTTGCTGAAATTCTCCAGTCATTCAATATCTTACAAAATTCTTCCACCAACACTTTACATACTTTAAACTACGCTCTGAATGCCCGTGATTTCGCGGGTGTGTTCTAGTAACATTTTAATCAATTGAATCCGGCTGCTAAAATTGTTAGTACCACATGTTGACATAATCAAATCTTTGCATGTTCAGGTTCCACTAAAGTCAAAACAGGACACTTCATTAACATCTAAACTTTGCCTATATTTTTCAACCTATAAAGAATAAAGTCCCAAACTTTTGCGGAAATACCGATTTTTATTTTATTTTCATGAATTGGGAATTTATATTAACAAATATTTTTTTTGGGGCCGCTGGCCGATTTTAGGGCCGCCAAGTGGCCCTAAACTATATAGTGGAATCATCCCTGACTTTGGACACATTCTTGTTTTTATCATCTTTCGTCCTTTATTTTTTGCCCTTCTCCATTTTTGGTTTTCTGTGAACATCAAGACCCCCTGATAAACCTCAATATCTGAAGAAGTTGATAAAAATTCAATACCATAATTCCAGGAACAATGGTATAGTATCAAACTTTAACTTTTTAATCACTGAGTTAAATATTTTTTATGCCAATTTAGAGAAGAAAAAAGACTTGTTTTATCCAACAGATTCTTAGAATTCTATTTCATTAGATGCATGTTTTACCATGTTTACCAACTTTATACTTATTCAGTTTGAAGGTTCAGTACTTTTATGTTTTATTCATATATTTCAGAATAATAAATATCAAGAGAGGAAATTGATATTTGACATGTTTGTCCATATTTGTAATTTACTATAGTAACACTGTCGATATATTTCACTTTCAGCAATGTGTGAAGCCAGTTGTACGTGGAGTGGACAACTACCTCCCAGAAATCACAAGAACCCAACCTACTCATGTAAAGTTTTCCTTGGAGGAGTACCCTGGGACATCACAGAATGTATGTATACATATGGTATAGGGTTATAAGACATCCCCAAAAACGGAAAAACTAAAAAAACAAAAACAGACATGTATGTATACATGTATACAGAGGATGAAAATGGTGGATTGATTGGTTGATTGAAGGCCTCAAAGTTGCATATAATTGGTAACATCCACTTCATTTGAACTTTGTGATGGATAGTTGTCTTGTTGGCAATCTCCTTATTTTCAAATTATTCTCACGTGTTTTTCAACCATTAAAGTTCCCTTTGCTTGTCAAATTCCTTATTGCGACAGTTAATATTTGTGGATGAAGATGTTAAACTTGGGTGAGAAAGCAGCCCATTCTAGTCTGTATGTAAAAAAAAGTACGGGGTATAGTTCAATAAGACAGCAAACCAAAACAAAACAAATCAATGTTAGTAATTTCACTGTGAAATGTCATCTGTAAGTATAAAAACATCTATAGATTCATGTACTTTTCATGCCAGTTTTCCTCGATATAGGAACCATTGCATTTTCATGAATATTTGATTTCGTGGTTTTGAAAAATCTGCATACAAGTATATATAAAATCAGTACTCAGTGGCGGATCTAGAAATTTTCAAAAGAGGGGGCCCACTGACTGCCTAAGGGGGGCCGATTTAGTTACGCTTCAGTGATTCCCTATATAACCAACCAAATTTTTTCTGAAAAAGGGGGGCCCAGGCCCCCTGCCCCCCTAAATCCACCTCTGGTACTTCAATGAATATTTAAATTCCTAAGTTACTCTTGGTCCACATAATTCTATCTTAAACAATTTGTCAGGTCATACAAGGTAGATTTTATAATTAGATATATCTCATAAACACACCTATTATTTGCAGTAGTTCAAATCTTCAGAATTTTTACGAAGATGTAAAAAAAGGCATTTTATTTGTTACTTATGGCTATACTTTTATTTACAGCTGGTCTTCAGACATCCTTTGGAAAATTTGGAGCTTTTAAGATTGAATGGCCAGGAAAAGATGGTAATATAACATTAATATGGAATTTTAAAATAATTATTCAGGAAATATGATAAACATTTAAATTCGACATGCATGAATATTTCTACTTTGTATAGGATATTTTTAATTTGCTCTGCTATTTTCATCTCATTTTCAAATTTTGTAAAAATTTAGGTAAATCTAGATGTAAGTTTTATTTTTTCAGGTTTATTTTGTTAACATTATCAACACCAGTAGGTCCAGATCATAAAGAATACTACTATTGACTGTTTAAAAGTTTGTTTGCAAATGCAAAATAAAATGGAAAATGGAAAAAAGTATCATTTTTGTGCAGTATATGAGACCAAGCGTCCTCATGTTGTACTCATTGAATGTATATGTGTATGCCCCTTCTATGATAATATAGATTCAGGTTAAAGTTTTGGTCTAGGTAGTTTTTGATGAAGTTGAAGTTCAATCAACTTGAAAATGAGTACACATGTTCCTTATCATAATGATCTTTCTAATTTTAATGCCAATTTAGAGATTTTACCCAAATTTCACAGTCCACTGAACATAGAAAATGTTAGTGTGAGTGGGGCATCTGTTCATCTCTGTTTTGATAACACTTTTTTTTAATTTAAATGTTCTACATTTAAGTTCATAATGTGACTGTTGGCAAGGCATAAGTTCTTGTCTTGTATGTCATAATAGGTTTGGTGGTAGGATGATATGAGTGTTTTTTAAATGACTAATATTTTTTTTACAGGTTATGTATATTTATTATTTGAGTCAGAGAAAGGTGTAAGAGGATTATTACAAGATTGTACTCATGACTTCAGTAGCGGAGACTATTATTACAAGATATCAAGTCGGAGGATGAGAGCTAAAGAGGTAATGTTGGGAGTTTTCATACGTAAAAGTAAATCATATTGCACTTTGTCTTTAGATTAATGCATTGTTCCTGTACTAGTCGTGCTCCCTTTTTGACCTCTGTTTTAAATAACTGGATGGAAATTATATTTAGAAATTTTAAGATATAAAGATGGTCACAGTCTGAGATTCTGCTTCAATAACTTTGTCAAATCTCCAGGGAATGTTACAGACTCTGGACTAAAGCTTCTTCAAGAATATGAAACAGCATCTGAAATATAACTTTATATTTTTTTATTAATGTTCCATATTTTGCTAATACATATCTGAATATTTGGCAGTCAGCATCGTATTACTTTTACCCTGTCAGCAGCAAAGACAGGGACAAGAAAGGGTCCAATGGATCCTTTCTGAACCATTTGTAAATTAATAAATCACACCTGGTTGAAAAAAAATCTAAATTAGGACACTAGGATACATTTTCCATTCTTTTAAAGGGAGATAACTAATCCTCACTTACATAGTCAGCATGGACATTTGAACATATTACACAATAGCATATACAGATCATCAAACTTGATATAAATCACCAATGCTTGTCACATACTTAATACACCTGCCTAATATTGCATGTTCCATTAGATTTCATACATTCTTTAAACAGATAAAATTTCATGCATTCACTATAAAGATAAATTATATTATTACATTGTTTGCAATGAATTACATTGATTTCCCAGTTAAATAAAAACCAATAATTTCACATGCGAAATAAACGTTATTTCACTCTCTGACGTCAAACAACAATAGGCGTTGTCAAGACGTCGATAACGGTGGGTCAAAACAAATTGTGAATGCGTAGAAAAAAGATATAGTTCCTTGCACGTTTTACATTAATTTCTTTAAAAAAAGCCATTTGCTTATGTAATAAAAAGAATAACTAATTAAAGAATTCAAATAGAGAAAAATATTCAACTCGTGACCGAACAATACTGATAATTAACTCATGCGCTACGCTCATTCGTGAATTAATGTGTTGTTCAGTCACTTGTTGAATATTTTTCTCTATTTGAATTCTTCGATTAGTTATTCTATAATTATTTTGACAGGATATATGAATTAATAATTATTTCATTATATTTTCTGTAGCATGTTTTTAGTATTTTTTAAAAGCTTTGCATTTCTTTAATTCTTGTTGCTCATTTGATTAGCAGAGTTTTATTTTCAATAAAGTTTGAAAATGTTACTATTCAAGTGCTCTTGTATCAAATCATTCAAAACAAATCATGATACAGAGTTAGCATTATTTTGAAATTTAGATATAATCTGATTTTACACATATTATGATTTTTTTTATTTTCTAATATCCTTATTTTGCAGATTTCATAGTTGATTTAAGTATTAAATCCCAATGCATGGACTTGTTTCAATCAATGTCTTGTATATGGAAAACTAGAAGGAAAAAACAGAATATCCCTCTATGTTCATAATTATAAACTACCTGTTAACAAAAAGGTTTTTCTACCTGAGGAATAGATTACCTTAGCTGTATTTGGCAAAAATTTTAGGAATTTCCGGTCCTCAATGCTCTTCAACTTCGTACTTTATTTGGCCTTTATAACTTTTTTTTTTATTCGAGCGTCACTGATGAGTCTTTTGTAGACGAAACGCGCGTCTGGCGTAAATATAAAATTTAATCCTGGTATCTATGATGAGTTGATCCTCAACTAGAGATTTTTTACAACTGAAAATTTATATTAAAAAATAAATAATTGTTTGAAATTCATTGTTTCACAGCGAATTTTCTTTAAGGTAATACGTAGTTTTAGTTTAGAAATGAAATTCAGAAAAAAATGTATTTCTAAATTGCATGAATTAGTTAGAATTAAAAAAAAATATATGCTTTCCGAAGAATTCATGATAAAGATATAACATCAAGTATGTATTTATATTTGTGTGAAAGAACGGTGTGGTATTGCATGATTTTTATTTAGTTTTTGAATTTTAGACATCTTTGAAATGGAAAACGGTAAGAATAGTCCCTTGTAGAGTAGAATTTGTTGTATATAGTAAAAAGTGTGCTGTTAGGTTAGATATGGCTTTAACTGTGACTTGACTGTAAGTGTTGATCTCTACCTATTGCAGCTAATTCATTCAAAATTCTGATTCAATTGGGAATTTGTGGAACTGGTCAGAAATTTTAACTGACTGCTTTCGAAAACTAATCAAGTCATCAGTGCTAGGTGCTAAACGAGAAATAGGTGGAGAGCAACACTTCCCAGTCATGTAAACGTAATTCATTGAAATTAGTATGCATTTTCAATAGCCGGTAAGCACTAAGTTCCAATTTAATTTCTAATATTTTCCAGTAATTTACAGATAGGAGGCTGGAGCAGGGTTCACACTCACTGAGGCTAATGATAGAATATTTTAACTTCTTTGACCACTTGGACACCGAATCCCACAGACAACAGGGAAAGCTTCCTATAATTAATAAGAATATTTAGTATATTGTTAGCTTAAACATTTTGAAGGGGCTTTGTTATTTTCGCTTGTTTCCTGAAAATGTAAAAATGTAAAATGCATGAATAGCTTATAAAAAGAAACAATAATAGTCTATAGGGCTATTGGATGGTTCAGTGCATGAATTTAACCCCTGCGCTAAAAAAACCAAATGCATTTACATTCAAATTTACAGCAAATTGAACTCCATATTTCATGTGGTATCTTGAATTAATAGCACTTGCAAGTTACACCAGAATTCATTAAGAAACATATTCATACAGAGTGACGGTTAGACAAGATCTTGTTAAGTTAAATTCAATCTTAATTTTGAAGTTGTATATAGGAACATTTAAGTATCCCAAATTGTAGGTTGGAACAAATCTGACAGCACACTTGATAAATGCTGAATAGTCAGGCTATCCAGATGGTTTTTACCAAAATAATGTTGAGTTATCTCCCTTTTGCCATCTGGAAATCCTGATATCAAATAATTGTGGTGGAATCTGTAGTATAGTTTTTATTTATCAGTTTATCTTGTATTATATATAGATTAGTATTTTTTAGCTTTATATAGAGTAGTTAGTAGAAGTACCTTGTTTTAGTTCATTTTACTGCATGATATATCTTTTCATGGTTATAGTTTTATATTTCTTTTGTTATATGGGATTTTTAAGAACTTGTAGAGTTCTCAAAATGTGACGGTTAGGACTGACACAAATTTGTCATTTTACTTTTGAAATAGTGAGGACCAGCAATTTTTCATCGAGAATCATCAGAAAAAACAGATTTTGAGAACTCTTGCCTTTAATTTCAATTTGATTGAAATAATGATCAGGCCTCAATTGCAAAATATTTTGGTTTTCCCAACCCTACCTAAAGGTAGAGACGGTGGGTACTGGCTAGGTAGGTACGCATTTTCTTTCTTTTTTTTTTCTTTTTTTTTGCAAAGGGAAATTGAAATGTCAGATGCATATTTGATTTTTAAAAAATCTCGTCAGGACAATACAAAATTTTGAGAAGTTGCTATTTTCTGGGTAGGTGGGGTTGTGGCAAACAAATTAAATGTATTCCTTTTAATGGCATTATGAGTCTACCCTTGTTTTAAGAATCTGACAGCACTTGTTTCTGCTTTCTATTCTAGTGACTATTACATCAGCCAATGAAATTTCAGCTATCAAATTTTTGAAGTTGTAAATCAGGATAAAACAAGAGTATTATGAAAGTTTATTTGAAACAGAAAGTAGATTATCTTTGCATTGTCAGACATACCTGCCAACTTTTAAAAATGACCATGGGGGTTTTATGTACAAGATGGCTTTCATAGTCCTGAATAACCTTCAAGGGGGCCTTCAAATGTTTTTTGGCTTCTTCATACTTTTGAAAGTCTAAAGCCATTGTAAGATTAACTGTTTTGTTATAATTGTGGACACAATTGTTCTTTTAAAATTTCCATTTTGGAGCTTTCATGGGGGAAATTCCCCGCAAATAGTGCCAGTTGGCAGGTATGGTCAGATTCTACTTAGAGTTATTGCGCTTTAAAGTAAATTTTTCACAATTTTTCATAAATTTATGCAAATTTGTACAAAAATCTTTTCCTTTGAAACTTCTAGGCCAAAGTCATTGTAGATGGCGATAATAGTAAATAGCAAGAATTTTCAGTATAAGATTTACAAACAAGTCATTACTATCACCATTAACAGAATTTTGTCATGAAATCCATTCTTGTCTTTTGTTAAATATGCACATAGACCAAGGTGAGTGACACAGGCTCTCAAGAGCCTCTATTTATTATATATAAAAAACTCAATATTTAAATTCATGGGTCAGCTATACCCATAGAACTCACAAAGTTTGGTTCCCCACCAAATAAATTTAATAAACTAATTGCCAAGATCATAAGACATTGAATTAATACTGTATATGTTTTTACAGGTCCAAGTGATTCCCTGGGTTCTTAGTGATAGCAATTACGTTCGCCAACCATCCCAGCGTCTTGACTCTAACAAGACCGTATTTGTTGGAGCACTACATGGAATGATGAATGCAGAGGCACTAGGATGCATCATGAATGATCTCTTTGGCAATGTAGTGTATGGTGGCATAGACACTGATAAACATAAATATCCAATCGGTAGTGGACGTGTAACATTTAACAGTAAAAAGAGTTATATGAAAGCAGTTCAAGCTGCCTTTGTAGAAATCAAAACTCCAAAGTTCACAAAAAAGGTAAATATAAAATTCCAAAAGAATATCTCATGGACTTTGTATAATTCAAGAGGACCCTGTACTTTCCAGGTAGGGCATTAAAATTAAAAAAATCTACTTAGAGGGTAAGTATAAACTAAAGAATAAATCAGACACTTAACGTGGACCCTGTTTTAGGGTTAGAGATTGTTTTAGATACTGTTTAATATGCATAGTATGGAGAACAGACTGAAGTGCTATGCTCTATATTGTGGTCTTGTATGCAAATATTTTTTAATTATTCCCTGAATAAAAATCTGATGTAATGGTATGATTGCCAATGAGTTTAGACCAGGTTGATTTGAGCAATTAAAGGTCTCTGTACCGCCTTGAAGAACAAAAAAAGACTTTTTCACGATTCCAAATAGCTGGCTATAAAAGGCTTTAAAATGGAAACCAAAACAATTCAAACCAGTAGATTATCGTCCTAATTTATAGCAATACAAGTTACGAAAACAAATGTGACCGACTTAAACCAAGGACAACCGCTGAACTACTTATGTTAACAAAATCCGTTATTTTTATATGATATTTTATCAAGTAAGAAATTAGTTTTATACATTATGAATTTCAGATTCAAATTGATCCATACTTAGAAGACTCTATGTGTAGCTCATGTGGAATACAACAAGGACCGTACTTTTGTCGTGAAATGGTTTGCTTTAAGTATTTCTGTAGGACCTGTTGGTATTGGCAGCATGCTTTAGATAGTCTCCGTCACCACAAGCCAGTCACAAGGAATACAAAGACATCTAATATCATTGCTGCTGCATCTATGTAAGTTATAGTCCTAATATGTGGGGTTTCTATTCTCTGAGGGCCTATGTTATAACTTTGGATGGTCTCCGTCACCACAAGCCAGTCACCAGGAATACAAAGACCACAAATATCATTGCTGCTGCATCTATGTAAGTTATAGTCCTAATATGGGGGGTTTCTATTCTCTGAGGGCCTATGTTATAACTTTGGATAGTCTCCGTCACCACAAGCCAGTCACCAGGAATACAAAGACATCAAATATCATTGCAGCTGCATCTATGTAAGTTATAGTCCTAATATGGGGGGTTTCTATTCTCTGAGGGCCTATGTTATAACTTTGGATAGTCTCCGCCACCACAAGCCAGTCACCAGGAATACAAAGACATCAAATATCATTGCTGCTGCATCTATGTAAGTTATAGTCCTAATATGGGGGGTTTCTATTCTCTGTGGGCCTATGTTATCACTTTGGATGGTCTCCGTCACCACAAGCCAGTCACCAGGAATACAAAGACCACAAATATCATTGCAGCTGCATCTATGTAAGTTATAGTCCTAATATGGGGGGTTTCTATTCTCCGTGGGCCTATGTTATAACTTTGGATAGTCTCCGCCACCACAAGCCAGTCACCAGGAATACAAAGACATCAAATATCATTGCTGCTGCATCTATGTAAGTTAAAATCCTAATATGTGGGGGTTTCTATTCTCTGTGGGCCTATGTTATTACTTTGGATAGTTTCCGTCACCACAACAAATATCATTGCAGCTGCATCTATGTAAGTTATAGTCCTAATATGGGGGGTTTCTATTCTCTGTGGGCCTATGTTATTACTTTGGATAGTTTCCGTCACCACAACAAATATCATTGCAGCTGCATCTATGTAAGTTATAGTCCTAATATGTGGGGGTTTCTATTCTCCTTGGGCCTATGTTATAACTTTGGATAGTCTCCATCACCACAAGCCAGTCACCAGGAATACAAAGACCTCAAATATCATTGCTGCTGCATCTATGTAAGTTATAGTCCTAATATGTGGGGGTTTCTATTCTCCGTGGGCCTATGTTATAACTTTGGATAGTCTCCGTCACCACAAGCCATTCACCAGGAATACAAAGACATCAAATATCATTGCTGCTGCATCTATGTAAGTTAAAGTCCCAATATGGGGGGTTTCTATTCTCTGTGGGCCTTTGTTATAACTTTGGATAGTCTCCGTCACCACAAGCCAGTCACCAGGAATACAAAGACATCAAATATCATTGCTGCTGCATCTATGTAAGTTATAGTCCTAATATGTTGGGGTTTCTATTCTCTGTGGGCCTTTGTTATAACTTTGGATAGTCTCCGTCACCACAAGCCAGTCACCAGGAATACAAAGACATCAAATATCATTGCAGCTGCATCTATGTAAGTTATAGTCCTAATATGTGGGGGTTTCTATTCTCCGTGGGCCTATGTTATAACTTTGGATGGTCTCCGCCACCACAAGCCAGTCACCAGGAATACAAAGACATCAAATATCATTGCTGCTGCATCTATGTAAGTTAAAGTCCCAATATGGGGGGTTTCTATTCTCTGTGGGCCTTTGTTATAACTTTGGATAGTCTCCGTCACCACAAGCCAGTCACCAGGAATACAAAGACATCAAATATCATTGCTGCTGCATCTATGTAAGTTATAGTCCTAATATGTTGGGGTTTCTATTCTCTGTGGGCCTTTGTTATAACTTTGGATAGTCTCCGTCACCACAAGCCAGTCACCAGGAATACAAAGACATCAAATATCATTGCAGCTGCATCTATGTAAGTTATAGTCCTAATATGTGGGGGTTTCTATTCTCCGTGGGCCTATGTTATAACTTTGGATGGTCTCCGTCACCACAAGCCATTCACCAGGAATACAAAGACATCAAATATCATTGCTGCTGCATCTATGTAAGTTATAGTCCTAATATGGGGGGTTTCTATTCTCTGTGGGCCTATGTTATTACTTTGGATAGTCTCCGTCACCACAAGCCAGTCACCAGGAATACAAAGACCACAAATATCATTGCTGCTGCATCTATGTAAGTTAAGTCTTAAACATGTGGGGGTTTCTGTTCTCAGTGGGCCTTTGTTATAACTTTGGATAGTCTCCGTCACCACAAGCCAGTCACCAGGAATACAAAGACATCAAATATCATTGCAGCTGCATCTATGTAAGTTAAGTCTTAAACATGTGGGGGTTTCTATTCTCTGTGGGCCTATGTTATAACTTTGGATAGTCTCCGTCACTACAAGCCAGTCACCAGGAATACAAAGACATCAAATATCATTGCTACAGCATCTATCTATGTAAGTTAAATCTTAACATGTCGAGGTTTCTATTCTCCCTGTAAAACTGTCATTACTTTATTATACCCCTGTCCTGAAAGAATCAACAATTCAATTCCCACATGTGGCAGTTGCACTAGACTCTTAATTTGTTTGATAAGGATTTTTCAGTTATCCTACCGAAGGTCGTTGATTCCCTCTTCCACCACAATTAAAAACTGACCGCCACAAAATAGAACAATAGTCAGGGGTGTGGAAATGCTACGCCCGATTCGCCCAACTCATACATTTGAACAACCGGACAAGTAATTATTTTTGTCTTGGTTGCCTGTGGACAAGTAAAAAAATATACAAGACAAAGTTCAAATCCAACAAAACCATGAAATTAATTTCAAAACGTATAAATATGTTTTATTTATGTAAAAGAAACCAATGTTCAGCAAGTAAAAACATCAATGTTCATGACGATAAATATTACATGATACCCAGTGATATTGTTGGCTTTTTTCAAAACTACCTCTACCCTTTTTTATTGGGAAAATATGCGTAATTTTCATCAAATTGGGAAATTTAGAATAAACCATGAATTTGACTGAAACTTCAATTTACAGACCCCCTTTCAAGAGTCAAACCCTGCTTTGAAATAAGACCCCCTTTCAAGAGTCAAACCCTGCTTTGAAATAAGACCCCCTTTCAAGAGTCAAACCCTGCTTTGAAATAAGACCCCTTTTTTCCAGTGATGATACGTATACATAAATAAATAGACTCTCAAATCTGCACATATAGACATTTAAGGCATGAAAAGTGTATAAATGAGTGTTTTTCAGTTTGTATTCATGCACAATTATTTCTAAGACTGTACTGTTTGGGAAAAAAAATGGTCCTTTTGGGAATAATTTTAAGCCATTTTTTTTTCAAATTGGGATTCTTCTCCAGGGGAAAAAGCCTTTATTCTCCACAAATTTAAGGCAAACAATATCACTGATACCATAATAGATCGATTACCAAAATAAATAAAAAATAAGTATGCGAACCCGAGTCGTGTAACATTGCATTGGCTTTGTCCATTGACCAGGGATCGTCAATTAGATTTTATCCATCATTTACCGGAAGTGTCATTTCTTTAAATTTTGTATGGAGATTCAGATTGATAAATACTTAATAAAAAGGTGGGCAAGCAAGACAAAAAGAGTCATGAGTCCAGTAGAAAACCTTAAATGCAAATGGAGGACACATCTATTTTAAAAAAAAAAACCAGAAGCGAGAATTTCAGACAGTGGATATCAGATTGCTCCTGGCTATCTATGGACATTTGGAAAATAAATTAAGTTTTTGTTTTATTTATAGATGAAAGGTCAACATTATTTTTGTCAAAGTGGAAAATAAAAGTGACACTTTAATTGCCCATCAAGACAATAATAAATAATCGAGAAAAAAACAAGTGTGTCAGTTGAGAGAAACACCACAAAATCAATAGTTTATCTATTATTTAGTTTACATTTCCTCAATCACTGTCCTCAAATATAGTATATTATGTACCTACTGGCTACAATTTTTATTCAAAAACTGCTGCAAAATTGTCCTTTACATGTCATTTTATTGGTTGGTTTGCTGTTAGGTTTCTGTCCCATTGATGTCAACCCATTTCCTTAACTTTCCTAATTTTTTACACATTTAAACAAATAGATTTCATTTGTTTGTGATGCACAACAGCGCTAAGTAAGAATCATATATTAGCTAACAAGAAATACTTCAATATTTATTGGGATCATCAGGGCAAGTAATTTTTTTTCCGGACAATTAAAATTTTAGGTTTCACTTACCCGGGGACAAGTGCTCACAACAAATATTTCCACATCCCTGATAGTGTTGAAAGTGATGGTCAAAATCAATCTATGAAAGAATCTATGTAAGGTAAAGTTCTGATATCAGGGCTTTCCATTGAAATGGAAGTAGAAGGCTGAATTAAAATTATAGGCGGCTATAACATGCGTTCGGCCAAAGCCGGACGCCCACCAAGCTGTAAGCTTGGTGCCTTACGGCAGGGGGTCTGGAGGCCGCTCAAGGCCCCCAGAAGCTCTGGCATAAATAGAGCAAAATCCTGCATTCTCGCAATCTCCTGGCACCTAATTTAATCTTTCAAATGACCATTTTTTATGTATGAAATTAAAGAAAGAAAAAAAAAAACTCAAAGAAATTTCATTTTTTTTTTATGTCAGTTTTTTATTTTCATTACCTTATGCTTAAAATTCATTTACTTTTAAAGGAGTTTTATTTAAATAATCATGCGGTTTGTTAGAAATCTTGATCGATTATTTTGCATAACTACGTGCATTTGTAAACAAATGACCCCCCTTTTCTCTCTAAAGACTGTTGCGCATATTTAAATCATACAATTATTTCTCAAGCATTGACAGAAAATTGATATATCCTCTGATTTTCTCTTTTTTTTGTAAACTGTTCAATAAGTCGGATACATAAATCATTTGGAAATGTTATTTATTTGAGGTCGAGTCGACGGTATTCTACTTTCGTTTTTGACCTTGATTCTCTGAACACCACGTGGGCTTTGAAAAATGAACTTCAAAAGATACTGTTTTCCAGATTCTGAACAATATGATCTACTACACTTTCTTTAATTTGACTAATATTATTCCATAACATAAGATTGTCATCCTATCTGATTGTCTTCACGTTTTAAAAGCCAAAAAAAGCCAACGAGTTAATGACCATCGGAACGTCTCTATTGTTATCGTTCAATGACCACCGGAACGTCTCTCTTGTTATCTTTGAAAAGAAACGATGCATTCTGACTTTAAATAGACAACCAATCAGTGACCTGAATTCATGTGAACTATATTTAGCCCAAGGTAAACATTGACTTTTCATCCTTGTTTATCGTGACTGCAACTTTGCGACAATATACGTCTCTCGGCTGCCTGTAAACATTTGAAAAAGATATTTTTTTCTTTTTGAATTTATAATTTTGTCAGTGAAGTAGCCGGCACTTGAAGCCACTGTAAGCGGCGGATTTCCGCCGGCTACCGGCTTCAATGGAAAGCCCTGTGATATGTGAGGGTTTCTATTCTCCATGTGTGCCTATGTTATTACTTTATTATACCCTGCTCTTAGATAATCTGTTATGGGTAGTCCTAATATGTGAGGGTTTCTATTCTCCCTGTGTGCCTATGTTATTACTTTATTATACCCTGCTCTTAGATAATCTATGTTATGGGTAGTCCTAATATGTTGGGGTTTCTATTCTTCTTGTATGCTTATGTTAATACTTTATTATACTCCTGCCCTGAAAGAATCTGTTTCGAACTCCACATTGGGCAGTTGCACTAGACTCCAATCTTAATTGATTAGTTCATCTTTGAAACTTTAAATGTATGTAGAATATCTTTTTATTTATTTTATTTTATCTTTGTATTTGATTTTGTTTTTATTTTTATTTAATTTCAGAAATGGAATTGATATGTAAAGACATTTTCCTACAGATAGCAAATGAACTTGGGAATAACTATGAAGAATTAAGTGCTATATTTGTATAATAAAGTGCTAAAAATGTACAATAGTGCTTTTCAGAAATTCGGATTCAAACTCAACAATTGATACAGTTAAAGAGGTTTTATATGCATTTTATGAAGAGAAGTAAATAAACTACAGAAAGATTGATTTCAACAACTTGAATTTTTATATAAATAATAAATTGTATAAAAAATTCAAGATATTTTATTGGACCCTTATGTCTTCAATTTTTTTCTGTTGTCAGATTAAAGAACTAAATATCTTTCTGTAAGAATTATTTTAATTTCGAATTCATAAAAGCATTGAAAATTTTAGTTAAAAGTTTAATGAATGAACATTTAAGTTTTAAAACATTATACCTGCTTTGCCTATTTAATGTCGATCATTAAATTTTTAAGTGAAAGATTAAATTCAAATTTGAATTCAATTAAATTTTATTAATTAATGCAGGAAAATTTAATGTTGAACATTAAATTTTTATTAAATTTTGCAAAGGTCAGAATATATGGCTCTTGTTTTAGAATCGTTAACAAAACAAGAGAAAATTTAATGTGGATCATTAAACCAGATTTTTTTTTATTAAAGAAGGAACGTACTAATAACTTTTTTAAGTATGAAATAAGAGGGAAATATAGCTGTTAGATTTTTAAAGAAAGTAAAATATGAGTTTTAGAAATAGCTTTTTGTCGGATTTGTCTTCATTTAAAGAGATGTACATATTTTATTGTATGTGTATGCCATTTTAAGAATATGCAAGAAATATTTACCAAACCTAACTTGTTCTCTTGAGAGAAAAAGGAGTACCAATAGTGGACATTACAAACCAGTTAACGATTATTGGGGCATTTTCGAGATGATCCATATTTTGTAATTTACGTGTACATATGAAGATTTGTGATTTTTCTACATATGTTTGAACTGTTATGATGTGAACGTTCAAAATGGGTTAGTAAACAAAAAAAAATATAAAAAATTTGAAAAAGTGCTGTTTTTTTATTGTTAATGTTGTGTTGTGTTTTGTATTTTATAACAAATTTGGTCTCGGAGCACCAATTTTTCTTTTTTTGATATATTTGTATGTATATAAATATATGAATATTTTGTTCAGACAACCGGACTTGATTTTTAAAATACCATTTAATGGTGTATGTTTTTTGCTATTCTTGACGCTCCCTGGAATTCAGAAAAAATACACATGTAATTTGTCAAATTTATTCAAATTGAATATTTTATTTAGAATGTGCTGTATATGTACAAGTCTAGATTTTTTAAATACTTTATTTATTTCTGAAAACATTGAGGAAATTTCCAATTGATCATTAGAACTTAACTGGTTACAATTGATGGCTTTCATTAGAATGTGTAATTTTTTATAAACATGTTAAGATTTATTCTTCCATCATATTCTAATATCAGATTGATTAAATGGTTTTGATATACCAAAGAAACATAACCCCAATCTTTTATCCCATGAAATTTTGAACAAATCTTAGGGATAGAGGAATGTTTCAGCCTCTTTTTCTAGACTCGCGACATGCATTTGGCATGTTGAGGGCCCTTAAAACTGCTCAAAAAGACTACAAGGGGCCTGTTGTATTTTTCAAGTATTCTGGTCTATTTACTATTCAAAATATATAGAATTAGTGAAATATTTAAATGGTTCTTTATATCTCTGAATTAATTGACTGTCAATTGATGCGGTTCCTTAAGAGTTAGAGACTCCAGTTTCCTCAACCAATCAAAACTGGCAATCGTGATACACCAAAGAAACTCAACCTGCTAAAAGGGTCTTTTTAACCTGAAATATCAATCCTTTTTTCAATTAGAAAATGATGAAGCAACATGTATCATTTTAATCAAATCTAGACTTGTTTCATTTTTAGGGTTTTTGACTAGGTTCTTTGTAAGCCTTTTATTTCATGTGTTTACCTTTTACTGTGATTATCTAAAAACGTTCCTCTAATAGTTTTTTTTTTAATCTTTTTTTTTTCTGTAGTCTAGATTTTATCCTATTTAAATAAAAAGATTTTGCATATGATAAACAGTTATCGAAATTAATAGAATTTATTATGATACTAGGCACAATAAATGGAATTATTTGTAATAGTTCAAATTTTGAAAACAGAAAATATATTGAACAAAGATTGCCGTCTGTTGATATGGAATTTTCCCAGTCAGTATTTTAACAAAACTTGTGTCATATGCAGTATTTTACATATTTATGTATCTTTGCAGTATTCAAAAGTATTTTTATTTCAAGTTACCTGGCTTTGCAATGAATGAATACGAAATAAAGCTCATATCCTTTCGCAAGCCAAATGAGATTTTAGGCCCCAAGTATCTTTTAAGATTTTCTTTAAATGACATTTTATTCTATTTTTGTCTTTCATTGTCATTTGAAATTTGCTATAGTTCTCAAATATTCTTCTTTTAACATAGAATTTTCTTTATATAGTTGAGAACATTTTAAATATAGGAATATAGGTTAAGTTGCATTTTCAAAAATGCAGAGAGAATTTTATAAAGCTACAAAGAAATTATTGCATTTATTTATAGATTTTATTGCAAAATTTCTGAAATTTAGCTTTAAACATAGATTTGTTACTTTAATGTTGCTTTCTTTTAATTCAGTAATTTTATTTTTCAATGTAACAAGATGGAGTAGAGATCATTTTAAGTTATTTATAATTTATAAGAATGGGTAATTTAACATGAAGTTTTACTCTATAAAATGAAAAATGTAATTTTTGTATGTTATGTCTTTGAAAGTTTGTATTACTAAGAGAGATAACTCTGTTTATAAAATTGAGTATTCAAATTGAATAAATTGAGATTTTTCCTTGATCATGTCATTCAGAATCATCCTTCTCTGAATTACCTCATATTTATTTTAATGTTACAAGTTAAAGAAAAAGAATGTTAATTTTCAAAGTGTTATTATAGTCTGTTTGAACTTGGTGTTGACATATTAAGTATTAGTTTTGAAACTTTTATTTTATCATTATTTCGTAGATTTAAGTATGAAATGTGACTATTAATTCATATTTAATGTTTGATACTGACTGCCAAATGTGTAATTAGAATCAAATTGTACTCTTGAAATGGAGATTTCTTTGTGACCTTGTCCAATGCAATGCAGTGTTCATTTAACTAGCAGGGAGCTATGATTTTTTTGTTATTCACTCAGGGAGAAGTCCTGTATTTGTAATTTTGATATTATTTATTTTTGTTTTGCACTGCACTTATTTTGAGGCCTTTTGTTTAAAATATATTTTTGCAAAAATAAAACATTTTTTGCAAAACTTACTGTTATTAAATTTAATGTAAAGTCTAACATGGATATAAAAATAAGAAGATGTGGTATATATGCCAATTAGATAATTCTCCACAGGAGACTAAATGACAACAAATGGACCAAACTTTATTAATTTGAAGTTATACTCCTCCACCAATGAACACTGACCACAACAGAATAACACAATAGTGTTGAATTTGAGGTTAAATACCAATCAATCAAAGTCAGCCACCACTTAAAAACGTGTTATATATTGTAACTTTACTTCCTACAATCATCCTTATATAGATGTATAAAGATATGGTATTAGTGCCAATGAGACAACTCCCTCATCCAAGTCACAGTTTGTAAAAGTAAACCATTAAAGGCCAAAGTATGGTTTTCAACACAGAGCTTTGGCTCACACCGAACAGCAAGCTATTAAGGGCCCCTAAAAATGACTAGTGTAAACCATTCACATGGGAAAACCAACTGTCTAATCTATATAAAAAAACATCACTTATGGACCACATCAGCAAACAACAATCGCTGAACATTAAGTGTCCCTTTCATACACCCACTCCAGAAATAGATGTCTATTTAACTTTTGTTACATATTGCAATTGTCTTGAGGATTTAATTTTAATTTGGTCTGAAAAGTCGTGTTCAGATCTTCAGTTGCAGTCTAATTACTTACTTGGTGGTCTCATGTTCACCAAAGAGTCTGGATGGTTGTGTGTTTGATTCTCTTGCAAGATTTGAATATGGCATCTGCCACTTTTCCTCACAACCATGCAGCATTAATGTGGAAGAGTTGTGCTTGATTGACTCGGTTACTGAATAATGTATCTCGGTAGTATGACGATGTCTTCCTGCTTGCTGTTGCCTTGAATACTTTTGAAGAAATAAGTCAACAGTATTTGGTGATTGAATGTTTGTAAGGTTTACAAATTTGTATGTTTCACAGATTTGGCTATACTTTTTGGAACTTTTGGATTATAGCTCTTATAATCTTTTATATAAGCTTTGGATTTCAAATATTTTGGCCACGAGCATCACTGAAGAGACATGTATTGTCGAAATGCGCATCTGGTGCAGAAAAATTGGTACTGTTATTGTTATTACAAAGTCCAACTGAATGCGACCTCATTTTTATGGTTTGGTAAGTGATTTTTTCATGGTCGTCAGTTTCTGATGCAATAAGAAAGTTGGTTCACCTTATTTTGCCCATGGCATAATTGCATGGTGCATATATAAGTGTATTGTTTAAAATGATCACAAGACATTCTTATTCATCAAACAGGATTCATTTGTCTATAATCTTCATGAATCATTGATAATGTTTGTCTAACTTCCACAGAATTAAAAAAAACGAGACTTGCTTATAAAAAAGAAGATGTGGTTTTATTGCCAATGAGACAACTATCCACAAAAGACCAAAATGACACAGACATTAACAACTATAGGTCACCATACAGCCTTCAACAATGAGGACAAGTTTCTGTGATAGGTGTCACAGGTTCTTGTGAACTTGAATTCATGAAGAACATGTGCGTAAAAGATTACCTCCTAAATAAACCAGTCACAGCCTGATCACTATCCCTATGTTGAGCTTTCTGCAGCATAAGATGCAGACTCGATAAAAATCTATACATCATCCATGCCAAGTATGGTTTAAATTGTTTATGTAGTTTCAGAGAAGTTGAATATTTGGAAAGGTTAAATCAATGATGGATGCTAGGCGCCTTTCATTGATTGATTTATTAATTAGTGTTTAATGCAATTTTCAACACTATTGTGCTATTTTGTATCAGTCAGTTCTTTTGGTGGAGGAAGCCAGAAGAACTTTTGACATTCAGTAAGAAAACTGACAATCCTAGTCAATTGAGATTGGAATTGAGAGCACCCGCCCCATGACTGGCGTGAAGAATTCGAAACTCACAACCCCAGTATTGGCTGGCTAGTGTGACAGTAGTAAGACCACTTGGCCACCTTTCAGGCCAGTAGTTCTACAAAAACAAAACAAGAGTGGATAAAATAGTTTATTGTAAATATTGAGATATAACAATATATAGATATAACAGTATCATGGTGTTAACAAGTTACAGGTAGTATGAAAATACCATTGAAATTTCATTATAAGTCTAACAATTGTACTAAAAGTCCTCATTTAACTGGTTTATTTAGGAGGTAATCTTTTACGCACATGTTCTTCATGAATTCAAGTTCACAAGAACCTGTGACACCTATCACAGAAACTTCTTCAATCTGAAATTTAGAAGATCATAGTTTTCCCCATACCCTGTCTTTTCTTCCCATAAATAAACAGTCCACATGTTGTGGTTATTGTCACTGCTATCCTTGTTAAACACCAACAAACATGCAAACCTTCAGAATAAACTCAAAATATACAAATTGATCTGTTAGTAAATACTGGTAGTAAATTTTCAATGGTATTTCCAAACATAGTGTAAGCTATTTTAAATTAGATAGAACAAGTGTAAAGTATCTATTTTGTAAATTATCTCCCTTTTAAGAATTAATGTATCACAGAAAAGTTAACAGAAAAAAAATGTCTTAAGAATTCAGTTAAGTTTAAATTGATTTCCACCAAATTCAGTAAAAAAAATAAAGGTAAATTTTTAAAAGAAATAAAAGAGATACAACTTATTTTCGTGCATTTAGAACTAACTGTAGTGGGTACTTAAATATGTGGTTTTGTCGAATTATGCATAATTGCCTATATCGAATTGGTCTTTTTTTGAATATTTGAGTTTATGGATCACCTTTACCCCTTGTATCCACAAATACTAGTACCCAATGAATAATAATAAATCCATAGTACTTGTTTCACATATTAACAAATGTTTCACAAAATAACGAATGTTCCCAACGATAGGATTACAAAAAAATATCACAAAAGTAGGTTTCTTGTTTACAATAAACATTTATTAAAGTTAACAAAAGTGAAAAAGGTTTATTTTTCAGTGTGAACAATTAAATATCTTTAAATTTAAAAATTAACAATAATTATTTTATAACAATAACCAACATTTTATACCAAGTTTAAATATACCATAAAAATCAATAAAATTGAGAATGGAAATGTGGAATAAGTCAGAGACAACAATCCCTCCAAATGGCAGATAACAGCTTAAAGCCACTAATAGGCCTTCAATGCAGCTAGACAATCTGGCACTTGGAGGAAGTCCTCAGCTGGCCAAGTTTGAATGTAAATTTCAGAATAAATCAATAACACATTCTGCTACTGTGATTTTTATGACAACTATTTATGTAGACACAGGAGATGTCACGTCAGGCATTATCTTGTACAAGTACTTGGAGGAAGTCCTCAGCTGGTCAAGTTTGAATGTAAATTTCGGAATAAATTAATAACACATTCTGCTACTGTGATTTTTATGACAACTATTTATGTTGACAAAGGAGACCTCAGGCATTATCTTGTACGAGGACTTGACCTACAATTCTTTATTTTAAGGATGTTTGCTTGTCATGTTTTGGAAATTTTGTCTGATTTTCAGAATCCTTTGGTTTTATCCATTTGAATGCCTTGAATAAATTTGCCCATTGACCCCTATTTTTCTTTTCATATAAATCTTTTACATGTATAATTATAAGCCATCTGTAAAAGACTTATAAAATCTTTGTTATTTTTAAATAGTTTTTGAGAACTTAAACTTGTCAACGATAAAGCTATGAAAAATCAAAAGAGAACATTTTCCCACCAAAATTTCAATGGTTAATATCTCGAAAACAAGCACAATGACCTATATTTTTTTTCCGCTCCTTAATTAATCCCGTATCAATATATACTAGTGTTATGAAAAGATTGTTATTTTGAAACAGAGTAGGGAACCTCCTTAAGGTCTACTGGACAACTTTATTTACAAATCATAATCATAAGGTGCACTTGACTCCAAGTCTCACAATTCTTTATTTTTATGGTAAATTTCAACAAATGCATATAACAACAAAGTTGGAATGTATTACAATTTCTCTTCATGCAAAACAGATAGAGTACTTGACAACAAGACATAAACAACACGGAAATTTTACTTTTAACCTCCTTTTACAAAAGTCACAATTAACATTAAAAAATACAAAAATTCATATTAAAAAAAATGTCAAAAACTATTTTGAAAATATTTAATCAGAATATATTTTATATGAATTCAAATTTGGACATGATTTATTGCACTATAAGATTGCTAAAAGGAGTAGGTTCACAAAAGGTCCTTATTGGCCCTTAAATTCTAAGAAATTTACCCATAATTATAAAAATAAAATTTTCGTTGCAAAATATGCAAGTGTATGAAAAATACAAATTCTACAAGCTCTAATGCATTAGAACAATTAAAATGTCCTCTAAAGAAGATAATCATCAAATTTGACTAATTTTTTGCCTAAATTTAAATTAATAATTTTGCTTCAAACGATTTTTGGCCAAATGCAAGGACCATAACATTTTGTTTATATGTTCATAGGACACATATACATCTTTTTATAACAATTTTATTTTAGAAGGAAATAGACCTAACAAATGCATAAAACAGGCAATGTAGCAATATACTTGTTAAATACCCCCTTTTGAATTTCGAAGCTGTCAACATTGTTACAAGTAAAAGAAGACAAAAACAAAATGTTTTAATATTTTATCTAGATTTTCATAATTAAGATTGTAATTATAGGTTTTTACATATGATATGACAAACTTTGAATTTTTAGGGACAATTTAAGGCCTTCGTGACCATACTCCTTTACATAATTATCAATAATTCAGCTGACATTTTCGCTTTAGTTATAATCCTACATTTTGTTATTTTATATAATTGAGGGTTATTTTTTCACTGTAAAAATGCACATGATTTCCCCCATATTAATAGGGAAACCAGATGCTCCGCAGAGCGCAGCTTTATACGACCGCAGAGGTTGAACCCTGAACGGTTGGGGCAAGTATGGACACAACATTCAAGCTGGATTCAGCTCTAAATTTGGATTGTGATTAAATAGTTGACACAGCATAGGTTTCTGACACAGAATGAATGTGGTCTAATGAACTTAAAATTTTTGTTTTGCCTTTGAGCAATTCACTATGCTGTTGAATATTAATCCTCTCAAAAAAATGTTTGAATAAATTTTCTTTTTATTTATGAAATCTGAAATGAAAAAAATTGACCCCCCAATTTTTTTTTCACATCCCCCTTTCCCTTATTTCAAAACTGATCTCAATTAAAATTTCTAATGAAGTTTGCAACAATAACTACTCATTTAAATACATCATAAAATATTAAAATGTAAAAAAGTGCTTGTTATTACTGAATGGTAAAGATTGTTTTAATCTATCAGTTGGTAGTAAAAGTGAATATACATTGTATATTGTATAAAACAATGACTTAAGTTGATTCAACTACTATTCTGGACAAAGAAAGATAACTCCAATTGAAATCCAATTGGAATTTCTTGCTATTGCACAATATTGTGCAATTAGATATTTCTTGCTATTGTGCAATACTGTGCAATTGAAAATATTTGCTATTGCACAATACTGTGCAATTGAAGATTTCTTGCTATTGCACAATACTGTGCAATTGAAGATTTCTTGCTATTGCTGAATACTGTGCAATTGAAAATTTCTTGCTATTGCACAATACTTAATATAATAATTTTGGATCCTGATATGGACCAACTTGAAAACTGGGCCCATAATCAAAAATCTAAGTACATGTTTAGATTCAGCATATCAAAGAGGCCCAAGAATTTAATTTTTGTTAAAATCAAACTTAGTTTAATTTTGGACCCTTTGGACTTTAATGTAGACCAATTTTAAAACGTGACCAAAAATTAAGAATCTACATACACAGTTAGATTTGGCATATCAAAGAACCCCAATTATTCAATTTTTGATGAAATCAAACAAAGTTTAATTTTGGACCCTTTGGGCCCTTTATTCCTAAACTGTTGGGACCAAAACTCCCAAAATCAATACCAACCTACCTTTTATGGTCATAAACCTTGTGTTTAAATTTTATAGATTTCTATTCACTTATACTAAAGTTATGGTGCGAAAACCAAGAATAATGCTTATTTGGGTCCCTTTTTGGCCCCTAATTCCTAAACTGTTGGGACCTAAACTCCCAAAATCAATACCAACCTTCCTTTTGTGGTCATAAACATTGTGTTTAAATTTTATTGATTTCTATTTACTTAAACTAAAGTTATTGTGCGAAAACCAAGAATAATGCTTATTTGGGCCCTTTTTTGGTCCCTAATTCCTAAACTGTTGGAACCAAAACTCCCAAAATCAATCCCAACCTTTCTTTTGTGGTCATAAACCTTGTGTCAAAATTTCATAGATTTCTATTAACTTAAACTAAAGTTATAGTGCGAAAACCAAGAAAATGCTTATTTGGGCCCTTTTTGGCCCCTAATTCCTAAAATGTTGGGACCAAAACTCCCAAAATCAATCCCAACCTTCCTTTTGTGGTCATAAACCTTGTGTTAAAATTTCATAGATTTCTATTCACTTTTACTAAAGTTAGAGTGCGAAAACTAAAAGTATTCGGACGACGACGACGACGCTAACGTGATAGCAATATACGACGAAAAATTTTTCAAATTTTGCGGTCGTATAAAAACTATCATTATTTATATCTACTTGCTTATTTCTCATACTCATAAAATCTACCAAAATAACTTTTGCAAATAAAGATGATTATTTATAAAAAATAGGAATTTTACATCTTAATTATATATTAACTATTAGGACCACATATAAAATGGCAGTGGTTTCTATAAACTTGATAATGTTAATAGCAAAGCATTGATTATTTAAATATAGTTAATCAAATATATTTATCATGCAATATTAAAAAGAAAAAAATGTTGACAATTTTAAACAAATACTGTGTTTTGTCGCAGATCATTTTTTGGCCTGGATAAAGTGTCCGGTTTGCATGCACTTTTCTTTTTGAACAGACACTTCACAAATCCTGTCAATATAACATATATCTCTATTGTAGTCCCTGTGACATATCAGGAAAAGATGCATTTTTTGACTAATTTTTATCATTCAAACTGATTTAATTTGAAAACGAGTGCATGAACCCTTTTTTTTAAAACAACATTTTGTTTCATTTTCCAGGGAGATTATGTGGACCAAATTTTATAAAACTGTAAATAGTGCAGTTTTTTAAATTTTTTTATAAATGTACAGCATAAAATGACGTTTTTTTTCTGAATTCATGACCATTTGATAAATATGAGTTATTTCTGAATAAAAAATGCATAAATTTTTAGAATACTTATAAAATACAGAAATTACAAATTTATGGCCACAAATCCGAATTTTGAGCAAATATACAAAATTCAGAACTCATTTAACTCAAAAAGTAGCACATGGAGGTATACATTTTATTACATATTTGATTTAATCAGGCAAAAAATAGCCTATATGGAAATTTTTATCAAACTGTAAATACAGGATCAAAACTGTATAGTATGCCCTTAATGGTAATATGACCCATCTTACACCAGAATATATATTACTATGTTGATAAAACTAAATTAAACCTACTAATTACATAATTGTGCAACCATTACCTTTTTACAGTTATTTATTAAGTATATATGTTTATGTGTGGCGGATTCTTTGAATATATTAAATATACTTTGAGATTTTTAAAGTATCAGTAAAATAATATAAAGATATTAAATAAAATGCTCTCATTTATTTTGACAGACAGTTAAGAAAGTCAGAGACTAGATATTTTATGTTATCACAAAGATCATGTATAATAATTATCGAAATTCAAATTCATTTAGCTTTAAAAAGAAAAAGTTATAATATGGACTATATATACATATTGCCAAAAAAACAAGCTCAGTTTTTGTTAGCATTACCAAAGCACACTTCAACATTTCTTGTCTAAAATAACTTTCAAAAACATTGAGTAACCTTACAAAAATAGAAGCACCTAAACGCTCAGATGCTGCTGTTAGGGTGAAAAAAACAATATCCAATAAGAGATGAGTTCCATATAAATTCACAAAAATTTTACAGCCCACATTCTTTCTGGGCCACATTGAAATACACCTTTGTTTATGTGTTTCATTGATAAAAAAAGTCTTTGCCATGAGGATTTTCAGATTAAAAGAATTTCTATCCTGCACTTTTTTAGAGAGAAATTAGGGGTTTGTCCTGCAGTTTTTCTTACAAAGCAAAGGGAATATATAACAGAAAAAACATCAAACAAATCATTATTATATTATACATACATACAAAAAAATATTTTTTCCTCTCTCTACTCTTCAATAATTTAACAAATTTCAGTTCTTTTAGTGCAAAGAAATTAATAAAGCTATTGTGAATTATCTACCATACTACTAGCATATTATGTTCTACATTCAATATGTTTACATAACCAAATTGTATTTGAATTTATCATAGAACTGTATTCAAGTGTGCCATATTTTCAAGACTTTTCTGGTATGTACCAAGAAGACCAGGACATTTAACTTCTTTACAAATATGGCTGTAAAAATATAAAATTACAAAAAAAGCAAGAAAAAAAATCTCTTCACAACCAAGCATCTGATCCAATTATCATGTTTTCATAAGATAATTAACAATACAGACTATTCCATTTTTAAGAATGTGGTAGGGTGGGAGGATTATTTTTCTTTTAGTCACAATTTGTCAGTCATTCATGGTTGTTAGTTATAATGTGAAAAATTATTTTAATGAATGTATATTTGTTATGGTATGAATTTTAAAAATCCCTCCTCCGTTTTGCTTTAATGGAATAGTCAAACCTTATCTCTACAGACATACAACAATAATTATTGATAGTCTTAAACACAACCATAACAATAGCTATAAGAAGATGTGGTATGAGTGCCAATGAGACAACTCTCCACCCAAATAAAAATTTATAAAAGTAAACCATTATAGGTCAAAGTATGGTCTTCAATATGTTTATTTATTTGTTTTCAAAATAAAATGAAGCAAATTTTCATTTTTCAGTAAACAAGGACATAGATGTCCTCACTTGTAAATATAAGTCAAATTCAGCAATATTTCATTTAAAAGGCAATGCAAGGGGACATTACTCAAGAAATTGACAACTTGATCAGTCAATGGTGGTAAAATGCATTGTGTAAGTTTCACAAAACTTTGTTGAGGCAATCTAAAGTTAAGAGAACAAATATCAATTTTGGGATGTAGGGACGGACAAGGGTAAAACTTAAAGCCCCCATTGCATAGCAGCAAGGACATAAAAGACTATAAGAAATGGTGAATTAGGTGTTATGTGTTGATTAGGAAAATAGCCAATATAGATTTGGCATTTTGCAAACAATTATGCAACCAGTGTGAAATTTCATATAATTGATAAAATGTACATATCTTCTAGAATCCTAATCAAAAACTATAATCTAGCTGAGCAAAAGCTCCTCAACGCATAACATACAAATACATAAATATAAACTAAAACAACAAAATATTACGTAAAAATGTAGTTCTACAGATCAACAAAAAAGATTGAAAGGATGGAATTGTTTCAATGACAAAAGGGAGTTATAGCTAATTTCCTACTGCTTGTAGAGTTAAACTTTGGTTGGCTTGCTTCCTTTGTTTGTATAAACATTTACTCAAGCTTCATAATTAAGATTGGCATCTTCACACAATATATACAGGCATAGTTAAACCTGTATATATTATATCTAAATTTGATTGAACCTTATTCCAATTACAATTTATCAATATACAAACAAAGAACTCAAGCTAACCAAAGTCTTGCTTTACATGCATATGGAATTAGCTCTAAAAAGCTTTAAATATTGCATCATTTAAAAAGATTCTTAAATTCTCTATGGTTTTCCATGATAAAAGATTTCTCTGGAAGTGTTTATGAAAAGTAAAAGGGTACAGATCTATAAATAGAATAACAGCACCAAACTTCAATAAAGAACAATTTCTGTTTCCATGGTTTCTAGAAACTGAAGAAAACCCATCTTATTGTAAATTATGAAAGAATAGCAATAATATTTCCTGTTAATTGTTATATTGTACTTTGTTGCTAGTTTAAACATCAGGAAACCTTAAATTTACATTAAGATTCATGGTTCCTGATGAAAAATCACAGGATTAAAAAAAAAAATGACACAAAAACAAATGTTCTATAATGGATTTGCTGGTTTGATGAACAATACAGTGCAATACAAAAACTAAACATTTAACTTGTATATGACATTAAATAGTTACAGAAAACAAATAACAAAAAGTAAAAATGATAAATAAATGGATTTCTGACATAAAAATTATATGAATTGGCAGGTCCTTATAAATATTGGGAATAGTTTATATTAATAAGAAATAAGCTAAAATTAAAAAATTAAAAAAAAAAAAAACTTTCATTATTTATTAATAATGCCATTTATCATATTTCAAATACTTGAGAGAAATTCTAAGTGGTATGGACTCAAGTGACTATATTTTTTTTTTTTTTTCAATCACAACCATACACAATGCAAAAATAACAAGATATTCTAGGCTACAGCCTCCCTCAAAATATCTTAGGACAAAAACATTACACAACCAAATAATATCAATTTGAACAAAGGGCCATGCATATAGAAGCATGATACGACAGCACCAAATTGACAGGGAACGTCAAACAAATCTATTTATCTAAATATATCAAAGTAATGCTGTCATATTTCTAGAAATCTCTTGCAATTACAAACTGAGCAAACTAAACAAAAAAAATCTTATCAATTGATGAAAGATCAGGCCTTGAAGTCATAAAACTTTGTAGTCAGTTTTTTTGTACTCAAATGCCAAAAATTGACCAATCAAAATGCTGGATTTCATGTTTCGAGCATGATTTTTGTATTCCGAGCACTGAGCAAAGTTTTATGACGTCAACCACAAAACTTTTCATCCAATACAAATATATTGGTTCATTAGAAATTATTATTATGCTTATTGCCTATAAAAATTTATGGCATTCTGGAAAATTATTATTCAAATTTTAACAAAAAGCTTTGATTGGCTATCAATATCCTAAACAATGAAAATTTAAACAATGACATGGCTTGGTTTTCATTTGGGAGTAAGAAAAGGAAATCTCCAATAATCCTTTAGATAATAAAATGGCTAATTACTCATTAACCTACAAAGAGTTGAATTTAAATAAAAAAAATATGACATCCAATTTTCAGCCTTATCTTTAATTACTTTTTCACCATTTTGTGGGTTTTATTTTACAATCATTTATAATATAAGAAAATTAATTTCATTTTCTAACTTCATTTTGGGATCACAATAGATAACAAATAAGTGCATCTTCACAAACACTGCAGCGGCCATTTTTCTTGCAGCCATTTTTTGTCTAACATCCACATCCGCCTTCCCCTGCTTCGTCCATATGGTAACCATTCATCTGAGCATTACTTCTGATCCCTGGCAGTTGAGATTTGTCCACACAGCTCTCCATCCTCAGCATGACCATGTCTAACAAACATTCTATAGACTTAGCTACATTCTGACCATTGGCTGCACTTGTCTCAAAATATGGAAGCCTAAAAGAATCATAACACTATATATATTTTTTTTAAAAATTTAGTTCATTTATATGTTTTGGAGTTTAGTGTGACGTCCAATTTAAATGAACTAGTACAATTTTTTGTTTCTGGGCCAGCTGATACCTGCTTCCGTGTGTGGGATTTTCTTGCTGTGTTGAGACCCATGGGTGGCCTTCAGCTGTTTTCAGCTCTTTGGTCGGGTGGTTGTCTATTACTCATTTCCATTCTCAATTTGATTATATTATATACAAAAACAGAATTTGACATTTCATAGTCTGAAGTATTTTATATAATATATTCTCAAGTGCACAATGTGGAGTGATTCATCATTCTAGATACTAGGGACAATCCAACAATCTCCAGCACTTAAGGAAAGCAGATCACTGAAGATTTTTTTAAGTGTAGACTTGCACTAACTTGAAAATAAACATTGTTTAAAGGCTACCAGCTTTTTGGGATTTCCTGCTTCACTTCAACCACAAAAGTAATGTGTTTATCTTGAATCACTCATTTAAATGTCTATGAACCAACAATTTCTTCGAAAACTAGAAAACTGATACCAATGAAGAAAATACAAATACAATATTTAACCTAAATATCAATAACCAGTTAAAATCTTTTTTTAAAAATCTGAATCTTTCATTGTTTTACATACCCAAATTTTTCTGCCGTTTCTCTCGCTCTCTCATCAGAAATACATCTATGATCTTCAAGGTCTGACTTATTACCACAAAGTACAATATCAGGGTTTTCACAATAAGCATGTGTCTGTAGTTGACTGAGCCAGTTCTGTATGTTTAAAAATGATTGCTCATTGGTTAAGTCAAATAATAAAAGGAAGCCCATTGCATCTCGGAAAAATGCTGTTGTTAAACTCCGAAATCTGGAATAAAAAAGAATAATGAAGCATAATACCAAGTTTCATAGAGCTCTAATTTATTGTGAACAGGTATCTCCATGGATGAAAATTGAACAATGGAGGAACTTTCACCATTACAAACCGTGTCTACGCTGTACAGTGTAGCGCGATCGGAAGTATTTTATCCCTCCATACAAGGAATGGTGAATATGCTAAATCATTGCTTATTTAAATTATATTTATTTGAATTTTCATTATAGAATTAGAAGTATACATCAATATTTTCATTTATTGCCGTTTTTAACCATTCAAATGCCATGTCTTCATGGTCCCCCCTTAGTCGAGAATGACCAAAAGCTGTCATGAAGGTCACCATTTAAATTTCTTGCATTTTTGGTAATTGTTATGGGGGTTAAAAATCATATGATGTGGAGCTTATTTTTCATGGACACTGTCAAATTCAGAACCCATTACCGGTGTGGCTGATTTACAGCAACAACAAAACGATTCGTACGGGTTATGTAAAAGGTTAAAGAGATTTGTAAAGCAAACATTGACAAATGAAAACGTTTTTAATGACTTTATCTGGCAAATTGATGCTGTGCAACATGCATCTTTCGAGTCTGAATAGAAACCGGAAACGCGGATGTATCAATTTGATTGTAATATGCGAAATGAATTCGGAAATTACGATACGATATTTCTTTACAGGAAATATTTAAGTTTTTACTTTTCAACTTTTAAAGTAATTCTAAATTATCGTTACAGCAGTACTCGAGTTATTTGCAATGAAATAATATTTACTGTTTTGCGTCTTATTTTGTACTTCTTAAAAAAGGGGGATGCTGATTGCGTTAGTCAAAATATAGCACATGTTCGACTTGTTAAACTTCTTTGTAACTGGATTATTAATTTATTTATTTAATCTAAATTACATGAATTATCATAATCATTTGCTGAAACTTAGTTGATTAATTCGACAAATGGATCCTCATCCTCAGGTAGTATTCTCCTGTCTGGTTTGTTAATCTACCTGTACAAGCTCAGGTACAAGTGACAGGGGTTAAAAATTGTTATTACAGCTAACTAGCCCAGGACTTATTGGCAGCAGGATTTTACTATCCCTGTTGGAAGAACTGCTAGTCCATCAAAACTGACCTGCTAGCCCTAGTATGCCTTAACAAGAGGCTGTCACAACGACAGCAAACCGGATTTATTAACATTTATTTGTGTCCTGGCAATATCACAAGAACCATTACTGATGAATGGTGAAAGTGAAAATCGTCAATATCAAATTTGACCTCCATTTTGTCATCAGTATCAACATATTAAAATTTGAAAAGCTTAGATTGAATGGTTCATGAGTAAATGCAACAACCTGAATGGAAACGCCATTTTACGATCTTTCAAGAACCAAAACTCCTGAACGGTAAAAGTCAAAATCCTCATTATTGAACTTGACCTCTATTTTGTCATCAGTAACAACATATTAAAATTTCAAAAGCTTTGGTTGAATGGTTCATGAGAAAATGCACGGACACGACGGGAAAAACCATTTTTCAATCTTTCAAGAACCATAACTCCTGAACGGTAAAAGTCAAAATCGTCATTATTGAACTTGTCCTCCATTTTGTCATCAGTAACAGCATATTAAAATTTCAGAAGCTTTGGTAGAACAGTTCATGCATAAATGCACAGACACGACTGGAAATTCCATTTTTCAATCTTTCAAGAACCATAACTCCTGAACGGTAAAAGTCAAATTCGTCATTATTGAACTTGACCTCCATTCTTTCATTAGTAACAACATATTAAAATTTGGGAAGCTTTGGTAGAACAGTTCATGCCTAAATGCACGGACAACTCCATTTTTCAATCTTTCAAGAACCATAACTCCTGAACGGTAAAAGTCAAAATCGCCATTATTGAACTTGACCTTTGTATAGTTGTCAGGAATAACATATTAAAATTTTAAAAGCTTTGGTTGAACGGTTCATGAGTTAATGCACGGACAACATTTGATTGCCGCCCGCCCGCCCGCCGTACATCCCCAAATCAATAACCGACATTTTTGTCACAAAAATCCGGTTAAAAATCAAGAGTTTGCTGCAAAATACAAAGTGGGTGTCCTATGTTTTGAAGGAGACATTATACACTGTATTTAATCATTTTTGTTGATCTGTTGTTTATTCTTTTGGTGCTTAACCTAACTTAGTTGTTCCCATATTCAAAGCAGACTTTTTTTTGCGTGTTTGGGGCAACTAACAGCAATATTCACAGAGCATTGTCTGTTTTTTTCAACAGCAACAGCCAACCTTGCCAGGGGAATCATTGTGACCCAGTTCTGTCAACTTTTCAGGAAGTAAATGCGTGATTTTTTGGCCAAAATGTAAAGATGAAAGAGAAAAAACAATAGTTCAAAGGAAAATGCCGCCAAATAAGCATGAACATGTGTGAGTCTCGCACTAAAGACTTGGCAGCCCTTCTGTCCTGGACACCATTAATTTTTTCCGCGGCTTTTCCCTGTTGTATTTAGCATTTTTGTGGGATGAATTTTCATTCTCGTTACTCCTTTCATCTACCGTTTTTTGTTTTGAAACTGACGAAGTTCCTGGGGTCCCGGACTAAAATATTAAGAAATATTTTGTTGCATGGTTTCGTGCTCAAGAGCTGTGCAACAAGACAGGTCAATACCAATCAATACATCATACCCCCAAATACCATTAATTGAAAATCTCGGCATGATAAGCAATGTACAATACCCCAAGCCATGGTATGAGAAATCGATATTTAAAGTACGAGAATTGCAATCAACACATGATACCAGGCCACCCAGACATGCCAGAGTTATTTGTTCTCTTTTTTAAAATATGTACAACAGGACCAGTACAAACCAGTTCAAATTCTTGGAATCCCAGATGATTTAATTTAATCGAATTGGCTAACATAGAATAGTTATGAAGGGATTTTTCACTTTCTATTTTGGAAACGTCAAGAATTTTTTTTTACTAGTCCGTCGGGCATATCGGATTACACATTTTAATTGCCCAAGGCGTAAATGATCTAGTCCTGGGCGTCGGGCTAGTGGATTTTTTAACCCCTGAGTGATTAGCGACCTTAATCCAGATATCCTCAGGTGTTAGAACTGTATTGGATTATAACATAAAAAGCCTAAGGGTTATGCAGTTACATGCATTTGATTATAATTGATAAAAAAAAGGCGTCGGGATGCAAAAAACGATGAAGTTTTGAACGATGGCGGAAGACAATTTAACGATGGCGCAAGTCATTTGACGATGGCGCAAGACATTTGAACGATGGCAGGGCGCCATCGTTAAACAGGCCATGGAGATCCCTGGTGAACATGAAAAATATAATTAAGGCAATTAATAAATGTATTAATTGTTTTTCCCTGATTGAGGAGAATTAGTGTTTTCATTGATATTTTATTTCATTGTTTTGCAAAAGTTTGTGCTTACTATAAGTTAGAAACCTGTTATTTACTGTTGTTTAGATTTATTTTTTTATTTTTTATTTATATTGTTTTATCATTCATCAGGCTATTTATTTTCTTGTTTAAATTGTTTTACATTTTGTCATTATGTTGCCTTTGTATAGCTTACTATACAGTATGTGCTTTAACAAAGAGTGACCTATAACTATAGCTGCTTACAACTTTGTTAAATGGTCTCTGGTCTGGTGAATAGCTGTTTCATTGGCAATCATAACAAATCTTCTGATATCTACATAGTTAAACTTGTCAAACAAAACCTCATTAGGACTTAAAAGATTTTGTTAGGTTTTTGCATATTCATAGTTTAGCATGAACTTTGATGATATGACTGGACATATGAACATGTCTGATAGAGACAGGTTTTCAGTTTATGTAAGATTTAGTTTAGTTTCACTGTAGTTAATAAGTATAGATTATAACATGCCCTTTTCTATATTGGCCCTGGTATCATCCTGAGACTCCCATATCGGCATCAAGGCTTTATCCGAGGGCCGATATGGGTCGATGGATGATACTATGGCCAATATGGAAAAAGACATGTTATAATCTATTTATCACATATTTAAGTTTTGCAGAAGAGAGAAAAAGAGTTCAATTATAACAATTTTATTGTCACTTTCAGTTTTTTGTATTGGCGTTTTTCATTTGCTCTACAAAGTCTGCCGTATCGCCTTCCTCCACTGCTATGAAACTTTACGAGCACCATTGTCATTAAGGACGCAATGACATCACACCATTTGGAATCAGGGCACAATAACCAATATACTCTTTTTTGACCTGGGCAATTTTGAGGTTATTACATGTGCAAAACCCAACGTATTTGTAACAAATATGTGATAATCCCTGATATTACCTTTCCTGACCAGCAGTATCCCATAACTGTAAATGTATTCTGTTACTCTTCCCTACAGCACCATCCACACCTGGAACTCTGTGTACCTAGAAAAGGGGAGATAATTTAATTATTATTTTCAAGGGGAGATTATTTAACTATTATTTTCATGGGGAGATAATTCAATTTTATAACAATAAAAAAAATTATGACAATATCTTAAACTATACATCAAAGATAATACAATAATATGAATATGCTTATCAGAATTTTTTTTTAATATGAGACAGCAACCCAACATTATATAAATAAATAAAATTCTAATATGACGTGCTTCTTTAGCTAACGCTCAGGATAAAATTCGAAAATCACAGCCCAGGCCATATGTAAATTTCCAACAATCTATGGCTTCCATGAATTATTTCTTAAATAGACATGCAATGTCAGTATGAGGTTTTCACAGATAGGCTTCCTCCTATACTAATGGCAGAAGTGAAACATTTTTAAAGAAATGGAAATATTTACTCACCACTCTCTTCTCTTTGAAATCTATGCCGACTGTTGAGATGAACTTTGTACTAAATGTTTTATCGACATACTGATGTAAAAAACTGGTTTTACCAACACCAGAATCACCTACAAAGAAAAATTATATTATCATTAACAGTTGTACAAATTAAAATATATAAAACTACAACATACAAATGTAGATAACAAATTTATACAAGCAAAAATACATGTACTTGACAGTGGAATGAAAGCTTATCAATAAGGCCTTTAGTTTTCTTGTTTGAATTCTTGTACTGTAACACCACTGTCCCAGGTTAAGGGAGGGTTGGGATCCCACTGACATGTTTAACCCCGCCACATTCTGTATGTATGTACCTGTCCCATGACCATGTTGAGAGCCTGTTTTTTCAGTGGTTATCAATAGATAGTATGTTACATTTTTGTTTTTTCATTCATTTTTTGTACAATTATAATTATTAAGGCAATAGTTTTCTCTTTTGAATTGTTTTATATACGTTTGTGATTTGGGGCCTTTTATAGTTGACTATGAGGTATGTGCTTTGCTCATTGTTGAAGTCCGTATTGTGACCTATAGCTGTTAAATTCTGTGTCATTTGGTCTCTTGTTGTTTTGTTTTTTTTGTATTAAAACCAAACATCTGTTTTCTTATATTTAACATGGGCAGCACAGCAGGTGTCATTAAGTGGAGCTAGATGTAATAAATATTTCCCATTTATTAGAAACATGTAGATCTATCCAATGCTTTCTGTTTACACAAAATTGTGGGCTGTCTGTTAACCCATTTTCAGCTTCCTTTGATATCTTGGGTGTTTTAATGAAACAATTTCTCATCTAATTAAGTCCACATATTGTGGTCTTTTTAGCATGTTGCAACATTTTGAGGTTATTGAATAGGTTGACAGCTTCCTTTTTTTCTCTTCATGATTGAAAAAGAAAATCTGATGAATTGGGTGTTCAACATGCAAAAGCCTAAAGAGACTTGTGCAATAAACCTATCATACTTATAAATGACAATACAATTTAACAACTAATCATTACCTAATGTAAGAAACTTGATGAGATAATCGTAGTCAGTAGTGCCATGTGTTGGGGTGGTATCACCCATTTCTAGCTCTGAAAATAAACAAAATGTATTAATTAGATCCACACACAGATTGACACTGCCTAACTGAAAGTGAATCAGCTTCTCAACGCCCATTACTCTGAACCTTCACAAGTTTTTTTCAGTTTTTTTTTTTTAATTAGTTTTAAGAATTATAAAACATTCTAATTAATCATTACAGACCGTAAGACATGTTTCATTCATCAATGTTCATCTTTTAGATGAAAAAAAAATCAAAATCTTTTATATACATGAACAAAATAGTTTTAAAATGCATTTGAAGTTCCACAATTAAAGACATCACATTGAATAAATGGTCTTCAGGGTCCAACTAGCAGATTGTATAATGAAAAAAAAATTGTTTACAGGGACAATCTTCACCCTCCTCTATAGTTTATTCAATTTTCATTCATTACAAATATTAGCAGCTGCTTCCTTTAAAATATGCAGTTGTTAGTTTTATAATTAAATTTTGGAAAGTTGCATTAAGTTGGTTCAATGAATGTTGATTGATCCTAGGTGAAAAAGTAACATTTATGCGGCAAAAAATTGGGCATCCATGCACTCTATGGGAAACAGAAGTACTCTTGAGAGAGAATCAAAAGGGAAATCAATGTTTAACCTCAAGGTGAAATTCAACGCCAAATTTGACAAACTGAGGTGCCCAAAATACCTATTTTTTACAGTTTAAAACTCCAGTATAGCTCTGGGTACAGGAATAACATGAATTACCAGGCTTCTCACAAAAGAAATCAAAGTTACTCAATTTTATTACGGCACAATATATACACAAGACAAACAGATATATTTCACAGCACAGGACAAACACTCGACTATACCACTGACAGTCACATATAACATGTAAAGTTACCGTTAAAGAGCAAATATAGCGTCTAGCCATTAGAAATGACAAATATATTCATCCAAACAGCTCGAATAAACACATGAGCTTAAAATAATTTCAATGAAAAATTTCAAATGTACCGTGAATCCCGAAACAAAGAAATATATAAGAGCGTCCTGTATCCAGGTAACAAATTGACCAATCAAAATAAGGAATACTCGGAACAATTTCTTCCGAGTAAATGTAAACAGTGATTCACGTGGTAATTATCCATTTTTATAAAATCAAAAATTACACAATTAATTGAGTGTGGGAGACTTCCTATATTATAAAAATATTTCAAATTTGTAGCGTTCTGGAATTCCAGCAGTGTAGTCAAAGGTCTCAAACATCAAGAATCCCCAATTTGATGCATAAATTTATACTAAAAATACAGACTTACAAAATGTACAGTGCAAGAATGACGAAAGAAATTTACCGGCCAGCATCGTTCTTATATTTTATCATGACTTTGTTATATAAGGGTGTGACATGGAAACATTTCCAAGTTAAACAATCAAGCTTAAGAAGTGAAGCTGTAGTAAAATGCACATCGATAACCTATACACTAAAGTATTAACCTGGAAAAGACAGTTTGCAAGATGAATACTGTATAAATATGTCATTAAACTTGCCAGCAAAATTTTACCAATATTTATACAGTTTGAGTTATCTCCCTTAGCACAAACGGGGTTGCACTAATGACAGGACGATTGCCCGGATAGTGACAGGACGGTTGACCGGACGAGATATAAATGGTCATAACTTTTTTGTTATTCGGTAGATTTGTTTAATATTTGTAGACCTTAAAGATATTAAAATATATTTTATGAAAATTAAACAAAATAAGTGAAAAAAATATTTTTGAGCAAATAAAGTTGACCGGACGGTATTCACACTCACCGTTATACGCTATACATATATTCAATAGGTCGGCAACAAGTGTTAATATCTCTTTTGTTTTTCAATATTTGTCCAAGGAATTCAGGAATCTGTGAGATTTATAAATAAATTATACGAAAATATAAATTTATAATAAAAAAAAAAGTTTTTCTGCTAAAAAAGTTGACCGGATGGTATTCACATTTGCCGATATATGCTTTAAATATATTGAAATGATCAACACAAGTGTTAATATCTCTTTTATTTTACAATATTCGTCCAGGAAATTCAGGAATCTATGAGATTAATAAATATATTATACGGAAATATAAACTGCATGATAAACAAAAATGCTTTTCTGCCAAAAAAAAAAAATAACCGGACGGTGTTCACATTCGCCGATGTACACGTTGATTATACATGTATGTTAATGAAAAAAAAATAAGGATTAACAATATTTAAGCAGCTGATTAAAGTCACGAAACTGAGAAATCTGCGACATCAATAAATATATCATCGGATATGTAAATACAAACTTTCATGAAAAAAAAATTTGTTTTTCTTCAAAATAAAGTTGACCAGACTGAATTCACATTCCGCCGCCGATGTAATTTAACAGAGACATATGATACAAGAGATTCGCAAATCTAATAGAGTCTATAGTTGTAATTTTTGTGTCTGGTTTTAAATATATTATATATATATTAAATATATACGATCGACACAAGTGTTAATAACTCTTTTTTTCATTAAACCAAGAAATCTTGTCAAGTTTCGCTTTCTTCGCGGAAGGTGGACTGTCACTACTGAGTAAGAAGTATCTGATAATCTTGACTGTCATTAGCAGCATACCCCAATCTCAGTAGATGTTGGTGTTGATACAGCCTTCTGTTTTGAAGGGGTTTTAACTTGGCTGGTGTTTTCAACTTGGCTGATGTCTTTTACTTGACTGGTATTTTTGGACCCTGAGGTTCCAAGGGTAGGGACACTCAATTTTGCGTAATATTTTTTCATAGCTTCTGGGCGTCTTAAACGGCCGCCAGATCCCTCACCGAATGGCGAATATATTTTGGCTCACTTTTAAAAGAATCTAGTTAAGCCCCTGGATACAGTAGAAACGAATTATATAGTAATCAAACTTCAAATGCTTTCGAAGAGAAACTGAAAGACTATAAGGTGATTTTTTTATGACTGAATTTAAATATAGTGACAGACTAGTTAGTGACAGTGCAGAATTATACTAAAGTAACTTTGTGTTCGATGCCCGTGCAAGGTTAATCCATGTTCCTTTATTTTCTATTATAAAGGGTCAGAACACGACTTAATACAAGTTTACTCCTTTAATGTTATAGGTCACTAGAACACACCCGCGAAATCGCGGGCATTCAGAGTGGAGTTAAAAGTATGTAAAGTGTTGTTAGAAGTTTTATACCTCCTCCTTCATTTCCAAAATTCCCAATTTTTGGTTTCTATCAATTTCAATATGAACATACATTTAGTATGTTATGAACATTTAAGTAAGGAGCCTGTAGTTCAGTGGTTGTCGTTTGTTTGTGTGTTACATATTTGTTTTCGTTCCTTTTTGTACATAAATAAGGCCGCTAGTTTTCTCGTTTGAATTTTTTACATCGTCATTTCGGGGCCTTTTAAAGCGAGCGGTATGGGCTTTGCTCGTTGTTGAAGGCCGTACGGTGACCTATAGTCGTAAATTTCTGTGTCATTTTGGTCTCTTGTGGAGAGTAGTCTCAACATGGCAATCATACCACATCTTTTTGTTTGTAATCAATGAATTTTGTAAAATATTTAATGAATGGAGAATTTCAGAAAAGGTATCAAAAGTTCACATGAATAATTTTAGCGCTTATCTGTATATTACTATATAAATAAAGTGTATTTACTTTCAATTCTTAGTTTAGTAATCGATCCATGATGGTCAATTGACATAGTATACAGACCCTCTCCATTTAATCAACTCTGAACAGAATTAAAATACACTTTACTCGTACTATTTGTTTGTTCAAAGTATACAGAAAAACGCAAACCGGAAGTATAATCTGACTTAAAATTTCGTCCAATGACGGGGCAATATCCGGATGCCTTTTTTCTCGTTTTTCTTCCAAAATAACTCAATCTGAATAATCATCTGAATGGATGACAAATGCAACTATGCACTGTACATATAGGACACAGAGTCGTGTTGATTAATTTATTGTGGAAAGAAGAGAAGCGACACCAAAAATGAGGTCTTCTCGTTTAATAGTATAGATGCCCCACCTACGATAGTAGAGGGGCATTATGTTTTCTGGTCTGTGCCTCCGTTCGTCGGTCCGTCTGTGCGTCCGTCCAATCGCTTCAGGTTAAAGTTTTTGGTCAAGGTAGTTTTTGAAGAAGTTGAAGTCTAATCAACTTGAAACTTAGTACACATGTTCCACATGATATGATCTTTCTAATTTTAATTCCAAATTAAAGTTTTGACCCTAATTTCACGGTCCACTGAACATAGAAAATGATAGTGCGAGTGGGGCATCCGTGTACTATGGACACATTCTTGTTTTTACACTGCGATAGACATGATTTCAGCATACTCTCGTGTATATAGCCATGATCATCCATTCAACAATATAAATAAAATAATTAATAAAGTTTATGCATTAGGATAAATACTACATTAGCGGCAACACATCCATGGAAACAAAGTTCATTGACATATTCATCAAAACTGATGTTGCCTTGAAATAGAAGGAAATCACATAATTCATGCGTGAATGTCAGTCATCGATTCAAACGTTATTTGGGGACTTATGTACTTTCTTGTAAACCAGATATTGGACGGAACCTTAAAATTTGAAGTTCTGATATATGACCATGAACTTTTGAAGTCCATTTCCTGAAGTTAAAAAGATAAAATCAAATATATCGTAAACGTGATCCTATTCAATATCATTAAGGTGCGTCAAGTTTTCCTTACGTTTTAGTTAAAATACAATATGTTATACCTTTGGTGCCAATATACCGTACATCTAGTAGAAAATGTCATGGGTATATAGAACTTAATTCGAAAACGATGCACCGAACATTCAACAGTCTCCGGGACAAGTTTGCAATTCCGCTGAGTGCAAAAGTTGTCACCTTAATTTTTGGAGTTAAGGCAAAACAAAGTTGATAACTTGGTTGGTATTGGTTCCCTGATATTTGTCCTAAAATTTTTTGGATCTAGCACCACTGTTGAAAAAGTTATGCCCCTTTTTTCAACAATTTCCTCAGAGGAAAAGTACTTTTCCTCGAGGGAAATCAAATTTCCCTGAAGGAAAAAGATTTTTCCTCAAGGGAAATTGTTTTTTCCTCAAGGGAAAAAGATTTCCCTTAGGGAATTTGCTGCATAATTATTTCCTTTGAGGAAATTCTATTTCCTTTGAGGAAATTCTATTTCCTTAGAGGAAATTCTTTTTCCTTTGAGGAAATTTGCAGCTTCAAATTTTCCTTGGAGGAAATACTTTTTCCTGTGAGGAAATTTGTAGCTTCAAATTTTCCTTGGAGGAAATACTTTTTCCTGTGAGGAAATTTTTGACAAACACTTTTCCTTGGAGGAAAATTCAAGACAACAAATTTCCTCTAAGGAAATCATTGATCTTCAAATTTCCTCTAGGGAAATTTCTGAACATCAAATTTCCCTTAAGGAAATGTTTTTCCTCTATGGAAATTTCATAACAGTACAAACAGTATTAATATATTTTCTCCTAGACTGAATTATTGATACAAAAGATAATTAAAACTTTAATACTGTAATACAAATTTTCATGGTGAGTATTAAACATACAAAAACAAAAGGCTGACTGTTTAGCATGTTTAAGACAATACAATAATAAGCAAAATGCTATAAATATCATACCATTTGTGATGTTATTAATATTGTGCTCATATTTGCATATTAAATAAAATAAACACTTTTCATGTCAAATTAACTTGTCTTCTGTTTCAGCTGCTGTGTATTCGACCCCCTACATAACAGTTCAGTGCATAAATAATTCAATCCACAAGACATCTTCCTTCAATTGGTTGAATAAATTTTGGCAACGTATGTTCTTCAAACATCTTCTTTGTATATTTGATATGATGGAGCCATGTACATGAATTGATAAAGCAGGTGTTTATTTCGACAACAAACATGACAAAGATACTATTTTTTTTCTTAATTTCTCCATAATCCATCAGTTAATATGAATGTAGGTTGTTACATTTTACACAATTGTGTTCTTTGATAGTACTCCATTTTGTTTATAGCAATTTTGTAGGATTTTTTCTATTTCTTTTTCCAGAAAAACACACAGTTGAGTTCATTTCACATTAATAATCCAATTAGCACATTATGTAGAAAAGTATTAACAATTAAGTTTCCTCTTCAGTATAGACCTGCAGGACCTGTTGATGATCATAAAAACCAAGATATCTGACCTATAAATACACAAAATAAAAAAAAATGTTATAAATGGAGAAAAAAACAGCAATATAAATAAGCTTAAATTTTATCATGTTTTAATGAACATTTTGAGAAACTTTCATTTGATATTCTTACTTGTCATGCTTATGAGTTCTCTTATTTCAGTGCTTTGTGTCCAAGATTTAATATTCGTTGTTTAGTGCCTTGCAGTGATATTTAAAGTTGAGCAATAGTTGTTATAGAATGTTCATATGTTGTGTTAATATTTGAACCACTGTCCTATATTATGGTCAGGTTGAGTGCTCACAGACATGAGGCCTAAATTAATATATAGTTTGTTTCCCTAATCCCTATTCTGACAAGCCAGGTGTGGGTAGGTAGGTAGGTAAATAATTTTGTTTTTCCCAAAAGCCTGAATATTATCGGATGATCCGGCAAGCCCGAAAATCAGAAATGAATAAAATAATATTTGGCTTAGTTTTGACAATAAAATTTTATGAGTAGGGCCATTTTTGCAGGGTCGGTCAGGATTGAAGAAACAAACAATATTTTATATTAGGCATGATTTTTTTTTATTAATTGTTATTGACTTTGAACATGTTGAACTAAATTGGATTGTTTAAATCTTTATATGTTGAGATCTTTAATGGATGACCTATAAAGGAAGTGTTTTCTCATTATTGAAGGCAGGCCCATGATTGGCCTTTAATTTCTTGCATCCGGTTCATTGAACTCTGGTGGATAAGTCACTCATTTACCATACCACATTTTCTTATTTTTATATGAGTCATCATTCAAAGGCAATTTCTTTTATTACTGTAATTCAGAAATTATCGAAACTTTTTAGTAATGCGAATAATGTGACTGGGTGAGTATCGCAAAAATAAGAAATCATATTTTGATAACAGAAACATATATATATATATATATATCATGTAACTATATAGATCTTTATGCAGATTTTTTTTGTAATCACAATAAGTTGTCCCTTCCCTGAAAAATCTGAATTTACAGTATATAGAAGTGGTCTTACCATTTAGGCCTTGTTGTATTCTGTTTATCTTGTTTTGCGCTCATTTCTATTGTAACTGTTTATATTTTTCATCATTTTTCTATATTTCTTGTCCTATAAAACATAAAAAGGGTAAAAACTATTATAAAACATAAGTTTGTGTTTTTCTTTATATTCAGTTATATTTAAAAAGAATGGAATATTTGTGCTATTTCATTTCACAAACTTTTTGCCAGTCATGACTTTCAAAGACTTTCACCCTGGTCAATAGTTTAAAAAACAAACATTCCCATACTTTTTCTTTGTGTTCGTACTAATTTTTCATTTGACAACAAAGACATGATTCAACTATTCTTCTAAAATTTGTTTCGCTTGACTACGTTAAACTTTGAAATATTGTTAACAGTATAATCTGTATGTGTCTCACTTGTCAAAATTTCAAATTAATATATAAATCAGATAAAAATGCTATGCATGGCTCAGCTTGATACAAACGTACAGGTTGAACCCAGAACAGTTGGGGCAAGTATGGACACAACATTCAAGCTCAATACAACTCTGAATTTTAAATTTGGATTGTGATTCAATAGTTGATGCAGCATAGGTTTCTGACACAGAATGAATGCGGTCCAAGTACTTAAAAATTTTAAATTGACAATTAACCTCTAAAATGGTCCAATATTCAAAATCTCAATACATGGTTCGATGCAGCATATCAACATGATTAAAGAACCCCAATAATTAATTTTTTGGTGAAATCAAATAAAGTTAAATTTTGGACCTTTTAGAACTCAATGTGGACCAATTTGATAATGGGTCAAAATATCAAAAATCTTAATGAATGGTTAGATTCAGCATATCAAAGAGCCCCATATAATCAATTTTTGTTGAAATCAAACAAAGTAAAATTTTGGACCCCGATTTGGATCAACTTGAATTTGGGCCTATAATAAAAAAATCTAAGTAAATATTCAGATTCAGCATATTAATCTGAACACCAAGGATTTAAATATTGTTAAAATCAAAATAAGTTTAATTTTGGACCCTTTGGACCTTAAGGTAGACCAATTTAAACAGGACCAAAAAACTAGGAATCTAAATACACAGTTAGATTTGGCATATCAAAGAACTCCAATAATTCAATTTTCTATAAAATCAAACAAAGTTTAATATTGGCCCCTATTGGCCCCTAATTCATGTAATTCCTAAACTCTGAACAAAACTCTGGTCACAAACCTTGTGTTTGAATTTCATAGATTTCTATTACTTGTACTAAAGTTATTAAGCGAAAACTAAATGTCCTGGGACAACGACGACTACATGATAAAATTGAGAATGGAAAAAGGGAATGTGTCAAAGAGACAACAACCTGACCATAGATTTGAGGGTTGGAATCCTTTTCTTTTACCGAGCAATGCATTTGAATGGGAGATATAGTTGGAACCCCTCTTTGCTCTTGGTTGGGACCCCCCTTTTAAAATGGCTGGATCCGCCCCTGAGAAGCATTATAGAAAAATCTATAAGCTTTAACTCAAAATAAGGATAATTTTATTTTTAAAGGGCAGGCACAGATCCAGAGGGGGGTTCAAGGGATTGGAACCCCCCTTTTTTTGGATAATCAATGCATTTGAATAGGGACATGTAATTGGACCCCCCTCCTTCCCCTTTTGTCCTGGGTTAGAATCCCACCCCACCCCTTTTTAAAATGACTGGATCCGCCCCTTAAGGGTCTATAATTAAGTTTGACAACATCAGACGACATACTACTTTATCCAAAAAAAAAATGCCACATTTCATCCAATTTAATTTCATCCCTTACTTGCTACATGTATTTCATCCATAATATTTAAAGAAATAAATTTGGGAGGAGTATGATTTTAATTCATTTGTAATTTGCAAGTTATTAACTATCCAAACTAGAGACCTAATAGAGTAGATATACTTGACTAATTTAAATCAAACTTGGGGTGACTGGGAACAAAGATTTAAGGGAATAGATGACAGTTTACCTACAATGACCTAGTTTCATAGCAATAGCATACATTAATAAAGACTACATGGTCATTCTTATGTTTAAACGTGGTTTAAACTTTGGGTGTTCATTTTTTAATGTTTAACATGTTTAAAGCTAACAATTTCATCCAATTTAATTTCATCCCTTACTTGCTACATGTATTTCATCCATAATATTTAAAGAAATAAATTTGGGAGGAGTATGATTTTAATTCATTTGTAATTTGCAAGTTATTAACTATCCAAACTAGAGACCTAATAGAGTAGATATACTTGACTAATTTAAATCAAACTTGGGGTGACTGGGAACAAAGATTTAAGGGAATAGATGACAGTTTACCTACAATGACCTAGTTTCATAGCAATAGCATACATTAATAAAGACTACATGGTCATTCTTATGTTTAAACGTGGTTTAAACTTTGGGTGTTCATTTTTTAATGTTTAACATGTTTAAAGCTAACAATTTCAACTACATACATGTATCAAGATTTGATCCTACATTATTTAAATATTGAAAAAAATAGCTTTTTAAATTTGGATCTATATATAATTGTGAATGTCACATGGATGTATTTTAATGTAAAGCATCTGAAAAATCATTAGCCGTCTCATATTTATTTCAGTTCTTCAAAAGGCAAATTTATATGAGCTTATGCTGAAAATAGAGATTTCTTATTAAGGAGAAATCCCTGCCCCCCTTTTTGTGTGAAAAATTTTGTTGATTATATAGGGAATCACAGAAACATGACTAAGGCAAGCATCCCCCATCTGAACCCCCCCCCCCCCCCCCCCCCATGAATATGTTTTTTTAGCTTGTGTAGGTGTAAGTCAGTAAGGAGGCAACCATTTGATTTGTAGGCCGGGTGAAAAATGTGATTAATCTTGCTTTGTAAACTTGTGCTATAAATAAAAATTACCAATCCATTAAAAAATCCGTGAGCCCAATCTCATCCAGTGAAATAGATTATAGTCTGTTTTCGAAGTTATATGGAAGTAAGTTAGTAGTCCAGATAATTATGACGCATTGCAAGGCATTTTTTCTAAGGAGAAGTGTAGAATGGGGGAATGGAACCAATAAATTGATCGGATCCGAAATGTTCTTCCCAGTAAAGGAGCACCTATTATTTTGTAGGTAATTATTATTAGTGTCGGTGGTCTCACAAGTAAATCAGAGTGAATATTGCATGCACATTAAAATTAGCAGAGAAGAGACAATTATCAACTTGTGTATTATTCATTTTCTCGCAGTTATTTACGGTAAATCAGCTATATAGACATAGGAAGATGTGGTGTATGTATATATATATATCCGAAAACAGGTGTTCGGTTCTAGTACTATAGTGGCTATAGTATATGACTTTTAAATAACAATTATCAATTATATCTGTATTCTGTGGCGGGTCGAAGGGGATGGAATCCGGGGTTGGCCTCCCCTAGCATTTTGTGAGCAATCATTGCATAAATGATAATCTCGGGAATCCTCTCAAGTTCCTATATACAAGGTGATAGGACGTTCCGTTGGAATAGGTTACCTGTGCATCAGGAAAAGTTTTAAGGCATAGCGTGAAAAGGTAACCTATTCCAACGGAACCGAACGTCCTATCACCTTGTATATAGGAACCTTAAAAATATGTGAATAGGTCGGGAAAAACTCTCTTTTGACACTTAGGTATTGCACTGTTGCATTTACACACCAATCAAAACGCAAACAATATGGGAAAAGATAACATTTTAACCTACACAATATATGAATAAGGTATACACTTTTGAAATCTAAATTATATGAAAAGGGTGGGGTAACCGTAGAAAACCAGCGGCAACGACACCCCTTATTTAATGGAGACATGTAGTTGGAACCCCCTTTATAATGGCTGGATCCGCCCATGATTTTACATGTAAATCAAGCCCCGGGTATTTGTTGGCATAACGGTAACCACGAAAGGGGGGGGGGGGGGCTAATTAAAAGCACGAGGAATTATAAATATACAATTCAACAGGGGTAGAGTGCATCGAGGAATGGGAATTAAAATTGTCTCTTCACGATGATCGAAAAAAGTATCTTGCACGTTATTTTCATCATCTTGTCTGAAACACTCTGAATAATGAGCTTCAAGGCGAAAACAAGGCATGTGAAATACTAATAACATACACTTCTTTTTTTATACGTTGTATGGACAAACCCATAAATCCCTCAACAAAAATTGCTTGATTCATGTCATATCAAATAAATTACAGCGCGGAAAGGTAACTTTAATTTAATATCAAAACTAAATTTTTGTTATATTTTTCAATAAATTTATAAATCTTAATTAGGCATGCGTTGCGTGAGTTCCATTTCATGAGACCTACAAAGATTTCTATAAAACAAATCAAAAATTATAAATACAGTTTTTCAATTCTTTCCGGCATAGATAAAAAAAAAAATATGTATATAATCTATATACGATTTGGTTGAATTATTTCACTTCATTTTAATGATAAATCCTTTAGTTCTTAAATTTTTAATTAAAATGAATTTATCATTTTGATATCTAACGATAAACTTTTTAAATTGAAGTGACATGGTCAGTAACCTAATTAGTTGCATGGCTGATTACCATCTTACAGGTGACCCAGTAATTTTCCATATGACAGTAGCGTGTACCCTCGGGGTTATATCGGGGTGTGTATAACTTATTTTCTGGGGAACATCCTGTCCACGTGTAGTACTTAGCATATATTGCAACAGATGACGTTAAACAAATTTTCTTTGTAGCATCGGAGGCAATTTCATGTTCGACCACACAAAATATTTCACAAAAAAAGATATGATAAAATCAAAAGAAAAAGATAAAGAAATATTAACAAATAAAGGTGGAATTGAGTAAACGGGGATTCGTGTTTTTATGAGCTTATTTTCAGTGGACAACAACAAATGGAAGTTTTTTGACCTATAGTTGTTAATGTTTGTGTCATTTTGGTCTTTTGTGGATAGTTGTCTCATTGGCAATCATACCACATCTTTTTGACTGGCTATATACATGATATAATATATATAGCACTTACACGGTCGGTCCAGTGGACATATTTCATACTAGATAACTTATACAGTAATTCTTTTTATATATATGAAAATTATTGTCCGATCTGATACACGTACCTATAATGTACAGAATTTTGAACAGCTTCAAATATATGGGGTCCGTAGAAACACCGCAAAGGACCTCCTTAGTGCACTAAGAACAAAAATGTGCACTAAGGACCTACTCCTTTCATAATTTTAAATTATATTTTTTCTAATGTTTACTTCTAAATTAATAGCGTATTTTCAACTCTTTTCAGTTTGGGATTTTTCATCCTTTTAATTTTAAAAAGACAAATAATTGTGAACACTTCACGGAAAAGTGAGGATTGATATTTGGTTGCTTAACGTCCAGTTGCCAATACTTCATTCATTTTTCTAATGTTAAGAACTATGCCATTTATCAATATTTCGATTTGAGCGTTACTGATGAGTCTTGTGTAGACGAAACGCGCGTCTGGCGTACTAAATTATAATCCTGGTACTTTTGATAACTATCACAGCAATGTTTTTAAACATGTTTAGGAAAGGAACATATTTCTGATTCGATGTTTATATACAAATGCATTACAAGTATAAATATGTATAGGTTGATGTTTAGTCCCTTCGATGTTTTAGACTGTAAATAAATTATGACCAATTTATTTCTGACATCTTCTTCATTTTTAACTTTTGTGGATAGGTGTTTCATTGACAGCCGTACCACATCTCCTTTCGCTTATTTTTGTTGTATATATTTTTTAATTCACTTTCCTTGTCTTTTAAAATATAAAGTAAGTAAGTAAGTAAGTAAATTGTTTATTATAGTGACATGTGTAAATCAGCATAAATTTGTACAAAATATAATTACATATATAATACACCCGGCCCAATGGACCAATAAGTCACCTTTTACTTTTAGTTCAATATAAATGTTCTAATATCACGTGTCAATTGCCAATTTAAATTTAAATACAGATAATTATAGATTAAGAATTAACGATTGTAAAAGTTCATATAATATTCAACTAATGTTTGTGAAAAAGTTTAAGAATGTTAACTAGAGTAAACTGTTTGTTTTCTACGGAAAAGTGACGCTGCTAAGTATTTAGCTATTTTCCTTGGATGGTTCACCATTAGAAATGTTAATTTTCCCTGCTCATCTAGTTGCGTAAAGTCAGGCACCATTAATATCTCGCTAAAAACAGTTTGTCTGATATCATTATAAAATGTGCAGTTTATAAGAAAATGTAGCTCACTTTCAACATTTTGAGAATTACAAAATCGGCATAGTCTGTTTTCTACTGGTTCCCCAATATATCTACCAGTCTCAATTCTGATCGGTAATAATCCGCATCTAAACTGGGCTAGCACAGATCGATCGTGTTTCGTAAGATTTAGTTTTACATAGTGCTCTAGTTCGAAGTTTGTTTTAAAGTTTAAGTAAGATCGTAGCTTTGGTTTATTTATCAAGGACTCTCTCCATATAACTGTAATAAGTTCGTACAATTTGTTCAAAAGATTTTAAATCCACCATTGTTCTACTTTCGTAATAATGTAACATATTAAGTTTAGTGAAAATATCTTTAGTGTCACTACACCAATTGTTTGTGCAACGATCATAATCCATATTGAACACCACTTTCGTTAATCGGTCGTCTTCAAACGATAAAAGCCTATTCCAGTATCGAATAATGTTCACCCAATGCCGAAACTGACTTGGTATCCATCCAGTATCCCCATACAGTGCTAGAATTGGTGCAAATCTGTGAACGCCTAAGTAATATCGAATTGCTCTGTTCTGTACGTTGTCTATTGATTGGAACTTCCTATATATTTATTCCATTATTTTTATTTGATGCCGAAAATAAGAATACGAAGTTAAATGCTATAAATAAGCGAAGTAAAACAACCGTTAATAATTATGTATATGAGCATTATATCTATTTATAAAATATTTTAAATACAAGCAGACATACCATTTGTGACACCAATTTCATTTATTTCCAAATCTTAAAATCATACATTTCCGTTCTTTAGCGTGTCTTAATAATGGCAGAACGGGCTTAAGAGTCATATGATTAAGTTAACTAAATAATTTAGTTTTCCCACATCATTAGCGGATTTAGGGGGTTAAAGCGAGCCCCCCACCCCCGGTTGAAAATCTTAAAATATTTTTTGTATTAACCATTTCTTGTTTTAATGTCATCTTTACTATTATTTGAATATCTAGCACTGAATAGGGTGACACGTTGTCGCTACACTTCTTTAAATATACACAAGTCATAATAACATTGGCCAGAGGGTAACTTGATAATTAGAGGACCAAAGGATTTAATTAAGACAATCCAAGGCTGCTATCTCTATATTTTATTATATATATCTTTATTAGCCTCCCTTAGAGTGATACAACAATTGCAAAACGGGTAGATACGATCTGTAATCAAATAATTAACCTTATAAAATTAATACTTAAAATTTTTTTTTAGAGTAACCATATGCCGGATGAACAAAAAGTGTGCCATTTATTGAAAAACATATGGTTTGGTATAACATGAAAACTTCTCCAGTGTTTTAAACATTTCTCACATAACCCCTCCCCCAAACTCCCACTTCAAGCTCTGGATCCGCGCCTGCCCATAGTGCTTATTACATTATAAAATAAAATGGTATTCATCTTCAATTGTTGAAATAAAAGTAGTCATCCCTATGAGACTAGACCACTTTTTCCCCATAGACCCAATGTTAAAGCCGCCATTTTGTTTGGAGGAGGGAATTTTCGACAAGGGTCAAGTGGTCATTTTTTTTTTATTAGTAATATAATTAAGGAAATGTTGTGTTTTCTTAATTGATAATTAATTATGTCTTAATTAATAATTAATTATGACAAATAATAATGTAATTAAGTATAATGATTAATTTTTAATCAAATATTCCATGATGACAAAGTCTAATTCATATTAAATTGATTAATTTCTACTCGGGTAAATAGGGTTTGACCCAATTAATTAATCCAGACAAAACCTTTTTTTTTGTTGTTGTTGATGACCAGTTAAAGAATAAACAGTATGCCATCCTTTGTATTTCAAAACATGTACAGCGTATTCCAAAATATTTTCTTCAACTTTGCCGTATTTTATGGTAAGCGGAAGAAGGGATCCCGTAGACCGCCCTACGTCACGATTCATGAATTATGCATATTCTATTTATAGGCTATTTTAAAACGAGTCGGTAAATACTAATGCTAAAAATAGAATTTTCTTAACATGTAAAACTATCTTTTAAAAAAACGATGCAAAATCATTAACTTTCATGGAGAGTGGTAAAGGGTTATTTTCGTGGAACGTGATCGCGTTTTTTATTTCACGTTCAACGTGTTTTTACTTTTTTATTACACGTTCAGTCGTGCAAAACAGCTAGGTGTTCAACTTGTTCTTCTTATGTAATTTTTATACGTGCTTCGTGATTCAAATGCTTATTTTGCGTGCTCAGTATTTTTCAAAAAAAAAAAAATCAAACACCAGACAGGGATCGTCAACATGGTCAGGAACGAAATTGATTTATGTTTAAACATATTTATTTAAAGTGGATTGGGAAACAAGTTTTGCAACTTATATTAGTCCCTTTCCACTTTGCGGCTGCGAGTTCTGCCTTGTAGCGGCATAAGCCTACTCTTTTTCGAAATCTACAATGGTGTCTTTAACGTGCAAGAGATATGGCTCTCTCTTAACACGGGTCAGCCATTTATCGTCCCCTTCCGACGGACTATCATCGTTTCCTCAAGACCATACTCGCAAATGGTGTCGAGGGAGAGCCGAAAATTGAGTTCCTGAAAAATTTCATCCCAAACGGGAATCGAACCAGGAACCTTAAGTGTTATTAGTCCGATGCACTAACCAAAACACCACGGCTCTCTACAAATTGATTTAATTTTGTTTCCGTGAAATGATAAGGCGGCAAGGCCAATGATGTTGTTCCTTTATTTGCATTTTAAAAGTTCAGAATATCTTTATATACTTTTTTAAAAGCTGTAAATCATTTATATCATAAATGTGTACACACTAAATAGGGAATGTTAAGTAAAACAGAGAGTTCATATATACAAGAGGACAGTGACTCAGTCACAAAAGGTTCACCTTAAAGTCTTTATTTTTTGTGCAACGTTCATGACAGAAATTATTTCACGTTCAACGTGAAATGGTGTCTTAAATAGGAAAATGTTCCGCATTACAGTAGCATATATCATTGTGCCCTCATTAAGCAAATACATATTCCTTTTTAAGATATATATGATATTTCACATATATATGACACACAGTAGTGGTGCCTTAATTATGTTGTAAAGACTTGCAAATGTCCCATGCACGTGATCCCATGGCTTTGAATATACTATGGAGTTAATAATATTTTTATTATCTACTTAATAGAGTACTTTGATGTAGGCAAATTGAAAAAAACATGTAGCTTACACGTTCTTAGACATGAGACATTTCCTTTACGGGGTGTGAGGGGGTGGTGGTAGTGGTGGTGGGGTGGGGTGCTGGTCTTCGTTTCCCCTGTTAATTGCTTATAATGAAGCTACATGTTCTATTAGGGCGTTCTACAGGATCTTCTGGGCGGTCTACATGATCCCCTGTTGTCTGAACCTTATATTTTTACTATAGAACGTTCTTTAGGATCTCCTATATTGTTTGTTTATCATGTATATACCAAAGGACGTTCTACAGGATCACCTGGGCAGTCTATAGGATCCCCTGTTGTCTGAACATTATATATAAACTATAGAACGTTCTATAGGATACTCTATTGTTTGTTAATCAAATATATACTAAAGGGTGTTTTACAGGATCCCCTGGGCGGTCTTCAGGATCCCTTGTTGTCTGAACATTATATATCTACTAAATGACGTTCTATAAGACCCCCTGTTGATTGTTTTTCGTGTTTATACTATAGGGCGTTCTACAGGATCCCCTGGGCGGTCTACAGGATCCCCTGTTGTCTTTACATTATATATCTACTATAGGACGTTCTACAGGATCCCCTGGGCGGTCTACAGGAGCCCCTGTTGTCTTTACATTTTATATCTACTATAGGACGTTCTATAGGATCCCCTATATTGTTTGTTTATTATTTATATACTAAGGGCGTTATACCGGATCCCCTGGGCGGTCTACAGGATGCCCTGTTGATTGTTTTTTCTAATTTATACTATAGGGCGTTCTACAGGATCCCCTGGGCGGTCTACAGAATCCCCTTTTGTTAAAAAAAATATGCATCTGAGATAGGAAATTTAATAGGTTCCCTGTTCTTTGTTTATTATGTATATATTATAGGGCGTTTATGATCCCTTGGGCGGTCTGCAGGAGCCCCTGTTTTCTCAACATTATATATATATCATAGGACGTTCTATAGGATCCCCTATTGTTTGTTAATCATGTATATACTAAAGGGCGTTCTACAGGATCCCTTGGGAGGTCTACGGGAAACCTGTTGTCTTTACATTATATATATACTATAGGACGTTCGTAAGACCCCCTGTTGATTGTTTTCATGTTTATACTATAGGGCTTTCTATATGATCCCTTGGGCGGTCTGCAGGAAACTATGGGTGGTCTGCAGGAATACCTGTTTTTCAAAATAATATATGTACTATAGGATGTTCTATAAGACCCCCTGTTGATTGTTTTTCATATTATAATATAAGGCGTTCTAAAGGATCACCTGTTTTCTCAACATTATTTATCTACTATAAGACGTTCTATAGGATCCCCTATTGTTTGTTAATCAAGTATATACTAAAGGGCGTTCTACAGGATCCCCTGGACGGTCTTCAGGATCCCCTGTTGTCTTTACATTATATATGTACTAAATGGCGTTGTATATATAAGACCCCCTGTTGATTGTGTTTCATGTTTATACAATAGGGCTTTCTATATGATCCCTTGGGCGGTCTGTAGGAAACTTTGACCGGTCTGCAGGAATCTTTGTTTTTCAACATAATATATGTACTATAGGACGTTCGGTTGATTGTTTTTCATGTTTATACTAAAGGGCGTTCTACAGGATACCATGGGCGGTCTACAGGATCCCCTGTTGTATTTACATTATATATCTACTATAGGACGTTCTATAGGATCCCTATATTGTTTGTTTATTATGTATACTAAAGGGCGTTCTACCGGATCCCCAGGGCGGTCTACAGGATGCCCTATTCATTGTTTTTTTATGTTTATACTATAGGGCGTTCTAAGGATCCACTAGGCGGTATACAGGATCCCTATTTGTTTAAAAATATATATCTACTATAAGACGTTCTAAAGTATCCCCTGTTGTTTGTTTTTCATTTATATACTATAGGGCGTTTTACAGGATCCCCTGGGCGGTCTACAGGATCCCCTGTTTTCGCAACATAATACATCTACTATAAGACGTTCTATAGGATCCCCTATTGTTTGATAATCAAGTATATACTTAAGGGCGATCTACAGGATCCCCTGGGCGGTCTTCAGGATCCCGTGTTGTCTTTACATTATATATGTACTAAATGGCGTTGTATATATAAGACCCCCTGTTGATTGTTTTTCATGTTTATACAATAGGGCTTTCTATATGATCCCGTGGGCGGTCTGCACGAAACTTTGGGCGGTCTGCAGAAATCTTTGTTTTTTCAACATAATATATGTACTATAGGACGTTCTGTTGATTGTTTTTATGTTTATACTAAAGGGCGTTCTACAGGATACCATGGGCGGTCTACAGGATCCCCTGTTGTATTTACATTAAATATCTACTATAGGACGTTCTATAGGATCCCTATATTGTTTGTTTATTATTTATATACTAAAGGGCGTTCTACCGGATCCCCTGGGCGGTCTACAGGATGCCCTGTTGATTTTTTTTTTATGTTTATACTATCGGGCGTTCTACCGGATCCCCTGGGCGGTCTACAGAATCCCCTTTTGTTAAAAAAAATATGCATCTGAGATAGGAAATTCTATAGGTTCCCCTGTTCTTTGTTTTTCATATTTATACTATAGGGCGTCCTACAGGATCCCCTGGGCGGTCTACAGAATCCTCTTTTGTTAAAAAAAATATGCATCTGAGATAGGAAATTCAATAGGTTCCCCTCTCCTTTGTTTATTATGTATATATTATAGGGCGTTTATGATCCCTTGGGCGGTCTGCAGGATCCCCTGTTTTCTCAACATTATATATCTATCATAGGACGTTCTATGGGATCCCCTGTTGATTGTTTTTATGTTTATACTATAGGGCGTTCTACAGGATCTCCTGTTGTCTGAGCATTATATATTCTTCAGGATCCCCTGTTTGATTTGTATGCATCTAGGATAAGACCTTCTATAGGTTCCTCTGTTTTTTTAAACATGTATCTACTTTACGTATATACTAGAGGACGTTTTATAGGATCCCCTGTTGTTTAATAGTCGTGTATCTGCATGATGGATCCCCTGTTGGTTGTTCATTATGTATCTATAATAAGACGTTCTATAGGATTCCCTGGGTGGTCTATATGATCCCGTATTGTTTAATAATCGTGCATCTGCTATAGGGCGTTCTTTAAGATCCCCGGGTCGGTCCATAGAATATATAGGTCGGTCTATAGGAGCCCTGTTGTTTGTTCATAGTGTATCTATTGGAGGGCATTCTACAGGATCCCCTGGGCGGTCTATAGGATTCCATGTGGTTTAATAATTGTGTATCTGCTATAGGGTGTTCTATAGGATCCCGTTGTTTGGTAATCACGTATCTACTAGGGAGCGTTCTATGGAATCCCCTGTTGGGTCTATAGGATCACCTGTTGTGCAATATTCGTGTATCTGCTATAGGGCGTTCTATAGGATTCCCAGGGAGGTCTATAGGATCCCCTGTTCGTTGTTCATGATCGAATCTATAACAGGGGGTTCTATACGATACCCTGGGCGGTTTATAGGATCCCCGGGTCGGTCTTAGGATCCCCTCTTGTTTAATAATCGTGCATCTGCTATAGGACGTTCTTTGTTATCCCTTTCAAAGGGGGCATATTGTTATTGTTCGTTTCTTTTTTTTTTCATTTCGTTTATAATATATCTTCTTAAGTGTATAATATATCTTATTGAATTAATAAGATATCTTATAAAGTATATAAGCTATCTTTTAAAGTTGATAAGATATCTTATAAAGAGTAAATTATATAAAATATCTTGTATATTATATATCATATGAGATATCTTGTATAGTATATGAGATATCTCATATATTATATATGAGAGAGAGATTTTATATATCATTTGAAATATCTGATATATTATATGAGCTATCTTGAAGTTAGAATAAATAGTAAAACGGCTTGCCATATATACTCATTGAATCTATTATCATTAATAGACAGTACATCATCAATATATCGGAAAGGGATATTAAAAGACGGGTCAATTTCTTTTCTCCTGTCTGTACAAATCCATAAGAATACGAAAACAAATAGAATTGGCATTGCGAGCAAAGGCGGATGTCATACTGTTGTCAAGTTTCCAGACGACCTTGCCATTGCTAGGTTACCGTCAGCAATTTTGAAATAAAATTTATACTAAAAAAAAACACAACTACCTACTGCTAGGTACATGTAGTTCTGAGGATCATACCAATTGTTGACACCTACTTTGTATATTGAATATCATGGTTCTATGCTTAGGAATACTAGAATTATATACAATAAGAATTGTACTATAAATTTGTTCTATTTGATGTAAATTTCATGATGATGAATTCCATTTATTTTTATAACTATATTACAAATTCTCGTAGTTCTTTTTTAAGCTAGAGAATTAAAAACATAAAAAAAATACTGTTGACCAGTGTTTATAGTAATCGAGACCATCTTGGACCATCCCCTTATTAAAAAGCACATCTTTATATAATGGTTTACATTATGCCATAATTCCATAAAGATGAATGTGTCTATCTTTTTCCGAGAACTTGTCGGGACAATAAAATTATGGGAAAAGAAAAAAAAAAAGAAAAAAAAGACAACCAATAACAATATGCCCCCTCGACCTTTGAAAGGGATAACATAGAACGCCCTATAACAGATGCAAGGTTATTAAACAATAGGGGATCATATAGACAGACCCGGGGGTCCTATAGAACGCACTATAGAATATGCGCGATTATTAAACAAAAGGGGATCATATAGACCGCTAAGGTATAAACAATAGGGGATCCTATAGACAGACCCGGGGATCCTATAGAACGCACTATAGAATATGCGCGATTATTAAACAAAAGGGGCTCCTATAGACCGCCCAGGGAATCGTATAGAACAACCTGTTATAGATACATGATGAACAACCAACAGGGGATCCCATAGACAGCCCAGGGGATCGTATAGAACAACCTGTTATAGATACATTATGAACAAACAACAGGGGATCCTGTAGACCGCCCCGGGGATCCTTTAGAACGCCCTATAGCAGATACACAATTATTAAACCACAAGGGATCCTAAAGAACGCATATCGGAGCATATATATAACGCCATCTAAAAGATACATGATGAAACTACAGTGCTCCTATAGACCGACCCTGGGGTTTTATGGAACACCCTCTAGAAGAAACATGTTGAACTTACAACAGGGATCATATTCACCGACCTTGGGATCCTATAGAACAACCTGTTATAGATACATGATGCACAACCAACAGGGGATCCTATAGACCACCCCGGAGAACCTATAGAACGCCCTATAGCAGACACGATTATAACACAATAGGGGATCCCATAGAACGCTCTTTAGTAGATAAATCTAGTAAATACATGAGTACCAAACAATGGGATCCTATAGAACGCCCTATACAGATAAACAACTATTAAACCACAGGGGATCATATCGACCGCCCATGGGAGCATATATATAACGCCCTCTAATAGATACATGATGAAAAACTAAAGAGCTTCTATAGACCGACCCTGGGATTTTATGGAACACCCTCTCGAAGAAACATGTTGAACAAACAACATGCAGAGGATCCTATGGACCGACCCGGGGATCCCAAAGAATTCCATTTAACAGATGCGCGATTATGAAACAATACGGGGTCCTATAGACCGACCAGGGGATCCTATAGAACAACATGTTATAGATTCATGATTAACAACCAACAGGGTATCCTATAGACCGCCCCGGGGAACCTATAGAACGCCCTATAGCAGATGCACGATTCTAACACAACAGGTGACCCTATAGACCGCCCTGGGGATCCTATAGAACGCCCTATACAGATACACAACTATTTAACCACAGTAGATCATATCGACCGCCCATGGGAGCATATATATAACGCCCTCTAATATATACATGAAAAACAAACAACAGTCTAACCTATAGAACGTCCCATAGTAGATATATAATATTCAAACAACAGGGGATCCTGTACAGCGTCCTTTAGTAGATATATGGGATCCTATAAAACGTTCTATAGTAGATATATAATGTTCAGACAAAAGAGGATACTGTAGAACGCCCTTTAAAATAAACACTAACAACACCAACAGGGGACCCTATAGAACGTCCTATTTTAGATATATAACGTTGAGAAAGCAGGAGATCCTGCAGACCGCCCAAGGGATCATAAAAGCCTTATAGTATATACATGAAAAACAAACAACAGGGGGCCCTATAGAACGTCATATAGTAGATATATAATGTTGAGAAAACAGGGGATCCTGTAGACCGCCTAGGGGATCCTGTAGAACGCCCTATAGTATACACTTGAAAAACAAACAACAGAGGATCCTATAGAACGTCATATAGTAGATAAAAAATGTTGAGAAAACAGGGGATCCTGCAGACCGCCCAGGGGATACTGTAGAACGCCCTATAGTATAAACCTGAACAACAAACAACAGGGGATCATATAGAACGTCATATAGTAGATATATAATGTTGAAAAAAACAGGGGATCCTGCAGACCGCCCAGGGGATACTGTAGAACGCCCTATAGTATAAACCTGTACAACAAACAACAGGGGATCATATAGAACGTCTTATAGTAGATATATAATGTTGAGAAAACAAGGGATCCTGCAGACCAACCAAGTGATCCTATAGAAAGCCTTATAGTATATACATAATAAATAAACAACAAGGGAACATTTAGAAGATCCTATCTTAAATGCATAATTTTCATAAACAACAGGGGACCCTGTAGACCGTCCAGGGGATCATGTAGAACGCCCTATAGTATATACTTGAAAAATAAACAACAGGGGATCCTGTAGAAGTCGTATAGTAGATAAATAGTGTTGAGAAAACAGGGGATCCTGCAGACCGCCCAGGGGGATACTGTAGAACGACCTATATAATATAAACAAGAACAACAAACAACAGGGGGCCCTATAGAACGTCCTATAGTAGATATATAATGTTGAGAAAACAGGGGATCCTGCAGAACGACCTATAGTATAAACATGAAAAACAAACACCAGGGTCCCTATAGAACGTGATATAGTAGATATATAATGTTGAGAAAACAGGGGATCCTGCAGACCGCCCAAGGGATACTGTAGAACGCCCTATAGTATAAACATGAAAAACAAACACCAGGGTCCCTATAGAAAGTCATATAGTAGATATATAATGTTGAGAAAACAGGGGATCCTGCAGACCGCCCAGGAGATACTGTAGAACGCCCTATAGTATAAACCTGTACAACAAACAACAGGGGATCATATAGAACGTCTTATAGTAGATATATAATGTTGAGAAAACAGGGGATCCTGCAGACCAACCAAGTGATCCTATAGAAAGCCTTATAACATATACATAATAAATAAACAACAAGGGAACATTTAGAAGATCCTATCTTAAATGCATAATTTTCATAAACAACAGGGGACCCTGTAGACCGTCCAGGGGATCATGTAGAACGCCCTATAGTATATACTTGAAAAATAAACAACAGGGGATCCTGTAGAAGTCGTATAGTAGATAAATAGTGTTGAGAAAACAGGGGATCCTGCAGACCGCCCAGGGGGATACTGTAGAACGACCTATATAGTATAAACATGAACAACAAACAACAGGGGGCCCTATAGAACGTCCTATAGTAGATATATAATGTTGAGAAAACAGGGGATCCTGCAGACCGCCCAGGGGATACTGTAGAACGCCCTATAGTATAAAGCTGAACAACAAACAACAGGGGATCATATAGAACGTCATATAGTAGATATATAATGTTGAGAAAACAGGGGATCCTGCAGACCGCCTAAGGGATACTGTAGAACGCCCTATAGTATAAACATGAAAAACAAACACCAGGGTCCCTATAGAACGTCATATAGTAGATATATAATGTTGAGAAAACAGGGGATCCTGCAGACCGCTCAGGAGATACTGTAGAACGCCCTATAGTATAAACCTGTACAACAAACAACAGGGGATCATATAGAACGTCTTATAGTAGATATATAATGTTGAGAAAACAGGGGATCCTGCAGACCAACCAAGTGATCCTATAGAAAGCCTTACAGTATATACATAATAAATAAACAACAGGGGAACATTTAGAAGGTCCTATCTTAAATGCATAATTTTCATAAACAACAGAGGACCCTGTAGACCATCCAGGGGATCATGTTGAACTCCCTATAGTATATACTTGAAAAATAAACAACAGGGGATCCTGTAGAAGTCGTATAGTAGATAAATAATGTTGAGAAAACAGGGGATCCTGCAGACCGCCCAGGGGGATACTGTAGAACGACCTATATAGTATAAACATGAACAACAAACAACAGGGGGCCCTATAGAACGTCCTATAGTAGATATATAATGTTGAGAAAACAAGGGATCCTGCAGACCACCCAGGGGATACTGTAGAACGCCCTATAGTATAAAGCTGAACAACAAACAACAGGGGATCATATAGAACGTCTTATAGTAGATATATAATGTTGAGAAAACAGGAGATACTGTAGAACACCCTATAGTATAAACATGAAAAACAAACACAGGGTCCCTATAGAACGTCATATAGTAGATATATAATGTTGAGAAAACAGGGGATCCTGTAGACCGCCCAGGGGATACTGTAGAACGCCCTATAGTATAAACCTGTACAACAAACAACAGGGGATCATATAGAACGTCTTATAGTAGATATATAATGTTGAGAAAACAGGGGATCCTGCAGACCAACCAAGTGATCCTATAGAAAGCCTTATAGTATATACATAATAAATAAACAACAAGGGAACATTTAGAAGATCCTATCTTAAATGCATAATTTTCATAAACAACAGGGGACCCGGTAGACCGTCCAGGGGATCATGTAGAACGCCCTATAGTATATACTTGAAACATAAACAACAGGGAATCCTGTAGAAGTCGTATAGTAGATAAATAATGTTGAGAAAACAGGGGATCCTGCAGACCGCCCAGGGGGATACTGTAGAACGACCTATATAGTATAAACATGAACAACAAACAACAGGGGGCCCTATAGAACGTCCTATAGTAGATATATAATGTTGAGAAAACAGGGGATCCTGCAGACCGCCCAGGGAATACTGTAGAACGACCTATAGTATAAACATAAAAAACAAACACCAGGGTCCCTATAGAACGTCATATAGTAGATATATAATGTTGAGAGAACAGGGGATCCTGCAGACCGCCCAGGGGATACTGTAGAACGCCCTATAGTATAAACCTGTACAACAAACAACAGGGGATCATATAGAACGTCATATAGTAGATATATAATATTGAGAAAACAGGGGATCCTGCAGACCAACCAAGTGATCTTATAGAAAGCCTTATAGTATATACATAATAAATAAACAACAAGGGAACATTTAGAAGATCCTATCTTAAATGCATAATTTTCATAAACAACAGGAGACCCTGTAGACCGTCCAGGGGATCATGTAGAACGCTCTATATTATATACTTGAAAAATAAACAACAGGGGATCCTGTAGAAGTCGTACAGTAGATAAATAATGTTGAGAAAACAGGGGATCCTGCAGACCGCCCAGGGGGATACTGTAGAACGACCTATATAGTATAAACATGAACAACAAACAACAGGGGGCCCTATAGAATGTCAAATAGTAGATATAATATATGTTGAGAAAACAGGGGATCCTGCAGACCGCCCAGGGGATACTGTAGAACGCCCTATAGTATAAACCTGAACAACAAACAACAGGGGATCATAAAGAACGTCTTATAGTAGATATATAATGTTGAGAAAACAGGGGATCCTGCAGACCGCCCAGGGGATACTGTAGAACGCCCTATAGTATAAACATGAAAAACAAAAACCAGGGTCACTATAGAACGTCATATAGTAGATATATAATGTTGAGAAAACAGGGGATCCTGTAGACCGCCCAGGGGATACTGTAGAACGCCCTATAGTATAAACCTGTACAACAAACAACAGGGGATCATATAGAACGTCTTATAGTAGATATATAATGTTGAGAAAACAGGGGATCCTGCAGACCAACCAAGTGATCCTATAGAAAGCCTTATAGTATATACATAATAAATAAACAACAAGGGAACATTTAGAAGATCCTATCTTAAATGCATAATTTTCATAAACAACAGGGGACCCTGTAGACCGTCCAGGGGATCATGTAGAACGCCCTATAGTATATACTTGAAACATAAACAACAGGGGATCCTGTAGAAGTCGTATAGTAGATAAATAATGTTGAGAAAACAGGGGATCCTGCAGACCGCCCAGGGAATACTGTAGAACGACCTATATAGTATAAGCATGAACAACAAACAACAGGGGGCCCTTTAGAACGTCCTATAGTAGATATATAATGTTGAGAAAACAGGGGATCCTGCAGACCGCCCAGGGAATACTGTAGAACTACCTATAGTATAAACATGAAAAACAAACACCAGGGTCCCTATAGAACGTCATATAGTAGATATATAATGTTGAGAAAACAGGGGATCCTGCAGACCGCCCAGGGGATACTGTAGAACGCCCTATAGTATAAACCTGTACAACAAACAACAGGGGATCATATAGAACGTCTTATAGTAGATATATAATGTTGAGAAAACAGGGGATCCTGCAGACCAACCAAGTGATCCTATAGAAAGCCTTATAGTATATACATAATAAATAAACAACAACGGAACATTTAGAAGATCCTATCTTAAATGCATTTTTATAAACAACAGGGGACCCTGTAGACCGTCCAGGGGATCATGTAGAACGCCCTATAGTATATACTTGAAAAATAAACAACAGGGGATCCTGTAGAACGTCATATAGTAGATAAATAATGTTGAGAAAACAGGAGATCCTGCAGACCGCCCAGGGAGATACTGTAGAACGACCTATATAGTATAAAAATGAACAACAAACAACAGGGGTCCCTATAGAACGTCATATAGTAGATATATAATGTTGAGAAAACAGGGGATCCCGTAGACCGCCCAGGGGATCCTATAGAACGCCATATAGTATACACTTGAAAAACAAACAACAGGGGGCCCTATAGTACGTCTTATTGTAGATAAATAATGTTGAGAAAACAGGGGATCCTTCAGACCGCCCAGGGGATACTGTAGAACGCCCTATAGTATAAACATGAACAACAAACAACAGGGGGCCCTATAGAACGTCCTATAGTAGATATATAATGTTGAGAAAACAGGGGATCCTGTAGACCGCCTAGGGGATCCTGTAGAACGCCCTATAGTATACACTTGAAGAACAAACAACAGGGGATCCTGTAGAACGTTCTCTTAGCCTAGTAGATACATCAAAAACAAACAATAGGGTATCCTATAGAACGTTCTATAGTTTATATATAATTTTGAGAAAACAGGGGATCCCACAGACCAACCAAGGGATCCAGTAGAGAGTCCTCTAGTATAAACATGATAAACAAACAACAGGGGGTTCTATAGAGCGTTCTCTTAGCCTAGTAGATACATCAGAAACAAACAATAGGGTATCCTAAAGAACGTTCTATAGTTAATATATTATGTTCAGACAACAGGGGATCTGGAGAACACACCCTTTAATATATTCATGATAAACAAACAATATGGGATCCTATATATATTTTTTCCAAAAATTACGGGGCCCATAAAGGGCATAGAATCAGATACAATTGATTTAAATAATTGGTAACAACAACAATAATAGAGGCATATACATATATATTTGGAATATAAGCATTGGTCAGAATCAAGCCAAAAACCACATATATATTGTGAATAAAAGAATAATAAAATTACATTATATATGTATTTATTCTCAAATTGTTTACTTGACTTAGTGTCAGTGTTCATATCTGATCTCCTTAATTAAAAAAAGTCACCAATATAACAGCCCAGTTTTTCCATAAGAGTAACATTTTCTTGGGTCAAGAGCCATAAAATTCAGAAGATTTATTTAAATTTATAAAATTATAACAATTGTTAGAAATGTCTTGGAAGAAATCGTCCCTTTGAATATCATAAAGAGGGCATTCTAATAAAAAATGAAGCTCATCTTCAACTTTACCGAGTGAGCAATTAGAACAAAGACACTCAGATCATTCTACATGTTTTTTTAAATTTCTGTTTGTCTCAACGTTTAAAGAGTGAGCGCTTATTCTTAATTTACAAATTGACTGTCTTTTTTTTAAGTCTTGTAATTCTAAATATTTTTATTTTTTAAAACAATTTTTTCCCTTTTTCGGAGTTAATTGTTTGATACTTCAGTTTATTCCAAAATGTGAAATTACTTTTACATAGTTTATTTTTAACATACTGACATAAAGAACCAATTGATTGGTCAAAATTTGGTAATTCAATCTCTCTGAATATAATCTATACTAGAATACCATGTATTTACATTAGAACTATGTAACTGTATGTTTACAACATATAAATGCATCAAATAATAATCCTTTTTTCAAACGTTCCAGTCTATGACAATATTTTAACATTGATAAAATTATAGTAAAATACATAGGAAATCTACCAATCTCTGACATTACAGCTATATTACTTGACTTTCTGTTTACACCAAGAATATATTTTAGAAATTTGGTATGAGCTTTTTCAGAAGAATCCTGACCAAAAACTTGTTCCTATAGAACGTTCTATACTATATATAGTAGATATATATATATAATATTCAGACAACAAGGGATCCTGTAGACTGCCCAGGTGGATCCTGTAGAACGTCCTTTAGTGTAAACATGATAAACAAACAATATAATGGATCCTATAGAACGTTTTGTAGTAGATATATAAGGTTCAGACACCAGGGGATCATGTAGAACGACCAGGGGATCCTGTAGAACGCCCTAACAGTAGCTTTATTGTAAACAAGTAACAATGGTTCCTATAGAACGTCCAGCAATAGTAAAATGGTCAGACAACAGGGGGTCACATTACAGATTCGTTTCTTTAAACGCAGACCAGTTTAAACACCCTCTCACACTCCTGGAAAGCCTTAGTACGTGTAACATGTTTAACATGTGTAAGCTCAGTGACATGACTTTTTTCAATTTGCCTACATAAAAATACTCTTTTAAACGGATAATAAAAATATTATTAACTTAATAGTATATCCAAAGCCATGGGACCACGTGCATGTGACATTTACAAGTCTTTACAACATAATTAAGGCACTAAATACTACTGTTTATCATATCTATATGAAATGTATCATGTGTATTTTAAAAGGAGGAATCTGTATATATATTTGTACTATGATATATGCTACTGTAATGCGGTACATTTTCGTTTTTTTCATGTGATAAAAAAATAAATAAAGCAAATTCACCGTGTTACATGAAAGTTAATGATTTTGAATCGGTTTTTTTTTTATAGTTGTACATGTTGAGAATATTCTATTTTAGAATAAATATTTTCAGAATCGTTTATAAATAGCCTATAAATAAAATATGCATAATTCATGAATCGTGACGTAGGGCGGTCTACGGGATCCCTTCTTCCGCTTACCGTATTTTATATGACCTACTAAGTGAACCGTACATTCAATGTTTACATGAGTATAAATAGATGTTTGTGTAAATGTTATTTTCATTGACAGTGAACGTTTATTTATTTATTTTTTTTTTTTTGTTTTGTTTGTGAAAGTCGGGTGATATCGATTATTGTAAATTAGAGACATTTGTTTCAAATGAATATAATCAAAAAGTGATAACTTGGGTCATGTTTACATTTTGACCATGTTAAACTGACGCTATCAATAACTGGATTATACCGGTTTATACCAATACATAGATAAACAAATTTCAGACCGATTCTCGCAATGTATCTTTTTTTTTTTAATTAAGACTTAATAAACAAAGAAAATACACACAATAGACCCTCACACACACACACACACACACACACACACACACACACACACACACACACACACACACACACACACACAAAACACCGTATAATGTAATTTATAAAGAAGTATAAAAGAATTCGGTAGACCTGACCAAAACCGACACGATTTGTTGTTGTTTTTACAGAGAGATCCCCCGTTACGATAATAACTGTTCACTAAAATTAATCCATGTGAAATAAATGATAATTATTAACGCTAATCAATTCCATGAATAAATATTTAACGTTATCCGATAATTTGGGCACATCCATCAATTTTAATCATGTTAAAATGTGATTTTCTGGTAGCAGCAATAAAAACACGACTTATCAACATGGCGGACAAATTTAACTGAACAGGTAAAATTTAGGGGAAAATGGATCAGTCCAATTTAAGGGGGATTAAGGAGGATATGAATGTTGATTTCTTATTAAGATCTGTGTTAAAACGATTTTTTCGTGATTGTTTTCTACATAAGTGTAATAAAATGTCATTATTTATATTGTTTGTTATGTAATTCCGTACTTAAATGGATTTTTAATTTGTGAACATCAGAGTTGTTTTCCCTATTGGTGAACCGGTCCACGAACCACTATAAATACGACAAAACTCAGGTGAGTTCATGTCTCTTGAGTTAAAGTTCCAAGGAACCACCACGTCATTTCGAACTGAAAATAGTTGTAAGTATTTAAACACCGTAAAATATTCTGATATATGGAGATAAACTAATTTTCTTTAACTAGAAAGAGTAACTCCACGGCCGACACTCGGCTAACCGAGAGATTGGTCGGTTAATCTATATTGAGTATGCGGCTATATCGGCGGTTGGTCTGTTAATCGGGTTGGCTAAAGTCTGTTAATCAGGTGTTACCGAGAAAATCATTGAAAGTTCAGCATGTTTCATTGTATAACTTTCTAAATATATTTTCATCATAAAAAGTATTCATGTCTAACAAAACAATTCAATGTACTGAATTCAGTGGTGTAATTATTATTTTTCTAGCTTCGATGTACGATCTATAAAATAAAAAGGCGGGTTACTCATCAATAAATTTATACACATTTTACACACATAAAATGTACACAAAATGACACATTGGTTAAATTTACTTGCATTCAATATTTTGAACATCAAAAAAAGAAAGGCATTATTTTTGTTAACCATATTGATATCATTGTGTGAAAAATCTACACCAAAATCTGTATTTTGGTGACATAAATCAATCTTTATTTAAAACTTGGTCTGTTAATGGGTCGGATGTATAAAACTCGGTCTGTTAATTGGTCTGTTAAGAGTTATGAATGGCAATAAAAATATAATTTTATTGCTATATGGGGTGTTATCGGATCAAATGAGTAGGCTCAAGACGAGCGGCTAAAACATACGAAAACAACACATGAGCAATGAAACAGAACATTTACGGAAACAACACATGAAATTGAAAATTGATAAAAATGGTTTCGAAAAGTGTAATATTAAAGTAATATTAATTTCATCCAAGAATGATCGCATATATCATATTGATTCTGTTTAATTGTCATGAATGACACAAATTTGTCATCTACATTGGTAACAAGTATATAAATCAGAGATAAACGTCGTAATGTAACTAAACATCAGTAAGTAAAATATATTGGGATGACAAAATATGAAAAAAAAAAGAATAATGAGTAAGACAAAATAAAATGTAGAAAAAAATGACATGATAATTTAAAGAATACAGAAATAAACAATTTTATACCCCCAATCCGGACCCTCATGGTATACAAGAGAATCTGGATGGAAACGCAGAATATAGAATATTATATAAGGACAGAGAGAGTGATACACTGCTAAAAACGAAAGAAAAATAATACTTGTTTAAGAATACATACATGAAACACCGATGACTGTTGAAACAGTAACGAATTGCGATGTACTTATATTGGTGACAAATTCTAGAAGTTTACATGCGGACAACTATGGTGGCAGGTTAATTCCATTTTGCGTTTTAGCGCTTTAGTGTTTTCGCCTTTCATATTCTATATGGCGAAATTGCGAAGTCGTTTTCGCGTTTTTGACTTCGCGATTTTGCGTTTTCGCCCCATAGAATATGAAAGGCGAAATCGCGAAAACGCGAAATGTAATTTACCGGCCACCATAGACAACTGTAGTTCTCCTCTGCACTTATGTAGAAAGGAACTAAACGGAATAAAATGAATTGAAACTTAAAATAACCAAATGTAGCTGCATTCGTTCCTTTCCGTTTACTTCTTTAGAGTGATTTGTAAACAACATATGATTAAGTAATAGAAGAGAAGAACCAATTGGATGATGCTGACGAATTAGGATTTAACGTCCATTGACAAATATCATATAAAAAAGAAGATGTGGTATGATTGCCAATGAGACAACTATCTACAAAAGACCAAAATGACACAGACATTAACAACTATAGGTCACCTTACGGCCTTCAACAATGAGCAAAGCGCATACCATATAGTGAGCTATAAAAGGCCCCGATAAGTCAATGTAAAACAATTCAAACGAGAAAACTAACGGCCTTATTTATGTAAAAAATATAACGCAAAACAAATATGTAACACATAAAAAAACGACAACCACTGAATTACAGGCTCCTGACTTGGGACAGGCACATACATAAATAATGTGGCGGGGTTAAACATGTTAGCGGGATCCCAACCCTCCCCTAACCTGGGACAGTGGTATAACAGTACAACATAAGAACGAACTATAAAAATCAGTTGAAAAAGGCTTAACTCATCAGATGGACAAAAATACAAGTGGACGTGGCCCGGTACTTATATATCCCGACACAAAACGACACAATGAACAAATCTGAGAGTACTCGCAGTTATCTGACGGCTAGTTCAAAGCCACTAACAACTAATAAAAATATCATGCAACTAAGACTAAACTATCAATCCGTACACATGTTCATATGTGAACGAGAACACGTTATATGTACCCTGTGTTGTATTAGAAAGACACTTTCAGTCGGAATTAAGAACGTGCTACTTCGAACAGACACAAAAATTAAGGCTGATTGAAAACGTCAATTAAAAATTCAGAGGCCAATCCATATTACGCTATATTGAAGTGATACACCCTTCAATAAAATGCAAAGAAAGTCAAAATAAAAATTATCTTTCTAGGATACTCTGGCACCTAATTGTCATTTTTGTTCCCTCAGGAACATCTCATTCTTAAATTTTTCAAGGGGAAAATATAAAGGTAGCAAAATTATTGTCGTGGCTAAATAACTCTTAACTGACACAATTTCAATTGACCAACCCATTAACAGACTTTATTCCCATAATTTTCACTAAAACGTGGTATTATTCACGTTATTTTACAATTATGAAATATTTACTAATGTCAATTTATTTTTTAGAACCACAGTACTATTTTTTGTCCTTTAAATAATATCTAAATTTGTTTGTTTCGCCTTTTATTAAAATAATTGCTATGCGTATAAGCATAAATACTACATACTTGCGCGACGCCTTTTAGTTTTACTGAAAACTGCGCAGACTAAGAAATGTTTTTACAAGTGCAAAATGTTCTATGATAGATATCATTTTGTCAGACACTTTTCTTTTTTTGATTTGGTTCTTATAACATGCCAAAAATCTGTATATTTAATAGAGTTTAACATTAAATTAAGCGTTTTACTCTTAACAGACGTATAACCAACCCGATTAACAGACCAATCGCCCATATAGCCACATACTCAATATAGATTAACCGACCAATCTCTCGGTTAGCCGAGTGTCGGCCGTGAACTCCGTTCCAATGGCAGAGAGTGTGGTCCTTTATGCTCGCAATTGCCTTGGAATAGATATCAACACGCCACCTCTGTTGATATAAGGGTGCTTCTTAAAGGTTATTAAATTCTTAACTTAATTAATGAACATACGTATTTTAATAAGTAATAATTATATTTCAAGGTTAATATACATGAACATCTAGAGTAGATTTCCACGTGCATGTATGTGAATGAGGCTCTAGTTGAGGTCATTTAGCCAATAGCGGATGTTTGGTGCTTGACATGACCTGTCCACTGTTATGAGTCTGACTATTCATCCGATCCTACACATGCATGGTCTCGTTTATCGAGGGGAGACTCCGCCCTTTTAGGAGTCAGCGTGAAATCTTCTGAACGTTTCTCGTAAAGGGCATCAGAAATGTTTAGATTTTCATGTATATTTATCTTTTTTATGATTATTAGTTAATATTTTCGAGAAAATACATATACTATCAATAAACAAAAAAGTTTGGTACAAAAAAAAAAATAATATACACTGTGAATTTGATATTTTTTATTTGTAATACAATTATAAAAGAAAACAATTAGATTAAAAGTCTTTAACATCACTGGCTTTCACCCATGAATTAAACTTGGTTGGCCAATTCAACCATTTGATATAATATTGTTTATAGGGTCCTCTTCCTTTTGTTTTTAACACTTTCTCAATTTTCCACAAGGAATTGTTTTTGACGTTTATTTGTTGGAGTTCAGATTGGTAGTAGGATCCAGAAATTTCATCTCCATGGTAATCTTTGATGCGATATAACGGTGTCATGCTTCTCCAGAATCGTCCGGATATCGTGAATACCTCACCCGTCCATTTTTCGTCATATTCCCGAGAAAAAATATTTCTCAAATATGTAAGTCTAACCCGATCGCCAAGTTTAAACCTGAAGTGGTAAATTTTCTTTAACTTTCCAGAATGTGGTCTTGAAAAATATTTCGATAAGCGGACCGTTTCAGCATTTTCTTTTTTTACTTCTATGGGTGCCATGTCGATAGTGCTATGAATAGTGTGGTTGTATCCATCTGCAAAGCTTTGAAGCTTATCTATGTAGCTGTAAGACTGATTGTACGAAAAGTAGCGATATATTTTCGCTTTTATTGTTTTTATAACACGCTCGGACACTGATGCTTTGACCTCATTCAACGCATAAAAATGATTAATCTCTTCCTTTTTAAAAACTGTCTGAACTCTCTTTGCCTTGAACTCCTGTCCCATATCCGTTCTTATTCTATTTGGAACTCTTCCTGTTTTAAATATGTCTTGAAATGCAGTTGCCACGGACTCGCCTTTTTTATCTTTAAGTTTTCGTAACCATAAATACTTTGAAAACACATCGATGACTACCAATACGTATTTATATTCTTTGTTGTATTTTGAAAACTTCACCATATCCATAAGGTCAGCAGACCATTGGTCATCTATGCCAGCAACAACAATTTCCGTTCTATTCTGTGGTCTCCTTAATGGTCGTTGTAAACTGTATGGTTCTTGGCTTTGTAACCATTTTCGTATCTTATATTTACTAATTTTGTACTTCCCTTCTTTTTGTACATAATTATAAAGTTTGTCTGGTCCAGAAAAACTGGCAGGATTTGACGGAATGAAGTAAATTTCCTTTAGATATTTCTCCCATGCAGACATGTTGTCAACACAAATATCAAAATGGATATAATGAAACGCGTGTTATACAGTACGTTATAAAGGACTAGTCTTCCTCTTGTATATCTTCGTCAGTGTCCTCTTCATCATCCTCATCGTCATTATCCTCAGTGTCAGTATTTATTTCAAAGTAATCATCATCAAATAATTCATCAAATTGATGTCGCTTTTTCATGAGAATACGCCGAATTTGAGTTTCGTAATCTGTATCGTTTTCAGCAATATCCTGAATTTGTTGTACAATGTCAGAGTGCACTTTGCTTTCATCTAGGGGAACTATCAGTTTCAACAATTCAGTATAGCGTTTAAAAAATTGACGTTGAACAATATGGCTTATTTTTTCATTGCTTCGTTGAATTGCATCTTCCTCATTCATACCTTCTTTCACGTACTTGCCATATTTTGTATCCCAAGTATCTTTCGCTGTATCAATGGCTTCATGTAATAGGCTTTTATATCCTTCATTATCGTCCATATTAACATCTTCACTACCATCGTCTGAAACACTATCATATTTAATCCATTCTGAGGTTGATTTTTTTGAAGGACTTTCATTTCCTAGGTCTTCGTTGTCTCTTTTCCTTTTCAAATATTCGTTTTCTGGACACCAATGTTTGATATGTCTTTGTAAATCGTGCATGCTGTCAAGCACTACTCCACAATCGTCACAGGAGGGCATTTTTTCATACGTCTGTTCACCAGGACCGTCTTCGTAAGAATAAGGAACGGGTGAATGTTGGACTGTTCTTATATCATTTGAAGTAGGAATGACTTTTTTGGTCTTTGCTGATTGTTGCTGTAAAACGTTTCCAAGCAGTCGGTTCGTTTCGGGTGTCGTTGGTTTTAAATCCAGAAGAAGATAGCCAAATGGTTGACTAGTTGATTCTTCAAATTTTTCTAAAAAGTATGGTCCTTTTCCAGGATACATTTGTCTGCCTAAAGTCATTATCTGTTGTTTATCGACAGGGTTGTTAAATAATACCAAGTAGTGACAATTTCTTCTCTGTGTAGGATCTTTACTGAAGTAAAGATTTTGATTTAATACTACAACTGATAGATTTCTATGATGGCTACCTTCCGTAAACAAGTCTGTGATTCTAGAATCTTTTGCTGATGTTGACATTAAATCGTCCAAAATTATCATATTTCTTACACTTGGGTCTATATAACTATCCTTCTCTAAATCAACTGGTATTCCTTGTATAAATTCAACATATGGTCTAACCGTCTTTTGTATTTCGTCGTAGAGTGGTTGCCAACGTCTGTATAGCCATAGTATTCTGTGAATAGTGGGCTGAATCAATCTTAAATTTTGAAGAAGTTGTTTCACAAAAAATGTTTTGCCACATGATGTTGGTCCGCTCACCGTCATCGTGAATGGATGTTTAAAAACAAAGTGTTCTGTTTCCTCCTTCCGAGGCGGCGGAGGCATATCCTCATTACGCGGTAGCTGCTGATCCCCCCTTTGCGGCGGCGGCGGCGGCGGCGGCGGAAGTGATGTTCCTTCCCTCTGCGGCGGCGGCGGCGGCGGCGGCGGTGATGTTCCTTCCCTCTGCGGCGGCGGCGGGTCTTCATGACTGCTCTGCGGATATGGTTCAGTGATTCCATGTTTGTTTCTATGATGTCGAATCATAACGTCTTTTCTAGAAAATTGAAGTTTACATACGGGACACGTTTTATCGTCCATCTGTTCTCACACGAAGGCAGCTGTATACTGATATATCTATCCAGTGTTTCAATTTATATATTTATATTTGATAATACGGCATTATGGGTAAATATACTACTATTTAAGATAATTTGTTTTTTCAGAATCCATTCATTTACATTTAAACAACAAGGAAAGAATGATGCCTAATAGATTTGAATGTCAACAATGTGGTGCATCATTTTCCAAAGTTGGGATGTTAATCAATCATCGTCGACAATTTGGACATAAGGATACTTTTCCATTGCTATTTTGTTTATTTATTTACTGCGTATATATAATATATACCGAAAAAATATTCAAACAACAATGAAAGCACAAAATGAAACACATTTATCTTCAAATCTTTAAGATTATACATACAAGAAGCGAGGATCTCATTTTTACTATTTAGATTCGACTTAATTAACAGATGCAATCATCTTTAATCATCTATAACTGACCACCAAAAAAATAAAATCACAAAAATATTGAACTTCAAGAAATTCAAAAAGAAAAGTCTCTAATCAATTGGGAAAATAAAGAAAAATGAAACACACAAACGAATGGATATCTATCTATTTAATTAATTTGATGATCAAATAACTTAATTAAATTATTTTGTTTCATTGTAATGACAATGTCATATATTTGTATGTTTGGTCGATTAAACCATCACTTAAAATTCTGATACGCCATTTAACTGACCAAACAACCATGGTCTAAAACTATAATCAATCAATATGACCATTTGACCAATGTCGACGCTACATAGTAATTAGCAATTTAATTAATAGACTTAGTAATATTATTACTTGTCATAACTAATTATTAATTAAGGAAACACAACATTTCCTTAATTATATTACTAATAAAAAAAAAATGACCACTTGACCCTTGTCGAAAATTCCCTCCTCCAAACAAAATGGCGGCTTTAACATTGGGTCTATGGGGGAAAAGTGGTCTAGTCTCATAGGGATGACTACTAATAAAGATGAATTGTTAAACAAAAGCATTGACACCAGTTTAAAGTTATCGTTCATAGAAGACAGTTATGATTTATTCTATAATTCTCTTTTTAAAACGTATTTATAATTTTACCTCTTGGAGTTTTTCTATATGTTACTTCTGTAATCGGATTTTGAAGAACCCCATGGACACCACATACTCTCAAATGTCTTTCAAGGAATAATGATAGTATGTAAACTCTTGTGTTGTTAGTAAGGAAATGAAATATCAAAAGCATTTGTTTCTCAATTTTTATCTCAAAATAGGGTTCTTTAAATAAAAAAAAAGCTTGCATAGCAATTTCCTTAAAAACTAAATATATATAACAAAGGCAAAGTTTTAAAACACAAAATTTATTTTTTATTTTTCTTTCATAAACTTGAATTTATACCACGCTAAACCGTTAGGTTAACAACCATTGATTAATCAATAAGTAACGATCAAAAGACAATTGTTTATTGGATTAGGTTGATTGAACATAATGATTCGGGAATCTGCAATAAACCGTTGGTCACGTGGCGAGCGTTGATTAAAAAGTCATTTAACTTCAAAATTACAAAATCTATTGATACCTAACTTTATAGATTTGAGGTATTTAATCATATCCTCTTATATTCATGTTCGCTGTGATCTTAAAACATCGTTTTAGTGTCCTTAATGCAAAAACTTTCTTCTTAGTGCACTAAGAAGTCTTTTGCGGTATTTTTACACACCGAAATATATGGCCTTATTATTGGTAATATACCATATTAGTGTCACTAATGGCTTAACGTGTTACCAAATTAAAAAGAAGAAATAGGCTCAAAACCGCATTTTTAACTTTAGATTTTTTTTCAATCCCAAAATAGAGAAGAGGTCCGGTATACAGACTTATTAAAAAGTCCAGATGAGAAGTTTAACTTGCTTTTCTATTCCCGGCACTTTTAACTTAACGCATGCAAAAAAAATATTCAGTACCTGGTTACAGTTGCGCATTGACAAATTATAATCTTTCGATTAAATGATCTTAAATCTATATGGTCTTTATTTTAAAAGTTATAAAATCTAAATGTAAAGTGATCTAAAATGTTCAACAAAATGAGTATTTTCGCTGTGAAATGAATCTAAGGTCGTCTAAAAGTGTATGTATACATGTGTATTTGACCCGACTACTGACTACATAGTAAACTATTCATTATGTACCTATAAGGGGGGTCTGAGCGGGACTTGGGATTGTCGAGGCGTATTTTTTGTAAACGTGACACATGAAAGTCAAATTATGAGGGAGGGTAGGAGGGGTACTGATCCCGAAATCCCGAGCTTAAAAACACGAAATCCCGAAATCCCGGGCTTAAAAAACACGAAATCCAGAGGTCCCGAAATTCGAAAAAAGAATTATCGTATCCCGAAAGGGTCAATCCCGAAATCCAGAGCTTAAAAACACCCGATCCCGCAGTCCCGATAAAGGTCCTATCCTCCCTCAAATTATTGTGCCGTGAAAACGCGAAATGAAGTTTAGCGGGACATGGGAAATTACAAAAATAGCAGAATTGTTCACTTACATAGTGTACGCGGGATGGCATCATGCGAGAATCTAAAAAAATAAGTAGTAACTAAGCGGGATCCGTGAACAGAACCCCAATGAGACCCCCATTAGTTGTGGCTTATTTTGGTCTTTTTAGTTAGTTTCTTTCCCCTACATTACTTGACCGTTTTTGTAAAACAACAGCACTCGAGGTCTGACAGTATTTTACCAAGAAATGCACAAAATATTCAAAAAGAAGGCCTAGAAAATTTAAATATTGGTATGCACACATACTCCCCTATCAGCACAGACAATTATATTTTTGTAAAGGCGCCAAACTCGTTTCTAATATTTATAATAGAACCGAAAAGAAAATGGAAATGGAAATGGGGAATGTACTATCGTTGAAGGCCGTACTTTAACCTATAATGGTTTACTTTTTAACTTGTTATTTGTATGGAGAGTTGTCTCATTGGCACTCACACCACATCTTCCTATATCTATCAAAGAGATAACAACATGACCAAAGAGCAGATAACAGCCATAGGTCACCGATGGGTCTTCATTGCAACGAGAAAATCCCGCAACCTGAGACTTGGGTGGATCTAGTCATAAAGGAGGGGTTCCTAACCCAGGACAATTTTTTTTTTTGGGGGGGGTGTCCAACTACATGTCCCCATTCAAATGCATTGATCGTCCAATAAAGAAAGGGGGTTCCAACATGTCCAACCTTCAGAACCCCCCCCCCCCTGGATCCGTGCCTGTGAGGCATGCTTTAGCTTGCCATTAAACAAAAATGTATACTAGTTGAGTGATAATGAACGTCATACTTAACTCTTCAATATAAAAAAAAAGAAACTAAAATAAAAATCATACAAAGGTCACAAAGGCCATAACTTCTGGCTCCTGAATTAGGAAAAGTGCAAAATGCAGTGAGGATAAAAGCCTTTACTGTAAATTCCTGAAATTACAATTATATAAATCATCTCACATCTTTGTGCATTTCTTGAAATTGGTCATATTAATAAATGCATGCAATATTTTCAGAAAATTTCAATATATAGGCTTTTAAAAGTCAATCTTGTGCATGATTATCAATGATTATACTCGCACAATTAACACATGTGGTTCTCAAAACTCAGAGGTGTCTATGCTATTTATGACAACATTTTAATCAAGTATAAATTTACAAAATATGTTTAGAACTATATGATTTTTAGGTTTTTAAGCATAGATATAGTAGGTCAGGATCTGCGAACTCTCAATGACTGACTGAGCACATGAATTCAACACTAGTTTTTTTGGTGATGTTGGTGTTGCTTAGTGTTTTGTTTTGTTTTTCTTTTCTGCATCTTATGTTTTGCCTTGGCATTGTCAGTTTCTCTTTCATTGCCTTTGGTTTTTTTTGTTATGTTAAATAACAAGTCACAAGAGAGAAAAAACAAAAAAAATATGTGAAAAAATGGCTTAGTTCAGTATATATTAAGGACAGAGATAACAAATAGCTAAATAAGAAAAAAGAAAAAAGAAAATTCCTTTTCTATGTACAGTCAATTGTCTGATAATCTAGAAGATAGCCTGATTTGGTCTAATTCTCCTGAATTCTAGCAGGTACTTTATTCCAACTTTTTTAATTCAAACAAACCATGTCTTAGATCATGTAGATAGTCTTGGAATTAGAATACATTAATCATAAAATTTTCATAATACTTTGGTGAATTATCTATTGATATAATCATGATAATTAAGCTCCTTTTTAATTTTTAGGGATTTTAAATTTTTAATTTAAAGTTTATAGGGATTTTATTCATAAAAGCGGGGATTTTTCCAGTACGTAAACTATTAATAATGCTTTGAGCAATTTTCATGAAACTTGGTGAATTATTTTTGTATAACCATGATAACATAAACATGATAATTTTCCTTTTAATTTAAAAAAAAATCTGATTTATGTCATTGCACTATTATGACTTGGGATTAGGATAGTCTCAAGAATGCTTTCACAAATTTTTATGAAACTTTGGTGAATTGTTTTTATATCTTGACAAACTCCCTTTTTATTGTTATGACCCAAAGTGGAGGGGGCATAATGTTTAACACTTGTCAGATCGTTTGTCCGTCTGTCCCAAAGTTGTTTTTTGTTCTCTTACAGTACGGTGCCTCAACCAAATTCAATTAAACTTTTACAAAAGCTTGTTATTACAATTCTCATATCAAGTTTGAATTTTGGTGATGTCAGTGTTACTGTACTAGAGTATCAGAGTTATGCCCCTTTAGAAATGGGGAAAATATGCTGAATTTTTGGTTTCCTGTTCTCTAAAATTTAGTTTGTCTCAACCAAATGTTATGAAATCAATACACAATGCTTATCATCACAAAATACAGATTAAGTTTGAATTTTGGTAGTGTCTCTTTTACTAAATTCTATAGTTATGTTCTTTAAAAATGGAAAAAAAATGTTTCGGCCTTCTAACTTAAGTTTCCCTCAACCAAATTTTATTAAACTTTAAAAAAATACTTTTTATCACAATTTTAATCAGATCAATTTCAAATTTTGGTAGTAAAACTTTTACCGTTCTTCAGTTATGTTCCTTGAAAACTTTGAATAATATGCAAGCTGGAGTATCATTCCCTATTTATCATGTATATTTTTTTATAAGATGCAGAGTTAAGGAACTTTAGTTGTTGCAAAGTTATTTTAAAATTGTCCATTTTCAAAAAACTTTGAAAGGTTTTAGAAATTTATGGATTTGTTAAAAAAATCACAGCCTTAAACTTATAGTCACTTGAGAGATATATATCTATAAATGGAGCCAAATTATATACATGTTTTATGTCAATAAATACCACTGTTTGTGCATGTTTTGTTTTTTTTGGAGGGCAGGGGTCTTATTTGCACAGTGTTCATAGTTTTTTAGTCGATCATTAAAATTCATTTAAAGCTTAAAGACCAGCACTCATGGTTTAGATTTTTATTAAACACACATTTTATACATAATGTACATTAAACAGAAAAAAATATTGATGCAAGATGTCATTCAACTTTTACTCTTTTATGTATAGGACAAGAACTATAGAAGATACAGAGAAATTATATACAGCAGAAATGATAGGCAATGTAAAATTTGCAGAAGCCAACTAAACCTAAATGGTAAGGCACCTTTTAATTTTAAAAAAGTTATTGAACTTGAAAGATGATTACTAGTATCATGATTACTATAAAAATTAAAAGATGTGGTATATTAAATATGAAAACTATCATGGCTTTGAGAAAGCAATTGTAGGCCTGTTACGACCTTCAATAATGAGAAAATCCATACCCTATACTATAGTCAAAGTAGGCAGCTATAAAAGACCTAAAGATGAAACATTGAAACAATCCAAACTGTAAAACTAATCATGGTAATTGCCTAGTTTATAACAAAATAAATTACAAAAAATAAATATGACCGGTATGAAACAACAACAACAACCACTAAATTTTAGTGTCAGACTAAACTGACAAAAGCTACAGGCTCTGAACTTTGGACAGGCACAATAGGAATATGGCAAGGTTATATAAAAATAAGATGTGGTATGATTGCCAATAAGACAACTCTCCACCAGACAACCAATGATGTAAATTTCCTGCAAACAGGGACTTGACTTCTGTAAATCAACTAATTTTTCGTGAATACTTTATTTGGCATTTTATACTTTCTAGTCTACATCGCAGTTATTTATTTTTCTCGAGTTCAAGTTTACTTAATGTATTTTAATAAGGAAAGATACACATGAAAAACATTTATTGCTGTTTCTCTCTCCATTTATAACATTTTATTTGTTTATTTTGTGTATTTATAGGTGATCAGACATCTTGGTTTTCATGATCAATAGGTCATTACTGAAGAGGAAACTTATAGTTGAAATTTATTTACATAGTGCATAATTGGATTAATTTGAAATGGAATGTGTGCTTTCCTGCAAAAAAGAAATAGGAAATTTCAACATTATCACATGATAATGACCATAAACAAAATGGAGTTCTATCATAGATACACAAAAACACTATTGCATAAAAGCAACAACATATCTTAATCAAAAGAAAGGAGAATGCTGAACAAATACTATTTTGTTGTTGAAAAAAGGAACACCAGTTTTATCCACTCATTTACATCGCTCCCTCATATCAAATATACAGAAGAAGATCATTGAAGAACAATTTGCAAAAATGATTTCTCTTAGAATTGAAGGGAATTGTTTAGTGAATGGAATAATTTATTCACTGAATTCTTACGTAGTGGATTGAATAACTGTACGCAAGCTGAAACAGAAGAAATTCTAATTTAAAATAACACGAAAAGTGTTTATTTTATTATTTAATCTGCAAATATATAAACAAATTCTTTAGAACACAACAAATGGTATGACATTCAAATTGGTTGCTTATTAATGTATCGCATTGAAACAATTACAAAGAAAATAGAAGCATTTGCTCCAAAAAAAATTATAAATCAAAGTTAAATTTATAAAAAAAAGTATAAACAATACCTAGATCTAAACAGTCAGACTGTATTATTTTCAATGTCATTAAAATGTTGAGTCAAACATTTATTAAAGTTTTAAATATCATTTGCATCAATTATACAGTCTTGTTATTATTATATTCATACTGTTTGTATACATGGTGTAGTGAAGAAATGTTCAACAAGTAAAAATAAGGGAAAACATTTCCTTAAGGGAAATTTGATCTTCAGAAATTTCCTTAGAGGAAATTTGAAGAACAATGATTTCCCTAGAGGAAATTTGTTGTCTTGAATTTTCCTCCAAGGAAAAGTGTTTGTCAAAAATTTCCTCACAGGAAAATTTGAAGCTACAAATTTCCTCACAGGAAAAAGTATTTCCTCCAAGGAAAATTTAAAGCTGCAAATTTCCTCAAAGGAAAAAGAATTTCCTCTAAGGAAAAAGAATTTCCTCTAAGGAAATAGAATTTCCTCAAAGGAAATAATTATGCAGCAAATTCCCTAAGGGAAATCTTTTTCCCTTGAGGAAAAAACAATTTCCCTTGAGGAAAAATCTTTTTCCTTCAGGGAAATTTGATTTCCCTTGAGGAAAAGTACTTTTCCTCTGAGGAAATTGTTGAAAAAAGGGGCATAACTTTTTCAACAGTGGTGCTAGATCCAAAAAATTTTAGGACAAATATCAGGGAACCAATACCAACCAAGTTATCAACTTTGTTTTGACTTAACTCGAAAAATTAAGGTGACAACTTTTGCACTCAGCGGAATTGCAAACTTGTCCCGGAGACTGTTATTCATCTATTGTTGGAGGCACGGGTGTCTGTCTTGGAACAATCATTGTTTACCATGTAACTTAGAGATTTACATTATGTTGCTGATGTTTGGCTTACATGTTTTCTTAGTTACTATATCTGGATTCTAGGCTTAATTAAATAACAATGATTTTCCCTAAAAATATAATATAAAGCTCATATTTTTATGTACCTATCATATGATCTGAGCGTACCCATAACATCTCATAAGGATTGTGTCTGGGTCACATGACCAGTGAGTTCCTCAGATGACACTATCAATTTGCCCTTCAAACTAAATTAACACCATAAATTATTTACACATTGACTGAATCATGCGAACTTCTTGCTGATAACAAGATTTTTCTATTTTTGATTTCAATTCTGTTTTTTACCTTCGATTTATTAATACGCAATTCTAAAAATAGATAACTATTTAGATTGTTAAATAGGACCAAATATTGGACAGGAGGCACCTTGTAAAGCCCTGAACCCCAACCATGGACTTTGAACTCCAGTTCCAGTAGTTGAAAAGTTACAAAAATATGTATATTCGTGATCCTATTGAAAATCAATCAGTTGGGTTGGATTTACGTTTCAGTTAAGAATAACTGAATATTTATAAATATTTTTCTCAAACGTCTGGTCGTTTCATCGTTTTTTGTTTTCTGCTTTGGAATTATCAGTTTGTTCTCGACCTATGAGTTTGTATCTTTTACCTACCCTTTTTTATCAACACTCCTATAGTAGTTGACATTGTTAGGAAGTCAGCAGGAGACTTTTACGATAAACAAAGAATGTCTCTTATTGTAAAAACCCACAAATTGTGTATGATATAATTGTATAGACAGAAATAATAAATCACATAGAAATAAGATTATTTGTGTGTTATACTTTATTTCGGAAACTTGTAAATCTTACTCGGCAATGAGATGGGTGTTGTGACTATTTACTTCCTCTTCGTGTAACTCCTCTTTTTTTTAAACTTTTCTTCGAATCCTTGAAATTCACTGTTTCGTCAGATTCGGGACAATTTTATTCAGTCAAGTGTAGTGTGTCAATATTTGATCTTCCGAGCGTTGACATGCGAGATATATAGATTCTACCACTGTATCGAGTGTGATACGATATTTATCCACAGGGCCGTAACTACATTGAGGCAAATGAGGCAAATGCCTCATGTTAGAAATTAAAAAAAAAAAAAAAAAAAAAACTGAAACAAAAGATTGTCTTAACATCAAATTTTTTTCACGGAAAGTATCTAGCAAGACGCAAGTTCTCTTTACTCTCTGGTGTCGCCTCGGCATGTTTTTCGTGATCCATGTTTCTATTTTACTTATAGTTTTCAAAGTTGATGGTCTATTGTTTGTACTTCTGTGTCCCGGGTTTGTCTTTTGTTCATTTATTGTCCAACTTTATGACTATAGTCTGAGTGTTGATTTTCATTTTTAAACGTGTGGTTTTGCAATGTTGCATGCCCACCGATGTCCAGATATTGTGCGAGAGGATATTTTAAGAATAGACGATGCTACAAGACACAGAAAAAAGTGGTCGTTTCTGAATGGAGAATTGAACTTGATATCAAAGAATACAAAACTGGCTTTTTTTTGTAGATAAAACTATATAGCTGACATGGTTTAAATTAAAGTAAGGTCACAAATTTCCCGATATCAAATAATTTGAAAAAAAACAATAATGTATTGTCATATGACCTTTAACATTGAATGGTTAAACTTGCACTAAGTCATGTTTAGACCCTTTAACAGAAAATAAAGGAATATGGAGTAAATGCACACGAAACCTAATCACACACAAAGTCAATGCAGAGAAAAAATACTAATGATCAATGATCAAAGTTGCCGGAGGGTTCTTCAACAATAAAAGAATCGTTAATACCAAGATGGTCCCTAGTGTCGACTTAAGCAGTACTAGTACTTAAAGTATAATACATTGTACTGAACTGTCACTATATTTAAATCATAAAAAATCACCACAGTCTAAGCACAATACAAGACGAGAACAGGCAGACAGATCCGGTATTAATGATTATGAAAATTACGATTTTTGCTTTATCCTACATATCGGTCTTTTAATGTTGTCCATAAAACGTAAAAATCTTTATTTATAATGAATCTATGTTTTTGCTTTGAGACCAGAATTTTATGGAGAAAGAATAGCTAAAAATTAATTGCGTTTTAGTATTAGCACTTGTTGCCGAACAGTTGAATATATGTATAGCTTATAACGGCGAGTGTGAATACCGTCCGGTCAACTTTATTTGCTCAAAAATATTTTTTTCACTTATTTTGTTTGATTTTCATAAAATATATTTTAATTTCTTTAAGGTCTACAAATATTAAACAAATCTACCTACTAACAAAAAAGTTATGACCATTTATATCTCGTCCGGTCAACCGTCCTGTCACTATCCGGGCAATCGTCCTGTCATTAGTGCAACCCGCACAAACGGTGAAGATGAAAATATTTCCGGGAATGCAGACAATCTGTTCCGACCATAAAGTGCAAGACTGATTTAGCTCCGGAAAAATTTTGTTACACTTCAATCAAGGATTTGTATAATCAAAAATAGCTAAACAAATCTTTGCTTCAATATCTACAATCATCGTTCCCTGCTAATAAAAGTAGAAGCAAGTCAATTCATTTTTACCCCCCCCCCCCCTTTTCCCCCTTTTTCAGTCAGGTTCGTTACTGGAGTTGTTTATTTTATTGTCCACTAAAAATCTAGTTAAATCCCGTTAAATATACGCCCCAAGTGCATTTCTTTTCTTGTTAAATCTATGTTTTTATTGTTTGCTTTTGATCAAAGCTGGGAACTGTGTACTATATGATATCAATTTTTATATTTGTTTTTTTTAGGTTACCATGTAACTTAGAGATTTACATTATGTGGCTGATGTTTGGCTTACATGTTTTCTTAGTTACTATGTCTGGATTCTAGGCTTAATTAAATAACAATGATTTTCCCTAAAAATATAATATAAAGATCATATTTTTTATGTACCTATCATATGATCTGAGCGTATAACATAATGATTGTGTCTGGGTCACATGACCAGTGAGTTCCTCAGATGACACTATCAATTTGCCCTTCAAACTAAATTAACACCATAAAGTATTTACACATTGACTGAATCATGCGACCTTCTTGCTGATAACAATATTTTTTTATTTTTGATTTCAATTCTGTTTTTTCCGTCAATTTATTAATACGCAATTCTAAAAATAGATAACTATTTAGATTGTTAAATAGGACCAAATATTGGACAGGAGACACCTTGTAAAGCCCTGAACCCCAACCATGGACTTTGAACTCCAGTTCCAGTAGTTAAAAAGTTACAAAAATATGTATATTCGTGATCCTATTGAAAATCAATCAGTTGAGTTGGATTTACGTTTCAGTTAAGAATAACTGAATATTTATAAATATTTTTCTCCAACGTCTGGTCGTTTCATCGTTTTTTGTTTTCTGCTTTGGAATTATCAGTTTGTTCTCGACCTATGAGTTTGTATCTTTTACCTACCTTTTTTTATCAACACTCCTATAGTAGTTGACATTGTTAGGAAGTCAGCAGGAGACTTTTACGATAAACAAAGAATGTCTCTTATTGTAAAAACCCGAAAATTGTGTATGATATAATTGTATAGACAGAAATAATAAATCACATAGAAATAAGATTATTTATGTGTTATACTTTATTTCGGAAACTTGTAAATCTTACTCGGCAATGAGATGGGTGTTGTGACTATTCTACTTCCTCTTCGTGTAACTCCTCTTTTTTTTTTAAACTTTTCTTCGAATCCTTGAAATTCACTGTTTCGTCAGATTCGGGACAATTTTATTCAGTCAAGTGTAGTGTGTCAATATTTGATCTTCCGAGCGTTGACATGCGAGATATATAGATTCTACCACTGTATCGAGTGTGATACGATATTTATCCACAGGGCCGTAACTACATTGAGGCAAATGAGGCAAATGCCTCATGTTAGAAATTAAAAAAAAAAAAAAAAAAAACTGAAACAAAAGATTGTCTTAACATCAAATTTTTTTTCACGGAAAGTATCTAGCAAGACGCAAGTTCTCTTTACTCTCTGGTGTCGCCTCTGCATGTTTTTCGTGATCCATGTTTCTATTTTACTTATAGTTTTCAAAGTTGATGGTCTATTGTTTGTACTTCTGTGTCCCGGGTTTGTCTTTTGTTCATTTATTGTCCAACTTTATGACTATCGTCTGAGTGTTGATTTTCATTTTTAAACGTGTGGTTTTGCAATGTTGCATGCCCACCGATGTCCAGATATTGTGCGAGAGGATATTTTAAGAATAGACGATGCTACAAGACACAGCAAAAAGTGGTCGTTTCTGAATGGAGAATTGAACTTGATATCAAAGAATACAAAACTGGTTTTTTTTTGTAGATAAAACTATATAGCTGACATGGTTTAAATTAAAGTAAGGTCACAAATTTCCCGATATCAAATAATTTGAAAAAAAAACAATAATGTATTGTCATATGACCTTTAACATTGAAGGGTTAAACTTGCACTAAGTCATGTTTAGACCCTTTAACAGAAAATAAAGGAATATGGAGTAAATGCGCACGAAACCTAATCACACACAAAGTCAATGCAGAGAAAAAATACTAATGATCAATGATCAAAGTTGCCGGAGGGTTCTTCAACAATAAAAGAATCGTTAATACCAAGATGGTCCCTAGTGTCGACTTAAGCAGTACTAGTACTTAAAGTATAATACATTGTACTGAACTGTCACTATATTTAAATCATAAAAAATCACCACAGTCTAAGCACAATACAAGACGAGAACAGGCAGACAGATCCGGTATTAATGATTATGAAAATTACGATTTTTGCTTTATCCTACATATCGGTCTTTTAATGTTGTCCATAAAACGTAAAAATCTTTATTTATAATGAATCTATGTTTTTGCTTTGAGACCAGAATTTTATGGAGAAAGAATAGCTAAAAATTAATTGCGTTTTAGTATTAGCACTTGTTGCCGAACAGTTGAATATATGTATAGCTTATAACGGCGAGTGTGAATACCGTCCGGTCAACTTTATTTGCTCAAAAATATTTTTTTCACTTATTTTGTTTGATTTTCATAAAATATATTTTAATTTCTTTAAGGTCTACAAATATTAAACAAATCTACCTACTAACAAAAAAGTTATGACCATTTATATCTCGTCCGGTCAACCGTCCTGTCACTATCCGGGCAATCGTCCTGTCATTAGTGCAACCCGCACAAACGGTGAAGATGAAAATATTTCCGGGAATGCAGACAATCTGTTCCGACCATAAAGTGCAAGACTGATTTAGCTCCGGAAAAATTTTGTTACACTTCAATCAAGGATTTGTATAATCAAAAATAGCTAAACAAATCTTTGCTTCAATATCTACAATCATCGTTCCCTGCTAATAAAAGTAGAAGCAAGTCAATTCATTTTTACCCCCCCCCCCCTTTCCCCCTTTTTCAGTCAGGTTCGTTACTGGAGTTGTTTATTTTATTGTCCACTAAAAATCTAGTTAAATCCCGTTAAATATACGCCCCAAGTGCATTTCTTTTCTTGTTAAATCTATGTTTTTATTGTTTGCTTTTGATCAAAGCTGGGAACTGTGTACTATATGATATCAATTTTTATATTTGTTTTTTTTAGGTTACCATGTAACTTAGAGATTTACATTATGTGGCTGATGTTTGGCTTACATGTTTTCTTAGTTACTATGTCTGGATTCTAGGCTTAATTAAATAACAATGATTTTCCCTAAAAATATAATATAAAGATCATATTTTTTATGTACCTATCATATGATCTGAGCGTATAACATAATGATTGTGTCTGGGTCACATGACCAGTGAGTTCCTCAGATGACACTATCAATTTGCCCTTCAAACTAAATTAACACCATAAAGTATTTACACATTGACTGAATCATGCGACCTTCTTGCTGATAACAATATTTTTTTATTTTTGATTTCAATTCTGTTTTTTCCGTCAATTTATTAATACGCAATTCTAAAAATAGATAACTATTTAGATTGTTAAATAGGACCAAATATTGGACAGGAGACACCTTGTAAAGCCCTGAACCCCAACCATGGACTTTGAACTCCAGTTCCAGTAGTTAAAAAGTTACAAAAATATGTATATTCGTGATCCTATTGAAAATCAATCAGTTGAGTTGGATTTACGTTTCAGTTAAGAATAACTGAATATTTATAAATATTTTTCTCCAACGTCTGGTCGTTTCATCGTTTTTTGTTTTCTGCTTTGGAATTATCAGTTTGTTCTCGACCTATGAGTTTGTATCTTTTACCTACCTTTTTTTATCAACACTCCTATAGTAGTTGACATTGTTAGGAAGTCAGCAGGAGACATTTACGATAAACAAAGAATGTCTCTTATTGTAAAAACCCGAAAATTGTGTATGATATAATTGTATAGACAGAAATAATAAATCACATAGAAATAAGATTATTTATGTGTTATACTTTATTTCGGAAACTTGTAAATCTTACTCGGCAATGAGATGGGTGTTGTGACTATTCTACTTCCTCTTCGTGTAACTCCTCTTTTTTTTTTAAACTTTTCTTCGAATCCTTGAAATTCACTGTTTCGTCAGATTCGGGACAATTTTATTCAGTCAAGTGTAGTGTGTCAATATTTGATCTTCCGAGCGTTGACATGCGAGATATATAGATTCTACCACTGTATCGAGTGTGATACGATATTTATCCACAGGGCCGTAACTACATTGAGGCAAATGAGGCAAATGCCTCATGTTAGAAATTAAAAAAAAAAAAAAAAAAAACTGAAACAAAAGATTGTCTTAACATCAAATTTTTTTTCACGGAAAGTATCTAGCAAGACGCAAGTTCTCTTTACTCTCTGGTGTCGCCTCTGCATGTTTTTCGTGATCCATGTTTCTATTTTACTTATAGTTTTCAAAGTTGATGGTCTATTGTTTGTACTTCTGTGTCCCGGGTTTGTCTTTTGTTCATTTATTGTCCAACTTTATGACTATCGTCTGAGTGTTGATTTTCATTTTTAAACGTGTGGTTTTGCAATGTTGCATGCCCACCGATGTCCAGATATTGTGCGAGAGGATATTTTAAGAATAGACGATGCTACAAGACACAGCAAAAAGTGGTCGTTTCTGAATGGAGAATTGAACTTGATATCAAAGAATACAAAACTGGTTTTTTTTTGTAGATAAAACTATATAGCTGACATGGTTTAAATTAAAGTAAGGTCACAAATTTCCCGATATCAAATAATTTGAAAAAAAAACAATAATGTATTGTCATATGACCTTTAACATTGAAGGGTTAAACTTGCACTAAGTCATGTTTAGACCCTTTAACAGAAAATAAAGGAATATGGAGTAAATGCGCACGAAACCTAATCACACACAAAGTCAATGCAGAGAAAAAATACTAATGATCAATGATCAAAGTTGCCGGAGGGTTCTTCAACAATAAAAGAATCGTTAATACCAAGATGGTCCCTAGTGTCGACTTAAGCAGTACTAGTACTTAAAGTATAATACATTGTACTGAACTGTCACTATATTTAAATCATAAAAAATCACCACAGTCTAAGCACAATACAAGACGAGAACAGGCAGACAGATCCGGTATTAATGATTATGAAAATTACGATTTTTGCTTTATCCTACATATCGGTCTTTTAATGTTGTCCATAAAACGTAAAAATCTTTATTTATAATGAATCTATGTTTTTGCTTTGAGACCAGAATTTTATGGAGAAAGAATAGCTAAAAATTAATTGCGTTTTAGTATTAGCACTTGTTGCCGAACAGTTGAATATATGTATAGCTTATAACGGCGAGTGTGAATACCGTCCGGTCAACTTTATTTGCTCAAAAATATTTTTTTCACTTATTTTGTTTGATTTTCATAAAATATATTTTAATTTCTTTAAGGTCTACAAATATTAAACAAATCTACCTACTAACAAAAAAGTTATGACCATTTATATCTCGTCCGGTCAACCGTCCTGTCACTATCCGGGCAATCGTCCTGTCATTAGTGCAACCCGCACAAACGGTGAAGATGAAAATATTTCCGGGAATGCAGACAATCTGTTCCGACCATAAAGTGCAAGACTGATTTAGCTCCGGAAAAATTTTGTTACACTTCAATCAAGGATTTGTATAATCAAAAATAGCTAAACAAATCTTTGCTTCAATATCTACAATCATCGTTCCCTGCTAATAAAAGTAGAAGCAAGTCAATTCATTTTTACCCCGACCCCCTCCCCCTTTTTCAGTCAGGTTCGTTACTGGAGTTGTTTATTTTATTGTCCACTAAAAATCTAGTTAAATCCCGTTAAATATACGCCCCAAGTGCATTTCTTTTCTTGTTAAATCTATGTTTTTATTGTTTGCTTTTGATCAAAGCTGGGAACTGTGTACTATATGATATCAATTTTTATATTTGTTTTTTTTAGGCTACCATGTAACTTAGAGATTTACATTATGTGGCTGATGTTTGGCTTACATGTTTTCTTAGTTACTATGTCTGGATTCTAGGCTTAATTAAATAACAATGATTTTCCCTAAAAATATAATATAAAGATCATATTTTTTATGTACCTATCATATGATCTGAGCGTATAACATAAGGATTGTGTCTGGGTCACATGACCAGTGAGTTCCTCAGATGACACTATCAATTTGCCCTTCAAACTAAATTAACACCATAAAGTATTTACACATTGACTGAATCATGCGACCTTCTTGCTGATAACAATATTTTTTTATTTTTGATTTCAATTCTGTTTTTTCCGTCGATTTATTAATACGTAATTCTAAAAATAGATAACTATTTAGATTGTTAAATAGGACCAAATATTGGACAGGAGACACCTTGTAAAGCCCTGAACCCCAACCATGGACTTTGAACTCCAGTTCCAGTAGTTGAAAAGTTACAAAAATATGTATATTCGTGATCCTATTGAAAATCAATCAGTTGGGTTGGATTTACGCTTCAGTTAAGAATAACTGAATATTTATAAATATTTTTCTCCAACGTCTGGTCGTTTCATCGTTTTTTGTTTTCTGCTTTGGAATTATCAGTTTGTTCTCGACCTATGAGTTTGTATCTTTTACCTACCTTTTTTATCAACACTCCTATAGTAGTTAACATTGTTAGGAAGTCAGCAGGAGACTTTTACGATAAACAAAGAATGTCTCTTATTGTAAAAACCCACAAATTGTGTATGATATAATTGTATAGACAGAAATAATAAATCACATAGAAATAAGATTATTTATGTGTAATACTTTATTTCGGAAACTTGTAAATCTTACTCGGCAATGAGATGGGTGTTGTGACTATTCTACTTCCTCTTCGTGTAACTCCTCTTTTTTTTTTAAACTATTCTTCGAATCCTTGAAATTCACTGTTTCGTCAGATTCGGGACAATTTTATTCAGTCAAGTGGTGTGTCAATATTTGATCTTCCGAGCGTTGACATGCGAGATATATAGATTCTACCACTGTATCGAGTGTGATACGATATTTATCCACAAGGCCGTAACTACATTGAGGCAAATGAGGCAAATGCCTCATGTTAGAAATTAAAAAAAAAAAAAAAAACTGAAACAAAAGATTGTCTTAATATCAAATTTTTTTCACGGAAATTATCTAGCAAGACGCAAGTTCTCTTTACTCTCTGGTGTCGCCTCTGCATGTTTTTCGTGATCCATGTTTCTATTTTACTTATAGTTTTCAAAGTTGATGGTCTATTGTTTGTACTTCTGTGTCCCGGGTTTGTCTTTTGTTCATTTATTGTCCAACTTCATGACTATAGTCTGAGTGTTGATTTTCATTTGTAAACGTGTGGTTTTGCAATGTTGCATGCCCACCGTTGTCCAGATATTGTGCGAGAGGATATTTTAAGAATAGACTATGCTACAAGACACAGAAAAAAGTGGTCGTTTCTGAATGGAGAATTGAACTTGATATCAAAGAATATAAAACTGGCTTTTTTTTGTAGATAAAACTATATAGCTGACATGGTTTAAATTAAAGTAAGGTCACAAATTTCCCGATATCAAATAATTTGAAAAGAAAACAATAATGTATTGTCATATGACCTTTTACATTGAAGGGTTAAACTTGCACTAAGTCATGTTTAGACCCTTTAACAGAAAATAAAGGAATATGGAGTAAATGCGCACGAAACCTAATCACACACAAAGTCAATGCAGAGAAAAAATACTAATGATCAATGGTCAAAGTTGCCGGAGGGTTCTTCAACAATAAAAGAATCGTTAATACCAAGATGGTCCCTAGTGTCGACTTAAGCAGTACTAGTACTTAAAGTATAATACATTGTACTGAACTGTCACTATATTTAAATCATAAAAAATCACCACAGTCTAAGCACAATACAAGACGAGAACAGGCAGACAGATCCGGTATTGATGATTATGAAAATTACGATTTTTGCTTTATCCTACATATCGGTCTTTTAATGTTGTCCATAAAACGTAAAAATCTTTATTTATAATGAATCTATGTTTTTGCTTTGAGACCAGAATTTTATGGAGAAAGAATAGCTAAAAATTAATTGCGTTTCAATGTCAGAAAGAGTCTCGGAAACGCTCAGAATGCACGATTTTGCGTTATTTTTCTCAGAGCTTCTGGGAGCCTTGAGCGGCCCCCAGATCCCTCACCAAAATATTTTCGACTCGCTCCGCTCGGCGAATACATTGTGCCACACTATTATGTGTCAATATTTAATGTCAAACGAACCACACGTTGATAAATTGGCGAAGAATTAGAGAAACAAATTTATAAATCATTCTTTTATATCTTGATTTATATCAAACACAATTGAACTAACTTTGATATGTATAAAAAAGGTTTTTTTTTAAATATTACACATCTTTTTATCCTATAAAAGCCATATATATATATATATATACCTATACCATAGCATACATTCACTACTAAAAATATACGAAGAATCACATGCATTTACAAATGTTTAAATTATTTCGAACAGTTTCGCATGAAATATAAGCCTTATACGTTTCTAAAATCAAAGCATTGACAGTATGGTAGAATAGTTTTAAAAATAATGAAGCAGATGTTATCAAATATTTTATTTTCTTAACACTACAAAATAATGAGATTATTGAAGTCGATAAATTTTGTTTTAAACATTCTATACAAAATTAATTTTAGATGGAATATGTTTGTCTAATATTGAAACGGGTAATATCCGCACAGTTCTAATAGTTCTATTGGTTATCAATAGGTGGAATGCATTATCCCTTTTTGTTGGAGAGAGGTATTCGTTGTTTGCTCACATGGATTAAATGGGCGAATCCATCTATATAAAGACATTGCATCAGATCATATCTTAAATATCTGTGGAAAAGTGACATTCACCTAAAGGGTAGGACGTTATCAAAGTGTATATAGTCATGGTGAGTAGATTGGCTATTTTAAATTAAATGAAAAGTAGTTCATTGAAGAATCAACAGACAACCTATGATTTTAAAATTTATTTTAAATGAAATTAAAAAAAAGAAGAAAGAAAAAATACGATGTTTTCTATTCATTGTAAATTTAGATGTTTCTTTTAAATTCTTGAGGTCTTCTCGTTTAATAGTATAGACTAGAACACACCCGCGAAATCGCGGGCATTCAAAGCGTAGTTTAAAGTATGTAAAGTGTTGTTGGAAGAATTTTGTAAAATATTTAATGACTGGAGAATTTCAGCAAAAGTATCATAAGTCATAGGTTATTGGGGACAGGAAAATGCTTTTTTTTTATCCCTCCTCCTTTATTTCCAATATTCCCATTTTTTGGTTTTCTATCAATTTCAATATGAACATACATTTAGTATGTTATGAGCATTCACGTAAGGAGCCTGTACTTCAATGGTTGTTGTTTGTTTATGTGTTATATATTTGTTTTTCGTTCATTTTTTTGTACATAAATAAGGCCGCTAGTTTTCTGGTTTGAATTGTTTTACATTGTCAGTTCGGGGCCTTTTAAAGCTGAGTATGTGGTATAGGCTTTGCTCGTTGTTGAAGGTCGTACGGTAACCTATAATTGTTAATATCTGTGTCATATTGGTCTCTTGTGGAGAGTTGTCTCAACATGGCAATCATACCACATCTTCTTTTTTTGTAATCAATGATTTTTGTAAAAGATTTAATGACTGGAGAATTTCAGAAAAGGTATCAAAAGTTGACATGAATATTTTTAGCGCTTATCAGTATATTATAAACATTCATTACTATATAAATATAGTGTATTTACTTTCAATTCTAAGTTTACTAATCGATCCATAGTGGTCATTGATATAGTATACAGACCCTCTGACTGCCGTGGATAGTAAACTTGAAAATGATAGCAGATAGAATTCTGAAAATACACTTCAGTATTCGTAGTATATGTATGTTCAAAGTATACAGAAAAACGCAAACCGGAAGTATAATCTAACTTAAAATTTTGTCCAATGACGGGACAATATCCGGATGCCCTTTTTCTTGATTTTCTCCCAAAATAACTCAATCTGAATAATCATATGAATGGATGACAAATGCGACTATGCACTGTACCTATAGGACACAGAGGCGTGTTGATTAATTAAAAATTAAATTTTTTTTTTTTACTATAAATTTAATATTATCGTATAACATATTTATAAATCTCCAAAATTTCTTAATTTCATGGACAAATATGGTAAAATAAAAGAGAAATTAACATTTGTGTCGATCATTTCAATATATTTAAGGCACTGGCTACGGTTACATTGAAATGTAACAATAATAAAAATATTATTGTTACATTGGAGACTAATTGCCGGAATGCAAAGTTGGGTGAGGAACCGATTAATTACAAATGTAACAATAATTACTGAGGCTACATTTACATTACGTTATTGTTACATGAAATATAGCAATGTACCGGTACGCTAGATTGATTAAACTTAAATCTTCTATAGTTGTATTGCTTCATTCTTTCATATGTATTAAACAATACTTGTAATTTAATACTGATAAATAATAAATATTATTATTCAACAAATGGTGTACAACTTGAATAGTTTTACTACGTATTAATGGTTTTGATGTTCTTAAAAATATTACTCAAGATTAGGAGTGTGACTGTCAAAGGCGAAAAATATAGTTCAATGGTTTCACTTTTTTAAAGTATTTAACTGCACACCTACTCTTATTACTGTCATTATACTTTGGACCAATTTTGTTTATGGTGAAAAAAATAAAACTTGGGATGCGTTTTAAACGAAACTGAAACAATATCAAGACATACATTTCATACAGCTTTATAACTTGACGGAAATTGATAATCAAAAGCAAAGTTTGCTAACTGTAACTTAAATACTAAGAAATTCTGTATGTACACGTATCCGTGGAGGACGTAATTTCGTTCATCAAAAATGTGTCAGACTTTAAAAACAACTTACTGGATTTGTAGAAATTGTCATTGTAAATAAAAAATTACAGTAAATAAATTGTATGTTATAAATGTATGTAATAAATGTCCTCAACTTTTATTATTTAGTACATATTACTAGTCCCATCGTACATTGCTTTTTTTCATGTAACAATAACGCACTGTAACTGTAGCCTCAATAATTATAGTTACATTCGTAATTAAACAGGTCCTTACCCAACCATGCATTCCGGCATTTAGTCTCCAATGTAACAATAATATTTTTATTATTGTTACATTTCCATGTAACCGTAGCCAGTGCCTATATTTAAAGCATATATATCGGCGAATGTGAATTCCGTTCGGTCAACTTTTTTTGAAGAAATACATTTTTATGTACTATATAGTTTATATTTTTATATCAAGTATTTATTGGTCTCGTAGATTTCTTAGTTTCGTGTAAAAATATTGTAAAACAAATAAGACATTAACACTTTTTTTTATCAGTTCAATATAATTAACGCGTTACGGTACATCGGCGAATGTGAATACCGTCCGGTCAACTTTTTATGGAGAAAAACATTTTTTTTACTTTAAAGGTTATATTTTGGTATGCAATATTTATTATTCTCACAGATTCCGGAATATTTTTGACAAATATTGAAAAACAAAAGAGATATTAGCACTTGTTGCCGAACAGTTGAATATATGTATAGCGTATAACGGCGAGTGTGAATACCGTCCGGTCAATTTTATTTGCTCAAAAATAATTTTTTTCACTTATTTTGTTTGATTTTCATAAAATATATTTTAATTTCTTTAAGGTCTACAAATATTAAACAAATCTACCGAATAACAAAAAAGTTATGACCATTTATATCTCGTCCGGTCAACCGTCCTGTCACTATCCGGGCAATCGTCCTGTCATTAGCGCAACCCGCACAAACGGTGAAGATGAAAATATTTCCGGGAATGCAGACAATCTGTTCCGACCATCAAGTGCAAGACTGATTTAGCTCCGGAAAAATTTTGTTACACTTCAATCAAGGATTTGTATAATCAAAAATAGCTAAACAAATCTTTGCTTCAATATCTACAATCATCGTTCCCTGCTAATAAAAGTAGAAGCAAGTCAATTCATTTTTACCCCCCCCCCCCTCCCCCTTTTTCAGTCAGGTTCGTTACTGGAGTTGTTTATTTTCTTGTCCACTAAAAATCTAGTTAAATCCCGTTAAATATACGCCCCAAGTGCATTTCTTTTCTTGTTAAATCTATGTTTTTATTGTTTGCTTTTGATCAAACCTGGGAACTGTGTACTATATGATATCAATTTTTATATTTTTTATTTTTTTTAGGTGGACCCCCTACCCGGCATTATATATTTTCCTCAGATATAATTTACTTATAATAGTTTGACACAACCGTGCGACTTTTCAAGCTACAAATCGTCCAATTTTGAGACTATACGAATCCTTGGTCCGCCTAATTCACAACTTCTATTTTATATAACACTGGGCTACCGTGTAACCACTATAATAGTCATTGGTTGTTTATCTGTTGATATAGTTATATACATATGTGTCCATGTATCCCCGGACACAAAATGCATGCTAACTATATTTTGCACCGATAAGAGGACATATCTACAATTTTGCATAACTTAAACTTAACTAAACACTTTTTTTTAACAAAAAGAAACTAGTCTACAATGTATGTGATTGAAATTTGAAATTAAATATGAGAAGATATGTTTTAAAATATGCCTAATGAAAATAAAAATAAGATTATTTTCTTGCTACAAATAGAGAAAAATAAGAAAATTATTATTTATCGTGGCCGGATGCAGCCATTTCCCCTTTTCGTGTTTTCTCGTTTTCTCCTCTCACTTTTCCAACGCGAAATCGAGAAAGCAAAATCGAGAAAGCAAAATCGAGAAATTGGGAAATCGGGAAATCGGGAAATCGGGAAATAGAGAAATTGAGAAATCGAGAAATTGAGAAATCGGGAAATCGGGAAATCGAGAAAGCAAAAACGCGAAATCGAGAAATTCATTTCGCGTTTTCGCGTTTTCGCTTTTGTGTTTAAGCGTTTTTGCTTTCTCGATTTCTCGATTTCCAGATTTCCCTATTTCTCGATTTCCCTATTTGCCGATTTCTCAATTTCTCGATTTCGCTTTCTCGATTTCTCGATTTCCCGATTTACCGATTTCGCGTTTGCAAAGTAAAGGAAGAAAACACGAAAAAGCGAAAAGGCGAAATGGCCGCATCCGGCCACCATACTCTTCGGATTTCAAATGATTGGCTTTGAGCATTCCTGATGAAGGTAAATCCAGAAAAGCGCTTCGGACGCAAGAAATTATTAAACGTGTTGTTTTCCATTTTTTAAGCTTTCTCAACGTTTGGATACTCAACATGTACAAATTTTAAAAGTCTTCAACTTCGTACTTTTTTTGGCCTTTAATTTCATCATTTTCTTATTCAAGCGTCACTGGTGGGTCTTTTGTAGACGAAACGCGCGTATGGCGTAATATAAAATTTTAATCCTGGTATCTTTGGTGATTTTATTTAAAGAAAACAGACACATTAATAGTCTATGGAATATGGAATATACATTGTAGTCTTTTGCTAAATAGACTTATTAATATATATATACATACAAGTCTAAAAAGAAAACAACGTCCAAACATATGATTGCGTTGGATAAAAGCCCCAATTTTTATACACGTGCGTGTGAAACAAATTTCGTTGTAAAGGGGTCTAAATATTGAACAAACAACATTTTCCAAAAGACCAAAAGACCAAAAGAGTGAAAAAGTATTTTTTAATAAAACGCATTTGACTAACAGGATTCTTAAACCCTGCTGACTGTCATTGACGATTGCAAAATTAATTGATCACAGGATGTTACAAATGGATCTTTATATTATTTTAATACCAAACAGAAAACATTAATCGTGCGGCAAAAATGGTGACCCACAAAGATGAGGTGCTAAAATTTGTACACCATATCCGTATTTCGACAATTGATGTCTGTTCAGTGATGTTAGGAATCGAAACGGTATCTGAAAGGCCATATAATTAAACTTAATTTAGGATATACATTTTTAAAAAAAAACCAGTCGAAATAGGATGAACTGATTATATAAACCGGAGGGAAAATATATTACAAACCAAAACGAATAAAATATAAACAAGTCTATAAATTGAAAACATCGTTCAATCCTATGATTGCGTTGGATAAAAACCGCAATTTTTACGTGAGCATGGAAAAAAAATTTTCGTTGTAGAGGGGTCTAAATACAGCACAAATAACCGTTTCCAAAAGACCAAAAAAGTGAAAAAAAGTATTTTTTTAACAAAACGCATATACATGTATATAAATATATATATAACTCGTCTAAACATCAACCCAACAATGTTAGATCTGTAAATTTGCTTTTGAAAATTTTTTGTTCTTCCCTCGCCGGGATTCGAACCCATGCTACTGTGATATCGTGACACCAAAGCGGTTGCACTGTTGCCGTCCCGCTAGACCACACGACCACCTGGGCTTCAATGGGTTGATGTTTAGACGAGTTGTATATACATAATGTACACAGCCATGTATCACCATCACTGCTGGTGATCCGATGGATAAATCTGTTGTAGAGTTGTCACTGGTTCACTGACGTACTTATAAATATATACAGGTTTGAACGTAGTTTTCAAATTAGACTTGTATATATATATATATATATATATATATATATATATATATATATATATATATATATATCGCCAATGGCAGTCAGCAGGGTTAAAGAACATCAGTTGTTCGACCTGTTAGTCAAATGCGTTTTGTTTAAATATACTTCTTCACTTTTTTGGTCTTTTGGAAAATGTTGTTTGTGCTGTATTTAGACCCTTCTACAACGAAATTTGTTTTACATGCACACGTATAAAAATTGCGGGTTTTATCCAACGCAATCATAGGTTTGAACGTAGTGTTCAATTTAGACTCGTATATATATATATAAAATGACTGAATAAATAGTCAATGATTAATCTTACAGGGCGATGGATCATGTAATACGACTCTGTACACTACAAAATATAATTTATTTGCGATGTGAACTGGCACAACTCTAAATTGCCAAAGGTTGTGACAGTTTAGATGTTATAACTGCATGGAGGGCAGTTCTCAAACAAAAAAAATCAAAAATGCCCTAACCGATCCCAGTTGGTATAATATTTGACAACGGATTGGGGTTGCTCCTCTTAGTAGAAACTGCAAAATAGGCAGAAGATATATACCAAGGTATAAAAAAAAATAGTGTATTAATTAAAAGGAAAATAAATCTTATAGCAATACAAACGATGAAAAGACATACAATAGTCCTTCCAAAAGAACAAATGTATGTACAGAGAAGATAAAGGATGGGCAACATGAAATTCCACCTAGAAAAAGATAAGGAACTCCAGAAGGAGAAACAAAAATCCTACCCCATTTGTGACATCCGTCGGACGAAATTCATCAACAAAAAGAATTAAGATCATGAATGTCTAGTCTCCGCTAACATTTTTGTTCTAAGAGGAGGGAATAAACTACGGGTAGGTGCCTCGGGTGGTTTTCTCTTAAGGGAGCTACCATTTAATTTTTATGGGGGCTAGGATGAAATTTGAAAAAAAAAGCAGGACAGGAGTTTTGAATAATAAAAAAAAGGCAGGATAAGCAACTTGGCAAAAAAAGTCAGGATGACAATTTTTTTTAAAAATCAGGATAAACTAAGAAAAAAAGCAGGACAGAGATTACAACTAAAAATAAATGCAGGACAAATTTTTTCATCCTAGCCCCCATAAAAATCAAATGGTAGATCCCTAACTGTTATATAAGAAGGACCCAATAAGGTATAACGTATATGTTCATTAAAATAGTTATCAAGAAACCTAAATTAATCTACATTTAAGAGGTAGGTAAGAGCTTTAAGAAATCGTGGATTTTGTTTAACGTCCAGTTGCAAATATTTAAACATATTTATGACACGCTGAACAGTAGTTTTGAACAGCATAAATTGAACATATAAGCTTCCTAATAATAAAAATAAAGCGGACTATTATCTCATTTCTCATTGTTCAATATACATGCATTTTTAGACAGACAGATTCTAGTGCTTTTCCATTCAAATACGAAATATCCAAGTACATACATGATCTTGCTGGATGAGCTTGTAATCATGAACACAATTTAATACATGCAATGTTTTTCGTCTTCTTATTCCCCAAAAGATATTTATAAAATCTGACCCATTTATCTTTAGGTTTCTTTGTCATGTTGACGTACTGGGGTTTTACAGGTAAATGTGAACCTAAATACACTTTTTAATAAAATGGCCGATAGAAAGGTATGTATTGTTTAAATCATATATATGAACATTTTTTTCAAGCTTGAATGTAGACACAACAATGTATACTTTGTTTAAAAGTGTCTAAAAATAAAATAAAATTGAGACTAGAAATGGGGAATGCGCCAAACAGACAACGACCCGACCAAAGAGCAGAAAACATGCAGCCGAAGGCCACCAATGGGTCTTCAACACAACTAGAGAATCATACACCCGGAGATGGGTTTTGGCAGCTGGCCCCTAAATGTGTACTAGTTAAGTAAAAATGAATGTCACTCTAAATTCTAAAACATACAATGACCTAAAAATAATATTAAAATACAAGACTAACAAAGGCATGAGCAAGGCAAGAGGCTTGGGACAGTCACAAAATAAGACGAGTTAAACATCTATACCTCTAGCCAATGTAAATTAAACAACAACTCATTAATACGCACGATACCGATGACGGAATAGATAACAAAAGAAACACAGCAAACTGACAATGATACATAAATTAACACCGGACTATAGCCGTTACTGACATGCCAACTCCAGACCTCAATTACATGATAGTCAAGCACTATCCCACCTGTTATGGGTTTATTATCAAATTATCATAAAATATATAATACGATAAAAATATATCCTGTATCATGCCAACAATGGTTTTAGAATCAATCTGTTTATTTCCGTTGCAAAGACCTCATGAATAAATCATTATACGTAACTGGGCATTTAACAAAATTAATATATTTTCGCATAGTGAATTTCCATTAATATCAGCATGGGAGTCAAAGCCTTAGTGCTTTGCAAAGTCACAGGAGCGGATATAGAAAAATAACTTTATATTTATGAGTTAATGGAAACCCGACGTCTTCAAAAGGCAGTGAGGTTCTAATGATAAAAGTCATTTTAAGTAAGGACTTATTAAAAGTACGAAGTTGAAACGCATAGAGTACCAAAAATTCAGCAGATCTTTGATTGTTGATTTTTGTAGTTGAATAAATTCACAATTTTAAAAGATGATTTGAACTACTAAACATCGCATATACATATGACTATTGTTGAAATCTGATGTCTTTTTGGTTATTTTTGCCACAAACTGAGTGCTGTCACATTGACGTATATACAATTTTTGTAATATTCAGATATGTGTATATCGCCAATGTGAATATATTTTACAAAAAATATGTGTATATCATCGATATGAATATTACAAAAAATATGCGTATATCATCGATATGAATATTACAAAAAATATGTGTATATTGCCAATATGAATATTACAAAAAATATGTGTATATCATCGATATGAATATTACAAAAAATATGTGTATATTGCCAATATGAATATTACAAAAAAAAATGTGTATATTGCGAATATGAATATTACAAAAAATATGTGTATATTGCCAATATGAATATTACAAAAAAAATGTGTATATTGCGAATATGAATATTACAAAAAATATGTGTATGCCAATATGAATGTTACAAAAATAATTTGGTAATATTAATTCGATTTTCAATTATAGTCGACCACGAGTTATTTTTCCAAGATCTGTGGCCAAAATGTCAAGGTCAAAGCAGACACTGCCGAATGGAACATTTCATACTCTGGTGGTAGATTATTCACATGTCAGCCAATCACAGCCGGCCAAACAATTGTTTTCAACCTCTTTGGCAGTGGACATGTAGAGTTTGGCCTTTTTTGCAAAGATCCTGAAGAACTTATGAATGTTTCTTCCATTGAAAACCAAAATGAATTCAAGTATTTACAGACCACACGAGTACACAAAATTGGTGGGAAAATACACGTGATCTGTTCAGACGACGGCTCTAAAGTAACGTTCAGGCGAGACAACCAGGAATGTTGTTCTAACATAGATGTTGACAAAAAGACGTGGATAACAGCCAATCTTTTGTTTGGTAACATAACCGCTCAAATAGGTCAGTTTATATATAAAATAAAAATAGAGTCTCTTAAGAGTCACTCACCTGTATCTTCAACAGCGAGCCACTTTTTGGTAAATAAAATTGAGAATGGAAATGGGGAATATGTCAAAGAGACAACAACTCGACCACAGAGCAGACACAGCCGAAGGCCACCAAAGGGTCTTCAATGCAGTGAAAAAATCCCGAAACCGGCTGTGTCCTCAGCTGGACCCAAACTAAAATTGTGTACTAGTTCAGTAAAATTGAACGTCACACTTAACTCAAAAACATAAAAATAAAACTTTTTTTTTTTATAAAAGAGTTGTTTGACAACTTCAGACATGTTGAATTATGATTGTAGATGGTCTTGAGGAAACGATGATAGTCCGTCGGAAGGGGACGATAAATTGCTGACCCGTGTTTTGCAACTTGTATATTAATCCCTTTCCCCTTTGCGGGTGCGAGTGGCTGTGCTGTCTTGTAGCGGCATTATCCTGTTCTTTTTCGAAATCTACAAGGGTGTCTTTTACTTGCAAGAGATATGACTCTCTCTTACTTCCGACGGACTATCATCGTTTCCTCAAGACCATAATCGCAAATGGGGTCTAGGGAGAGCCGAAAATTCAGTCCCTGAAATTTTCATCCCGGAACGGGGATCGAACCAGGAACCTTGAAATATTAGTGCTCCTGTAAGATTTTCTCTGTCTTCGGCGAGTTTTATGATACTAGATATGTAAAAATATATATTATCTAATCAATCATTGCCTTCATGTACGTGTCTTTAATACATTTTTTTCGTATTTTAGAAAACCCATATATGTGTTTCCACCGGATAAAAGGAGAAAATATCAATCTAACAGAAACCAAGTCTAAGGCCAATTTAAAGACCATCAACCCCTCAACAGTCTGTTATATTCCATACCGCCTTCGTACTAATGACCAACTCCAATTACATCTAACGCCAGTCAAATTTGATGGCAGGCCACCTAGTGTTTATTTTGTCAAAATGGCGGTCAGTGAATATGACCCAGAAATATTCATGAACAATTTAAAACCAATCCACTGTTTGGAAGACCTTCCGGTTACTATCATACCACCAGAAGTTTGTTCCTCAGAAGGGGATATACATGTGGAAATATGTGACAATAAAGTAATTACGAAACAAATTAGTTTACCGGAAGTTGTCGCAAACACAGGCATCGATGTATCCCGAGGTTTCTATTGTTTGTTCGAGCTTTATCGAGTAAAGCTGTCGTGTCTTAGAATTGGACCAGCATTAGAGTCAAACATTTCTTCGCAAAATATACCCAGTTCTAATCTTAATGGACTCTCACATAGTAATTTAACCAACGGATTGGACCAAGAAGACAGTCATAGGGTAACAAGAACAAAATCCGAAAGCCAGAAAGAGAAATTTGATCAAATATTTGATATAATCGAAGCACTGGAAAAAGAACACTGTGATAAGTTAGAGATAAGAGAAGACTTTGAATGCGTGAAATGCAGACTATCCGAAATCAAAAACAAATTAAGCTCGTCGTCAATAATCCATACTCAAATCACGGAAAGTGAAATAGCGATGAAGATTAGAGAAAACTATTCACGACTTCTGATATGCATTGATCCTTTGACATTATCGGATCATCTTTTTCAAGAGAACATGATATCATTTGATAACCATCAGCACGTGCGAAACAAGTGGCAAGTAGACCCAACAAATGCCAAACGAGACTTACTGGCAATGTTGATGGTCCGTAAATTGGATAAGCACGTGCTCAGAAAAGTGTTGACAAATTGCAAACAGGAACATATTCATGATATTCTCTTCCCAGAAAATACAATGTAACATCAATTTTTATTGTTAAAATGATTTTTATTGTTATTGTTGTGACTGTTTTCTTTTTTAATTCTTGGCATTGAAATGATCTCAAAGTAATTTCATTATTCAACCTTAACTTACCTCACACTTTGTAATTTTATAAAAGGCCAGTGGCATATATTTCATGCATATTCTAGACGACTAATCAACATAGAGATGTAGAGAACACAACAGTGAGACAGCAACACAGCGACAAATCACAAAAGACTGCTATGGCCAACAAACAAATTTTAGCACATTCAAGAATCTATTTCTGTAACATTCTTTATTAAAGATTGCCCTAAAATAATAAAATTGAAATAAGACAAAATGCTGAAACATTTATATAAGATCTTGGACAAAGTCCAGATTAGATGTAAAGCCATAATACGATCAGCAACAATCAACTTATATTGTTTATTGGGTTATATAGATTGCAAAGACATTAAGGTAAAATTGTACTATCTGCAGAATAAATTGACACGGCATGCATGTATAACATATGGTCGTTAAATAACCAATATTTTAACACTCATCTCCTATATCGTCTTGAACAAGCATGAAATATTTGCCACTGGACGTTAAATAGTCAACACTTTTAACAAGCATGAAGTATTTGTGACTAGATGTTAAATAAACAAACACTTTTATCTTACATCTCCTTTATTATCAAGGGTACACATGAGATATTTGCCACTGGACTTTAAACAATCAACACTTTAATCGTATATCGCCTTTACCGTCATGAAATAACATGACATATTTGCCACTGGACGTTAAATATCTAACACTAATTGTATATCTCCTTTTTCGTATTGAACTAGCAGGGAATTTTTCCCGCTGGACGTAACATAACCAACACTTTGATAGTATATCTTTATCATCACGAACAAGCATGACATATTTGCAACTGGACTTTTACTAACAAACACTTTTATCGTATATCCTTAATCGTCACGAAAAAGCATGGCATATTTTCCACTGGACATCGAATAAAAAACACTTTTATCTAATATATCCCTTTTCGTCATGAATGTGTATGACATATTTGCCACTGGACGTTAAATAACCAATACTTACCTTATATCTCCTTTTTCGTATTGAGCTAGCAAGAAATATTTGCCACTGGACGTAAAATAACCAACACTTTTATCTTATTACTTTTTATTACCATGAACAAGCATGAAATAGATTCCTCTGGACGTTGAATAACAAACAATTTTATCTAATATCTCCTGTATCGTCATGAACAAGCATGAGACATTTGCCACTGAACGTTTAATAAGCAACAATTTATCTTAAATTGAAACAGCAGAAAATGCCACTGAATGTTTAATAAACAAACTTATATCTTATATCTTCTTGATTGTCAAACACAAGCATGAAATATTTGCCACTTGACGTTGATCAATCAACAACTTTATCTTATATCTTCTTTATCGTCATGAATAATAAATGTAAGAAGATATGGCAAGTGTGTAATTGTGATATCTCGCCATCCAAGTCACAATTTGTTAAAGTACAGTCTTCAACACGGAGCCTTGGCTCACACCGAACAGCAAGCTATAAAGGGCCACAAAATGTCTAGTGTTAAACCATTCAAACGGGAAAACAACGGTTTAATCTACATAAAAAACGAGAAACATTTAAGAACTACATCAACAAACGACAACTAATGAACATCCGATTCCTGACTTAGGACAGGTGCTAACAAATGTCATTGCGGCTTTAAACGTTTAATAGGTACAACCTACACCCTTATCTGAAAGAATAATGTACCATCACAACATAAATACAATATAATTTGAAATGGATTAACTCAATCAAAAGACATATAAACACTAGTGGACATACACTGAACGAATAAATTTGAACAAGCATAATATATTTGCCACTGAACGTTTAATAACAAATACTTTCATGTTGTATCACCATTATCGTCGTTTACAAACATGAAATATTTGCTACTGGACGTTTTAATAACAGACACCTTTATCTTGTATCTCCTTTATCTTCACGAAAAAGAATGAATATTTGCCACTGGACATTGAATAACAAACACTTTTATCTTATATCTCCTTTGTTATCATACACAAGATTGAAATATATGCCACTGGACGTTAAATTACCAACATTTGTATATCATATTTCTTCTATGGTCATCGTCAAACATGAACTATTTGCCACTGGACGTTGATCAATCAACACCTTTATCTAATATCTCCTTTACCGTCATGACTAATAGATGTAAGAAGATGTGGTATGGGTGTCAATGAAACTTCTCTCCACCCAAGTCACAATTTGTAAAAGTAAACTATCATAGGTCAAAATTCATCACAACATAAAAAGACACACTATAATATTAATTGAAATGGCCAAACTCAATCAAAAGACATATTAACACTAGTGAACATACACTGAATGAATAAATTTGAACAATCATGATATATTTGCCACTGGACGTTAAATAACCAGCACTTGTATTTCATATCTCCTCTGTCGTCATCAACGAACATGAAATATTTGCCGCTGAAATTTCAAATCAATTTTTGGAGACATTTGGAACAGACGGACTAACAGACGGAGTGGACATTGGTAACAGTTAAACAAACACATAAAACAGAATAAATGAGTTATTTCGAGGCTCTGGAACAGTACTACAAAAAAATGAGCCAACATAATAAAGAATAGACAAAAGTGAGGCCCCTCATGGGGGGGGGGGGGGGGTCCTAGTAATCACATAATCACCATTTTTTTGCCAATATAATCACATAATCATTAAATATTTGCTTATCTTTAGTAATCAAATAATCATAAACTAAAAATACAGTCCTAGGTAATCAAATAATCATGAAATATTTGGCTTAATAATCAAATAATCATTAAAAAAACGGCCAAGTAATCACATAATCAAAAACCCCATGAGGGCCCTCAAAAGTGAAAAAAATAAAGATATGGGGTTCTTTTATCTTAAAAATAAGATGAGAATATTAGCAAATATTTGTAATGTATCAAAAAAAGACATAAAACAGAAATAAAGACCTCATATTTTTAGATATGGAGTTGAATTCAGTATACGTCATTACATCTTTAAAACACCTATGTCAACAACGCAGGTAAAGGTATATCCCAAGGTTGATGTGTATATTTAGATAAAAAAAAATCCAACTGCCAAGTGTATTATGCATATAATAGATATTTAAATTTTGATTCTCCGAACTGGGTGCATGGTTGACGTCATACAGTGGTTAAACCCTCTGGAAACAATGGCTGAATCATTGGAACAGTCTAACCCGGTAGCTGTAAGTTATTTTCTTATTTTTATTTTGTTACGTGACCTGTTACAAATTAAAGACCTTTTATAACTAAAAAATTGAATTTAAAATAAATCTTCCAGCTGATACTGCATTTATATTTCCAGGCTATTCGACTCAACAAACATCCTGGTACATTACATCTACCCTGATATTAAACAAGATAAAACGAAAGTTATTTATTTATAAGTTGCACCTTAAAGCGTTTTGCTTTTTTTTAATTTGTATTGTTATATTGACAATATCCATACCAATGCTAGATTTTTGTATTTAAATACTTTTCATACCCGGAAGTATATGCTCACATTACAGAAGACAAATCAAATCGATATTTAATTTTAATTACATTCATCAGAATACTGCTGATAATCATTCGAAGGTTCATGCAGCTCCTCTAGTAATTTTGACTAAAGATGGATTTTAGCTATATTCTTATGGAAATCTCTGACTTTGGTCATCTAGCTCAAGTATTGAGTGGACGCCTTTGGCTTTATTTTTGTTAACGTTCCCGACGAATTGATAGGCTGGTGCATTGTAAAGTGCTATATTGTTAAGGGGCGAGGATGTTTTGTGTAATTATCTACGCTGTATTAGAGGTTTCCAGATTTGCTACGTATCAGGTACGGTTGATACGTAACACAACCGTTTGTGCTGTTTTGGAGATATCATTTCATGCATAAGATTATTGTATTTATTATGATAAAAATAAAGAAATCGAATATCATATCAACGACAGAAACCTTAATCTTTTATTTAATTACGATTTCACTGCTTCTAGAAAACATTGATTTTATACGATAACATTTATTTGTGCTCAAGAGAATGAATCAAACAATACCACTGGAACTGAGTTGCCTCGACCTTCATATTCTAAATATAGATTTGCATTTCTGTTTTGTGTATATTTAGAAAAAGTTAAGAATAAAAAAATGTTTTCTAATATAAATTGGAATAATTAGAAATTATTTATTAATAATATCTTACCGGTGTTTGTATAACTAGTACACGTTATAATGGCAAAATTGTGTTCTGAATTGTGTTGACTTCGCATTAAAATCAAATTTTTTTTATTAAGCTATCTTTTCGATCATTGGAGCAACATTTTTCTTAAAACCCAACACACATTGTAAAAATATCGATCTATCTTTTTCCTTATATTTTGTCACTGAACTTTTTGGTGGATGTAATCATTAAAAAAATGTTGACTATATAACTTAAAAAATGAATATAAATCTTATGACACTAACGAAAACAATTTCTTGAGTCGAAATATTTATCTTCACGATATTATTTCATCGTGTTCGTTTATTTTTATTTTGTCACTAGATATTGTTATTACATTAATATTTGTAAATTTTTCCGTGAGTAAATTTGTGTATTGCACGTGCCTGCGAGTAGTATATATAATCTACGAGGGATAATGTTAACCAATATCCATCCATTTATCCTTTTGTCGTACATCAATGCTAGAAAAAAACGTCTTACGACACAGCGTATTTTGTTCAATGATAACGGCAATAAGATTACGCTATATTTACACTAATGCAATATGAGTATATGTCTTTCTTACTCTTCGTAATGTTCTACGGACAATACTATGTTGCTATACAATGTCTTTTGCACCATTTACAACCAATTTATGGCTCAAAATTTAGGATAACTTTCATCGGTTGGTAAATGTTTCTAGGTAATTTATTCAGATTTATATGTACTAGTATCAACTTAAAATAGTTTAACTCCAGTTTTTCTTAGTTTTCTCTCTCGGCTTATTGCGAAACAGATATATCAACTGCTTTGTTTTAAAAAAAAGTACATGTTTCTAAAATATGTATAGCATACAGATTTGAGGAGGTTTTTTTTTAAAGAAAAGCTTTTAGACCGAGGGTATAGATAATTTTCCAAAAAGGAAGGATGCCAAGTGAATACGATATACGTTATAGCTCTATGCATAATTGTTCAAAGTCAAATTATATCTTTGCTATCTGCAGGTTATCGAATAAAAACATATCTAGAGGCTCCAAAGACTACAATATCATTCATGACTAAAATCTTTTTTTTTTTGTTGATCGTTTTTCAATTTTAATTTCTATCTGTCTTTCATATTTTGCTGTACACTTACAAAAGTATAAACATTGGCATTCAAGGGCAATAACTTTCATATGTAAACAACTTTTTGCAGATCCTGTATTTCTGATCAATTTGCTATTCAAAGGTTCTATCAATCTAGGGTAATAACTACATTACAAGTCGACTGATGATTTAGAATTGTTGGTCATTTTTGCTTTTGAAGAAATGCTCTGTCTTTTAATGATTTCAAGATAATAAGCTGACCTACAATGGTTAACTTTTTACAAATTGTGACTTGAATGGAGACTCGTCTCATTGTCACTCATACAACATCTTCATTTATCTATATAGAACAGAAGTTGACTCAATAGCATATTGACAAGAATGAAACAAAAGACTATCCTTCAGGCTTTGTTTTATTTTGATGTAGAACAAGCTGATTATCACTATAGAAAGATTAACACGACCTTGAATTTACTTTATCCTTATTTTGGACGACCATGAGTTTGACTTTTTATTATAACTTTATGGCTTTACAGACCTTGTATGGTCGGGCTGAGGTAAGATTTGGTTTTAAATTTATTATTTCATTATTCTTTTGTTTTGAGGTCAATTTATTTTGTTAAAATACATTTTATTTGTTCATGTTTTTTAAAAACTAACAACAAACATTAAAAACTTTAACATTTTATAATGATATAAAATTATTACGAACAAAATTTATATAGGTTTTAAATTTGTTTTGTAACTTAGCTTCTTTGTGTCTATGTAGTTTCACGGGGAAATAACTATTAACTATAAACCTGTCGTACCAACGGTTACTTGCAACGGTTGCTTGAAAGCATAATCGAGTACACACACTATTGTTTCTTATGAATACAAGAAGTAACCACAGGAAATTAGTCCCAAATTACAGCTAAAAATTCTCAAAATAGTTCAACATATTATGATTCCTAAAATATTCGTTGATATTAAGTGTATACATCAATAATTCCCAAAAGTTAAATGACGGCTCCCACTTCGTACTACGATTGGTACGGTTGCAAATCTTGAAACCTCTATTGCGAGACCAATGTGATGCTCTTAAAATTTCTAAAGTTATATCATATTATTATTGTTCTCTCCGAGGGTAGCAAAACACATACTATCACAACATATATTTTACAGAAAATGCAAACTATCGAGGAACTGTTCACGAAACTAATTAAATAAAGGCATATATCTAAAGCGCACTAGAGATCATCTATAATACATTTTTATGTTCATATGCACTAGTTTTTTTCCGGGTAGGGTACTTTTTAGTTGGGTAGGCAAGCAGCACAATTTCATTTTATATTTGGCCAAACAGTTTGGACCCAATTAAAAATATATCATGTAAAAACGAATAAAATTGAGAATGGAAATGGGGAATGTGTCAAAGAGACAACAACCCGACCAAATAAAAAACAACAGCAGAGGGTCACCAACAGGTCTTCAATGTAGCGAGAAATTCCCGCACCCGGAGGCGTCCTTCAGCTAAACAAATATATACTAGTCCAGTGATAATGAACACCATACTAATTTCCAAATTGTACACAAGAAACTAAAATTAAAATAATACAAGACTAACAAAGGCCAGAGGCTCCTGACTTGGGACAGGCGCAAAAATGATGCGGGGTTAAACATGTTTGTGAGATCTCAACCCTCCCCCTATACCTCTAACCAATGTAGAAAAGTAAACGCATAACAATACGAACATTAAAATTCAGTTCAAGAGAAGTCCGAGTCTGATGTCAGAAGATGTAACCAAAGAAAATAAACAAAATGACAATAATACATAAATAAAAACAGACTACTAGCAGTTAACTGACATGCCAGCTCCAGACTTCAATTAAACTGACTGAAAGATTATGATTTCATCATATGAACATCAGGCACAATCCTTCCCGTTAGGGGTTTAGTATCATACCATCATAACATATATGAGAAGAACATAACCCGTGTCATGCCAACAACTGTTTTTAGAATAAATGTGTTTAGTTCCGATGCAAAGACCTTTTCAGTGACTCAATATTAACGCCAAAATATGCAATCTTTAATGACTTGACAACAGTATCGTAATTATATCCCTTCTTTTATATAAGTCTATTCAAAGGTTTTGTAAGTTTCTGAGGTGAATACTGACACCATTGTGCTTTATAAAGAATATTTCCATAAAAAAAATGGATGTGAAATATCTGAACGTATTAGAAGTCTGCATGTTGAGCTATATTTACGAATGATGTCTTTATACCGATGATAAAATTTAGTAAATGTTTTGACTAGTTTGTGATATCGAAAACCCTGGTGTAATAATTTTTCAGTAATACATAAATTTCTCTCGTTACAATCTAAAACATTGTTACATACACGAGCGAATCGTACAAGTTGAGATATATAAACACCGTAAGATGGTGACAAGGAAAACGGATAATTAACGATAGGAAATGAAAAATCATCCCTTTTATCATAAATTTTAGTATTCAGCTTTCCATTAGTGATATAGATATCAAGATCGAGAAAAGGGCAGTGGTCATTGTTAGTATTAGCTTTATTTAAAGTAAGTTCAACAGGATACATTTCATTAATATACATACTGAAGTCGTCATTATTGAGAGCCAAAATATCATCCAAATATCTAAAAGTATTATTAAATTTGTTTATCAGATGTTGTTTCGATGGGTCTTTGCTTATTTTTGTCATACATTGTAACTCATAACAATACAAAAACAGGCCCGCAATAAGTGTATGGAAATATGAGAAAGGAAATCAAAAGAATCCTTAGGAATTTTTTTGTCTTCATTTTAGAACTCTGAATGCTCATTTTCGTCTCACTGTGGTCGGAATGTCATTGTTGATGGCGCAACAGCTAGATGGAACAGTGTCGTCTCCGGGGGCAGAGTTGTTGTCGACAAACCAATATCTCCTGGTAAAGAACTCAAGTTGTCTTTTGATGGAAAGGGTCATGCCGAAGTTGGAATACTCACCAAAGATCCTGCTTCAATACCCGACATCAACCAAGTGGAAAATCTGAAAGAATTGATTGTAATACAAAGTGCAAGAATTTACAAGCAGACTGGTACTGCTTTAGTAAAACGATCAGATTGTGGGAGGAAAATCATAACAGAAGCAGACAAAGAGTCTAGCGTTACAGTTAGAAGGAATGATAATGTATGGGTTACTGTTAATATTATATTTGGAGATCTGGAAGTAGAAATAGGTAAGTAATCTCTACAAAAACATACGTTATACCTCAAAAGACAATTAATTCTTTTTACGACACGTTCTGAATATGCATGAAATGTATGACACTGGACATTAAGCAATTATCAATAAATCGAGAAGCAAAGATAAAACTAGAGATCATTTATAACATATGCCACTCATACTTAACATTAACAACACACATTCATTCGAACTATTTAGTAAACTAGGCTTGTTGTGACCTCTTTTAATGGCAAACATTCAGGAAAGAGAATGGAAACACACATCAGAATAGAGAATGGAAACGGGGAATGTGTCAAAGAGACAAAAACTCGGAACAATAAAATAAACCAGCCTTTAGCCACCATTGATTAAGCATTCAAAAAGGGGCACCAGCTTGTTCCTATATAGTTCTGTATACTAATTCAACATAATGGATGTCATACTAAACACCAAAACATACGAATGCACCAGAAGTGCATCGGGGTTAAATACGAGTTCTCGATACCCTCCCCTTATACATATAACAGCTTGGAGTGTTATGTCTTTCTATCAGGTTTCAGTATGATACATGAAGTTTTAAATATTTTTTTCTATTTTCAGAGACTGAAGGTTTCAATTTTTCAAATAAAACAGGAGGAAATATACAACTCGAAAATAATGATACATGGGCGAATTTAAAATTCCCCAATCCTTGCGCTGTATGCTTTGTCGGAAATGCCATCAGGCGAAAGGAAGCATTAAACTTTCAGATTGATCCTATCTTAAGAGATGGTAAGCCTTCAAGAAATTTCAGTATTAAAATAGCGATATCACAGTCTAATCCAGTTAACCTTATGTCAGGAAATAATACCTATGATGATGTTACGTCACTTCCTGTCATTCATTTAGACGAAATTCCAATCAAATGCAAAAACGAAATTCAAATTGGACTATCGGAAAACGGAACAATTCAAATAAACTACGACAAAGGGACACTTGACAAAAAAACCAATAACAAACAAATATTTTGCATTTTCGAACTTTGCAGGATAAAACTTCATTGCAAAGGTAAAATCGTAGACTTTTCATCATCTTTCGAGACTCTGCAATGCAAAAGTAAAACAAAAATAAGCAACCGCGATGACGCTTCGCCGATTGATCAGGTCGACACCATTGTTGTTCCTCCTAACTCGGAGTATGTTCGAAGTAAAAAGATGCTAGAATCTATAAGACATGACGCAGAGTCTATATCGATTCACTCGGACGATTTCAACCCAGCCATGGAATCCAGAAATATCATCGGCGATGTTTCACCTTTGATGGTCAACAATGGTTCGAATATAAACAACACAGCGGAATCTCGTGTCAGAAGCAATGAAGCATTGCCATCAGGCGAAAATATCTCACGGAGTCATAACAAAGAAGAATTAAATTTAAGATTGCAGACAGTTGAAGAAACAATTGGTAACCCTGAAACTAGAAAAGATGGTATGCGACAGTCTCAATATCAAGAACTAAAATCGGAAATTCAAGACCTCAGGAAAATGCTGAGTGAAATATTATCGGTACAATCTCCACCAAATTTTAAAACCTGTGCACTTAATGAGTCAAATGAATTTAAACCTAAGTTGTCACTAAATGAAGTTCTTCAGCAGAATTATGTAAACTTAATCAAAATGATCGAAACAGTGCCGTTGTTGGATCTTTTATATGAAGTAAATTGCATAAGTCACAACGAATGCGAAAGCATAGGAAAACTTTTCCAAATTAACAGAGAAAATGCTAATCGCGAACTGTTAAATATATTAATACGCAGACAAAGTATTGACCTTGACTACTTTGAGAGTTTTTTATTTCAATCAAAACAGATTGGAGTTTTGGCAGTGCTATTTCCAGATAAATATGTGAAGAAAAAATAAAATCAATGAACAATTAACAAGTTGTTTAAAAGAAAGCTTGCCTTGGTCTCTTGGTCTGTCTCAAAGTCATGCCTTTCTTTCGGATTTATTCCTGTTTTTATTATGGGTGTGCTGTTTATGAAATAGGCAAACGAATGTTTTACTTATTATAACAACTTAGAATTTACATTCTTACTCAAAGGGGAGAAACAGTTATGTATTCTTCGTGTTTTTGCATTTATCTCAGAGATGCAGCCTCATACACCATAATTACTATATGTCAATAAGTTTCAGAGAACTGACAATATGTACCATGGGACGGTGCATTATTTATCAAGCATGGGGGACCGGTGCAAATGGTAAGGGGACATGTACTTTTTTCAAATTGCAAAGTAGTGGGACCTGATGATTTTTCATTATCTTAATGCATGGGACATACACTTTTTTCAAATGTTTAAGTAGTAAACATTTTATTTTAATTAGCCCAAAAATACACACAAGAAACATTAAAACACTTAACAGAAACAGAATATGATAAACAATTTTAGTTTTGACTGGTGTAAATCAGCCCATCTAACTAAATTAAATATTGATCTTACAAAATTCAAGCTTATTAGGTAGTTTGATTTATTGCTGTGAAATGAAAGAATTTAATTTTACAATAGGTAAAAATAAAAATTATTATATAAATTCAGATAGGCATCTTTAATGTTTTTTATAACTTTTTCAAATCAACTTGGATTTTCATCAAACTATGCAGCTATTATAGATATATATTAAGCTTACTGAATCCCAGGTCATTTTGTTTTTTGTTGTATTGCTGTCAAATTCAAGAATTGCAGTAATCGTGGTAAAAAAAGCTAGGATTTGCCATTCAGACAAAATAGAGATAGTATACTTTAACTTTTTTAATAACTTATTCAAAACAACTTGGATTTTCATCAAACTATGCAGCTATCTTAGATATATATTCAGCTTACTGAATCCCATGTCATTTTGTTGTATTGCTGTCAAATTTAACAATTAAATTAATCTAGGTAAAAAAAGGTAGAATTTGCATTTCGAACAAAATAGAGATAGTACACTTTAATTTTTTTAATAACTTTTTCAAATCAACTTGGATTATCATCAAACTAAGCAGCTATCTTAGATATATATTAAGCTTACCGAATCCCAGGTCATTTTGTTTTTTGTTGTATTGGTGTCAAATTCAAGAATTAAATTAATCTAGGTAAAAAAAGCTAGAATTTGTATTTCAAACAAAATAGAGATAGTACACTTTAATTCTTTTAATAACTTTTTCAAATCAACTTGGATTTTCATCAAACTATGCAGCTATCTTTGATATATAATAAGCTTACTGAATCCCAGGTCATATTTGTTTTTTTGTTGTATTGCTGTCAAATTTAACAATTAAATTGTAAAGTGTACTATCTCTATTATTTGTTCGAACTGCAAATTCTAGCTTTTTTGACCTAGATTTATCTAATTCTTAAATTTGACAGCAATACAACAAAAAACAAAATGACCTAAGATTCAGTAAGCTTAATATATCTCTAAGATAGCTGCATATTTTGATGCAAATCCAAGTTGATTTGAAAAAGTTATTAAAAAAATTAAAGATGCTTATCTTAATTGCAAATCCTAGCTTTTTTTTACCAAGATTACTTTAATTCTTAAATTTTACAGCAATACAACAAAAAACTAAATGACATGGGATTCAGTAAGCCTAATTTATATCTAAGATAGCTGCATAGTTTGATGAAAATTCAAGTTGATTTGAAAAAGTTATAAAAAAAAATAAAGATGCCTATCTGAATTTATATATAAATAATTTTTATTTTTACCTATTGTAAAATTAAATTCTTTCATTTCACAGCAATAAATCAAACTACCTAATAAGCTTGAATTTTGTAAGATCAACATCTAATTTAGTTAGATGGGCTGATTTACACCAGTCAAAACTAAATTTGAAGGTCAAGACTAGTCGAGAATGTTAAAATGATTGTCAAAAACATTTATATCACAATAAATATTGTTGCTTTACGTTATTTAAGGTACAGATTGTGTTTTTATTGTGTGGACAAGGCGCGTTATTGGCGTATTGAATTTTAAACCTGATGCTTCTTGTTATCTATTAATCATGTTTTTCTTTGTCTAATATGTTCTATTAATTTGTATTGTAGTCCTGTAATATTATGTTGTCATTTCAATGTTATATTTAACTTTGCCATTAAAGTGCGAGGTTTGGCATGCCACAAAACCAGGTTCAACCCACCACTTTTATTCCCCTTTAAAAGTGTCCTGTACCAAGTCAGGAAGATGGCCATTGTTATATTATTGTTCGTTTCTGTGTGTGTTGCATTTTAACGTTGAGTCGTTTGTGTTTTCTCTTATTTTTGAGAAATTGAGATAAGACGTGGCACGGTACTTGTCTATCCCAAATTCATGTATTTGGTTTTCATGTTATATTTGTTATTCTCGTGGTGTTTTGTCTGATGCTTGGTCCGTTTCTGTGTGTGTTACGTTTCGGTGTTATGTCGTTGTTTTCCTCTTATATTTAATGCGTTTCCTTCGGTTTTAGTTTGTTACCCCGATTTTGTTTTTTGTCCATGGATTTATGAGTTTTGAACAGCGGTATACTACTGTTGCCTTTATTTATTCACTCTCAATATATTCATGATATTCATGGGACACATACTTTTTTAATGAATAGAGGTCATGGGACATAACTTTTTTTCCTATCACATCAGCATGGGACAATACTTTTTTCCAAACAGGTTTTGCGATTGCACCGGTCCCCCTTGCTTGATCAATATTGCACCGTCCCCAAAGAAATAGAAAAAATTATTTAGTTTTCAATAATGTTGTATGAAGCTGCATCTCTTTGAGTAAAAATGTAGCTAAGAGAAAAAAATACAATATTCAATGAATTAGCAGGTCTACAGTTTACATTTAAATGATATGCAACTGATATTAGGTTATATGCTAAATTTTAATTCAAACTGAAAATAACACATTATTAATTTTGAGCGTTAAAAGCGCTTTTACAAATTGACCTTCATCAATACCACTCAAACCAAAACACTTAACAGCCAAGTATTTATAAATATACGGCCATATTAGGAGCTATACGACCAAACCGTGCCTAAGAGAGGTAGTAAAATTATTCAAATATATTATGAATGAGAAGTATACATTTGTATAAATCAATTTGTTGGAATTGATTGTCGAAGGTAATTTCCAGATGCAGCCGTTTCATGATGATGGACAAGAACAAAAAATACAGCCTGTAGGTTTGTTAAAATGTCACCATGGTCACGACGGGACTGAAATCCGGTCAATTGCATTTGTATGTGACCTGTTTATAATTATTTAGAATATTCGAATACAACTACTAGTTGTTAACAGTAATATATATCTATAATACTAAAATTACGAGGTCCAATTTGTCAGCCGTCATCACGTAAAAACGACGAATCAAGGAATTCAACTTTATATACAACTAATATAGTACAAAGGTGTAGATTAAAAATTACACCACTCCAGGCCCTTTTGTTTTCCACGTAATTAATATTGCCAATAATTAGGAAGTTCCGGGTCGAGTCCGATACCGATACCAATAGTATAATCACCTGTTACCTATTACCTTATCTGTACGTTCCGCATCTGACAGGCGCACCACCAAACGGTGTATTCAGGATTAATATGCTATAGACACGGGTCATAATCACAGGGTTGACATTACTTAATTGTCAAATTGTTACCTATTGTAGTATTTTAATCCGTAAGACTTTCTAAGATAATACGAATACTAAAAATCTGGAAAGTTTCAATTTGTTAGCGGGCATGACGTAAAACAGCGAATCAAAGAATTCAATTTTATTTATAACTAATATAGGACAATGCTGTTGATTAAAAAATACTCCATTCCAGGACCTTTTGTTTTCCAAATAATTAATATTACCAATAATTGATAAGTTCCAGTTCGACGGGTTCAAACAGAAAGATTTGAAAGCAGAGAAAATTGTGTATCTTATAATCGGCATGACTTTATCAGATGACAGTACTAATACTAAAATAAGGCTTGCGCATAGTTATATACTTTAATTCAGTCACGGATCCGCAATATCACGGGTGTGTTCTAGTATAATATATAAAGACAGGATATGGTTGGTAAAAAAAGCTTAAAACTTAAAAAAACTGTAAATGACCTTATTTATTTCAACTGATATTTAATAGTGGGTTTGTCATGTTGTAATGTTGCACTACTGTATCATGCTAGGTTGAAGGTTGGTACGTTGAAAGGTAAATTACACATTGTTATTTGGATGGAGAGTTGTCTCATTGGCAATCATACTACACCAAATGACACATATACATGTATTAACAACTCTATAGGTCACCGTACATCTTTCAACAATGAGCAAGGTCTGATGTATGTACATAATAATGAACGAAAAACTAACATATAACACAGAAACAAACAACAAAGCACACAAATCCGTCATTCAGTTTGTTTCAGACAATTCTGATTGGCATACAAAAATGGGGAGGCAATCCTGTCTAAATTTAGATTTTCTTTACCAATGAAATGCAACAAAAATAAAAACACATTCTTTCCTTGACCACGTCACAAGAATTCATAAGAAAACATAAGAAAACAAATATATGTGGCACTCAATTTCATGGTTGTAGTATGTAAATGATATCCTACATGTAAGAACTTAGTGCTTCTGATATGGTTGTAAAAATGATGATCCGAGAATTGTATAATATGTGAATCGGTCAACGCTTTTACACCCCAATATAATTACAGAAAGTATCATTTAATTCTTAAATGAATGAAAGTCAAGATTTCAATTTTTTTTAAAGACCCTGATTTGAAATAAATTAAAAGACAATAGTGGTTCACTCTTAATCTTCAACTTCCGGGTTCATATAGATCACGTAAGATACTATAAAAAAGACTGTTTTTTACCTTTACCGCACAGGCACTCGTCTCAGAAAAAAAATAATTCCTATATACCTTTATATAACAAATTTTTTTCTAAGACGAGTGCCTGTGCTTAACCGGTAATCATGCACATGTTTAAAAAGTATTATCAAGATTTAATAAAAAAACATTTACAAGTTCTTCATTGAATCTCTGGGTCCCTCCGCCATACTGTTTTAGGTTTTCTCGCTAGGTAGTTTGGTCATGTGACGTCGTCCATTGTCATTTATACAGGGTATTATTTCATCGAAACAGCTAACTATAAGCATATCTAGACGGCAATAATTTTCTATGCAATAAACCGAAAGGCCACTTGTCGAGCTATGTATATAACCGGACAATTTAACATTAAATGAATGGGAAATGGTTTTGTGCAGGAGAAAACTATGCAATTAACCGAATTATGCTATTAAGCGGTATGCAATTAAGTAGAAATGACTGTAGTTCTAACCAATCAGAAGACAGTAAATACACCAAATTTATTTATTTTACAGTACTTGATTTGTACTTAATATTTTGGTACAGAAATAATACAATATTCCATGTTTGAAAATCATAACTTTAAGAGATTTGAAATAGAAAAACTTTCAAAATGCTGAAAATGTAACGGTAGTAACCAAAAATCTGTAGTACCTAAATTTCTAAATAACTGTGTACATGGAGCAGCTGCTCACTTTTGAATGTTGTGGCCTTTGTAGCTGACTATTACAATGTGACTTTTTCTTACTTATATTTTATTCATTTGTTTATTTTAACTGTTGTAGGATCAATTAGACGTACCAAAATTTATGATAGATTTTCTAAAATGCAGATTAAAATGGAGAATGGAAATGGGGATTTTAAAGAAGAATATAAGCTTAGAAATGACTACAACCATCCTAGAAGAGCAAATTTTATGAAGGTATTTATTATTTAAAATCCTCAATCTACATTACATGTATTTGCGCAAAAATATACAATAACCATTACGAAACTTTTTTTCTTTGTGAGACCAAGAAAATGTTACAGTTTCTTCATGGATGGCAGGCTACTATTTATAGTTGAGAAAACTATAGTGTACAGTATACATGTCTTATTTTAAAAACTGGTGAAATCTACCGTTACACTTGTTTAATGATTAAAAAAAACTCTAGATGTATAAAATAGCTACAATTGTTGCTTCACAATCCATTAACACTGATAAGTTGACACTTTTCAATATTTTTTTGTAAAACCACTGGATTAAATGAAGAGAAATAGTTTATTGTGTAATTTTGATTAAATTTACTGAAGCTCCACTTGTTTAATCACTAAACTGAAGGACTATTGTGTTTACACTTTATTTTACAGAAGCCAGCAGATGTCATAGGAAATAAAAAGAATGGAACAAAGGAAACTTTGAAAAAGAACAGTGATATGAAAATATTGAATAAATATTTTGCATTTATAATTGTTATTCTATCTTGTATAGTGTTGGCTAATTATATATAAGGCAGCAAAGAAAACAGTTAAAAAACTATGCAGAAAAAATGTCTGACGGTACATGTGATCAAACATGAGATCAAGAAATACTTCTAAAAAAAAAAGCACAAAGATATTTAAAATCAGAAAAAAAAATACCTTTCTGTAAGTAAAACCATGACAAACTATATAATATAACGTGTTCAATGAATACAAAAAATAGGTTTATGTCAATGAGACATCAATCTGACAAAAGTAAATAAAATATATGTTGATTCAACTGTAATCAACAAACAATTGTTAAAGGAGATGTGGGGTAAAGATCAGTATAACAGCAGTTGTTTTTTCAGATGCAGATCTAGGATTATGAGAAAAGTGGCCACAGGCTCTAAACTAGACAACGTTGGAGTGAAATAGTTGGAATTGGATAAACCATAATTATAGCTCCATAAGGGGACCCAGGATCCCCCCCCCCTATTCAAACACGATCAAATATTTTTTAATATTTTATAAAACGTTTGAATAATGATGTCAGAAAACATTTTTCTAATGATACTCATATAACATTTAAATGATGTTTTGAGAATATGAACATTATTAAAACATTTTGTAAAATGTTTTTTGAACATTTTCACAACATTTTATCCTGTAAAACATTTTTGTTTTATGTTTTAAAAATGTTTTAATGATATTTTGATATAAACAAACATTTAAAACATTTATAAAAAATTTTACAAACATCGTCAACAAAATTTAGAAACGTTTTAATGATGTCTTAAAAATATCCTGGAAATGTTATGGAAAATGTTTTGAAAATATTTTTAAAGCCATACAATGGCACGTTATTTTAATATTTTCTACGATATTTTCACAACATTTTTCAAAATGTTTTAAAAACATAAACAAAATATTTTTGTGTTAACTGGGAGGTGAACAATTTATAAATAAATAACCAAGTTGAGCAACACAACCGTCAGATTCTAGAAGTTGTGGAAATTTTCTGGTTCACTTTCTACAGGATAAATTGTCCGTATATATCATGTATATGTAAAGCAAAATATTGTCCTATGAAATATTGTACCACAAGACAATATTTCATAACTATGTATCATGAAATATTGTCCTCGTCTATGGAAAAATGTCCAGAGAAGGACAAATTTTCATATTGAAATTTTGTCTTTATACAGACAATATTTCACAGATGAATACTGTGGAACTTTGTCTTGTTAAAGGGAGGTTATATTTTGTGTGAATTGAGACAATATTTCACAGATAAATACTATGAAATTTTGGTCTGTTAAAGGGAGGTTATATTTAAGTAATATTTTGTGAGTATTGAGACAATATTTCATAGACAGATTGTCATGGAATTTTGTCTCATGAAGGGGAGGTTATCAACATATATTCAAGTTAGAGAGGGTCTATAGGAATTTTTGTGTATATATTTACAAAAAAGCGATTGTCAGTACATTTAATACTTATATTTGTACAGTATAATATAATACAATGAAACATACAATGGAGAGTTGTCTCATTGGCACTCATACCACATCTTCATATATATTTGATAATTCTTTATTCTATAATAAACAATTTGTAAAGTATCTATGCAAATTTGAAACTCACTATTAGTAATAATATAAATTCCTTTCTATACAAAACCATTTAGTTATAAATCTAGAAATGTGCATGATGCATGCTTGTACAAGTACTGTTTCTAATTGTGTAAAAAATTTGATTAACAAAGATTTTCAAAGCCAGTATTGATCAGTATTTCAAAGAAAAGTATTGTCATGAACAGAATTTCATAGTGATATATTGTCCTGGCCCCAGAAGGAGGTGACAAAATTTCATGGACAAATACACTATTTCATAATAAAATATTGTCAAGGACAATATTTCATTATGAAATGCTGTCAGTGGACAATATTTTATATGAAATTTTGTCGGATAGACAATATTTGATGGAGGACAATATTTTATGTTACATATATATATATCGTACTGAAAATGCATGAAATATTTGCCACTGAACTGAACGTTTGGCAAGCAACAATCGTGAAATCAGTCGTCATTGGAAAATTGTCACTCAACGAAATCAAGGTGAACAATTCTATATTTAGTATTTAAAATTCCAAATCGTGTACAAAAATTATGTTGCACGCATTACTAAATATATATTGTTATTTATACATACATTTTTCACCTGTTTCGATGAAATGATAAACTGTATGAAAATGGACGACGATACATGATCAAGCTAACTTGGCGAGTAAACCTTAAACAATATGGCCGAGGGACCCAGAGAATCAAGTGAAGAACTTGTAAGTGTTTCACATCAAATATTTATTATTGTTTTTAAACATTTGATTACAGGTAAAGGTAAAAACAGTCTTTTATCGGGCATCCTACATGACCAATATGAACCCGGAAGTTGAAGATTAAAAGGTAACCCCTATTTTCCTTCGATTTTATTTCACATCAGGGTCATTAAACAAATTATAATCTTGCATTAAATTCATTTAAGAATTGAATGATAATTTCTGTAATTATATTGGGATGTAAAAACGTTGACCGATTCACATATTATGCGATTCGCGGATTTATCGTTTATACACCCATATAAAATTACAAAAAGAAGCACTCAATTCTTAGGATTACATTTACTGTGCAACTAACAACCATGGAATTGCGAGCTACATATCTATGTTTTCTTATCTTTTCCTATGAATTCTTGTTACGTGGTCAAGGAAAGAATGTGTTAATATTAAGGGAGCTACCATTTGAAAAAATAGGCAGGACAGGAGTTTTTGAGTAAAAAAAAAGCAGGATGTGACACTTGCAAAAAAAAAAAAAGTCAGGACGACAATTTAGGTAAAAAAAAAGTCAGGATAAACTAAAAAAAAAAAGGCAGGACCGATTAGAGTGAAAAATAAAAAGGCAGGACAGAGATTACAGCTAAAAAAAATGCAGGACAAAATTTTTCATCATAGCCCCCTCCCCATAAAAATCAAATGGTAGCTCCCTAATGTTGCATTTCATTGATAAAGAAAATCTAAATTTAGCCAGAATTGCCTCCCCATTTTTGTATGCCGATAAAAATTGTCTGAAACCAACTGAATTACGGATTTGTGGGCTTTGTCGTTTGTTGCTGTGATATATATTTGTTTTTCGTTCATTATTGTGTACATACATTAGGCCGTTAATTTTCTCGTTTAAATTGATTTACATCTGTCATTTCGAGGACTTTATATTAGACTATGGAGTACGAACCTTTTTCATTGTTGAAAGATGTACGGTGACCGATATAGTTGTTTTAAAATATCTGTGTCATTTGGTGTGGTATGATATGGCAAGCCGTTCTCGTCAAAACTATGTTTTAACCCTTTTTTCGAAAAAAAATACACACTGAGATTTAAAAACCTAAAATAACACACTGAGAAATCGAAATTACACACTGAGATTTAAAAAAAATAAAAAACACACACTGAGAATTCAAAATTACACACTGAGATTTTAAAGAGACACACTGAGATGAAATAAATTGAAAAACACACACTGGGAATTGTTAATTACACACTGAGATTTCAAAAATACACACTGAGATTAATATGCAAATTACTAATGAATATTCATGAGATGAATAATTCAACAAATTAATATCTTGATCTCAAGAACTTTTGTAATAAAAAATGCGATTCCTTCAACCAACATTCGTAATAAATTTCAAGACTTTAAAAAACCGCTCATATTCATAAGTTTGTTGCCTATAATTCAGATCATTACTACCAGTAATTAAACATGGGTCCCTTTTCAAAAGTCTTCCAACTGTTTCCCTGATTTCGCTAGTTAATCCTTTATATTTTTGCTACGTTTATAAGCTATAATAGACAATTGAGTAAATATTTCACTGCATTCTCTTGCAGATTGTTCCAATGTTTTCTTATAATTTTAATAAAGTTTTTCACCATTTGGTTATATTTTGTAATAAGAGTAAATTGGTATTTTTCTTGTTCTTGTATTTCTAAAGTTTTTTTTATTAATAATTTGGAACCAAATCGAAGGACTAACGAGTTATATCCCCTTGTTGTTTTAAGCTTGTAATAGATTCAGATTAAGTATGCTAATTAAATATGTGCTCATAAAAAGTGCGCACAATCTTAGTGTGTAATTTCAAATTCTCAGTGTGTGTTTTCAGTTTATTTATTCTCAGTGTGTCTTTTTGAAATCTCAGTGTGTAATTTTCAATTTTCAGTGTGTAATTTTCAATTCTCAGTGTGTAATTTTCAATTCCAGTGTGCGTTTTTCATTTTTGTAATCTCAGTGTGTAATTTTTAATTCTCAGTGTGTAATTTTCAATTCTCAGTGTGTAATTTTCAATTCTCAGTGTGCGTTTTGAAGTTTTTAAATCTCAGTGTGCTTTGTTGTAATTCTCAGTGTGTAAATTTTTCGAAAAATGGTTTAAACATAGTTTTGACGAGAACGGCTTGCCATAGTATGATTGCCAATGAGACAACTCTCCATCCAAGTAACAATGTGTAATTTACCTTTCAATGTGCCAACCTTCAACCTAACATGCTACAGAAGTTTAACATTACAACATGACAAACCCGGCCACTATTAAATATCAGTTGAAATAAATAAGGTCATTTACAGTTTTAAGTTTTGAGCTTTTTTTTACCTTCTGCTATGATTTCCCTCATGTATGTGAATCATTTCAAAATAATATATAACAGTAAAATAAATTAACTGAATTAAAACGCGTATTTTTATCTATGAATAAAAATAGAAAGAAATGTGTGATATAAAAGTGAGAACGACAGCTAGGATATAATTTAGGTTAAACCAGTCTTGGGGACCGTTTGTGTTTTGCATATCAGTATAAGCTCGATAGAGATAGAAACACTATATCTTTGCTTTATTTTGTTCAGTGCATAGAGGGAATACTTTTTGCAATTTAAACCAACCATATCCTGTCTTTTCTATTAGAAAAAGTAACACATGTTTCTATTGCAGTACTATATATCTCAGCCATAATAAGAAAATAAAGTAAGAGTGCTAATTTTAGCTATCTAACCGAGACCAATCTAACTACCAACAAAAGACCTTCAACAATGAGTAAATATAAAAAAGAAGATGTGGTACCATTGCACGAAAGAATACGAGAACATTTCCAAATGCTTGTGTCAATGTTAGAAATTAATCCAGTCTTAGACTATCTGTACCAAGCTGGGACCATAACCATGGGTGACTTTCAAAGGTTAAGACAATTGGCTAAATCGGATATGGCTGAGGCAAACCGTGAACTGTTATTTATCATATCACGTAGACAAAATCTTGATACAGAATTTTTTGAAGACATTTTAATCAAATCAAAACAGGATGGAATTTTGGCTGTAATGTTTCCACACAGATATGATTATTATGATAAAAAACGTAAGTAACTTAAATAAAATGTTTAGAGAGTGGCACTTTCTGACAGGTTCGCGTTTTAATGATTTCTTAAAGCAGCAAAATTCATGTCCACCGATTTGACACAAATTCTCATATTTTATTTATAACAATGTAAAACATTTTTCCAAACTATTTACAGGACATGGTATCAATAAGATGTAGCTTCGTTTCGTGTGAATTTTAGCCACGACGCCATCTAATTAACTATCGAGCTGACCTTCTATGACCATATAAGTGATGTAAACAAAAACAAAAACATAAATATAAATAGATTAAGCAACTCGTGCAATTAGATTTTTACAGGTCTGTTGAAATTTGTATTATAGATTAAAAATTTATGTTTATCGTTGTTTTTACCGTTATAAGAATGATTTTTTGTGGATCGAATCAAATTATTTACCTTTGTTTCACTTTCAATGTTGATATTCCTTTCCTTTAAATAACCGTACACGGACAATGCATGCGTTATTCTATCTCTTTCTATGGGGTTTAATTGGAGTTCACATGAATACGGATTTAATGAGGTCGAATTATTCCTCTGCAAGTGAATAATTCATAATTAATATTTATTAGCTTTAAGATTTGACCAAATTGAACCATTTTAGCTGATAAAAGCATATATTTCACAATTTCACTGTTATTAATGACTGAACAAAAAAAATCATACTTAAGATTTTTTATATATCTCGTAGCTAGTGCTCCTTTAAGATTAACTGTTGCCTAGGCTATCGAATAATGAAGTAATTCATGCAGTCTAGAATGCTGCCATTTGGACTCTTTTCTCAAGCCATGGACTGGTTGACCGTCGGATGCATCTAACATAACGAACCTCTGAAACAACAAAACAAAATTTCATGAAACTTTGTAGTTAAAGTGGAAATAATATGTCATTTTGAATATTTTGTGTGTCCAGTGAAAATATTGGGGTATAGTATATGTGAGCGTGCTCACAAAGGTTCTTTAATAATACATATTTTGTGATTGTTTTTTAGCACATGATTGATCCCGCTGCTGTTTCGATTGTTTCATCAGAATAGGAATCAGCTGTGCATCTGAACTGGCATAATTTTTAACAAACTTTTATTTTATTTTATATTGATGGATTAAGAAATGATTAAAAGACTAAGGTTCAAACTTACTCCGGTAGAGCTGATCGTAGATGAGTTTAGCCGTTTTTGTCAGTTTGTTTTGTAACATAGCTTCTCACGTATCCATTCATTTATCCATCCTTGCTTGTCTTCACTTTCCCCCCAACCCGACCACTAATTAAATACATATTCGATTATTCACGATCTTTACTCTATTAGCTAGACCAAATCAACTATAATCGATCTCAGCCCGATCTCGACTGGACCAGGTCGACCTGATCGTATAGGGGTCGTAGGGGTAGTCGGGAATTGGTCGGGTATGTGTAATTTCAGTAAAAGGTAACATCTAATTTGTTATGCCCAACAATCAAATGCGAGTTTGGATGGCATATATTTTATCGTTCTTCAGTAATGACAATCTGTAGCGTTATATGTCCCATGCCAATATTCTCCACTTATTTGGTTACATTCAGTAGTTCACAGAAGGTCTGATTAAAATCAGACATTTAAGATATATACATGAAAACACAGCAGTTAAATTTGTTGGCAATATGATTAGAGCTCCAGAGTTATAGGTTTATAGTTGTGACAGAGCTTGAAGAAAGCGTAGAAGACGAACAAGATGGCGTAGACAGCAACGGGAGACGAGAAATCGGTTGACACAGTGACAACTGTATTTGCAGAATGAGAGACTTGCAGGAGTTCAACAAAGAAGACCCGAATAGTTATAAAATTTCCTCAGTGGACGCTGATGTGTTATGTTTTTTTTTTAAAAAGACCCCACCAAATGAGATTTGTCATCGAATTGGCACTTTTGTTAGATAGAAATATACTTAAATTTTCCATCCCCTTTTCCTTGCTTTCTTATAAATTACTTACTGTTTGTGTCATATATATGTGCATGTCTGTGTAATCAGTATTCAAAAAGTTTGTTTAAAAGAAGTATTTGTAATTATTTTGTTCTGCCATATTTTGTACCTGCCCCAAGTAAGGAGCCTCTAGCTTTTGTTGGTCTTGTATGAGTTTTTTAAATTTTTTAGTTCATTTTCATGTTTTAGAGTTTAATATGACGTCCATTTTCAACGGACTAGTACACATTTTTATCTAGGGGCCAGCTGTTGCCCGGCTCCGGTTGTTGGATTTTCCCGCTGTGTTGACGCCCCATTAGTGGTCTTCGTCTGTTTTCTGCTCTTTGGTCAGGTTGTTGTCTCTTTCATCCCATTGTCCAATATCCACTCTCAATTTTATTTGGCCGGTCGGTGACCTATAGTTAATTTCTGTCTCATTTTGGTGTCTTTTACAGTGTTAGTTCATTTGCAATTCTAACACATCTCTTTATTTTTATAATACCAAAATTTCTGGACCTACATGTACGTGAAATACGGACAGTCAAACAGAAAATAATCCATAAAACGGTTAAAAATAATCTTGATGTTCTTATAAACTAACACTAAAGGCTAAACTAGTTATCACCTTTCTAAAAATAAATTTTATAGAACAATAACTTTTAAATTATTTTGAAAATCCTCCGTGGCCAAAATGCAGGATCTACTTTCCTCCTGGAGCACCTGAGATCATCCCAGTTTTTTATGGGTTTTCTATGTTGTGTTATGTTGACCACTGTTGTCTTCTCTCGACGAGTTTAGTTTGTTCGATATGTCTTTGTCGGTTTGTGTTCGGCCTTTGAACCTTATTGTTTCTTTGGTATCGTTTGCCTTTCTTAAAAAAATATTTACTCTTCTTTTAGAAGTTCAGACATGCAGGTACTGTACATGTGGCAATTTTTGGAGGGAGTTAATATTTTATACAGTTAAAATGAACAGTGACCATATATTATTGCGGAAGAAAAGTTATGAAAGTTAATCTGCACACCCTTTTAAGAGAATCGTGTCTCTATTGAAGATGTCCCGATGAAGCTGGTGTGTTACTCTATAGAAAAAAACCCGTAACATTGTTATAAGTGGCATGCCACAGAATTTCACTTCACACGGAAATTGGAGTATAAATGTATGTATACAACAAATCTACCATGAGTACAGACGAAAATGACCGTTTCAGACTTAAATCTGGCTACTAGTGGACATATTGGGGGAAAGACAGCTTCAAGCCGTCAATCACCTATGGGGTTGACCAGAGTGACAAGCCCTTACGTCAATCATTTGTTTTGATAGTTTGGAAAACCCCCCAAAAAATCTTACTGAGATTGATGAGAAGGAGACACAAAAATGAATAGATTGAATTTAAACACTTTTTCATTCATTTCTCTTCTGTTTCTTGTGAAATTGACGTATTTTGAGCTCTCCCTTACACTATATACGTTTTTTTTACAATCCGGAAAAATCTATGTTTCGAGATATACTAAATATATCCAACCTATCATATTGTAATGACGTCAGTGTTGGAATGCCACACTACACTACGTAGAAGCAGGGATATCCTTTACTGATTATTAAAATCATTCTCAGAATTCATGCACTAATTTAAAATCGGTATTTGTTTACAATAAACCTAATTATGTTTGCTTTAGATGATTCAAACATCAACATGATGCAATAATTTAATTTCTAGGTCAACTTGCAGTTTTCATTCTTTCTGTAAAAGTCTGTTTTGAGAATCTTCCTCCAATACAGGAGCAACACAATTGATCAGTAATTATGCACTAAAACAAAAGTTAATGTATCTGAACACTTAAAAATGTGACATTTAGTATATGACAAGTAGTCTTCCATTTAAATCAAATTTTGTGTACTAACATAATCATTGTGATGGTGAAAAATATAAGAAATTAAAAATGTTTCACCTTGTAGTTTAAACCTATTTATTAATGAAATTAATAAATATATCAAAATGTAGGATCTGGAAACAAGCTTCACATAGCTAATATCAATCATTTTGGTTTTTATAAGTACATGTGATGAGAGTTGTAACTGGAACTTTATCAATGGAAATTTAAAACTGAAAAGATTTTTCAGTCCTCACTTTCTTGAGAAAAAAAAATTAAAAATCTTAAAGCACTGTCACAACAAATGGAGAAAGACCCCCTAGCCTGCTGTTCAGTGGTACACAATTAAAATGTTGTTAAATGATAGAATTCAGTTGATTTTAGATAATTAACAATTAACTTTCAACTTTAATCAAATGTTTTGATTGAGAAGGTGCAGATCTCTTCCATTGGACCACATTGACTCCATGATGAATTCTTAACTAAGGAAACGAAATCACATCAAACAACAATTGATTGCACTATTGTCAACCTTTCTACATGTTCTAGCTGTTGTTCATTCTTTGTATACATATAGACTATCAAAAGATTACACCCCCCCCCTCCCAAAAAAAAAAGAAGAAAGAAACAATTGCCGCCTTTCCCCTCAGAGCTCTTCAGCTCTTTGATTAATATTTAATACCGACTAAAGAATAATTTAAGGCATCCAGGATACAAAATATAAAGATATGATACTAGTAGATAAAGTATTTACATTCTGATTATAATGCACACTGAGTACCTTAATTTATATTGCGAGTAGTTTGTTGCAATTTGAATCTACATACAAATTCATATTTTTGATAAAAGTGTTTTAACATTATTATTGTCTTATTTTATAAAATCAAAAGCAAACAAAAATAGCAACACTTTTTTTTTCAGGTCTTGGGTTCATTTTTTTTTTTTTTTTATCTTCCTTTATCATTCCAGTAATTGAAGGTACTCTCAAATGTAATGTCCACCTCCAAAATACGGAACGTCATGACGAACTATTTTTGAGGTCTGTAAAGTATATGTATATTTTTTGTAGACTCTTGATAAATAGTAAAGGTGATCTTTTGATTAATTCTATTTTCAGAGAAGGACATTCGACTTTCTTGGTTGGTTGATAATGAGGAATTCCATAGTATGCTGTCACAGGGTGAATTCCTGTCATACGAGCACCGTTTGAGCCTAGGTAGTATAATCTGATCACAAGAATTAAAACATAATTGTGGTGCATCAACATTATTAAAAAATATGTATGATTGCTATTGAAAAACTATTCATTTCGGTCCAAATAAAGTAAATCATTGGTCTCAGTACGGCCTTAAATTATGTGAAAACCATTTTGTATATAAAAAAAACGTTGAAAGGTCCGACATGAAAAAAGATAAATAACAAAAATGTCAAACTCCGAGGAAAATTCATAACGTCCAGGATTAACGGCATGATTAAAAGCCCTAATACATTAAACAAATTGATAACAACTATGACAGTCATATTTCTGACTTGGTAACGGCATTTCTTTAGAAATAAATGGTGGATTGACTCTATTTTCGTAGCTTGATACACCTCCCACTTGTATGACAGTCGCATACAATTCCATTATATTGACTACAATGCGTGAACAGACAGGTAAACATGTCAATATTGTTATTTGTCATATAAGAAGAATGATACTTGTGACATCAAAAAAATTAACAAAAAAAAAGTAACTTATTTTTAAACACACATATAAAGGCACATATAACTAGGAGTCTACCACCCTACATACTGTTTTATAAATACACCTGTTTTTTCACTTGACTTATATTTGAAGGATTTAGCAGAGCTAATAGTTGATCAGTATCAGACAGATTTGGAAACATATGATTATCTTTTGCGATGTCATTAAATAGTTTTATATATACGTACTATATTAATTTGACAGTAGAGAATAAAAATGTAAATTATTTGACTGTAGAAGAAAACATATAACTAATTTGACAGTAGAAACGAAAGTGATTTCCATCTTCTAAGGTTTTACAAGTTAGACAAGTTAGACATGTTCTTTGGTCTCGAATAATTATATCTATCCTTTTCTATGTATAAGTTATGGTATTATTGAACAATCTCATGCATATATACTAAACCAAGTCTTGCATGCATGTTTTGTTATATTTATTACACATCTATACCCTATTATCGACACATTATATTTCATTAAGTGGTTGTTCAACGAAGCTAATAAACATTCGAATTTCTTGCCGTCTAGTAATACACACTCAATTATGATATAAATTATCTAGTATATGCATCGTTTATTTAAAACTTATTTTAATTTGGATATGTGTTTTAGTATGTAATATAGAACAAATAAGAGAATATGTCAAATTGGTGAACATGATTTTTACAGCTAGTTCCCCTTTTGTATTTTGTAATTTTCATTAATAGAATAATAAGAACCTACTGGCATAATTCTCAGCCTAATGCACAATTGTTGGAAGATAATTTAATTGTGTTTGTCATTATGTATTAACAATTTCGTTATAAGGAGGTCACTGCAAAGCAGGGAAAAGTACTCTAGCAAGTGTGCTTATTGGTGAAGAAATTCCCCTGAAGTGGAATTCTACCGACGGACTGGTAATATTTTTTGGCAGAAATGGCATTGATATTGAAAAAAGAAAAATGGTTCCGCTGAACGAAGGTTTGTCTATTGGCCTATTTATTTTTGTTCAATTAATTAAACGATAGTTAGATTTCTGGTTTAAAACGTTTCAAACGATATATCTTGTTAAAAAGGTCAATCATTAAAAAGAATTATAAATGAAACCAGTTTAATTTTTTTGTACATACATCGTATATTTTTTTCAACTTCTGAAAAAAAATATGATTTTAAGCGCGTGCTTTAACATAATGATACAAATAACTTTCTAAAGTTACACTTGTTGTATAGGTAAAAAAGGACATGAAGTATTGGAAAAGGTTCTTCGAGGAAATCCAGATGTCAGAATGAATATGGTGAAGTCAGAACATCTCGTCAGAACAACTCATACAGACATACAACCAGAAGTAAAAAAAAATATTAAAGAATCTGAACTATGGACCAGAAAGTCGAGGGAAAGTCAGGAGATTAAACATCGAACACATCAGTCGGTTACTAAGCATGAGACAAAAGAGGTGAAACACACAAGCACATCTACATCAAAAACATATATATCGTCAGCAGCTGAGCAGTTTCAATCATTTGAAGTTAAGAAATGGCAACTTCAATCAGATATTTTAGAAGAAGTTAAAAATGGGCAATACAAAACTAAAATAGCACCGTCTGACTTGATCGATTTCGGTGGACAAAAATCATATGATATGACACATCAACTTTTCATACAGCACAGTGGATCGTTTTTACTGATGTTTGATGGTCGATTTGGTTTACATAATCAACTTGATGATTATCCGGATGGAGTTAATGCTGCATGTAAGTAAAATACGAATAATAAAAGACCCACATCTTTATATAGCTCTCTTAGTGATAAATGATAATTATATACGTAATGTTTAGTAATTTTCTAGACGGTATTAATTTATCTTTTCAAGCTGATTTTATACATACATGTAGACGCTGGGGTGCACGTTAAATGTTTTCGCTTTTTAAAAGAAGCGGGAAGGATTGAAATACTTTGTGGTATGTTGCGCATTTCAATTATCTATTACTAATATAGGGGTGAGAACATATGCCATTTCATAGGAAACAACAAAGCACGTTATAATCTGCTGTATTCAGTGTAGTAAATTTCAGGAATTACTGGTATAACGAGAATGCAATTTATGCGTGTATATCTACAATTTAATCAAAAGAAGTATGCAAACGTTTAATTTCAAACTATTTTTATCGATATATTTAAATGTTTTTTTAAACTATTTTTCCTTTTTTTGATACTGGAATTAATGGGTTATTTTTGTTAGCAAATACGTCTTGTCAGTTTATATGCATGACTTTTTGCTATCTTAATAATCCAAACAAAAACTTGACGGTTGAGTGTTCATAATTAAATTAACTATAAATATAATTTTGGTAGGCTGGTCTAATTTCTTATACTTTTACTAGTAATACTACTTTTATATTGTAATTATCATTATTAAGGTTTATTATTTTATAACCTGAGTAAGTGACGTGGTATTATGTTTCAGCCATACTTAAACACTGGGTTGATTCCATCTTGGCCTACACTGAAGATATTGAAGACATTATGCCAATGATTCTGTTTGCTGCAACACACAGGGACCAATGCAAGGTTAATCAATAATTTTCCTCTCAACATACTAAGAACTTTCTCAACCGGGTTCTGTTCACGGTGATGGTGAAAGATCATTTATGCTAATTCATAATTTAACCATGAATAAATATGAATATTCAAAGTCAAACCCTGCATTAATTGATTTGAAAAAAAATGTTAACATGTTCCTTTCCTATGGAGAAAAAAATATACAAATCATATTTATTGTATTGATGATTCCTGTCATCATTTTAATGTATAATATGTTTTTTTCTAATTACATGTTTCCACTTATCACCGACTTTGTACTTTAAATAAGACATTTTTTGTTTTGTTGGTACAGAATTTCTTCAGGGTCAATCATCTTTTCACTATCCTTTTTGCCAATTTTATCGCCATTTTATTTTTGTTTCGACAACAAACATTAACATATATAGAGAATATCATATGGCTTTTTCAATATCGCATCCGTATCAACCCGAGACACCAAAATAATCCCAAGAGCTCTGCTCGAGGGATTATATTGGTTGAGGGTTGATATGGTGTGTGATATTGAAAAAGCCATATCATATACACTTTATTATATACATATACCTCAAGGAGATGTTTTTTATGTAACATGACGTCATACAGATTATGGTTTGACATGACGTCATACAGATTAGGGATTTGAAAGCCTTTGCAACAGTCAGTGACTGCAATCGATGACGTGTCGTCATACAGATTAAAGGTGTGATAAAGCTTTTGCAACCGTGCTGATATCGATATCATCACGGTTGGCTGATACAGCACGCTTGCCAATGATTGTATTACACATACAATTTATCTGTATTTACTACTAAGTATATAATAAATTATATATATATATATATTAAACTTTACCTTTTTCGAACAATACAAATTCAGTTTGGCGCCTAATTGTCAATTATAATTCTACAATTGTTTTCTTCAATATACAATACAAAAGAATAAAAAATAAATATATGAAAAAAAAAATGGAAAAAAATACAATACAGATAATGATTACTTCATTTGTGACTTTTGGGAACACTAGATTAATCTTCATGAAGTTATCGGACTCTTCCTGACTAGTTAAAAATAAAGAATAAAATCGGTGATTTGTCTTACCTTGAATGTTTTTCCTCATAACAGCAGTACTAGTTTTCTTTAATAGACCATGTAGTGTAAAGAAAATCATGAGATTTAAAACTGTGCTTCAAACATGTGCGTCGCTACAACGATAGTAAAGTACAAAATTCAAAACAATTTGTTTCTTTCAAAGTTAAAGGACAAAGCTCAAAGTCGTTAGTTCTATCAATCTTGAAAAATAAATCCTTCAGATGACATGTGAAGAAATTTAAACACACCATGCCATGGTGAATTTTTAGTATTGTCTGACAAGGGATAAAGTCCGAAGAACAAGAAAAGTGAAAAAGATGGACGAAGTCCAACCGTTATATTTCGTTTGCCAACAATGAATTTTACTCGGCATATTTTTATTTATTAGCAGAATACAAAAATGGCAACCGAATGTGAAAACCCTAAACAATTCTGCTTTACGAGTAGTGCTCATAAAAATACGTTTTTCAAGTCTTTTACTGGTACAATTAATCATGAAAATAAATTAAAAAAAATACATACTATCAGTTTCTTTCAGTCAATTATATTACAATTCCAGTTTATGAATACTAATAAAACACCAAGAATAAGTTCTTGCATGACAGTTAGTATTTTTTAGCTCAGCTGGTCCTTTAGCAGTTTGCCCTTTAAAGTCAATTTTTTACCATTTTTTGTAAATCTTAGTTATCTTTTACAAAAATCTTCTTCTCTGAAACTACTGGGCCAAAATCATCTATGGGGTATCTAGTTTAAAAAATGTGTCCGGTGACCCGGCCAACCAACTAAGATGGCCGCCATGGCTAAAAATAGAACATAGGAGTAAAATGCAGTTTTTGGCTTATAACTGAAAAACCAAAGCATTTAGAGCAAGTCTGACAGGGGTAAAATTGTTAATCAGGTCAAGATCTATCTGCCCTAAAATTTTCAGATGAATCGGACAATCTGTTGTTGGGTTGCTGTCCCTGAATTGGTCATTTTAAGGAAATTTTGCTGTTTTTGTTATTATCTTGAATATTTTTATAGATAGAGATAAACTGTAAACAGCAATAATGTACAGCAAAGTAAGACCTAAAATTAAGTCAACATGACCAAAATGGTCTATTGACCCCCTAAGGAGTTATTGTTCTTTATAGTCAAATTTTAACAATTTTCATAAAATTTGTAAATTTTTACTAACATTTTCCACTGAAACTACTGAGCCAAGTTCATTATAGATAGAGATAATTGTAAGCAGCAAGAATGTTCAGTAAAGTAAGATGTACAAACACATCACTATCACCAAAACACAATTTTGTCATGAATCCATCTGCTTCCTTTGTTTAATATTCACATAGACCAAGGTGAGCGACACAGGCTCATTAGAGCCTCTAGTTATATTTCAAAATACTTTTTTTTCTATTTCAGAAAAACAAGGACAAATTGAGAGAAAGTTTCATAAGAGATATCAAGAAGATGTTCTCTTTGCACGAGAAAAAAAGTCACATACACCTAGATATGGTGTATTTCATAAACGCAATTGATAAAAGCGACGTCGAAATACAACGCATGACAGACCAAATCGTTACATTTGCAATGAAGCAATCGTCCTGGGGACAGCGAAGACCTATGAAATGGGTACCACTAGAATTACAAATCACTAACATGAGAATGAAGAACATAAATATCATAAGGAAGGAAGACTTACGAATTGTAAACAAGCTGAATGGCGACCTGGCTTTAAATGAACGTCAGTTGGACGACTTCCTCCTAGTTCAGCACTCCCTTGGTAAACTGATGTATTACCATATTGCGGGGTTGGATCAGTTCATCATCGTTCACACACCTGCAATGGTTAATATATTGAGGTCGTTTGTGACAGATGAGAAATTCTTTCCAAAAGATAAAAATCTTAAATCCATACTTGAAAAACTTACCGAGACAGGTAAAATATACAAATCAGACCTTCTCAAACTTTGGCAACAAGATCAATTTAATCAATATATGCCAGAAAATTCCATAAAGGATTTTGTTGTTGAGCTCCTAATACATTTGGACGTTCTAATAATTCCAAAGGCGTTCAAACAAACTCCTTCTTCTGCTATTGTATATATTGTACCATGCATGATCAAGGCCATTAGATCATCCAGTTTCAATTTGAACGATAGGCAGAGAGAAAGTACGATATGTATCAAGTATTCAATAAAACGTCATTCAATTCCTCCTGCACTGGCTTACAAGGTAATTGGAGCAGCACTCAACGCTTGGCCATTGAAATATGAAAGTAAAAGAGTTTGTCTTTACCACAAGGCCGCAGTGCTGAACGTTAGTGAGGACAATGAACTCCGAATAAGGTTAGACGACAATCGAGTTATGGTATACTTGGCAAACGATAAATCATTACTTTCCATATCACCGGATGTTGCAGCAAGCGTACAGGAATGTCTGACAAAGAATATGGAATTATCCCTTCTGTTCCATTATAACAGCTTTGGTAGGAAAATGCAACTAACGGAAATATCGGACCTATACACTACAGAAGTAGGCATACCATGTGGTAGTGATGTTTGCTTTCTGTCCGTACAAGAAGTAATGAAAAAGGACAGATGGATATGTGACAAGGGGAAGAAGCACGATACCAGATACTTACGTTACTGGTTTTTCAACAAGGTAGGCAATTAAGTATATCTGCAACTGACGTTAGGAATCCTGGTGCACAAGAAAAATGTTTCATCTGTTTATAAAAGTCAGTCTTATAGGCTTATACATTACACATCCTTCAAATTTACTAAATCTGAAGTGTAGAAAATATACATTTCGTGGAATACCATATTTGTGGTTTTCTTAAAACCTAATGAAAGACTAAAAGCTGCATAAAACTCATCAGCGGCGACCTTAACAAACCAGTAAGGGGTCCTTATCAGATACAGAATTGAAAATTAGACAATATAAACAGAAAATTACAAAATATTTACCAAATACAGCTAATGCCATCTGTACATGGATAGGGTAAATAAAACTTATCGTTTGGAATAATGCAACATTGGGAAATCAGTAATGCAAAACAGAAAATAAACAAAACGTGTCCGTCCTAAGTTATTGTCTAGAGATTTACCGCTTTGGAACTGAGCTGAATATTACTTAATGATATGTGTTGATTTGTTAAGTTGGTTCCTATACAATGATGGTGATTATTGCGAAAACAATAAATGTTTAAATGACAACAATCACCGTGAAAATAAACATTTACCTCTTTTATCAGCAATTGTTAATTTTATATCATTTTAGACCCAAAAGACATGTGGACCTGGCTGTAAAGGTATATATAGAATATACAGACTGTCATACTTTATATAGCACAAGATGTTTTATATAGTAATACATCAGTAATCAATGACTTATACATTCCTTGGTAACATTTTACCAATTATCTGTTAAAATAAAAAACTTTATGGTACTAGTTTTACTGCACATGATGTGTATTTAATGTCACTCAGTGAGGCATGAGGCAAAACTGTTATGTTTATGCTGATGAAATCTGCAAGCCATTTCCATTTTTATATATTGCATTTTAGGGCCTATTATAGCTGACTATGCGAGATGGGACATAATTCAATTATATTAACAACAATGTGTAAGCAATACACACAAACTATCTTGCCTGAATCTCTTATTGCTTAATGTACTCACTATTCATATATATGAAATAATTGAATGTCAACAGGAAACAATATACAATAATAAATTTATATATATATATATATATATATATATATATATATATATATATATATATATATATATATATATTTAAATTTATTATTGTATATTGTTTCCTGTTGACATTCAATTATTTCATATAATTGTAAGAAAAATATACCGGTAAATTATCCATCATATTTGTGACATCTACCACCAGGCGTATAAAAAGCATTTCAATATACCAAATCATTTACAACTACTTTTGTGAAAATAGCAATTAAGAATGTAATGCAATCTTATTCGTCTTTCAGTGTGTCAACGATTCCAAAATTTACTATAAAACGTGAAACAAGCAACGACAAGTCAATTTAAAATAATCATTTACAACTTCTGTGTGCATACATAATATTTCAGAATGTAATGTAATCTTATTCTTCTCTGATTGTATCAACGATTCCAAATTATGATTTTAAGGTCTCAACGACAATGAATTGCAAACAGAACCAAGTGATAAGCATCTCGTTCGATTGGGAAGTCAGATTGATTTTAATGTATTTAGAGAGTTTGTTCTCTACTTGGGAATGGATTTACAGAAATGGCAGAGCATTCAGTCTACCTATGCTGCTCACAGTTCTGAGGGAATTAGGGCAATGGCATTGAAACAATGGAAAAACTCAAATTTATCAAAACTCAAAGATCCTACCTTGAAAGACTTGTCTGACGCCTTGACTAAAGTGAACCAGAATAGCCATCTTATATGCCAGGTATATAGTTTGTATGAAAAATCTCTGAATTACTCTATTTATATCGTTTATAGTGTTTCTTACGGACACTAGTTTATACTTAATAGAGTATACCTTTTTTTGTTAAATATTTCCCGATTTTAATCAAGAATTTATAAAGAAATGGAGGTTCCAAATCTATCATGCAAAGTTAAATTTAACTGAATGTGAATCTTCTTGGATTATTTTAGGTTGTAAAGTTCCTAATGTTTCAGCTTGTTTCGGTTTTCAAATGTTAAGATCTACTTTCTTTTATATGTTATTATGGTGTTTTCTCGATGTGTTATACTCAATTTCTTAATTGTTGTATTACTTTTGTCAATAGTTTCCTTTTTTTTAAATTAGATATTCAGAGAAAAATCAGAGCTCTTCGGTAAGTAACGTTTTTGAAACAATATTAAAGATATAAATTGATTGAGGACTATTGAAGTGTGAAATGTAGCTAAGCAATATGTAGCTATACAAAATGTAGCTAAATAATATGAAGCTATACAATATGTAGCTATACAATATGTAGATATACAATATGTAGCTATACAATATGTAACTATACAATATGTAGATATACAATATATAGCTATACAATATGTAGATATACAATATGTAGCTATACAATATGTAGATATACAATATGTAGCTATACAATATGTAACTATACAAAATGTAGCTAAATAGTATGTAGCTATACAATATGTAGCTATACAATATGTAACTATACAATATGTAGATATACAATATGTAGCTATACAAATTGTAACTATACAAAATGTAGCTATATAGTATGTAGCTATACAATATGTAGCTGTACAATATTATGTAGCTATACAATATGTAGCTATACAAATTGTAGCTTTATAATATGTAGCTATACAATATGCAAATCCATGATTAAAAATGAAAAAGACAAACAGACAAACAATAGTACACATGACATTTTATTTCCCCGAGGGTATCACAAGTCCAGTAGTGCTGCATGTCAGCACAAAAAATGAATTGTCATTGATATGGTTATATTTATAAATTTACTGTTTACACATTTTTGAATTTTTTGAAATACTAAGGCTTTTCTACCTCAGACATAGATTACCTTAGCTGTATTTGGCAAAATTTTAGGAATTTTGGTCCTCAATGCTCTTCAACTTCGTACTTTATTTGGCCTTTTAAACTTTTTTGGATTCGAGCGTCACTGATGAGTCTTTTGTAGACGAAACGCGCGTCTAATGTATACTAAATTTAGTCCTGGTATAGATGATGAGTTTATGACATAAAACTAGAGAATAAACAACACGAACCCCACCTAAAACTAGGGGTGATTTCAGGTGCTCCGGAAGGGTAAGCAGATCCTGCTCCACAAGTGGCACCCGTCGTGTTTCTTATGTGATTACAAATCCGGTAAATAGTCTAATTCGGTAGGTCACATTCATTAAAGGGAAGGGGACTACAATTAAGACGTTGTGAACATATCTGATATCATTTATGATACGGTTATTCGATAACGGTCAACTAACTCGTGATGGCGTCCGTAAACTTCGCCATTTGGAACTCTTGGTTTAACAGCTTCCCTGTGAGCAGCAACCCTCTATCAGGAAATCATGATAGGAAATGCAAGCACGGGAATATCGTATCAATTGGGAGATATATACACCGTATGCAGGTGCTACTGGAATGTTGCTACTTAGCCATGGAAAGTTCACAATTGGAAAGCTGAAATCATCTTTTTTGTCGTAAAGATTTGTTTTTAACCGACCCTCACTGTCAATTTCTAGATGTAAGTCAAGATATGAGGCCTACTTAACTGTATCTGTGGTATCTTTTATCTCTAGTTCGATGGAATAGGTGTGTTCAACATAGTCACCAAATTTTGAATTAATTTAGTGAAATAACATCATCTATATTGCGGAAATGCAAGAAATATATATATATATAGGATATCGTATCAATTGGGAGATATTTACACCGTATGCAGGTGCTGCTGGAATGTTGCTACTAAGAAATGGAAAGTTCACAATTAGAAAGCTGAAATCATCTCTTTTTCGAAACATTTTCGAAGCTTTGATGCATTATTTCTTTTTTTGTTTCTGCATTAGTATAGAAATAACTGTTATATATTTGTTTTTTAATCTCAATTTGCCGAAAATGTTGATCCAGTGATCCCCACAGGCAAGTGTATCGCGCAAGAATAGATTACGAAAATAGTTTCGGAAGTATGGTTTCTCGATGTGTAAACCAAGAGAAAAGCTCTAATTGAACAATCCGATTCAAATATTAATAGATATGCAAATCATATAAGAATTTTAAAAACTTTCACCAAATAACCATGATAAAACAGGTCAAGGTCAGTTGATACTTGCCACTCAGACATGTACAACTTACGTTCTATCCATACACATCATAACGTTGACGTTTTACTTATAGTACTTGAAAAACAAAAAAACATAAAAACTTAACATTGACCAATAAACCATGACAAAGAGGTCAAAGTCAGAAGATACTTGCAAGACAGCCTTGTCCATCTACCAATCATTCTGTACGCCAAGTATAGCTGACGTATTGTTTATAGTACTTGAAAAATGAAAAAAAAAAAAAAAAAACATCAATCGTTGGCCAATGAACCATGAAAATGAGATCGGTGTCGGATGAAACCTACAAAATGACATGTACCCATTACGCCAAGTATAGTTAACTTACTGCTAATAGAATTTGAGAAACTTTAATCTTGATCACTGATCCATGAAATAAAGTCGACGTCAGGTGAATTCGGGCTGACGGGCATGTAGACGTTGCAAGGAACCCATATACCAAATATAGTTATCCTAGTACTAATAATAAGTCAGAAACTCGCATGAAAAAACACTCTTTTTAAGCAGTTACTGAACCATGAAATGAAGTTAAGGACAATGTGACCATATGATTGACAAAAACTTCGTACATAAGGTATCCACATAAAAGATATAAGATATAAAGCACACCGGTTTCTAACTTCTGAATTATAAAGCTGGAACATACCGGTCTCTTCTACCATTTGAAATATGAAGCCTTATTAAAAAGTTTACGCAGCCGACGCTACCGACGGATAGGAGTACATGTGTCTCGCATAGTGGGACTTTCGTCGCACACTAGACCAAAAGCATGTTACAAACGAATTAGTATACTTAGGTTATCGCATCTACAATAATCTTACTGACACTGGTTCCCAACAACATAAACACTTGTTAAAGATGAGATGATATATCGAATGGTGTCGCCAAGTATTTGTGGGAATACTATGACATCGACGAAAACTGGTGACTGTACTTTTTGTTTGTTAATCAACTATTATTTACTTGAATTATTGAAAGGAATTCCCATGCTTGCGTATAGTGTGTTTCGTTTTAGAAGAAACCGTCATCTTTTCCTTCCAAAAAATAAGTAGTGAAATAGTCAAAATAAAATCCTTGAATTGCTGCCGTTCTGATATGTCGCGAATGATATCAGAATGGGAGCAATTCAAGAATTTAATTTTAATTAGATTGTGTAATAATATGCCTGATAAATATTTTATCAGAATATTAAAAATACTTGATTGGTTAATGTGTTGATAAATAAACTTTTCTTAAATTGCACCAGAAATTGCAGACCTCAATCTTCAGGAAATACCACGTGACCAACATTTGAAGGACCTATCAATCCAAATAGGAAACTGTCCACTGCAGTTGGGAATAGAACTAGGATTAAGCTTTACTGAAGTTGAGCAGAGTTTGTTTCGATTTCCGAAAGATTTGCCCGGTTTGGTGGAAGATATACTGGCAAAATGGAAAACAAAATCAAAAGTGAAGACCATCCATAGTTTGATGATGGCTCTGGAACGATTAGAGGCAGGTGGAGTGAGATATTTACGTGACATATCAAAGTGTTCCAAGTAATTGAAACAGCGAGTATTTGTCATGAGTATACAATTTTTTTTGTGTGAATATACTAAAACTAGTTTTATCTATTATCATTTTAACTGTACTGTATACATTTTTGCTATCCGTGGTTTTGGTTGCAAATGTGCTCATTGAAACCAGTATCATACGTTGTAATTGTAAGTAGTAACATTATATATACAGTCATTCCCCAAAAATGGGTACAATTACAAAATTTCAGTGTCGCCGGCAAATAACCACAAAATGCAAGCTTAACATATGTCACAGATAATCTTTTCCGTGTTCTAAGTGATTAATATGTATACTAAAATAAAATTATATTCTTTTGTGATGTATATCGTAAATATATTTGTGTGATTTTGTATTCAATATACGGAAATCACACGAATTCCGAATGTCGCCAAGAAAAACTCCAAATATCGGTGTGAATTAAAATACTTTATTTCATCTAAATCATGATTAGATTTGCTTTTTTTATTTGACACTATATTGATTTTTATCCACAAAAATATTTTAGAATCAAAAGTTATAATATACTGTAACACTTTGATTTACCCATTAAACCAATGTCGCCGATAAACGTATATATAACCTACCGTAACGTATCTTTAGGTACAGTCAAAACATATTTATATGATTGGAAATCATGCCCAAAGTGACTTTAAGCAAAGTTGATACATCAAATTTTAAAATCCTGCCTTTAACTTTTATTGCGATGAAACGAAAAATAAAAAAAAATCTTCTCTTTCTCTTTTTTTCGATTGTCGCATATAAAAATCCAACCTACGTAACGCGTATTTTGGAACGCACTAACCAAGAACAAATCAAAATGATGATTATTTCATTGAAAGCACCCATAAAGCTTCTCAATAATCAGTTTTGAGAAAGCAACTGAACAATATTGTTACATATTTCCATGTATAATGTAAATAAAACTAACCTCCGTTTAAATAACCTCCGTGACGCAGTTATTTACAGTTAAGTTGTCAGACTTTTTTTATCAGTATCAGCGGCTGCCGACACTGCCGAAAGTCATTTTTGTAGCAGACATCATTTATTATAAAGAAAACAGACAAACAAAATACAGATTTTGAGAAAAAAAATGTTGTTTTGAGAAAGGTAGGTTAACTTGTTTTTTTCCTATCATGTGAGCAACATTATAACGTTTAATAAACGTTATATCAGCCATTTTTTTAGATTTAAAATAGTCTACAACACAACTTGTGTACTTACGACGACAATCATAACTTTAACAGCGGTTTATGGCAAACATTTTCAAGATTATTTAGGACTCATCAATGTAACGGAGGTTATGCAAATAAAAAAAATCTAAAGATGCATGAAAACACGATTATACCAATTGAAATTCTTGTACATTGTTATAGATACCAAATCAGTTCATCAATTATCACTAATAGAAATCAAAAGGTGATGTCAATCATAGACGACATCATTGATTTACGTTACGGAGGATAGAAATTTAAGGAAAAAAAGTTTTTTTTCTCTAGCAGGACTTTACTCTTTTTAGATAACGATTTACTAAGAAAAATGTTTAATTCTGTTGTCTTGTTTGTCATTTAATTCCAATATTTACATTCATTTATATGTTTGCTGTTGGTAAGAACTGGAATTGTCCGTTATGGAGGTTTTAAATGTCGTTACGGAGGATAGCAATTTTCGAAATGAAACTATTTTGACTCCAAAACTTCATAGTTGAGTATAATACATACCTTATGGTGTGAAGGAAGATGACATTATCTGTATAGAGCTAATAAAATTAAGTTGAACAGAATTCGGTTTAGGTAAAACACATTTTTGAGTGAAAGTTCATGAATCGTTACGGAGATTTTGACAAGAACAAGTCCATTTGACTAAAAGAAACATATAACTTGATAGAAAACAGTTTTTTAGTTTGTAATGTCAATAAATTGTTTAAAAAAGCTAGCATTAAAGAGTTAAGTGTTACTATGTATCAGCATTCAGATACTGGTTTGATATCAACCTCCGTAACAAAGATGGGGGTGTGGATTAATACAAGCATAAAAAATACATACGAGTGATTCAAAACATAAATAATAGGGTTTTTCCTGGAAAGCTGTATTATGAAACTAAAATATTATACAGCATAACATTTCATTAGTTTAAATTTATTACTAAATAAGTTGTGAAAACTACTTATTTGAATTATTTTTTAAACACTATATTAATTCAGACCTTAAAATTGGTATTTGCTTTCAATATATACAGAATAATACGTATAAATCAGTTTGCTATGGGGGTAAATGTAACCCATTTCACATGAGCCTGGATTTAAATCTTGTGTTTTTCTCTCATGCAATTTTTAAGATGACTTTATACAACACTAACCTCCGATACGTTCATACTTACCTTGTCTTACAAAAAATGCTAAAACTAGAAAACAACTAAAATGGTGTAAGTAAAAATTAAAAAAATGACAGACTAGATATAGACACAGAGGAAAACAACACTCTCTCTCTGCTCAGTTGAAATTTATTTTTTAACAGTGTCTACATTCGAATTGTACCCATTTTTTGGGAATGACTGATAAACAAATACCAGAGTTCTGTTTTACAACAAGATAACTTTGTAAGAAACCTCTCTGATTCAAACCTTTTTTTCTTCTTCTAAACCCAACATAATCAGAGTGCTTGATTTTTGTATTTTTACATAAAAGACATGTTTTGATAAAGCATTTGTAATACATGTACTCCAATGTAAGTTGTAATTAAATCCTTCCTGTTTTCAGAATTATAGATTGTTTTCAGAAAGTCTTGCTCAGTAAATCAGTTTTACCTATTTTTCAAAGAGAAGCGGAAAATACAAAAAAAAATTAGTCTGCTAAGTCACGGTTATAAATGTAGATATCCAAAATGTCATTTTATGTAAATTTCAACTGTCAATCTTGTACTATATAAACTATATTCCCCATTTTGTAAGACTTATTTTGCCCAAACTGTAAGTGTTTTTTTATTTTGTTTCAATTCATATTAAAAGGTATGTTGATTGCCTCAACAGCCGATTCTCTATTTTGCAGGCTTCAAAACATTACACATGGGCCAGTACTTTCAAGTTGTATTTTGACACCTGTCGCAATACTTCTTATTATGTATATGCATCTTTGTGAAACATAATAGGTTATTAAAGGACAAAACCAAAGATTTAAAAAATACTAACCTTCCATGTTGAACAAATTATATTTTTTAATGTTCAAATTATTATTTTATATTAAATTTGTTTTGCTCTATAAATAGTGTTACAGTATATTGCAAAACCTTAAACTGGTTAAAAAAATCAGAAAAATTTTAATATTTTCCTTGTTCTGTGAGTAACTCGTGATTTGATTTGTTAATGATGTTTCTGTGTAGCTGCAGTAATTGTTGTTTTACTTAGCATTTACATGTCTTTTCAAATATGCTTTAAAAACATTTTTAATTAAAAATATAATTTCTAAAATTTTCATCAGCAAACATTTTTGTTTATCAAAATATCCTTCACCATATGTATTAACTGTATTAACTTAAACAAAATGTCAAATAGGTTAAATGAGCTATTCAAAATTTGTGATTGTGTTAAATTTAACCTTAAATATTCACAAGTTACTGTGAATAATGAACACATTTCTTATTTACTAACTTACTGTATATAATGTATAATTTTGTTATTCATAGAAAACGAATATTACCTGTATACCGGAAATTTATTGTCATGAGAACCCCTTCTTCCAAAAAGAAATTATTATATCAATGGATAGCATTTGCAATTTAATAAATATTAGCAATTACATGTACATCGATGATAAGACCAGAGACCTACAAATATGGAGAAGATGTATTTGCTAAATATTTGTTTGTCACAAATGTGGAGAAGATGTATGTGTTTATCTGCGTTTACTTTTTAAAACCAAAAACAGCTTTAATTCTATATTTTGTTAACATGTCAATTCAGTACATACATTGTTTATTAAATTATCACAATTTTGGTGGTGTTGTATTATTGTTTTGTGTGTTATAAAAAGTGTAAACAACCAAAGTTCCTAAAGCATGTATAGTAAGTAACTAAATGCATTTAACAAATCAGCTAACATTTTTATTTAATTCTCGGTTTCTTAATTTTGAGTTGAAATCCTGGTTCAGGTTAAGCTAGACAAGCACTTCTGAAACATCAAATTGATAAAACAAGTGAAACTGCGAGCTACTGCTCACTGATGATACCCCCGCCGCAAGTGGATAATATTAATAGTGTAAAAATATGCAAGTGTTCGGTAAACAGGAAGTTGTCGAGTGATGAATCTGAAAACGCATCACACGGTATAGCTGACTTATATAAATCCTGAAACCAAATTTCAGAAATCCTTGTATTGTAGTTTCTGAGAAAAATGTGACGAAAATTTTCAACTTGGCTATCATGTGTAAAATCATACAAGTGTTCGGTAAACAGGAAGTTGTCGAGTGATGAATCTGAAAACGCATCACACGGTATAGCTGACTTATATAAATCCTGAAACCAAATTTCAGAAATCCTTGTATTGTAGTTGCTGAGAAAAATGTGACGAAAATTTTCAACTTGGCTATCATGTGTAAAATCATACAAGTGTTCGGTAAACAGGAAGTTGTCAAGTGATGAATCTGAAAACGCATCACACGGTATGGCTAACATATATAAATGTTGATACCAAATTACAGAAAGGGTGGATGTGTAGTTCCTGAGAAAAATGTGACGAAAGTTTCATGGGACGGACTGACTGACGGACTGACTGACGGACTGACTGACGGACGGACTGACGGACGGACGGACTGACAGACAGAGGTAAAACAGTATACCCTCCCTTTTTTAAAGCGGGGTATAATTATTCTATTTTTATGATGTTTTTAAAGAAACGTTTTTATAGTTAATTTGTGCTCTCATTCAAATATAAAAAAAGCACTAACACACAAACCAAATATAAAAACCAATAGTAATATTAGACATGTTAGATAAATAACTATTGTTGACAATTGAGAGTCGAGAGTCTATAGTTGAGACATTCAGATAGGGGACCATCTAAAAAAATAAAAAAAATAATTATTATTGATTTACACGTTACAATAACAACTTTTATCATTACTATCTTAGCGCGTATCCAGCCAATTTGATAAGGGGAATCCATAACCTGGACACCAAGAAGCGTTCACATAATTAAATAATTTAAAAATATATATATATTCAGAGGTACTTGTTGACAGAACGATTGATAGAAAAACATGGAAGATATTTTCACAGCAATAATGCCTATTTGTTTAATTCCACCAACCGACTGTACAAGGTTCTTTAACGAGATATTGACTTTGGTACTTCTTATAATGAGACCCCTCCCGATCTTCTTACATAGAAATTAACAACAGAGAAGACGTCTGGAATGGCAAATATATATGCTTTTTTCTTCACATCGATACGATTTCTACCGAGTCACTGGTGAAACATCTGAAACATGATCCAGATGCTGAATTTACTTGGAAATAGAATGCTGAATGTATGTTGGGACTCGAGGACGTCCACATAAATTGTCTCCCAGAAATTGACTTTTGGTGGTTATTTTGTGGCTAAGAACATATCCGTGTTATTCGATTTTGTCTTTGTTATTTGATGTTTCTTCATTTACTGTGTAACATACAATTGCTGGTATAGTACCGTTGTTATGGGAAATATTTTCAACATTGGATTGGCCGTGCAATAATGAGTGATTGCATTGTCCTTGCTAGGCGGATGGCCAGGACTGCCCAACGCAGTCGCGGCATTAGATTCTACATCTCATGGAACTTATCGCACGAAAACCGAGCCACAGGAACAGTTTGATTCCAGACACAGACTCATGCACTGTATTCAAACCCAGCTTAAGATTGACAACCAAAACCACATACGAGTTGTACGCAGCGGGTTCCTTGGCCACCAAAATGATACTCAAATCAACTCGATGCCAGATATAGGATACGGACTACAACTTGATTTCCCAGAGAACCTTTTTATATTATCGGATAAAATATATGCTAACCGCTTTCAATAATGACGCCTTACAAAAGACAGCAATTGCGACATAAAACCAGAAGAGACCGTGCTAATAAATGCAAGAAACTAAATCTTCGCATCGGAGAATGCAGAGTTAATGTCGAACATGTCATTCCCAGACTCAAATGTTATAAAGTACTTGGTACAATGTGGCGTCATATGCGCTGGCGAATAACTCAGATTGTTGAACTTTGTGCTGGTTTGGTAGAAAGGAGGGCACCATTTAATTGACTGAAAAGAGTATAACTCTTACTTTAAAATGTTTCATTCGGGTTAACGTAATGAATTATAATAAATTATGATATCAATAGAAAAAAATCATTACTTCTTTTGAAACGACCCCTTTAACATGTTTTTTATCTCTTGAGTCTTGTTTATTGTTTGTCAACAGTATTCATTTTCTAACACGTCTATAAGATAGCAGTAGGTCAGCTTGGTCTGCTTTTTTAATGTCCAATCAAAGTATTCTGTGGGATGTTTGAATGCGTAAATGTCCTTTTGACGGTTCCTGTGGGACGTATAAATAGGTAAATGCCTGATGGAAGGTTCCTGTGGGACATATTAATATGTAAATGTCTGATTGAAGGTTCCCGTGGGACGTATAAATACGTAAATGTCTGATTTAAGGATTCTGTGGGACGTATAAATACGTACATGTCTGATAAAAGAATTCTGTGGGACGTATGAATACGTAAATGGCTAATCGAAGGTTCTTGTTGGATGTAAAAATACGTAAATGTCCGATTGAAGGTTTCTGTTGGATGTATAAATACGTTAATGTCTGATTGAAGGTTTCTGTTGGATGTATACATACGTAATGAAATATTGGCTACTGGACGTTAAATAAACAACACTTTTATCTTATACATGTATCGCCCTAATCACCACGGTCAAGAATGAGACATTTGTCACTCGTCATTAAATGACCTACAATTTCATCTTGTATCTCCTCTGATGTTATGCAGAAGCATGAAATACATGTATATGCCACTGGACGTAAAGTACGTAACTAGCAGTTCAATTGTATATCTCCTTTATCGCCATGAACAAGCATGACATATTTGCCACTGGGCGTTGAATAACAAACACTTTTGTCTTATATCTCTTATATCGTCATCAACAATAGATATAGGAATATGTTATGTGAGTGCCAATGAGACAACTCTCCATCCAAAAAACAATTTATAAAAGTAAACTATTATAGGTCAATGTACGGCCTTCAACACGGAGCCTTGGCTCACACCGAACAAAAAGCTATAAAGTGCCCCAAAATTACTAGTGTAACACAATTCAAACGGGAAAACCAACAGTTTAATATATATAAAAAAACGAGAAACACGTATAAATCACATAAACAAACGGCAACTACTGTACATCAGATTTTTGACTAAGGACAGGTGCAAACATTTGCAGCGGGAATGTTTGCCACTGGTCGTTAAATAACCAATTCTTTTATCGTATATCTCTTTTATCGTCATTAACAAACATGAAATATTTGCCACTGGGCGTTAAATAACCAACACTTTTATCTTAAATCTCGTATCATCGTCACGAACAAGCATGACATATTTGCCACTGGAAGTTGAATAAACGACACTTTTATCTTATGTCTTTATCGTCATGAACAAGCGTAAAAACTTTCCCACTAGACGTTGAGCAACCAATACTTTTATCTTCTGTCATGGAAAACATTTTATATTTACCACTAGACGTTCAATTACCAATATTATTATCGTTTGTCTCCTTTATCGTCATGGACAAACATTAAATACTTGCCACTATACGATAAATAACCAACACCTTTAATCTTATATCTCCTTAATTGTCATTATCATAAATTAGATATTTGCCACTATACGATAAATATCCAACACTTTTATCGTATATCTCCTTTACCGTTATAAACAAGCATGAAATATTTGCCACTGGATATTAAAACACTTTTATCTCCTCCATTGTTATGGACAAACATGAAATATTAACCACTGCACGTTGAAAAAAGGGGGAGGTTTAGGACGACCGACAGACGGAACGGACACATAAAAACAGAATAAATGAGTTATTTCGAGGGTCTGGAAAGGGTCAAAGTAATGGGCCAGTACTACAGAACAATGAGCCAACAAAGTAAAGAATAGACAAAAGTTAAAAAATAAAGATATGGGGTTCTTTTATGTAAAAATAAAATGAAAAAGAATACTGGGCAATATTTATAAAGTATCAAAAAAGGCATAAAAACAGAAATAGTTTTAGATGTGAAGTCAAATTCAGTATACGAAATTATATTTATTAAACACCAGGGCCCGTATGCATAAAGCTACTTAAGTTAAGATTTTCCTTAGTAAACACGTAAGTTAAGAAAACTCCGCCCTTTTTATCTAAGTGATATGCATAAAAAATCTTAAACTAAGTATTTCCTAAGTAAAATCTTAGATGTTTTAAGTCACGCCCACAAAACTTAAGTGCTATGCATAAAACTCCTTACACTAAGAAAACGCCCTAAGATAACACTTAAGTCTAAGGTACCTATAGAGCTTCCTTAAATTTTCAAAAATAGTTAAAAATCAATCGAAAGTATGCGTTTTTTGTAGAACATTAATAGCTTACCTACAAATAAATTGATTAATAACTATATCAGTAATAAAATACTAATTATTCGTTTATTTATTGCTAAATATTAACGATGATCGTAATTTTCTTCAAATCACGTATAATAAACAAATCAAGAGATAACAGTGGGTAGTTATATACTATTTCTCATAGTTTAGTTTTTAATTTAGTTTTATTTTTTAAAGATGTAGGGCATACCCTAATTGTTTTCGATTACAGGGACAAAATTGACAAAAAAATTGAAAGTTTTAACGGGGCAGTCCCGATGTTCCGACACCCCGTTAGTCCGACACCCCATTGGTCCGACACCCCACTAGTCCGACACCCCATTGATCCGACACCCACTAGTCCGACACCTCATTAGTCCGACGCCTAATTGGTCCGACACACCAATAGTCCAACAATACAATTAATCCCGACCAATAGTAGTAAGCTGATACACAGAAACTTACTAATTTGTGAACCTAGTGTTAAACCAGTTTTAAGAGATCAATGTGACACATCGATAGTACTATTATGTAAATGTTTATCTTTACGAGAAACAACATAAGACAGCTTGCATACCGAAACTGTGAACACATACTTTCCAAATTAATTAACCTGTCAATTAACCCGCTATCCGAACGGAATTTCTTACCCCAGGCCCTCATCACCCCTCCATTGCGGGAAATGCAAACAACAATCTTCATCTTCAATTCATTTATTGGTAAATGAATGATTCAATATTGTTGATAAGAGATATACATTCATTTGTTAGTTTAACCGAAACCGAAAACTGTGAGTTATGTGTGTATTTATTTGATTGTTTATTGTTTGTCCTATTTTGACCAATTGTATTTTAAATAAAAGTGAACACAAATTCAGGAATTATGCGACTTGAATCAAGGGGCACCCCTAGAGTTTCTATATCAGAGACAACAAAAAAATCGACTTGTAAGTTTACAAGAAAAAAGGACAATACAAATGTTCCAAGTTAAACAATCCCTATACATTTTTGTTTAGGGGCCAGCTGAAACACGCCTCCGGATGCGGGAGTTTCTCGCTGCATTGAAGACCCATAAGTGGCATTCGGCTGTTGTCTGTTCTTTGGTCGTATTGTTGTCTTTTTGACACAATTCTCATGTCCATGCTCAATTTGACTAATAAGAAAAATAAAAGTTGTTTTCGACAAAAACTCGCACTCACAACCTGAAATGTAACTAGGTGATCTGAAAGGATATAAAGAACACTACAAACTTAAGAAAGTCTCATTAGAAGATCGGTTTATTCTTACTTGTTACCGGTATTCGAATGTGCAATAGTAGTTTCCCGGAACCAAGAAAAAAAAACCCACGTACATGTATAGTATTACAAAAAGCATCTAGCTAGGCAAGGTTTCAAAATATCAACAAAATGAATGCAGGTTCAAATATTGGAAGCAATGTTATGGCAGTTCTGTGTTTGTTTTTATACGCCCGTCAAAATTTTGACTGGACGTACATTGTATTGTTGTATACAAATGTCCGTCTGTGGCCCCTCTGTCTGTCAGGCGTAAACATGTCGCACCGTAACTTGAGAACGACTCATCCAAATTTCATGAAACTTAACATAGTTGTTTCTTATGATGGTCAAACAATCTGTATACTTTTTGATGAAAATAAGATTAAAACTTACGGGACTTTTGTAACTAAAACAGGGGTGTACTTTTTTCACATGTCGCGCCGGATCTCAAAAGCCATTTATGATTATTGCTTTAAACACACTTCTTAGTTTTATTAATCTTAAGATCTAAATACTTTTTGGTGATGTCAGATTCAAAATTTTATTTTTGAGTTATTGGGTGTTTTGTAAAAGAAAAAGGGGGAGGGGTGCTCACATGTCGCGCCGTATCACAAGAACAATTTATGATTATTGCTTATAACTTTACACACTTCTTTTTGGTGATGATTCGACATTGTATTATAGAGTGATTGAGTATTTTGTGAAAAAAGGGGGGAGGGGGTTCTCACATGTCAAAAAAGATGTACAATTATTGATTTAAACTTTTAAAACACTTTTCTAAGTTATATTAATCTAAAGATCTGTATAATATTTATGTTTGATTCAAAATTTGATTTAGAGATAATGACCTTTTTGTTATATACAAAATTGGGGGGGGGGGGGGGGGGGGGGGGTGGTTCACATTTGCATAAAAATTCACACACAAGACGACGGGAGTATCATGCGCTCTCATGGCGCAGTTGTTCATTAAACAAGTATTGCTGCGCATAAATCTACATACGCTGACGTCATCGAATGCAACATGAATTTCTTTATTGCTTCATATGCCGTATACCGGGTTGTTTTACGGGGTGTAAATTTTCACTGATAGATAAAAACTATAAATTTGAAAACTTGGGCCCTTCATTAAAAAGTCATCCAAGCTGCATAAGGACATCGGACCACAGACACTATTTACTAGTATTGCAATTAAATTATTGTGTATGCATATCAGACAATATATACTATCATCTCATGATTCTACATAATTCAACTATAGGCTCTCAAGAGCCTGTGTTTCTCGCCTGTGTTGCTCACCTGTATTTACTGATGCTTTGATAATCATGTTGAAAATAATGTTAAAATCATAATTAATCGTATTAAGTATTAATTATTATAATGATAACAAAAAACTGCAAAATTTCCGTGAAGTTTCAAACTCATGGGCAGCAACCTAACAACGGGTTGTCGGATTCGTCTAAAAATTTCAGGGCAGATAAATCTAAATCCAATAAACATTTTTGTCACCTGTCAGATTTGATCTAAATGCTTTAGTTTCAGAGATATAAACCCAAAACTGCATTTTAACCCTATTTTCTATTTTTGACCATGTCGGCCATGATGGTCGGGTCATTGGACACATTTTTTAAACTAGATACCCGAAAAATGATTATGGCCATGTATGGGGAAAAAAAACTTTTGTAAAAGATTACAAACATTTACGAAAAATTGTTAAATTGACTTTAAAAGGCAATAACTCCTAAAGGGTCGACTGACAATTTTGGTCTTGGGACTTATTTGTAGATCTTACTTTGCTGAACATTAATGCTTTTTACAGTTTATCTCCATCTATAATAATGTTCAAGATAATAACCAAAAACTGCAAAATTCCCTTAAAATTACTAACTCAGGGGCAGCAACCAAACAACTGGTTGTCGGATTTGTCTGAAAATTCCAGTGCAGATATATCTAATAAAATCTGATGAACATTTTTGCCACCAATCAGATTTGCTCTAAGTGCTTCAGTTTCAGAGATAATAAACAAAACACTGCATTTTACTCTATGTACGTACAATTTAAGCCAGGTCAGTCATTTTGGTTCGCGGGCAGGGTCATCGGACACATTTTTAAACTAGATACTCTTATGATGATAGTGGACAAGTTTGTTTACATTTTGCCTTAGAAGTTTCAGAGGAGAAGATTTTTGTAAAAAATTACAAAAATTTTAGAAAAATTGGTAAAATTGACTATAAAGAGCAATAACTCCTGAAGGTGTCAACTGATAATTTTGGTCATTTGACTTATTTGTAGATCTTACTTTGCTAAACACTATTGCAGTTTAAAGTTTATCTCTATCTATAATAATATTCAAGATAATAACCAAAAACGGCAAAATTTCCTTTAAATTACCAATTATGGGGCAGCAACCCAACAACGGGTTCTCCGATTCATTTGAAAATTTCAGCGCAGATAGATATTGACCTGATAAACAATTTTACCACTATGTGTCGGACTAACGGGGTGTCGGACCAATGGGGTGTTGGACTAACGGGGTGTCGGAATATCGGGGCGACCCCGTTTTAACACCTACCCAGAGATGAATTTCTTTCATAAAAAAGGGGGGTGGACATGAACCTCCATTTTGTTGAAACAATAAGTTGATTGTTTATGGAATCACTGTTACGGCAGTCAGAAGTCCCCACTGCTACATCCCATGAAATTCGAAGTTTCATATCAGTTATGTTCTTTTTCACGGGTTCAACCGAACATAAAGCATTTCTTTTCTATACAAGGCTTAATAACACAAAACACAAATATACTATGGGATGTAGGTTTGCAGCATCCAGTCTTTTAATAATACATTCGGAACATAATAACATGTGGAAAAAAAATAGAATGGCAGGTGTTACGCCAAAAAACGGTCCTTATCACATTCTCTTCACTAGAAGTATGATCAACAGCCTGAACACTCTACAAAATATAATTACAAAAATTAGAAACAATTCGTAACTTTGGACAGGATCATGTGCATCTATTGAATTGTACAATTCTATAAGAATAATCTTAATATACGTGTGAAAGACAGTACCTATAGAACAACAAGTGTTTTTTTAAACAAAAACAAAATAAAAGTCAAACAGACCTTAACAGCAATTGAATTAAACGTGTAGACTGATTGAATGCAAACCGTCGAATGATTTAATTCCCGCTTAGGTATGCTCGTGTGAATCCACCCGTGCAAATTACTACGCATAACGGTATTCGTTAAGCCTTATAACGAAAAGAAATTTATGTATTTATGATACCTTACTCGTATCATTTTTTTTTTTTATATTTCCTTATATATCCAATGAGATATATTGCGGTTTCGAAAATATTGTTTTAAAAGTACGTTAAGATGTTGATAATATACTTACTGTAATAATTTGTTTGAAGGACTTTTGAAAATTGCCCTAGTTTGTATATATGGATTCCTGGAAAAAAATTATATCCGCCTCCCTTTTTTTTTTTGATATAGGGAAATTGATAAAAATGTTAATTTCACATCAAAATAGATTTTTTTCAAACCATAACCAAAGTTAAGCAAGGGTTCTGGAAAGGGAGATGTCAGCGCATAATAAGCTGAACTATTAGTAAACATTTTATTGAAAAAATGATTTGTTTTGTAAAATGATTTGCTTACAATGCTACCCTTAGTCTTGTGCTACGCCACTGAAACCTTGATCGTTTTGTTAGAGTTTAATTGTTGTATCAAGAAAATATTTCACCCATTAAAATATGATTAAAGAATAAGTAGAGGAAAGTCTTGGATTACCGAAATATTTTTCTTCCTGTTCATCATTATGTTACGTTCTATTGAATCGTTTTACATACCAATATCAATTTAACCCCAGCTCTTTAAAATAACAGCATGCATTGATCAATAAATTTAAATAATCATAACAAACTTTTACACGGATGAGTACATGTGATGAGCTAGTATGTATCATACGGTAATTAGAGAAAGGTTCCGATTTAAGTAATATTCCATAGTTAAGGGACGACATCAAAAGTTCAATGAAGGATAAAAAACTTAATTCATATAGTTTTTTCACTACCCCCCTACCCCCCTCTTAACTTAATTTGAGAAAAATTGATTGACCAATAAGGATATATGTAAAATCGATGTCAATTTATACAAAACTTGCAGCAATTTGACCCCCCACCCCCAAATTTGAATTAAGTTTTTTTATCCTTCATTGATTTTTTGATGTCGTCCCTAAGTGACTTATGACTTAAGTAAGTTTATGCATACCACTTTTAATAATTTTACTTAACTAAGGAAATTCTTAGTGAAATCTAAGTTTAAGGAATACTTAAGTTAAGATGTTTTATGCATACGGCCCCTGGACTGGGATATCAACAACGCAGGTAAAGGTATATCCCAAGGTTGATATGTATATTTAGATAAAAAAAAATCCAACTACCATGACGTGTATTCTCCATAAATAGCTATTTAAAAATTAATTCTCCGAATTGGGTGCATGGTTGACGTCATACAATGGTTAAACCTTCTTGAAAACAATGGCTGAATATCAGGAACAGCCGAACCCGGTAGCTGTAAGTTATTTTATTATTTAAGTTTCGATATCTGTTACAAATTAAAGATCTTTTATAACCAAAAAATAAAATTTGAATAAATCTATACCAGCTGATACTGCATGTATATTTCCAGGCTGATCGACTCAACAAACATCCTTGTAAATTACTGTAACATCTACCATGTTATTAAACAACATAAAACGAAAGTCATTTTTTTAGGTGTCGCACAGCAGAGTGTTTTTGCTTTTAATAATTTGTATCATTATATTGACAATACATTCATACCAATGCTAGACTTTTTGTAAAATATTTTCCATACCCGGAAGTATAGACTCACATTACAGTAGTATATTCAAATTGACATTTAATGATTTTAATTTTAAGTAAATTCATTAGAATACTGCTGACTTGCATTCAAAGGGTTCATGCAGCTTCTCTGGCAAAAGTTGACCAAAGATGGATTTCGGCTATATTCTGATAAAGTTGAAATCTCTTACTTTGAAGAGGCAGATTAAAGCTTTTTTTAAGGGGGACAGAGGGCAGTCAGTAGGCCCCCACTTATGAAATTTCTGAATCCGCCACTGCTTTGGTCATCTACATTAGCTCAAGTATTGAGACGACATCTTTGACCTTATTTTTGTTAACGTTCCCGACGAAACGTGTACTCGATATATGTAGGCTGATACATTGTAAAGTGCTATTTTGTTAAGGGGCGGTGAGGTTGTGTGTATTTTTGTACGCTGTATTGAGAGCCCGAGGTGATGTTACTAAACTTTCTTTACAGTTATATCATAGTATTACTGTTCACTTTGAGGGTAGCAAAACACATACTAACACTACATGTATTTTACAGAAAATGTTTACTTTCGAGGAACTCTACACAAAACTACTTAAATAAGAGCATATATCTTAAGCGCACTATACATGAGCTATAATACGTTTTTATATTCATATGCACTAGTTTTTTCCGGGTAGGGTACTTTTTAGGTGCATGGTAGGCGGCATCAAACAATTAAAATGCTATTATAATTTTGGCCTAACTGTAAGGGCTCCATTTACAGTCTATCGGTTTGAAATCTTGTTAACAAAATAATGTATCAAAATATGAGGAAGGAAATCTAAAGAATCATTAGGATTTTTTTGTCTTCATTTTAGGACCCTGAATGCTCATTTTCAGCTCACTGTGGTCGGAATGTCATTGTTGACGGTCAAACAGCTAGATGGAACAGTGTCGTCTCCGGGGGCAGAGTTGTTGTCGACAAACCAATACCTCCTGGTGAGGAACGTAAGTTGTCGTTTGTAGGCAAGGGGCATGCCGAAGTTGGAATATTCACGAAAGAGCCTGTTTCAATACCTGACATCAACCATGTGGAAAATTTGAAAGAATTGATTGTAATACAAAGTGCAAGAATTTACAAACAAACGGGTACTGCCAATATAAAACGATCAGATTGTGGGAGGAAAATCATAACAGAAGCTGACAAAGAGTCTAGCGTTACAGTTAGAAGGAATGATAATGTATGGGTTACTGTTAATATTATATTTGGAGATCTGGAAGTAGAAATAGGTAAGTAATCTCTACAAAAACATACGTTATACCTCAAAAGACAATTAATTCTTTTTACGACACGTTCTGAATATGCATGAAATGTATGACACTGGACATTAAGCAATTATCAATAAATCGAGAAGCAAAGATAAAACTAGAGATCATTTATAACATATGCCACTCATACTTAACATTAACAACACACATTCATTCGAACTATTTTGTAAACTAGGCTTGTTGTGACCTCTTTTAATGGCAAACATTCAGGAAAGAGAATGGAAACACACATCAGAAAAGAGAATGGAAACGGGGAATGTGTCAAAGAGACAATAACTCGGAACAATAAAAAAAAACCAGCCTTTAGCCACCAATGAGTCTTCAACGTAGCGAAACAAATTTAGCATTCAGAAAGGGGCACCAGCTTGTTCCTATACAGTTCTGTATACTAATTCAACATATTAAATGGATGTCATACTAAACACCAAAACATACGAATGCACCAGAAGTGCATCGGGATTAAACACGAGTTCTTGATACCCTCCCCTTATACATATAACAGCCAGTGTTATGTCTTTCCATCAGGTTCCAGTATGATACATGAAGTTTTAAATATTTTTTTCTATTTTCAGAGACTGAAGGTTTCAATTTTTCAAATAAAACAGGAGGAAATATACAACTCGAAAATAATGATACATGGGCGAATTTAAAATTCCCCAATCCTTGCGCTGTATGCTTTGTCGGAAATCCTATCAGGCGAAAGGAAGCATTAAACTTTCAGATTGATCCTCTCTTAAGAGATGGTAAACCTTCAAGAAATTTCAGTATTAAAATAGCGATATCACAGTCTAATCCAGTTAACCTTATGTCAGGAAATGATACCTATGATGATATTACGTCACTTCCTGTCATTCATTTAGACGAAATTCCAATCAAATGCAAAAACGAAATTCAAATTGGACTATCGGAAAACGGAACAGTTCAAATAAACTACGACAAAGGGACACTTAACAAAAAAACCAATAACAAACAAATATTTTGCATTTTCGAACTTTGTAGGATAAAACTTCATTGCAAAGGTAAAATCGTAGACTTTTCACCATCTTTCGAGACTGTGCAATGCAAAAGTAAAACAAAAAAAAGCAACCGCGATGACGCTTCGCCGATTGATCAGGTCGACACCATTGTTGTTCCTCCTAACTCGGAGTATGTTCGAAGTAAAAAGATGCTAGAATCTATAAGACATGACGCAGAGTCTATATCGATTCACTCGGACGATTTCAATCCAGCCATGGAATCCAGATATATCATCGGCGATGTTTCACCTTTGATGGTCAACAATGGTTCGAATATAAACAACACAGCGGAATCTCGTGTCAGAAGCAATGAAGCATTGCCATCAAGCGAAAATATCTCACGGAGTCATAATAAAGAAGAATTAAATTTAAGATTGCAGACAGTTGAAGAAACCATCGGTAACCCTGAAACTAGAAAAGATGGCATGCGACAGTCTCAATATCAAGAACTAAAATCGGATATTCAAGACCTCAGGAAAATGCTGAGTGAACTATTATCGGTACAATCTCCACCAAATTTAGAAACCCGTGCACGCAATGAGTCAAATGAATTTAAACCTAAGATGTCACTAAATGAAGTTTTACAGAAGAACTATGCAAACTTAATTAAAATGATCGATACGGTGCCATTGTTGGATCTTTTATATGAATCAGATTTCATAAGTCACAACGAATGCGAAAGATTAGTAAAACTTTCCCAAACTGACAGAGAAAGTGGTAATCGTGATCTGTTAAGCATTATAATACGCAGGCAAAGTATTGACCTTGATCACTTTGAGAGTCTTTTATTTCGATCAAAACAGATTGGAGTTTTGGCAGTTTTATTTCCATAGATAAAATATTAAAATAAATGAACAAGTTGTTTTAAAGAAAGTTTGCCTCTGTCTTTATGTTTGTCTCAAAGTCATTTCTTCCTTTCGGTTTTATCTCGAGTTTATTATGGGCGTGCTATTTATGAAAAGGGAAACGAATGCTTATTATGACTTGTTAGTAAAACTTAGAATTTACATTCTTACTCAAAGGGATGAAACAGTTATTTAATCTTCGTGTTTTGTTTGCATTTATCTTAGAGATGCAGCTTCATAAAAACATTATGGCTGTATGTCAATAAGTTTAAAATTGTAGCAAAGCAATTTATAAACAAATTAATTAGTTTTCGATAATGTCTCTCAGATTAAGTTTAAATAACTGTTTCACAACTTTGAATAAGAATGTTACTAGGAGAAAGGTACGGTATTCCATGAATTAGCAGGCCCCGTTTTTATATTTAAATTTATGAAACTGACATTAAGACGTATGCCAAATTAATATTTAAACTTAAAGTAACACAATATTAATTGTGTGCGTTAGACGCGCTTTTCCGGATTTACCTTCATCAATAATACTCAACCCAAAACACTTTACAGCCAGGCATTCATAAATATACACAAACGTTGTAGCTATACGAACATAAATAAACTCATCATAGATGCCAGGACTAAATTTTATATATATACGCCAGACGCGCGTTTCCTCTACAAAAGACTCATCAGTGACGCTCTAATCCAAAAAAGTTAAAAAGGCCAAATAAAGTACGAAGTTGAAGAGCATTGAGGCATAAAAGAGATAGTCAAATAGGTCAAATATATTAATAATTTTTGGAAGAATACACGGCCGACACTCGGCTAACCGAGAGTTTGGTCGGTTAATCTATATTGAGTATGCGGCTATATCGGCGGTTGGTCTGTTAATCGGGTTGGCTAAAGTCTGTTAATCAGGTGTTATCGAGAAAATCATTGCAAGGTCAGTATGTTTCATTGTATAACTTTTTAATTATATTTATATCATAAAAACTATTCATGTCTGACAAAACGATTTGGAGTACTGAATCCAGTGGTGTAATTATTTTTTTTCTAGCTTCAATAAACGATCTATAAAATGAAAAGGCGAGTTACTCATCAGTAAATTTATACACATTTTACACACACAAAATGTACACAAAAATGACAAGTTGGTTGAGTTTACTTGCATGCAATATTTTGAACATCGAAAAAAGACAGGCATTATGTTTGTTTACCATATTAACATCAATATGTAAAAAATCTACACGAAAAACTGTATTTTGGTGACATAAATCAATTTTTAATAAAAATGTGGTCTGTTAATGGGCCGGATGTATAAAACTCGGTCTGTTAATTGGTCTGTTAAGAGTTATGAATGGCATTACAAGCATTATTTAATTGCTATATGGGGTGTTATCTGAATAAAGGGATAGACTCAAGATTAGTGGCTGGAATATATGGAAACAACACATGAAAAATGAAACATAAGTTTAGACAATGGAATCCGAAAATTGATAGAAATGGTTTCAAAAAGTGTAATATCAAAGTAATATTAATTTCAAAAGACAATACATACCGGAAATAAACTCCTCATAGATACCAGGATTGAAATTTTATATTTACGCCTTATATTTACGCCAGACACGCGTTTCGTCTACGAAAAACTCATCAGTGACGAAAAAAATGTTTAAAAGGCCAAATAAAATACGAAGTTGAAAAGCATTTAGGAAACACAACTAATACCGGCGTCACACATCAGCGTATAGCACTGGCGTGTTCAAAATCATTTACGCTGCCAATACGCTAGTAATTTTGGATGCATTTAACCTGTCAATCATATTTGTAACGTGTGCAAAACGAGCTTTAAGCGTGTATTGGGCGTACTAGAAACGTATGTTGGCGTATGTTGTATGTTTTTTTATGCTGCATACAAATTTCCTGTGATTGTAGCGTTCATCAAGCGTATTTACTTTCCTTCATTGGCTAGAGGAATAGGGGGAGGGTTGATATCTCATAAACATGTTTATCCCCGCCGCAATTTTGCGCCTGTCCCAAGTCAGGAGCCTCTGGCCTTTGCTAGTCTTGTGTGATCTAGTATACATATCTTTTAAGGGGCCAACTGAAGGACGCCTACGGGTGCGGGAGTTTCTCTCTACATTGAAGACCCATTGGTGGCCTTGGCCTGCTCTATGGTCGGGTTGTTGTCGCTTTGAAACATTCCCCATTTCCTTTCTCAATTTTACCTTTGTATTTCGACGTACTAAAAACTTATGCAACGCGCTTTGAACTATTGCTAAGCGTTCCTATGGCATGCAACTAACGTATACCGACTTTGTCAATTTTCTCTGTACGTTTGGTACACGCCGGTCTATACGCCAATGTGTGACGCCGGCATAAGGTAATCTATTCCTGAGGTAGAAAAGCCTTAATATTTCAAAGAAAACGCATGGAATTTAACCATCTGCATTGCAACACATGACAGATGCATAGATGTTACAGACTTTGAACAGACAAAAAAAAAAAATAAGGCTGATTGATAACTTGGCGTAAATAATAAATTCGTACGAATTCGAGCGGCCAATCAGTCCATATAACGCTATATTGAAGTGACACACCCTTCAATGAAATGCAAAGAAATAAAATTAAAATAAAAGTTCTCTTTCTATAAGGATACTGTTGCACCGTATTGTAATTTTTTCGTCACAAGTACATCTCATTTTTTTCAATGTGAAAATATAAACTAAAGGTAGTAAGACTATTGTCGTGGCTAAATAACTCTTAACTGACACGATTTAAATTGTCCAACCCATTAACAGACTGTATTCCCCTAATATTCATTAAAATGTGGTATTACTCAACTTATATAACAATTATGAAATATTTATCAATGACAATTATTTTTTTAGAACCAAAGTACTATTGTGTGTCCTTTAAATCATATATAAAAATGTTTTTTAGCCTTTTATCCAAAATATTGCTATGCGTACAAGCATAAAAACCACATACTTGCGAGAAGCCTTTTCGTTTTACTTAAAACTGCGCAGGCTATGCATTTTTTTTACTGGTGGAAAATGTTCTATGATAGATATCATTTTGTCAGACACTTTTCTTTTTTTTTGATGTGGTTCTCATAATATGGCAAAAATCTGTATATTTAACAGAGTTTGACATTAAATTGTGAGTTTTACTCTTAACAGACGTATAACCAACCCGATTAAGAGACCAACCGCCGATATAGCCGCATACTCAATATAGATTAACCGACCAAACTCTCGGTTAGCCGAGTGTCGGCCGTGGAATAGTATACCTTTGTACAAATCAATTTGTTGGAATTGTCAAAGGTAAGATTTCAAGATGCAATCGTTTCATATACTGATGGGGGAAAAAAAACAAGATATATGGCACGCGGGAACCACATAAATGAGATAATCACAATTTATCGGGGATAATAATAGATTATCGGTCGACCATTATAGATGTACGGCGTAAAGTATACTTTACGGTTGTAAATGCATTTACGAAATTATCGTCGACAATCTATCATTATCGATCATAAATGCATTAACAGTCGACAATCTATAATAAAGGAACGCGGGAACCACATTATTGGATAATAACAGTTTAACGGGCGATTCGTAAATGCATTTACGCCCTGTTTTCGATAGCAATTCATATGTACCCAATCACAATAGGTTATCGACAATGCTAATTAATTTTGTCCAATCATATCCATCGATTCAAATGACAACACGTTTAAGTCAAATTGATCGTCTAGCTAGATCTCAACAACCGGCAATTAATAGTGTTTTAGAATACTGTTTATCTGTAAAAATTGAGACGAAATTAATTACATGCAAGTTTACAGTTATTAGTTATTTTTACGTTATTTTTACGTTTGCAACAGAGATCAACAGACACGAATCCTGGGAATATTAATTATTATACTTATAATAATTTTACAAAGTTAATAAGTTATAACTGGCACTAATTTCATATACATGGCAAGTCGTTGTAGAATCATTTACTTTCTATTTATCAATATTACATTATCATTTTTAATATAACAAAATAGTTTTTTTTTTATATCAAATATTTTATATTAAAAAATCGTGCATTTTTTTTTATATTAACAGAGACACATATATATATATATATATGTACCGTGACATATATTGTTTTTCCGGATTAAATACCATAGTATTGCCCAGTGCTTCTGTTTAAATAAAGTAATTTGTTTAGTTGTAAAAACAATTAACAAGTGATAATCCATTTAGAACTTCACCTCCAGCTTAATTTCAGGTGATTAATTGGAAGGCAATAAATTGCACAATCGCACACCTGTAAATCCAGTCACAACTCGGGCTACAGAACTAATTATTGGAAAATCGGACACATATAATTTCACTGTGTAATTAAGAAGCAAACCTTAGCAAATAAATGCGGTACAGAAAAGTTTCTTGCCTGTCCCAAGTCAGGAGCCTGTTAGTTTAGTGGTTGTCGTTGATTCATGTCTGTCCTATTTTTTTTTTCGTAAATTGTTTTGTTACACATTAGGCCGTTAGTTTTCTCAATTGAATTGTTCCTATATTTTAATAGCCAACCATACAATATGTTTTTTCTTCTTCTCATTTTTGAAGATCGTACGGTTGCCTATAATTGCTTACATGCACTTCATTTTAACTTTGATGGATAGCTGTCTCATTGGCAATCATACCACATCTCCTTATTTTCATATAAACTGTTGAATTTTTCTTACTTATCAAGTTTACTTTTTAAACTTTCTCTCTTAGTATATAGTTTAGATTTCAAGATAATGACAAAACAAACGCAAACAAATTATACAAATTGTACCGAATGACCATTATACCCTTAAGCAAGGAAAAAAAAATAATAAACAAAAGTTAGATCTCGTCATTTTAATTTTTTTCCTCGACATTTTTTATATAACCGTTACGATTCGTGCTTTAACGGTTTTTAAATAATTGACAATTATACATGAAGTTATCCATTATTTTTGATTGGGTCATTATGACCCAACACGCAAACAAATACATTATAACTGATTGCGTCAAGTTTGTTTTGAAATTGGTCTGGTTATTTCACAGAAAGAAGTTTTGTAAAAGTACTAGTAAACGAACGACGACAGACAACTGACGCAAAGTAAAATCAATAGCTCAGAGGTGGCGAACTAAAATAGTAAATATTTAGGAAAAAGAAGAGTCCACGAAACACTACACAGAAAATCAGAGGTTGAGCAACAAGTAGCATCTTATTTTGAGAAAGGGGGCTTTCCAGGAGCTCCAGTATAGCTAAGCAGTTTCTTTTTTTTTACTATATATGAGGGTCTGGATTTGGGGGGGGGGGGGTCTGTTATTCTGTAAACCCATGATTTAATTTTCACCCCTTTTTTCTCTAACCTTCAAAAAATTAGACCACGCATTTCTCTAATCTTCATTTTTCCCCATCCAAACCCATAGGCGGATCCAGGGGGGGGGGGGGGGGGGGGGGCCGGCCCCCCCCCCTTTCGTGGGAAAAATTGTGGTTGATTATATAGGGAATCACTGAAGCATGACTGGAGCGGCCCCCCCCTTAGGTCAGTCAGCGGCCCCCCCCCCCCCCCCCCCCCCCTTAGGCAAAGTTCTGGATCCGCCACTGAAACCCACACATGGCTAGTGCTACCGTGTCATGTGACCTATTACAACGTTTCCTACCCTCCAATTGGAAAATTTCTACCTTTTATCCGTCCGATTTACCTACAAAGAGGATAAATTGCATGAAATACTTGCCACTGAACGTTTAGCAAGCACATATTGTGAAACCAGTCGTCAATGGTCATTGGTAAATTATATAGATATTCAACGAATAGTAGAAGATATATCAAGGTGAACAATCTATATTTAGTATTTAAATTTCCAAAACGTGTATGTTGCACACAGTTTTTATTTATATATAAAATGTTCACCTGTTTCGATGAAATGATACGCTTTATAAATACAATGGACTACGTCATATGACCAAGCTAACTTGGAGAGGAAACCTAGAACAGTATGGCTGAGAGACCCAGAGAATCAAGTGAAGAACTTGTAAGTGTTTTACATCAAATCTTGATTTTTTCTTTTTAAACATTAATTTTGATTACCGGAAAAAGGAAAAACAGTCTTTTATCGGACAACCTACATGACCAATATGAACCCGGAAGTTGAAGATTATGAGGTAACCCCTATTTACTTTTGATTTTATTTCACATCAGGGTAACTTAGAAAATAGTAATCTTGTCTTCCATTCATTTAAGAATTGAATAGATATAGGAAGATGTGGTGTGAGTGCGAATCCTAAGAATTGAATGGTTACTTCTGTAAATTATATTGGAATGTAAAAGCGTTAACCGATTCACATATCTATAATGCTAAAATAACGAGGTCCAATTTGTCAGCCGTCATGGGGTAAAAACGACATATCAAAGAATTCAACTTTATATATATCTTGAAAGATATCTTACTTTATTACAATCACCTGAGCAGAGGAGAAATTTCACTCGGTTGCGTATTTCTTCTCACAGACTAAGAATTGAACAAGGTCGCTATTATGGTACTCTCCGACAAGACATAATTTGTCTCAGATGCACCTCAAATGAAGTTGATGATGAGAAACATTTTTTTATTCTCGTGTACATCATCTCAAGATAAGAGAAATTGTTTAAATTCCACAATTAACTCACTATGCCCAAACTTTAAGCATTTGGTTCCTAGCCAAAAACTGATATGGCTTCTTAATGTAGAGAATCTTGATAGCTTAATATCTGTCTGTGACTTAATTGCTGAAGATAAAATATAACTTAAAAGATAAATATTTAAATCAGGCTTTCTGCACTAGGCACGAGCTTGGCATGGTGGGGTACAGGACACATCGTATAAGTTGAATATAACCTTTTTGTTTGTGATATTTTTTTTATTAAACTGGTAATATTTTATCTTTTTCGTAATATCATATGTGCACTTTGGTATGTCAATTAGCATTGTCCCTTGGTGCCTCTTGTAGTTGTGTCACTTTAAATAGTACTGACTCCTCCGCACCAGACACGAGGATGACATACCAGTTATGTACAACTTCTTACAATATTTTACCATAACATTAATGTCCTGATACACATTTTAATATGCACCCGCCATGCCATATAGCACCGTCCCTTGGTGCCTCCTGCAGTTCAGCTAGATATATCATAGCCTACTCACAGTATTATTTTTTGTTAATTTCTAGAGGTGTGCCTGAGACAAAGTTTTTGTATATATACTAAAATGTTAAAACTGTTGTTTCTTATTTGTGTTTGTAACTATGTATACTGTATTGTTTATTATATTTGTAAAAGAATAATATTACAATTATATTATATTATGCTCCTTATGAGCCCATTTTATGGAAATAAATCAACATCTTCTTCTTCTTCTTCTTCTTCTTCTTCTTCTTCTTCTTCTTCTTCTTCTTCTTCTTCTTCTTCTTCTTCTTCTTCTTCTTCTTCTTCTTCTTCTTCTTCTTCTTCTTCTTCTTCTATATTTCAACATCTTCTTCTTCTTCTTCTTCTTCTTCTTCTTCTTCTTCTTCTTCTTCTTCTTCTTCTTCTTCTTCTTCTTCTTCTTCTTCTTCTATATTTAATATAGGACAATGGTGTAGATTAAAAATTACACCACTTCAGACCCTTTTGTTTTCCACATAATTAAATATTGCCAATAATTAACAAGTTCCGGGTCGAATCCGATACCGATACCAATAGTATATTAACCTTTTACCTATTACCTTATCTGTACGTTCCACATCTGACAGGCGCACCACCAAACGGTGTATTTAAGAGTTTGTTATATACACGGCTCATAATCACAGGGTTGACATTACTAAATATTTTGATCATTGTCACATTGTTTCCTATTAAAGTTTTTTTAATCAGTATGACTTTAAAAGATGACAATACGAATTCTTAAAATCTGGACTTAAAATAAGGCGTATAGGTACAGTTTTCAATTTGTTAGCGGACATGACGTAAAACAGCGAATCAAATAATTCAACTTTATTTATAACTAATATAGGACAATGCTGTTGATTAAAAAATACTCCATTCCAGGACCTTTTGTTTTCCAATAATTAATATTACCAATAATTGATAAGTTCCAGGTCGATGGGTTCAAACAGAAAGATTTGAAAGCAGAGAAAGATGTGTATCTTATAATCGGCATGCATTTATCAGATGACAATACAAATACTAAAATAAGGCTTACGCATAGTTATATACTTTAATTCAGTCACGGACCCGCGATATCACGGGTTTGTTCTAGTTATATATACGATTCGCGGATTTATCAGTTGTACACCAATACAAAATTACAAAATAAAGCACTTTTACATTTACATACTACAACCATGAAATTGCGTGCTATGTCTATTTTTATGCCCCACCTACGATAGTAGAGGTGCATTATGTTTTCTGGTCTGTGCGTCCGTTCGTCTGTCCGTCCGTCCGTCCGTCCGTCCGTCCGTCCGTCCGTCCGTTCATTCGTCCGTTCGTTCGTTCGTTCGTTCGTCTGTCTGTCCCGCTTCAGGTTAAAGTTTTTGATCAAGGCAGTTTTTGATGAAGCTGAAGTCCAATCAACTTGAAACTTAGTACACATGTTCATTATGATATGATCTTTCTTATTTTAAAGTCAAATTAAATTTTGACCCCAATTTTCCTATGAATTCTTGTGACGTGGTCAAAGACAGCAAGTGCTATTATTAATGCTGCATATTGGAAAAGACAATCTAATTTTAGCCAGGATTGCTTCCCCATTTTTGTATGCCGATAAGAATTGTTTGACGGATTTGAGGGCTTTTTCGTTTGTTGCTGTGTTATATATTTGTTTTCGTTCATTATTGTGTACATGCATTAGGCCGTTAGATTTTTCGTATAAATTGATTTACATCTGTCATTTCGGGGTCTGCATATCAGACTAGGGAGTACTGAACCGTCCTCATAATTGAAAGACGTACGGTGACCGATATAGTTGTTAATATCTGTGTCATTTGGTGTGGTATGATTGCCAATGAGACAACTCTCCATCCAAGTAACAATGTGTAATTTACCTTTTAACGTGCCAACCTTCAACCTAACATGACACAGTAGTGTAACATTACAACACAAGAAACCTACTAAGTTTTGAGCCTTTTTTACCTTCTGATTTCCCTCATGTTTGTAATCATTTCAAAATAATATATAACAGTTAAATAAACTAACTGAATTAAAACCGTATTTTTATCTGTGAATAAAATTATAAAGAAATGTGTAATATAAATCAGTGATAACGACAGCCAGGAAATGATTAAGTTTAAACCAGTCTTGGGGACCGTTTGTGTTTTACATTTCAGTATAGGCTCGATAGCGATAGAAACAATGTATCTTTGGTTTATTTTGTTTAGTGCATAGAGGGAATACTTTATGTCATTTAAACCAACCATACCCTGTCTTTTCTATTAGAAAAAGTGACACATGAATCTATTGCAGTACTATATATCTCAGCCATAATACGAAAATGTGGTAAGAGTGCTAATTTTAGCTATCTAACCGAGTAGGAGACCAATCTGACGACCACCAAAAGACCTTCAACAATGAGTAAAATCTATATCATATATTTAGCGTATTAATGACCCAACATTGGTGTGGTATGATTGCCAATGAGACAACTCTCCATCCAAGTAACAATGTGTAATTTACCTTTTAACGTGCCAACCTTCAACCTAACATGACACAGTAGTGTAACATTACAACACAAGAAACCTACTAAGTTTTGAGCCTTTTTTACCTTCTGATTTCCCTCATGTTTGTAATCATTTCAAAATAATATATAACAGTTAAATAAACTAACTGAATTAAAACCGTATTTTTATCTGTGAATAAAATTATAAAGAAATGTGTAATATAAATCAGTGATAACGACAGCCAGGAAATGATTAAGTTTAAACCAGTCTTGGGGACCGTTTGTGTTTTACATTTCAGTATAGGCTCGATAGCGATAGAAACAATGTATCTTTGGTTTATTTTGTTTAGTGCATAGAGGGAATACTTTATGTCATTTAAACCAACCATACCCTGTCTTTTCTATTAGAAAAAGTGACACATGAATCTATTGCAGTACTATATATCTCAGCCATAATACGAAAATGTGGTAAGAGTGCTAATTTTAGCTATCTAACCGAGTAGGAGACCAATCTGACGACCACCAAAAGACCTTCAACAATGAGTAAAATCTATATCATATATTTAGCGTATTAATGACCCAACATGAAAGAATGTACAACAATTCATCACTGTCAGATGATATTTTATGCTGAAAGGCTCATTAAAAACACGAACGAAATTTCTAAGAGTAAAACAACTGACCAAGAACCCCTGGTAAAAATCACGTTTGAAACAAAAAACAAATATGGTTTCAAGACAACCTTGTTGGGGGCACAATATTTACCAGTGTTATGTTGTTGTTGCTTTGTTATACCATTCCTTGCAAATATTTTATTTTTTTTATTGGTATCCCCTAAGTCCCATGTTGATATAGAGTATGTTGTCAGTTGTTGTAGTGTTTTATAATTTAACATAGTACCAGACACTGGATTGTTTTTGTACTCTCTATTCGATCATTCAGAAATGTTATTTATGGCAGTCCTTTAAATGGTTGTACAAAGAAGAGCAACACAGATTGACCGAACTATATATGCTCTTTCTCCTATTTTCTCTACCAACCAATAACTTTAATTGAGATTTAGATATCTTCAAGAATACGTGTGAAATATTTGCCACTGGACGTTAAGAAAACAACTATCAATCAATATAAACGCAATGGTGTTCTTTAGATTTAAAGAATATATAGATAATTCTAAAGCTCTTATAAATAGATCGAGACCTTAGTCATTATATTTGAAATCTTTCTTTTATAGGACAGCGAGTGTTTGTTTTCACCAACATGCGGCAAGAACATTTGTATCGATGGCTGTACTGCTAAATGGATTAAAAATGACTCAGGAGGTCGTTTCTTTATTGACAAATCTTTATCTTCTGACGAAGAGATTATTCTAACATTCAGTGGAAAAGGACATGCTGAGGTTGGGATCATCTCCATAGATCCTACTACAATAAAAGATGTCAGTCACGTGGGAAATATAAAAGAACTTACTGTTATACAGACGGCTAGAATCTACAAGCAAGTAGGAACAACCAAAATAAAAAGATCCAAAGAAGGAGATAGAATAATAACAGACGCTGAAGGCAGAAAGTCAAGGTCAAGAGTTGATAAAGAACAGAGCGTCTGGATTACAGTCAATATTTTATTTGGGGACCTCAAAGTCAAAATAGGTACGATATACATGCATTATGTATAAGAAAGATATAAGTATAAGAAAGATATAAGGGTTATACTGCAATGAGACAGCAACACAACAACACGACATGCTATAAAGTCAAAATTAGTTCTTCGACAACAAAAAATTTGTCAATACATTTTGTCAATCTCTTAAATTGACCCGAGTCTAGGATCCTAAAGTTGCAATATGATTAAAATATAGATTGTGTGCTTTGCTTTCAAGAATCTTAAACTCGGTTCAGCCCCTCCTCTCCGGAGGACTGAATCACAACCCTTAGCTAGCGAATCTTCAAAATGTTTCATAAAACAGAAAAAAAAAATAGGAACAGAGAATTGTCAGATCCATGTAAGGAAAGCATGAATCTGTATTCTAATCAGTCTGGACAAATTGTGAATAAATTTCAAAGCTTTTCATTACACAATAATGAATTTTTAAAAATTGTAATACTAGTATCATTACAACCAAATAACGTTGTGAGTGCCTTATATATAAAGCCGGTATGGATTGAGGTCCTTTATTTCTGTATTCTTTGATATTTCGCTCATTTATCTTAAAACTAATGGTTATTCTGTAATTACTTGAAATTGTTCTTTTCTGTTAAAATTTAAAATATTCTTTATTATTTGCAGTTATTCTTCATATTTTAGCACCCTTCAATTTTCTATTCTTTATTTTATTTTGCGATTTTTTTCTCTATTCCTTATTTATTTTCATCTTCGCTAGCCAAGGGTTACGATCCACTCCCGTTCTCTTCACTTGTTGCACAATAAACACGTGGCAATTGTTTACAAACACTTTCTACATTTACACGTGATCATGTTAGAGGCGAATTTTGATTGGATGCAGCGAGTTTCGACTGCTACCAATAACAATCCTAACCTTGTGTCTCTGAAATTTTATCTCAATCCGCCAAGGGTGAAGAGAACGGGAGTGAATCGTAGCCCTTGGCTAGCGAAGATGATTTATTTGCCCATTATTAACTATTCTGTAAACCTCATCCACACCCAAATATATACTGCAGCCACATTTTCTGTCCGTCGGTCAATAACTTGATACCTAAACAGCTGTAGTATTTTAAAAGGGTTAATAATGAGATTTTTACATGAAACATTATTAGGATGACTTGTACCGTGTAAGCGATTTTGAAGTCTGCTGGGTGATATAAATATCTGTTTGACGATAGTATTACCCGCTGAACATTTAATTGTTTTGTTTAATAATTTCATGTTTTATTCGGGTTTTTATTTTGTTCAGTTGAATTGTCATTGTATATATAATTATACATAGACAGTGACTTCCTGTTAGTCGATACTCTCAGTACATCACATAAGAATACCCAATGACCATGACGATGTGTAACAACGAGGCGGTTATTGTTTTACATAACATCGCGTGTAACAGTGGTTCTTCAATGATAAAAACAGCAATAACAATAAACTTATATCTCCACACAAAATAAATACCATAGCAAACATCTTAACAAAAGTAACAGAGAAGAGTTTTATAAAAAGTACGAAAGGAGCAAATGAAGTAAAATCTTCACAACCGGATATTTCGTTCTAAATCATCCTAACTGGTAAATGGAAATAATTGTGTGAATTATGTGAACAAAAAGCGCATTACATGGGCACTGTATATAAGGGCAGTTATTTAAAGAACGGCAATGAGTCAGCTGTTGCAGACATTTTTGTTTCTTCTATATCTTCTATATATAAATATACATTCTGCTGTTGTCTGTTTTATGGTCGGGTTGTTGTCTCTTTGACACATTCCCCATTTCTATTCTCAATTGTATGTATGTATCATGAAATCTGGTATTATAATTTTAAACGTCTAGTCTAGGAAACTGTGTTCGGTCCTTGCTAGTTTATGTGTAAAATGTGTGTGTATACTTAGACCTATAATGGTTTACTTTTACATGCTGTGACTTGGATGAAGAGTTGTCTCATTGGCACTCATACCACATATTCTTATATCTATGGTTATACTTGTTTTAAATTTGAATAAATCGTAATCATACTTCTATTTTTTTCAGGTTCTAAAGGCTTTAAATTCTCGCCCAATAAAGGAGAAAATATTTCAACGAAAGATGAATGTGCAACTTTGAAATACCCATATTTATGTGCAGTTTGCTTTGTTAAGAACCCTATAAAACGTGGGGAGACTTTATCTTTTCAGGCCGACGATATTAATAAAGTCGGACCAGCATCGAAAAATTGTAGCTTTAAATTAGCATTATCGAAATCCAACCCAGAGGAATTTATGTCAAGCGCAGATAAATATTGTGATATTACGTCACTGCCTGTTATCCATTTCGAAAAAATTCCGACAAAATGTAAAAATGAAATTCGGATAGAACTGACAACTGAAGGGACTGTTAAAATCGAATACGAAAATGGTACAATTAAAAAGGAATTATACACTGAACAAGTTTATTGTGTTTTTGAGTTAGGCAGAATCCAACTACGATGTGGACTTAAAGAAAGACAAATTAATGCAGATAATGTTATTCCAATAGTTTGTACCCCGATCGACCAACCAGATGTACCTGACTCTGTATACAAGAATAGTAAACGAGAACTAGACGAAATAAGACGAGATGCTGAAGAAATATCGATATACAGCGATGATTATAATCCAATATTTGAATCCAGAAATATCGAAGGCGCAATTACCAGTACAGAGAACGAACCAAATATTAAGTACACTAGTGAATCCAAATTCAAAACAACTAGACTAGGAGTAGTCGATTACTCCCTTCATGATAAAATTGAAAGTCTATCTTCAAGGCTAGTTTTAATAGAGGAAAATATAAATAAACTGAATATAGGAAAAGAATCAACCATACAATCATCTGAAATGCAAGATCTAAGGTCTGAAATCAAAGAGATCAACAGATTACTTACTAAGCACCCTAGCAGTGTAGCCGGCGACTCAAACGGGTCTAATCATCTAAACATACCATCGCAAGAAGAAAACTCTAAACCATTACGCGAAAGAATACGAGAACATTTCGAATTACTTGTGTCAATGTTAGAAATTAATCCAGTATTAGACTATCTATACCAAGCTGGAAACATAACCATGGAGGACTATCAAAGGTTAAGGCAATTGTCTAAATCGGACATGGCAGAGGCAAACCGTGAACTGCTTTCTACCATATCACGAAGACAAAATCTTGATACTAAACTTTTTAAAGAAATATTAATCAAATCAAAACAGAATGGAATTTTAGCTGTAATGTTTCCATAAAAACATAATAAAAAATGACCGAATTGATTAAAAAAACAAATTGCAACCTTAATAAAATTAGAAGATGTGTTATGATTAATAACTCTCCACCAGCTGGAGTACGAATGGCATAAATGTTATCAAATATAGGTCTTCGTACGGTCTTCAAACAATGAGCAAAATCTAAAGACCCCGAAATGACAAATGTAAAACAATTCAAACGATAAAACTAATTGCCTGATTTATGTACAAAACATAGCTTAATTTTGGTTATCAAATTTAAATGTGGTTCATGCATTTCTGGTGTGATGCTCATTGGTTTATCTTTCCAAACAAAGTACTGGTTGCTCTCTGGAATCAACAAATTTATAAAAAAAAAAAAGTTTTTTTTTATCCTCCAGCATTTGGTCAATACCGGTACCGTTGGAATTGTTAGTAACCAAGTGTATGACCAACTCAGCACAATCGGCAATCCTCGATTGAATCCGCTACTCTCCGTAATTGGCAGAGATGTGCCGAATGCAACTTAGGGGTCGGTGATTCGGTACTTACATAATGGAAAACAATGTTGAACCATTCATGTGTTCTACTTCGGTGGATTAAGAAATTATGACAAACATGAGATTCCAATATATAAAAAAGAGCACGTTATATGTATACCAGTGAGACAACTCTCCATAAAAAACCAAATGGCATAGAAATGAACAACTAAATGCCAATGTACGGTCTTCAACAATAAACAAAGTCCATACCTTATAGTCAGCGGTAAAAGGCCCCGAAATATTTCACTGGCACATGTTTGAAAACTGATAAAGTTATTTTGATTCTGATGATATCTGCAATGTCCGAGGTTAAGAATTGCGTCGTATTTTCATTCCAAGCTGTTAATCACAGATATTACAATCAGTATACAGGTCATTAATTACAAGTAGAACGTCCTTATTATCAACCCGAAGTAAAACGCTTAGTACAAGAACATATTTTTTGTTCAAACATTAGTTCTTTGAAGTGTCGAAAAGAGCTTGAATGGATAAATCTCTTTGGCATTTGTTTTACTTTTCCCAATGAGAGATTCAAGTGACGACCATAGTTTGATACTCAGTTCATCTACCTGGGATATTTACCCTAGGTCTATAGAGTAATGTAAAAGTATAATGTGTAAATTAACTTTGGAGGATTCAATTTTTGCATATCTCTATAGTGATAGGGTAAATATCCCAGGTAGATGACCTTAATATATATACAATATTAGGTCAATGCCAGACAAATATAAACTTTTTTGTATGAGGCTGAGAAGGGCGATGTTTTACCGAGCCCTTCCCCAGTTTAGTGCCGAATACAAAAAAAGTTTATATTTTTATGACATAGATCTAATATTGTTTTTATACTGCAACTTAAATAAAAACATTGATAGCTAATTAAATTATTACACAAATTTATTTTCATCCCTTAGTAAACCCTGATTGTTGAAAAATTATTCCATGATGACATTGCACAAAATAAAACTGTGTTACTATAATTTGGAAATAAACACAACTAGTTGCAGTATAAAAAAAAAAACTATGGTCTTCACTCGAATCTCCCATCGGGTAAAACAAACCAAATGCGACAGTGAGATACCCATCTGTCTCTGTGTAATGGATAAACACGCAATCAAAAAGCAATAAAAGGTATTATCGCTATTTTGTGCATTTTTCTTTTGATCTTTTTTTGTGATAATTTTCATATCATGCTTCTCGCTTGAGATGGAAAAAATATCGCTAGAAACTAGGGAGGCCACGTGGCGTTGCTAACGAAATTGACATGAAATTGACAACGTCGTCATAGGTAAAATAGCGATAAACAGATTATCATTGGTCATCTCAACTCGATTGCTTTTCTCACTTTCGCTGTACCAGCTCAAGCGAGAAAATCAATCTCGTTGAGATGATCAACGATAATCTATAAATCTAGCATGCCGACCCTCATTACACTTGCAGCTTATTTATACGCCCTTCATAATTGTCAACCTTAATCCCCAAGTATACTAGAATATTTGCCGCTGAACATTTAGCAAACATCACACTGTCAAATGTATCATGCATATAAATACCTTGGTATAGCAACGATTCGATTGTACCCTAAAATTTGACTTGAATGTCTTTTTTATAATATTTCTATTTTGTATTTGTTCCTTTGCAATATAATATTGGACATTTGTTTGATTTTCAAATATGGAACCTTGTTCAGTTTTTCCCACGACTTCAAAATAATGGAACATTTTCTTATAGGTGAATTTATAAATTGTAAATGACACGTGAGTCCGATGGACCCTTTCTATGTCAATGTTTTTATCCTCGCTGCAATTTAAGTCCCTCGGTTTTTGATACGTTTCTTTGATTTGTCTTTTAAATTTGACAAAAAAACATTGTTTTTTACACATCCCAGTATACATTGATATTTAATGTGCCGTTTGAATTCAGATAAAAATAACGTGGAGATAATTTAAAGTCGTATAGTTTTTCAAGTTGTCAAGTCTGATACATGTTGTGTATCGTTATGTATCCCATTAAGACCGGGGGTTTTTCTGGTGTGGCGAAGGTACATTTAGAATATCGACGAACACACACGATTGTTATTTCCAATTATTTGTTCTGAATCGACACCTCTGCCGGTGGACTATACAGTGATATGACAAAAGTGAGTCCCCCATCAGAAAATGTACTATCATTTCAACCAAAATCAATATTTTTCAAAAAAATCTTACCAAGTTATTTTATGAGTGATTCTTATAATATAAATACCATTAGATGTAGAAATGTCTGAAGTGTTATTGTTTATTTGGTCATAATTTTCTTGAGGTTTGTTTTCCTTATCTGATGTCTAACACATAATTTTAATGCATTATTTAAGATTTAAATTTGGTAAGAAATTTGGTAAGCATATATAGCAAACTTTTCAAGAAATATTTTACTTTCTGTTCACCTCATCAGAAAATTAAAATGAGCATGAATAATATCATGGTCAAATAAACAATAAAACTTTTAACATTTCTACATCTTTTAAAGTTTTTTTGTAGACGTAACGCGCGTCGGGTGCAAATACAACATTTCAATCCTAGTATCTATGATGAGTTTACAACCACTTGGTCGAAATACAAGATTGTATTCTTTAATCTAATTTTTACAGTTTATTCTTATTTTGTGACAAACAATTTCAGACTGACAGCTCCCAAATGTGCTTAGCCGTGCCATATTTCTAATGTTTAATTTCCAAGTCAGATTGTTAGTGGTCGTTTGTGTACATGTCTTCCTTACTTATTCTTGGTTTTTGTTTTAACATTACTCATATTGCCTGTTGTTTTTATCATTTGTATTGTTCCACATTTTGTCGTTATAGGGACTGTTATTGCCATAGGTGACTATACGATAAGGAGGTTGCTCATTCTGAAGTCCGTACGGTTACCTTTCATTAATTACTTCCACATCCATTTGTTCCAATTAATTTGCTGTCCAATCATACATATATTTTCCTTACCAAGAAACACAACGCATTGTCAATATGTCCTGACTTCAGGATTACTCAAAATTGACGCCTTTTATAGCTGACTTTTGCTCATTGTTGAAGGCCGTACGGTGACCTATAGCTGTTAATGTCTGCGTCATTTTAGTCTCTTGTGGACAGTTGTCTCATTGGCAATCATACTTCATCTTCTTTTTTATATTAACTGTAATATACAAACTCGAATAAAAGGAACATTGTAATAAGCAATTATCAAGATTATTAAGAACATCAGAACCTAAATCTATAGTTCAAGACAATCTTGTATTAATTGTAAAGTTGATGTGGAATATTTTTTTCATGAAAAAAGAAATGTTTAAGAAAAAGAACGAGACGTCCTTTGATATAGCAAAGTGACGTTTTCTAAAAACTTTGATTTATTTTTGGCATGTCGTGAAAATAAAACATATTATATCTATTATTTTAGTATTTATACATGTAATGAGAACGACGTTTTTGGCCTATTGAAAATATCATTTAAATGTTTATTTAAAATACAGAAGTTAGGTGCACAATATATGCATAATCTTGTTTCATTCATTAAACATCATATAAATTTCTTTTTTACAATGGTTTGATATTTTACTTGATTCTTATTTTGAAATGTTTTAGAATGTCCATAATAGGAGTTGCAATGCAACCTCCTTGTGGATGGTCAGCGATTGCCATTCCAATACAACCTTGAACTGGACTAAGTACATATATACACGTGCCCGAATCACCGGGTTTGAACGGTATATTTGATATATAAAGCTGATTGTAAACTCTGCGCGATGTTCTTCTTATAGCCATATTTTGACCGGTCCTCCTCAGGATTATTTTCTGCATATGGACATCCCCTGTTATTGCTGACAATCTTCTCTGTGTATTAAAGAATATAACTTCATCAAGAAAGCTGTCTATATCAACACCACCGGCACATTTAAGTGTTGGATAAATATTCTTTATCACATCAATAACTATTGATTTAATTTCAGCTGATATGTGAGGATCACAAGTCTGTTCAATTTTCATTTTTATTGCATGCTCATCTAGAGGAGCCACTATAGGAATAAGTTGTGGAGACTGGATAACAACTTTTACATTTGTTTTAATTTCGTCAAGAATGGCCTTACTATATGTATCTTCGATTGATTCCAAGTCAATATTTTTGTCTTTATTTTCATGAACCTGTGTTCTGCTAGCGCTACTTGCGCCGCTGTCCTGACATCCTGAAATCGCCCCAACGCAGAAAGTATGTAATATTGGTTTTGGTGTTGAAAAGCATAGAGGTCTGTAGTCCACACAGCTATCATTTAGGTACTCCGACTTCATGGCTGTAACATAAGATATGTAAATATGTGATATATGTATAAGTAGTAGCATGGCAACTTTGTAGAATATTTCAAAAGGCTTTCTGTAAAAGCCTTATTATCAATGATTTGCGCAATAATTGCAATGTTTGGTTTGATTTTAACTTTTACTATAAATACGTTTTTTTTGTTTGACTGTCGTTTATTTATGCTTTCTTTGGTTTAAACTCGTATTTCCAACATTTAAAAACTTTTAGTAAATTTAAAATTAGACGGCCTCTTTCCAAATCAAAACAATTACTAAATCATAATTAGGTAATACATAAATGGTTTCTAATAAAACTTATATTTTTTTTATACCTAAACTAAAACAATTGCAACAATATTAATAACTGAGTCTTAACCGCATGATTGTACCTGTTCTGGTACCCCATTAATATATATTTCGGCAGGCCACGGTGATACTGCTTCTCTGCGAAATATGTAACATGGTTTCTACTAACATGCGCAAAACGACAGGTACCACATGTGAAGCAATCTTCCGGAGCACCCAAGATAATAACTAGTTTTTGATGGGGTTCGTGTTGCTCAATCTTTATTTTTTCTAAGTTGTGTTTTTTGTGTACAATTGTTTCGCAGTTGGTCTTTTTTCTGTTTAACCATGGCATTGACAGTTTATTTTCTACTTATGAGATTGTATGTCCTTTTGGTATCATTCTCCTCTCTTTCATAAGGGATCCAAATATGGCGAACGCCCACTTTTAAAGAAGAATGTGCATTTTATTTGTTTGCCTCCTTAGCTTATGTCAGCAAAATAACTGTTCCGATTACTTAAAATTACTAACCTATATCTCTAAAGGATAATTGTCGACCCTGTATATCAACATAATTAAAGTTTTCAATGCTGTTTGTTTGTATTTCAACCAAAGCTGCGTCAATGCTCGTTTCCTTCTCATTATCAACTTCGAATGCTATGTCTCTAATTTTACCGCATATACGTGGGGTTTCGTTCCTATTATAAAGTTTAACCGGTACTGTCTTTTCGTCATCAAGTGTAAGATTGTCCGATGCAAGTTCATTTGCGCCCAAGAACACATGAAGGCATGTCAAAAATGCCTTATCTCCGCGTACCTGAACGAAACCCCCAAGGGTGCCCCTTTTATACTCATCTGTTCCAACCTGATTACCAATCTTTAGATTTGATAAAGAGTGAGGTTTTCCTTCCAAAACATCTGTTTGTAACCCATTTAGCTTTCTCGGAAAATGATTTTCGCCAATAGGTACAAATCCCTTTCTCTTACAGTACAGTTGAAAACACGAATTTTCAATAACCTTGTGTTTTTTCTTTAGAAATCCAATTGACTTAAATGATGACTTGCACACCAATGTTAAATTGCTATGCTCAACGAAAAGATGTTTTGCATCCACACCTGATATAGATTGTTTATTTGGAAAGTGAATATTGCCACTTAAATTTTGTAAATATTTGTGTATTTCACTGCCTTCTTCATTTTTGAGTTGTTCGTCAATGATATAATGAATGTCAATTTCCCAAAAGGTGTCTGGTAAACATGGACTAATTGAATTCATCTCAACAGTAATTTGAATTTTGTCGGAACAAAATATTTTCTGTTTTATGTGACATTTGCATATACACGCAGGCCAGATATCGGTAATTTTTTCTCGAATAGATTTATCGAAACTTAGAAATAACTTCTTTGTTACGAACCAGGCTATCACTTTTGATGTCTCTTTGTCTTTTTTGGTCATTGACAGGGACAAACTTTCAAACAGATGACGATGGCATTCTTCCCATTGATCAGTGGTCATATCAGCGATGATGGCCAGTAACAATAGACATAACGTGGAGTCTTTGTTTTCTACCACAGGTAAAAATATGTTTATCCAAAACGTAGATGGTAGCGTTTTTCTTTCAACATGATGTGATGTGAACAACAGTTTAGAAAAATCTGATATTTGGTTCCAACTAAATTTCACATCTGAAGGAATATCTGGAACTAAATACAGAAATGAATTACTGACAAACCTTCACGAAACAATTAAATTAGGCTTAGTGATGTTTTCAAATATTTTTCACATTTACTGTTTATACCTTTCTGATTATATATTGATGACGTTGGTCAGGACTTATACATGCCGCAATTTTTGCTAATGCACTTCGTCTTATGCCGTTTTGTTGTTCTTTTTTTAAGCAATTATTTGTTTTAAATGATGATGTAGATTATATTGCAATGTTGACTGCAGTTACCCATTTTTTTACGCTTTTACCTATTTTGACTGTTTGTTTTGATCACACATTGTTGCTTGTATGATAGAATAGTATGCGACTATTCACTGAAAAAAATACCTAGTAAATATTACTAGTTTGGCTAGTACTTCATTAAAAGTCCCTAGTAGATAATCAAACAACTAATTAGACTAGTATGTTTACTATCGTGGATGCATCGTATTACCAGGAACCAGCTGTGTAACTGATAACAGGATTTCCCGCCGGACGATATCATATTCGCGTGGCCAAGTTCTGTTGTACAGGAAGTGATGGCCGCAATCAAACGAATAAAGAACCCGAGTGATTTTTGGCCTGATTCATTGAAAAGCTGTAAGTATTTTAACTAATTTGTGTTTTATTCTATGGTCTTGACTTGTTTACACAAAAAAAGAACCACATCATCTCGCGGCTTTCACGTAAAATAAAATGTACTACAGAAGATGGTCAAGATAACCTTGTGACACGTGGAACAAACTTATATATTTAAGTTAAGATTTACAAGATGCAGATTTCGTTATTTTAATATTAGCACCTTTCCTTCTTTTTTAATACGAAAACTAGTTAATAATCCTTCTATTTCACCACAGAAAACCGTAACTTAAATCCGAAACGTTTTATGATTTTATAATTAAAGTGCGCCTCGTTATGAAATGAATATGGCTGCGCCCATGTAGTGAAAAATATGAACCTGCCAAAGCTAACACAGTCAATACATGGTATATCTTCAACATTTTCACATCAAATATGAAATTGAGAAACATTTGAAAGCACCACAGAATGTACTTGATGACATACATGCACCATGTAGGTGTACACTTGCATCTTGACTCTGAGTGCACAAATGCATTATAATTTCAAACAAGTAATAGCTTTTCTAAAAAGCTAGCCGTCTCTTAGCTTCAGGATGAAAGTAGAAAGTGTTAAAATTCATAAAGGCTAATACAATTTTTTCTAATTTACTAATGTTTTTATGGGATAATTTACCAACAATGGATTAAAAAGGGTGATGCCTTAACTGTTTTTTTAAATTAAATATGAAAATATTTATAAAAGTATATTTTAAACATGGCTCTGGGATAATTATTGTTTTTGCCAGTATTTTAACTCTCTGTATAGCAGTATAATTGTAGATTTAATATTAATGCATACATATTACACTCGTTAATGTCTTACTTGAAATACTTGTATGCAATTGCATTAAAAAGCTATAAAAAAAAAGCACATACATGTAAATGTTGAGTGTGTATCTATATATGTCTGACATGATGACTCACCTATCACACATTAGAAACAAAGTGAAATATAGTTTTTTTAAATACAATGTATTTGTAGAAATTGACAGTAGAGTTCTAGTTAATCTATATTAATTAATATTGACAACACTACATGTAGTTTTATTATATGATTTTTGTATTTTTTCAGGTTCTGAAAAAATCACAGGGGATGATAAATTTAGAAAAGAAGGATCGACCACCAACATGCTACACTTACTGGAACTTGAAAAACCTGCAATTCACAAGAACAAGCCAAAGACTAGTATTACCGTACAAAGTGGTTGAGGGTATGGTCCCAGCTATCCAAACCTGACAAATTATTGGTAACAAGCAATCTTTACCAAAAAGGAACATCAAGCTGACACGCTTTGCAGACTTTGAAAGTGATTATTTATAAATTTGGTTAAGGCTATTGAAACAACAAACTGTGAAAACGAGCAATTTAAAAACACATTCTTCGTCAAAACTGTGATTCATTGAAAGAAGACGTAGTGTGCGCCAAGTCAGTTGAGAGCTTCAAAACAGCTCACCAAGGCCGTCAATATGAGTCCGCTCTCCTGTCAAGTTCAAGCCAGAATTGGGACCTTCGATGTAACAATGCAGATACATATATATAGCATGAAAAGTTTTATATAATGAACATTTATATTTATATCTATTGATGTTTCAGTACAAGTATGATTATTTGTTTTTGTTGTGATCTATGACATACATGTACATGTATAGTATAAACAATTTTGAGAAAGTGTTATCTGTATACATGACAGTTCCGTGAAAATGTTAACCAACTTTTGTGTCAACTTATTCTTTAATCTAAAAACTGATACAAACCAATATTAGAATTCAATAGATTAAGACTATAAAATCAGTTTTGACCTAGGCCTGTTCAAGTTTATTAAGGTCAAAATAAGATAAAACAAAGTTTCATAATATAAAATATCAATGTAGGAGCAAACGGTGAAAATGATTTAGATCCTAGTGCAATATGAGATGGGTGACATGTATTTAGATCCTGGTGCTCTAGAGGGGTGACATTGAGTTGGATCTGTTTGCTCAAACTAAAATTTACAGTGCTTTAAAAAATGATAAGTGATCATGCTTTATAAAGTTATAAACTGTTAGGTACAATCTGTATACATTTGTACTTACTTCCTGACAATTTTATTTTTACTTCTAAGTGTTTTAAAATGTAAACTTTGAAGTAGGAAGACATAAAATAACTGATAAGTCTTACTTTGTTCTTTTTTTAAAAATAAATATTCGAGGGAGAGTTTATTCATTTTGGTTTTGCAGGGAGAGCTGATTAATTTAAACAGGGGCCGTGCAATAACTAGATGGGTTATAATTTATTAAACTGACGTTTTAATTTTTTTTCATCGAAATAACTTTAGAATTGTAAACTGAATATTCTAAATACATGTATGAAATATTGTTAATATTGATTAGGGTACAGCTTATTAATGGTTTTGAAACATGAATTTAAATGGTTACTTTGAAGTAAATTGAGAACATGTTACCTATTTGTTTGTTGTTGGTTGGACACCTTTTTCTATACTTGAAATTAACTACTTTGTATTGTCTACTCAAATGTATTTTACATTTCTGATGTTATGCATCTTATGTAAATAAAATATTTAAGATTTATCTTTAAAATTATTTTGCTGAACCTCACACACTGACAAATTTAGTTACATGTAGTTAACTGTAAAGCTTTCAGGCCTAACATGGCGAAATTTAAATGAGAATGTGTGAAAGAGAAAACAACAAGAACAAGGAGTGAAAAGAAATAGTTTTGTCTTTATTGACATTGAAGGTCAATTTTCACTACAGATGCAACAAATTTTTATCTGCATTCATTGGCAACCAAAGTATACATTGTAAGTCAATTCATATTGAGGATATTGTGACCTATTGCTGATGTTTTTGCTAGTCTTTTCAGGTCATTGTTGTATATTTATCTTTCAAAATTATTGCTATTGTCATTGTGTTTCCTGAATTGAAAGATCACAAACACATATAACTACCTAGAAGCTTCCTGTTGATTTTACCGAGTGATGGATTTAGGGGCCCTTAGGCCCCTTTCATGGGAAAAATGTAATTGATTATACCGTGAAAAATTTAACTATGACTTGAGTGAGCCCCCTTTTATGGCAGTCCCCCTTATTAAAAAAAAATGGATTTATTATTTTGAACTTTGTACCAGTACAATAGAGAAATAGCTATAAGAAATTGCACTGCTATGAAACTATGCATACAAATCAATATAAAAAAGAATCCTTAATGCAGTAACATTGCTACATGTAGGTACGAAAAAGTACCACACGAGGGTGACCTGGTACAAGTACTTATAGCTAGTAAAGTTACTAGCTGAAGGAGGTATTCCTACTAGGAAATGTTTGTAGAGTTACTTGAAGCTAGTAGAATCGCTAGTCTTACCATGTAGTTGCCACTAGGAGAACCTAGTTATGTTACTAAAAGGTAGTAAAATTACTTATTCAGACTAGTAAAGTCACCAAGCAGTCTAGCAAAATTACTAGGGACTCTAGTGTAATTACTAAGTAGCCTAGTAAATTTACTTTGATGGCCTAGTATAGTTACTAAGTAGGCTAGTAAATATACTTCTGGCCTAGTAATCTCATGGACAGTAAGTTTACTAGTTTACCTAGTAGAGATTACTAGGTATTTTTTTCAGTGTTATACGAGTGAGAGATTTCGCTAGCTATAAAACCAGAGTTAATCACTATTTCCTACATGAGGAAATCAATGTCAGGAATATGACAGTTGTTTACTATGCGTAGATGTTTTTGTGCTTTTGATTTTGCCATTTTATAAAGGACTTCCCGTTTTGAATTTCCCTTGGAGTTCGCTAGTTTTGTTAATTTGCTTTTTGATACGTTTAAACATTTAAAAGAAGAGCACCATCCTTTCTTTCAGTATATCATATACATATAAAAAAATAGGTATTCGTAATGTCTTATTGAAATTATGTATAGCAGAAAACTTATAAATCATTATACAAATCATACAAACCTGAACTCATTATTTCGGTATGGAGTCTTCTGTCGACGTCACAGTTAACAAAATAATCATTACATCGAATAAGAAGGTTCTTCAAACCTATAAAAAGTAATAAATAGTAAATAAAATAGCAAGAATCCAATTTTCTTAAAGAAAGTCAGAGTATAACGAAGTGTGTCTTTTATCTCAAACTTGATATAATATGTTCGGTTTCCAAATGATGTATGGTGAAATAACAAAGTGAGCATTATTACTATTCAGGAGACATTATGTACTGTTTAAACAATACATCATGCCTTTAATGTAACAGTGTTTAGATATATGGTTTAATCAAAATATATGATGAAAGAGCAGATGCTACATAAAGCCTGCAAACCTTAATGCAACATATGCCTTATTGATATAGAACATATATGCACTGTTTTGAAGATATAGGAATACTGCATTATATATAGATATAGGGAGATGTGGTGTGAGCGCCAATGAGACAACTCTCCATCCAAATAACAATTTATAAATGTAAACCATTATAAATCAATGTACGGCCTTCAACACGGAGCCTTGGCTCACACTGAACAAAAAGCTGTGAAGGGCCACCAAATTGTTAGTGTAATAACATTCAAACGGGAAAAACCAACGGTCTAATCAATATAAAAACGAGAAACGAGAAACACGTATAAATTACATAAACAAAGGACAACAACTGTACATCAGATTCATGACTTAGGACAGGTGCAAACATTTCCAGCGGGATAAAACGTTTTAATGGTACCAAACCTTTTCCCTTTTTCTAAAACAATAGCATAACATCACAACAATGTTTATGTTCTAGTTTAGAAATGTAAGCCATATTGGTAATAAGATAGAAAATATTATACAGCTTTTTGCATGTCAGACTTAACATTTATAATCAATATAATCCCAAAATATATGCCATGCAAGAAATTAAAAATACAAATTGATAATAGCAACTTCATACCTTTGAAATTATTCAATTTTGAATTCTTCACCATATTTGTTTCTTTGTCAATTAGGCCGTCCATGAACCATTTTTTGACGTGTTCTACAATAAAACGAGATATATCTATAATAATGAAAACGTTTTAGTTAAAGAATAATATAGAGTTGTTGCAACAGGGAACTCAAATATCTATACATTTTCATTTCATTATTTCATTAAAGGAATATAATGTACAAATAAAGAGAGCTGTGGTATGATTGCAAATGACACAATTAGATTTACTGACGTTCAAATGAAGTTGATAAAATAATTTCTAGGCAACAGTAAGGTCATCAACAATGATAAAAATGCAAACCGTATAGTCGGCGAAAAAGAGCCTCGACATAGCAACTTCTTACCTTCGTGATTGTCAATTTTTGAATTCCTCAAAATTTGTTCGTCACTGTCAATTAGTAAGTCTATGTAACCTTTTTGGACGTGTTCTACAATAAAACGATAAATATCCATAACAATGAAAACGTTTTAGTTAAAAATACGAATATATGAGGTGTTGCAACCGGTAACACAAATATCTATACATTATCATTTCATTAGAGGAATATAATGTACAAATAAAGAAAGATGTGGTATGATTTTTATTGACACAATTAGATTTACCGACGTTCAAATATATATAAAAAAGAAGATGTGGTATGAAGCCAATGAGACAACTGTCCACAAGAGACCAAAATGACACAGACATTAACAACTATAGGTCACCGTACGGCCTTCAACAATGAGCAAAGCCCATGCCGCATAGTCAGCTATAATAGGCCCCGATATGACAATGTAAAACAATTCAAACGAGAAAACTAACGGCCTTATTTATATAAAAAATGAAGAAAAAAAACAAATATGTAACATATAAACAAAAAAATAAGTAGTGGATAAAATAATAAGACTTAGTAGTTGATAAAATAATTTCTAGGCAACAGTAAGGCCTTCAACAAAGATAAAAAACGCAAACCGTATAGTCGGCGAAAAAAAGCCCTGGAAAAGCAACTGCATGAACTGCTTACCTTTGAAATTGTCCTTTTTTAAATTTCTCAAAACATTTGTTTCTTTGTCAATTAGGTCGTCTATGAACCTTTTTTCAACATGTTCTACAATAAAACGAGAAACTTTTATAATAAAGAAAAATACAGAAATAACTTAAACAGTTTGATTAGATCATTGAAGGTTAGAATATGTCAATAAATCTGTATTTACATGTATGGAAGAGAGAAAAAAGATAGGCGATAAATACCAGAGGGACATCCAAACGCATTATAATTACTCAACTAGATAAACAACAGTACACAAAACACAACACAGATAACTTAAGACCTTGAAAAATGCATTAGGTTAAATGTAGTACCGTGTAAAAGAGAGGCGAACTATGAAATAATATTTTATATCCAAATGATGAACATTCGTGTAACGGGGACATATAAATACATAAAAAAGATAAATAAATAAATAAACACATTTTTATGAGTATTTTACGATAATCAACATATACAAAGAAACTTCATGAAATACGAACAAAATATTTGACTTTGTGTTGACTTTTAAGTTATCACAAAGTTTTTCGTGGATAACATTTTAAAAATTTAAAGTTCTGTAAAGTTTTTATAGAATAATTAATTTTATTTCATGTTACACAACATGAAAAGAAGATTTGCATTGAAATAACAATTCAGTTATTGATACCGTTTTCATAGGCTGAACATTTCATGCTATCATATAACATGTATATATGTTATGGTATACATATAACTGTTTCAGTCATCCCTACCTTTCTCATTCGAGTAACGTAAGTACAAGTTTACTAAATAAATGAATAAAATTAATATTCCCATTTCAGACATACTTGTTTGGCTTTGAGCGTTTCTGATGAAGGTAAATCCAGAAAAGCGCTTCGGACGCAATAAATTATTAAACGTGTTGTTTTATATTTTTAACCATAAATAAAAGGCGAAAACTAAGATCACTACAAGATGAAAAATAGAACATAGATACAGATCAACAATAAAATAGGGACAAAAGATACCGGAGGGACAATCAAACCCATGGATCGAAAAAGCCGTTGCTAAAAAAGAAAAAGACAAACAGACACAATAGTAATAGTACACAAAACACAACATAGAAAACTAAAGACTAAGAAACACGAAACCAACGAAAACTGTGGCTAATCTCAGTTGCTACGGAAGGGTAAGCAGATCATGCGCTACATGTGTCAACCGTCGTGTTTCTCATATTATTATAAATCCAGTAAATAGTCTAATTTGGTATGTCACATTCCTGAAAAGGGATGGGGAGTGTAGTTATATCAGATATTTTTTCGCCTCGAAAGACCAGGTACCAAATTTGATGTCAACACGTCAATTTTCAGCAGCACTTGAATTATGAAACTTTTCTACTCAGCATACGGAATATCTATGGTTAAATGAGGGATCAGATGGAAAGAAAGGAATTGAAACTTTGAGGAACACTTTTTAGAAATGTTTGATGATCTTTGATACTTACTTTTGCTTTTGCTACCATATTTATCTGGAAATAACACTACCAAAACTCCAATCTGTTTTGATTGAAATAAATGACTCTCAAAGTAGTCAAGGTCAATACTTTGTCTGCGTATTAATATATTTAACAGTTCGCGATTAGCATTTTCTCTGTTAATTTGGGAAAGTTTTCCTATGCTTTCGCATTCGTTGTGACTTATGCAATTGGCTTCATATAAAAAATCCAACAACGGCAGTGTTTCGATCATTATGCTTAAGTTTACATAATTCTGCTGAAGAACATCATTAAGTGACATCTCAGGATTATATTCAATATTTCCGGATTCCATAGCTTGATTGAAATCGTTCGAGTGAATCGATATACACTCTGCGTCATATCTTATAGATTCTAGCATCTTTTTACTGCGAACATACTCCGAGTCAGGGGGAACAACAATGGAGTCGACCTGATCAATCAGCGGAGCATACTCGACAGATAAACAAAAAAATAAGTAGTGGATAAAATAATAAGACTTAGTAGTTGATAAAATAATTTCTAGGCAACAGTAAGGCCTTCAACAAAGATAAAAAACGCAAACCGTATAGTCGGCGAAAAAAAGCCCTGGAAAAGCAACTGCATGAACTGCTTACCTTTGAAATTGTCCTTTTTTAAATTTCTCAAAACATTTGTTTTTTTGTCAATTAGGTCGTCTATGAACCTTTTTTCAACATGTTCTACAATAAAACGAGAAACTTTTATAATAAAGAAAAATACAGAAATAACTTAAACAGTTTGATTAGATCATTGAAGGTTAGAATATGTCAATAAATCTGTATTTACATGTATGGAAGAGAGAAAAAAGATAGGCGATAAATACCAGAGGGACATCCAAACGCATTATAATTACTCAACTAGATAAACAACAGTACACAAAACACAACACAGATAACTTAAGACCTTGAAAAATGCATTAGGTTAAATGTAGTACCGTGTAAAAGAGAGGCGAACTATGAAATAATATTTTATATCCAAATGATGAACATTCGTGTAACGGGGACATATAAATACATAAAAAAGATAAATAAATAAATAAACACATTTTTATGAGTATTTTACGATAATCAACATATACAAAGAAACTTCATGAAATACGAACAAAATATTTGACTTTGTGTTGACTTTTAAGTTATCACAAAGTTTTTCGTGGATAACATTTTAAAAATTTAAAGTTCTGTAAAGTTTTTATAGAATAATTAATTTTATTTCATGTTACACAACATGAAAAGAAGATTTGCATTGAAATAACAATTCAGTTATTGATACCGTTTTCATAGGCTGAACATTTCATGCTATCATATAACATGTATATATGTTATGGTATACATATAACTGTTTCAGTCATCCCTACCTTTCTCATTCGAGTAACGTAAGTACAAGTTTACTAAATAAATGAATAAAATTAATATTCCCATTTCAGACATACTTGTTTGGCTTTGAGCGTTCCTGATGAAGGTAAATCCAGAAAAGCGCTTCGGACGCAATAAATTATTAAACGTGTTGTTTTATATTTTTAACCATAAATAAAAGGCGAAAACTAAGATCACTACAAGATGAAAAATAGAACATAGATACAGATCAACAATAAAATAGGGACAAAAGATACCGGAGGGACAATCAAACCCATGGATCGAAAAAGCCGTTGCTAAAAAAGAAAAAGACAAACAGACACAATAGTAATAGTACACAAAACACAACATAGAAAACTAAAGACTAAGAAACACGAAACCAACGAAAACTGTGGCTAATCTCAGTTGCTACGGAAGGGTAAGCAGATCATGCGCTACATGTGTCAACCGTCGTGTTTCTCATATTATTATAAATCCAGTAAATAGTCTAATTTGGTATGTCACATTCCTGAAAAGGGATGGGGAGTGTAGTTATATCAGATATTTTTTCGCCTCGAAAGACCAGGTACCAAATTTGATGTCAACACGTCAATTTTCAGCAGCACTTGAATTATGAAACTTTTCTACTCAGCATACGGAATATCTATGGTTAAATGAGGGATCAGATGGAAAGAAAGGAATTGAAACTTTGAGGAACACTTTTTAGAAATGTTTGATGATCTTTGATACTTACTTTTGCTTTTGCTACCATATTTATCTGGAAATAACACTGCCAAAACTCCAATCTGTTTTGATTGAAATAAATGACTCTCAAAGTAGTCAAGGTCAATACTTTGTCTGCGTATTAATATATTTAACAGTTCGCGATTAGCATTTTCTCTGTTAATTTGGGAAAGTTTTCCTATGCTTTCGCATTCGTTGTGACTTATGCAATTGGCTTCATATAAAAAATCCAACAACGGCAGTGTTTCGATCATTATGCTTAAGTTTACATAATTCTGCTGAAGAACATCATTAAGTGACATCTCAGGATTATATTCAATATTTCCGGATTCCATAGCTTGATTGAAATCGTTCGAGTGAATCGATATACACTCTGCGTCATATCTTATAGATTCTAGCATCTTTTTACTGCGAACATACTCCGAGTCAGGGGGAACAACAATGGAGTCGACCTGATCAATCAGCGGAGCATACTCGACAGATGGCGAAAAGTTTACGATTTTACCTTTGCAATGAAGTTTTATCCTGCAAAGTTCGAATATGCAATATATTTGATCGTTATTGGTTTCTTTATTAATTGTCCCTTTTTCGGAGGTGATTTGAACAGTTCCATTCTGTGATAGTCCAATCTTAATTTCATTTTTGCATTTCTTTGGAAATTCATCGAAATGAATGACAGGAAGTGACGTAATATCATCATAGGTATCATTTCCTGACATAAGGAAAACTGGATTAGACTGTGATATCGCTATCTGAATACTGAAATTTCTTGAAGGTTTACCATCTCTTAAGATTTGAAAGTTTAATGCTTCCTTTCGCCTGATGGGTTTTCCAACAAAGCATACAGCGCAAGGATTGAGGAATTTTAAATTCGCCCATGTATCATTATTCTCGAGGTGTATATTTCCGCCTGTTTTATTTGAAAAATTGTAACCTTCAGTCTCTGAAAATTGAAAAAAAAAATATTTAAGACTTAATGTATCCTACTGGAACCTGATGGAAAGACATAACATTGGCCATTATATGTATAAGGGGAGGGTATCAACATATTGTGTTTAACCCCTGCACTTCTTGTTCATTCGTATGTTTAGGTGTTTTAAAGTATGACATTGATTCTGTTGAATTAGTATACAGGACTGTATAGGAACAAGCTGATGCCCCGCTCTTGATGTGAAATGTTATCGCTGCGTTGAAGACTCGTTGGTGGCTTAAGGCTGTATTTTATTGTTTTGAGTTGTTGTCTTTTTGACAAATTCTCCGTTTCCATTCTCTTTTCTGAATGTTTCCAACAAAAGAGGTCACAATAAGCGTAGCTAACTAATTAGTTGGAATATATTTGTGTTGTTAATGTTAAGTATGAGTGGTATATTATTATAAATGATCTCTAGTTTTATCTTTGCTTCTCGATTTATTGATAATTGCTTATTTAAATGTCCAGTGTCATACATTTTATGCATATTCAGAACGATAACAGTTTAAGAATCCATACTGTCGTAAAAAGAATTAACTCATGTAAAATTGTCTTTTGAGGTATATAACGTAAGTTTCTATACAGATTACTTACCTATTTCTACTTCCAGATCTCCAAATATAATATTAACAGTAACCCATACTTTATCGGTCCTTCCAACTGTAACGCTAGACGTTTTGTCAGCTTCTGTTATGATTTTCCTCCCGCAATCTGATCGTCTTACTATGGCAGTACCAATCTTCTTGTAAATTTTTGCACTTTGTATTACAGTCAATTCTTTCAGATTTTCCACATGGTTGATGTCAGGTATTGAAGCAGGATCTTTGGTAAGTATTCCAACTTCGGCATGTCCTTTGCCATCAAAGGACAACTTTAGTTCTTTACCAGGAGATATTGGTTTGTCGACAACAACGCGGCCCCCGGAGTCGACACTGTTCCATCTAGCTGTTGTGCCATCAACAATGACATTCCGACCACAGTGAGACGAAAATGAGCATTCTGGCACCTAAAATGAAGACCAAAAATTTCCTAAGAATTCTTTTGATTTCTTTTTTCAGATTTCCGTACATTGTTTTTTACATGATGTCAACCCGATAGATTTTGAATTGGGCCCAAACTGTTTGGTCAAAAACAAAATTAAAATTGTTTAAAGCTGCATACCTACCCACCTAAAAGTACGCTACAAAAAACTAGGGCATATGAATATAAAAACGTATTATATCTGATCTCTAGTGCGCTTTAGATATATGCCTTTATTTAATTAGTTTCGTGAACAGTTCCTCGATAGTTTGCATTTACTGTAAAATACATGAAGTGTTAGTAATTATATCAATTTGATATAACTATAAAGATATTTTAGTAAAATTACCTAGATCTCTCAATACAGAGTAATAAAATCACACAACCTCACTGCCCCTAAACAAAAGTGCACTTTACAATTAATCAACCTATCGATGTTCGTCGTGAACGTTAAAAAATGCCGAAGCTAGATGACCAAAGTCAGAGATTTCCATAAGAATATAGTCAAAATCCATCTTTAGTCAAATTTACTAGAGGAGCTGCATGAACCTTCGAATGATTATCAGCAGTATTCTAATGAATGTAATTTAAAATTAAATGTCGATTTGATTTGTCTACTGTAATGTGAGTCTAAACTTCCGGGTATGAAAAGTATTTAAGTACAAAAATCTAGCATTGGTATGGATATTGTCAATATAACAATACAAATTAAAAAAAGCAAAGGTGCAACATATAAATAAATAACTTTCGTTTTATCTTGTTTAATATCAGTGTACATGTTAATGCATCAGAATGTGTGTATTCCTGAGCCCGAAAAAAATATAAATACGGAATGATCAGCTGGCAGATTTCATTTCAATTTTATGTGTTGGTCCTTAATTTGGAACAGATCTCGAAACGAAATCAAAATAAGAATATAACTTACAGCTACCGGGTTCGACTGCTCCCGATATTCAGCCATTATTATCATGAAGGTTTAACTTAACCTCTTTGTGACGTCAATCACCGAGTTTGGAGAATCAAAATTTAAATAGCTATTTTATGGACAAAATACTTGGTAATTGGATTTATTTGATCTAAATATACACATCAACCTTGGGATATACCTTTAACTGCGTTGTTGACATCCTAGTCCAGGTGTTTTACAAATATAATAAAATTGAGAATGGAAATGGGGAATGTGCCAAAGAGACAACAACCCGACCATAGAAAAAAAAAAACAACAGCAGAAGGTCACCAACAGGTCTTCAATGAAGCGAGAAATTCCCGCACCCGGAGGCGTCCTTCAGCCTAAACAAATATATACTAGTTCAGTGATAATGAACGCCAAACTAATTTCCAAATTGTACACAAGAAACTAAAATTAACATTATACAAAACTAACAAAGGCCAGAGGCTCCTGACTTGGAACAGGCGCAAAAATGCGGCGGGGTAAAACATGTTTGTGAGATCTCAACCCTCCCCCTATACCTCTAGCAAATGTAGAAAAGTAAACGCATAACAATACGCACATTAAAATTCAGTTCAAGAGAAGTCCGAGTCTGATGTCAGAAGATGTAACCAAAGAAAATAAACAAAATGACAATAAGGCCACACCAATTTTATTTCTTGTTCTACGGATTTTTGGACTCCAAAATTTGGGTCGAGCGAGCGATTTGAAAATTTAAATAAAAAAAATATTTAATTTGCAAATTTTTGAGGCGAAGCTTGAAAAGTAAAGGCGAGCGATTAATTTTTTTTTTTGTAAACATAAACTAGTAGGTTTTGACAATATTAAAACTTGATTTATCACTTGTAATTTGACATTTCCTTAATGTCGGAAGTATTTTTTCCCTGTTCACCAAGAAATAATTAAATCTGGTCTATGTATGTGTGACTGACATTGAGACAATTCTCCATCCAAGTCATACATTTTAATCAGTTTGGGGGCAACCCCTTAATGTTATAAATATCCCTTTTACATGTTTTATGAGGGATCAATATAAGTTATAATATATCTGTTTGTACACAAGGGCTCATATTTTCTCAAAGAACTATATATCTATCTGGTATTAAATGGTCAAAAATGTTCAAGAATTTTGGAATATTCCTGGACTTTAACCATGTGAAGTTAACACATTTACTTTAACAGTTTAATATTATTCAAAATAAGTCATGTAAGTGGACCCCTCTTTCAGAAAAAGTTGTTTAAAATATGATGTAACTCTCCTCTGTTTGAGTACAAAATTCTAACATGTATTTCTATTTTCTTTTCTACATCAGTAAAATGACCCCTTGTCTAAGGGAGGATTGTTCTCAACCTGATAATAACAAACACAAGTCAAAGTACGGCCTTTTACACAGGGCTTTGATACAGACCAAACAGCAAGCTATAAAGGACCCCAAAATTATTAGCTTTCACAATTCGAACAGGAAAACCATGCAACGATCTAATTTATATATCCAAACGGGAAAATACCAATGAACAACATCAACAAACGATAACTGCTGAACGACAGGCCCCTGAACCAATCAGGACGGGTGCATAAACATGCAGCGGCTATGGATAGATTTGTTTCGCCAGCATACAATATAATTGCAGTTGAAGGCAAATCCTTCAGAAGTTCTATGTACTTTATTCTAACAACGAACATTTTTTGATAGGGAATATGAGTAAGGGGGAAAGAAACCAAATTTTTTGTTCTTTACAGGTATTTCCGCTGTTATAAATGTATTTCGGAGCACTCCCACTATAGATAAATAGGTTTCATGCTGAAACAAATATTCTCACATATATTTACACAGTGTGGTGGGGTGCTTTATGTTTAAAATCGTTATATACATGTTAGACTGTGATTTTAAAAACAAATGTTGATATCTTTTTATAATATTTACAAAAAAAAAACGGTGCGGGAAATGGACATGATTACTTTTTCGGATGCAGGAAGCGGGAATATAAAAAAAAAAAATCTGTTTAAAAAAAAATAGGTGCGGGCGGGTCCGTCGAACAAGGAATCAAATTGGTGTGGCCTAATACATAAATAACAACAGACTACTAGCAGTTAACTGACATGCCAGCTCCAGACTTCAATTAAATTGAATGAAAGATTATGATTTCATCATATGAACATCAGGCACAATCCTTCCCGTTAGGGGTTTAGTATCATACCATCATAACATATATGAAAAGAATCTAACCCGTGTCATGCCAACAACTGGTTTTTGAATAAATGTGTTTAGTTCCGATGCAAAGACCCTTTAAGTGAATGTATACTGAATTTAACTTCATATCTAAAACTATTTTTGTTTTTATGCCTTTTTTATACTTTACAAATATTGCCCAATATTCTCTTCTTTATTTTTACATGAAATAACCCCTTATCTTTATTTCTACATAAAAGAGCCCCTTATCTTTATTTTTACATAAAAGAGCCCCTTATCTTTATTTTTACATAAAAGAGCCCCTTATCTTTATTTTTACATAAAAGAGCCCCTTATCTTTATTTTTACATAAAAGAGCCCCTTATCTTTATTTTTACATAAAAGAGCCCCTTATCTTTATTTTTACATAAATCTTATTTTTACATAAAAGAGCCCCTTATCTTTATTTTTACATAAAAGAGCCCCTTATCTTTATTTTTACATAAAAGAGCCCCTTATCTTTATTTTTACATAAAAGAGCCCCTTATCTTTATTTTTACATAAATCTTATTTTTACATAAAAGAGCCCCTTATCTTTATTTTTACATAAAAGAGCCCCTTATCTTTATTTTTACATAAAAGAGCCCTTTATCTTTATTTTTACATAAAAGAGCCCCTTATCTTTATTTTTACATAAAAGAGCCCCTTATTTTTATTTTTTTAACTTTTGTCTATTCTTTACTATGTTGACTCATTTTTCTGTAGTACTGGTCCATTACTTTGACCCTTTCCAGACCTTCAAAATAACTTATTTATTCTGTTTTATGTGTTTTTTTTTAAGTGTTACCAATGTCCACTCCGTCTGTCAGTCTGTCTGTTCCAAACGTCTCCAAAATTTGGTTTGAACGTCCAGTGGCAAATATTTTAAGTTCGTTGATGATGACAGAGGAGATATGAAATACAAGTGTTCGTTATTGAACGTACACTGGCAAATATATCATGCTTGTTCAAATTTATTCGTTCAGTGTGTGTTCACTAGTGTTAATATGTCTTTTGATTGAGTTTAGCAATTTCAATTGATATTTTATAGCGTGTCTTTTTATGTTGTGATGGATTTAGACCTATAATGGTTTACTTTAACAAATTGTGACTTGGATGGCGAGTTGTCTCATTGACACTGATACCACAGCTTCTTACATTTATTATTCATGACGGTAAAGGAGATATTAGATAAAGGTGTTGACTGATCAACGTCCAGTGGCAAATAGTTCATGTTAGGCGATGACGATAGAGGAAATATGATATACAAATATTGGTTATTTTACCTCCAGTGGCATATATTTCATGCTTGTGTATGACAATAAGGAGATATACGATAAAAGTGTTTGTTATTCAATGTCCAGTGAGAAATATTTCAGGTTTGTAAATGACGATAATGGTTATATAATATGAAAGTGTTTGTTATTTAACGTTCAGTGGTAAATATAGCATGCTTCTTCAAATTTATTCGTTCAGTGTATGTTCACTAGTTTTAAATAGCTTTTGATTGAGTTAAATGATAATGTATTGTGTTTCTTTTTATGTTGTGATGGTACATTATTCTTTCAGATAAGGGTGAATGTTTGTACCTATTAAACGTTTAAACCCACAATGACATTTATTAGCACTCTCCTAAGTCAGGAATCTGATGTTCAGTGTTTGTCGTTTGTTGATGTGGTTCTTAAATGTTTCTCGTTTTTTATGTAGAATATTCCGTTGGTTTTTTCCGTTTGGATGGTTTAACACTAGTCATTTTTGTGGCCCTTTATAGCTTGCTGTTCGGTGTGACCCCAGGCCGTGTTGAAGACTTTGGCCTATAATTGTTTATTTTGCAAATTGTGACTTGGATGGCGAGTTGTCTCATTGGCACTCATACCACATCTTCTTACATTTATTAATTATGACGGTAAAGGAGATGTAAGATAAAGGTGTTGATTGATCAACGTCCAGTGACAAATATTTCATGTTTGTGTTTGACAATCAAGAAGATATAAGATACAAGAGTTGTTTATTTAAGCCACAGTCCCACTAGACCACGATCGCACTACGCTCACCGCGATCTAAAATAAATTCCGATCGTGGTGAGGTCGCGGTATGAGCGGCATGAAAAGGTTAATTTTCGTTGCTTTCGCGATGCTACTACGTCCTTATAACGCTTCTACAACGACCCCGCTACGATTAAACTACGTTCTCATGGCGCTTATTCTGCGACCTCTCTACGCTTATGAAAATCTTTCTAAAAATTGCAACCTTTTGCTTTTCCATAAAGCTCAAATGACGATGTTTTAGTGAACGATAGTAGAGATGACACATATGTGGCAATAGATATAGGAAGATGTGGTCTGAGTGCCAATGAGACAACTCTCCATCCAAGTAACAATCTATAAAGTAAAGCATTATATGCCAAGGTACGGCTTTCAACAAGGAGCATTAGCTCACACCGAACAGCAAGCTATAAAGGGCCCCAACAATTACTAGTGTAAAATAATTCAAACGGGAAAACCAACGGTCTAATCTATATAAACGAGAAGCATGGTTGAGCCGTTAGAGAAAATGGACAAGAACTACATGCAAACAAACAAAACTAGGATATATATATAATATATTTTATCTGAAATGACAATGAGAATGATGGTCGTAGTATGAACGTAGTCAGGTCGTAAGAAGAGCGTGATGAGGACGGCAAGGGCGTGCTAGAATCGTACTATGGTCTTGAACAGCGTGGTGTTAACGTGGTATAGTCGTAGTGGAAGCGTAGTTGGGTCGCGGTGAGAACGTGATGGTCGTAGTGAGGTGGTACTAACGACGCTGTGAGATCGTAGTGCAATCTCTCCTAATAAAATTACGCTTATGCTACGCTCTCCGTACGACTGTACAGGGACTTTGAGATCTTATTACGACCTTAGTGCGCTCTCACTACGCTTCTACAACGACCTGATTTTGCAACGACCGCATCACGATTGTTTTGAACATGTTCAAAGTATGCCATGCTCATCACGATCTTGAAGACCTCACCACGACCAATTACGACCTTACTGCGATTTACACGATCGTACTGCGATCATCAAAATTTGCATTTTTTTTTCAGATCGTAGTGCGATCGTGGCCTAGTGGGACTGCGGTTTTATAATTCACTGGAACAAATTTCATGCTGGTTCAATGTAAGATAAATTGTTGGTCATTAAAGGTTCTGTGGCAAATATGTCACTTATTCATGATAAAGGATATATTATATGAAAATGTTTGTTATTCGATGTCCAATGGCAAATATGTCATGCTTATCCATGACATTAAAGGATTGATACGATTAAAGTGTTGATTGTTAAAAGTCCAGTGGCAAATATGTCATGTGTATCATTGATGATATAGGAGATATAAGATAAGGAAGTGTTTGTTATTTAACGTCTAGTCACAAATACCTCATGCTTGTTAAAAGTGTTGGTTGTTTAACGTCCACTTGCAAATATTTCATGTTTCTTTATGACGATATTGGAGATACAAGATAAAAGTGTTGGCTATTTAACGCCCAGTAGCAAAACGTTTATGCTTGTTCAAGACGATAAAGGAGATGAGAGTTAAAATATTGGTTAGTTAACTACCAGTGGCAAATATTTCTTATTTGTCCATGACGATAAAGGAGATAAATGATAATAGTGTTGGTCATTCAACGTCCAGTGGCAAATATTTAATGTTTTCCATGACGATATAGGAGATATGCGATAAAGTTGTTGGTTATATAACTCCAGTGGCAAATATTTCTTGCTTGTTCATGGCGATAAAGGAAATATAAATCAAAAGAATTGTTAAGATCGGACTTTGGGACAGGCACATAAACAATGTGGCGGGGTTTAACATAATTGTTAGCGCTCAACCCTCTCCTAATCTGTGACAGTGGTGTAACAACAAACTATAAAAACAATTGTTGAAAAAGGCTGAACTTATCAGATTGATACAATTAGAAATACATAGTGAGTATTCCAATTTCTGCATGCCCCTTTCCAAAAAAAAAAAAGACAATTCGAGTAATGCACCAGGAGATATTGGTTTGTCGACAACAACTCTGCCTCCGGATACGACACTGTTCCATCTTGCTGTTGGACCATCAACAATGATATTTTGACCGCAGTGAGGCGAAAATGAGCATTCAGGGTCCTAAAACATGTAAAACGAAGACAAACAAAATCTTCTTTTGATTTCCATACATTCTTTTGTTTACATGCATGATGTCAACCTGACAGATGTCAATTTTATGAGTACGAGTAGTCAGGTCAAGGTCCAAGGCGATAGTAGTACTGTTATGGATATCAGTTATGAATGATACACATACATGTTCCCAAATTGTGGACTTTGAGTAAATAAAAAGCAAAAACTTGAATTTGTTATAAATAATCTTATTATCTTTGTGTAAATCCGAGAAAGTAGCGCTCATTCTCCCGGTGTCTTTGTGTTCACTTCCTGTGTCAAATCATCTAACCGTACTGGATACCGAATAGTGTACTACCTATATCATATTGGTAAAATGTTATTCCGTGCCACACGTTGCTGTTGGAGGCATAGTTACTCAAAGATGTTGAATTTACATGTTTGACAATTGTTACACCAAAGGCCGTTGCGATCAAACAAAACGAATATATGTTCTATTCGAAAGACAATATGTTTTTCTTATACATTAACCGGGTATCTACTATAATGTTTTCATAATATGTCAAAAGTGTGGTTTCTTGAGGTCTTCGGAGGTTTATTATTTGTTGATCTGTTTAAACATTGTCAGAACCTCTTATATACACTTTGGGTAATGATACCAGAAATTTGTGAATAGATTTGTCTACGAACCCTTGTTTTCAAAATGGCACTGTTGTGTAATACATTCAAGGATAATTGACTTAACCTATTTATCTTACTTCTGGGTACATACATATCGTGAACATACCTGGCCCTTTGTAAAGTCACTTTAATGTAAAAATGAAAAACAAAATCAATATTATTAATTGTAAAACACTTACAAGTTCTTTTCTTTCTTTCGTAGAACCTTCTGCCATATCATACTGTTTGGATTTTCGCCGACACCGGTGAGTTATTTTAAAGAAATTAAATACCACATTATATTCAGGAGTGTGTGCAATTCAATTGTTGTAAAAGGCATTGAAGTTCAAATACTAAACATATAAATATATATGATTCACCTTGACTGCTCCAAAACTGTGTATTTTACTATTTAACAATGATAGTGAAGGGAGATTGATTTAATGAGTGTCGCATGTTAAACGATCAATGACAAGTATTGAATACATATTCAGAATAATATAAATTTTATTATAGGTTGATCGAACTGCCGGATGAAAGACGAGGAATTTCCACTGCAACTGGAATGTGTTGGTATATTACATACTTGTAGTACCCTCTATCTCGTTCATTTTTCCTAAATTTTTACATAAATGACTTCTCATCAAATAGCTACTTGCTATGAATTTCACGACTATTGCTTGGCTAAATTTTTACGGCCTTGTCGTACATGTCTATAACTAAACTCATCATAGATACCAGGATTACATTTTGTATTTATGTGTAACCTTGGGAGTGAATATAGATATAGAAGTCGTAGTTCCCCTTCTTCCTATCGTTTGATCCTTTTTGTATCTACTTGCATTTCAATCCACAGCTCCCAATCCATTTTGTATCTGAGTCCTCTTGATGAGAATAAACCCAGAAAAGAGGTAAGGACACATTAATTACAAGCTTACAAAATCCTGCTATTTCATTGATTCAAGATACGTGTACTATCTCATATTACAAATTACAAGTCTCTTTTATATACCACCTTGAGCTATGGGTTTTCGTTGGCATTTAAATACCAGGTGGCGATCCGTAAGAACTTGTAAGAAAAATACGTGTATGTGGAGGATTGATAAAATAGTTTATTCCCGCGGAGATAAAATGATATGCTAGTTTACTCCGGGCAAAGCACAAGATCGCATAGTTTCTAAGGTTTGTTCCGACATTAAATTGGCGTTATTGGAATGTAGAATGGTAGGATTTTATATCATTTGTTCTTGAATTCCCCAAGTACCAAACATCATCATTTTATAAGTTTTCATTTACTGTGGATTCATTAATTTTCGTGGGTATCAATTGTCGTGGATTGCTGAAAACTTGCATAGTCGTTGATATTTAATTTCGTTATTTTACCAATCTCTGTATACAAAGCCAATTGAAAATATGTTATGAGTTGATTATTTGAATTCGGGGTTCATCTGGAACAACAAAACCTACGATGACTGGTATCCAACGTGTAATAATGAATCGACAGTGTTTTATTTATCAAACTTGTTTTATGTATAGTAAATTGCTTTACTGATCGTGATGAAAAGGATAATCAATATCTTTAAGGCTAGTTTTCAATCGCCACAATTTCGTGTGTTTGTCCGTTTTAGAAACCGCGCCAGTTATTTTTTTGTGAAGACTTGAGATTTTTGCATCAATTTGACTCAAGGGCAATTGTTGTTAATTGAAGATCTTTGATTATAGAAAACGGTTAACTCCGTTACCTTTTTTCTTGAATAAATATGTGTTATTTTTTTCAAAGTCTTTTTTTATAGTTGTTTTAAACCGTATGTCGATCTCCATATGTCTGTTTGGTTATTCGTATTGCGAATATAAACCTTTCTTTGTAAATCGTAGTGATTTAGTATTTTGTGGATAGTTTTTTCATTGGTAATCCAACAGCATAATCGTTTTTCATATTGATCGTAGTTGTCGTTTGCAATGTTTTGTACATGAATTTCATAGGGCAATATTGAAGCTTGAAAAGTCTCTCATCTGAATTTTGACATATGTCTAATGGCAATCATATATACTTCCCTGTTTTGTTTTTCAATCGCATCCAATATGTACTAATAAGTGCACTTTCTTTCTTTTTCATTTTAAACATATGAAAATACTTTTTCTGTGATTTTCTAGTATGTAAAAAGCTCATTTATAAATCTATACAATCAATGAAATAATCGGCCAATCAATTAATTTATCAATTGAAATTGGTTACGTTTAAGAATATTTGTTGCCTAAAAGTATTTTCTAAGAAGGAACACTGGGGTTCCAAGTATGAAGTTTTATTTCAAAATTGTAAATTTTCGAATCTGTCACAGGGTAAATGGCCACTTGATCCTAATTGATAGGGCGTTGATAATTGTGACGATATTTATAAAGTTGCAAACCTTTTATTCACACTGAAAATATATAATAATTATTATAATAAACATTTATTTCAAATGTTAACTTGAAGTTTCCTTTTAATTGAATGCGTAAAAGGTAGTAAAAATATAGTACACACAACATGTACTATAGTACTAGTATATAGCTGTACTCTAATAAATAGCTACGGTGACATATAGAAAGCTATATATTCTTTTATAATTGTGCATTTATAATAAAGTACGTCCCTTTAACTTTAAAATCCACAATTACTTGTTAGGCAAAAAAGAAAAAAATCAATAAGAACTTCGATTTAACTTTTAATACAAAATTTTACATCAAAAATAATTATTAAATAACATCAATGTAAAAAGGTCAATGTCAGCCATCATTTTATCAATTGTAATTCGTATTTACACAATGTCAGCCATCTTTTTATCAATTGTGATTCGTATTTACACAATGTCAGCCATCTTTTTATCAATTGTCATTCGTATTTACACAATGTCAGCCATCTTTTTATCAATTGTGATTCGTATTTCAGCCATCTTTTTATCAATTGTCATTCGTATTTACCAAATGTCAGCCATCTTTTTATCAATTGTCATTCGTATTTACACAATGTCAGCCATCTTTTTTTCAATTGTCATTCGTATTTACACAATGTCAGCCATCTTTTCATGAATTGTGATTCGTATTTACACAATGTCAGCCATCTTTTTGTCAATTGTGATCGTATTTACACAATGTCAGCCATCTTTTTATCAATTGTGATTCGTATTTACACAATGTCAGGCATCCTTTTATCAATTGTGATTCGTATTTACACAATATCAGCCATCATTTTGTCAATTGTGATCGTATTTACACAATCTCAGCCATCTTTTTATCAATTGTTATTCGTATTTACCCAATGTCAGCCATCATTTTATCAATTGTAATTCGTATTTACACAATGTCAGCCATCTTTTTATCAATTGTGATTCGTATTTACACAATGTCTGCCATCTTTTTATCAATTGTCATTCGTATTTACACAATGTCAGCCATCTTTTTATCAATTGTGATTCGTATTTCAGCCATCTTTTTATCAATTGTCATTCGTATTTACCAAATGTCAGCCATCTTTTTATCAATTGTCATTCGTATTTACACAATGTCAGCCATCTTTTCATGAATTGTGATTCGTATTTACACAATGTCAGCCATCTTTTTGTCAATTGTGATCGTATTTACACAATGTCAGCCATCTTTTTATCAATTGTGATTCGTATTTACACAATGTCAGGCATCCTTTAATCAATTGTGATTCGTATTTACACAATATCAGCCATCATTTTGTCAATTGTGATCGTATTTACACAATGTCAGCCATCTTTTTATCAATTGTCATTCGTATTTACACAATGTCAGCCAGCTTTTTATCAATTTTCAATTGTGAATCGTATTCTAACGATGTCATTAATCATTTGAGTGGATGTCTTGTTTATTTACAAAATGTTAGCCATTATTTAATCAATTGTCATGCTTATGTATATAAAGGCTAAGCTTAGTCCGTTTGTGACCAGTTTCATAATTTTAATTTCTGTCATAATGAACTTTATTCCAGTGGCAATCAAAATGACACGCTCTGCATTCCGGTCGTCACTTTGTAGAAGGAACTACCTAACAAGGGAGGAAAGACAAAAAACAATCAATCTGTATCAAAATATTTATCAATTCTGAATAAAAACATCAGTGCTGACGCATGATCATCAAGTTCAAAGCACATCAGCAACGTTTAAACGGATGTATAATTTTAACCAAACCTATCCGTAATTTATCTCGCATTTGCCTACTCATTACAAGATAAATTACAAAATTTAATGAGCATCCAATGATTATAGTGATGTTACGATAATTTGTTAGCATTCTAAATACTTCCCATGCATTGCTTATATTCTGCCGACTTAGTATATAAGCGAACGTTCGGACAACAAACGCTGATTCGGATAACAAACATATGATACAAATGACAACTACTGATATTGCTGATGTTCGATGTCTTTTCTGAACAGTCAAGTTATCAGTCCACGGGAGATTTCTTCTCATGATTGTTAATTTGCATATTATATAAATTGTGCATAAAGCAACAACTAAGCATGCTAAGATAGAACACCCATTAACTATATAATTCAAATATACGTACACCTCAAACCCATGATCACTATATTCTAAATCAATACAACATCTGCCATTAATCGGCTCCAAAAAGATAGGCTCAAAGACACTTATAAGTGCCGAAAATATACAAAAACTACAGATAAATATCAAGATAGAACATATTGCACTGCTTTTGTTACTTATATAATATTTACTCCTAATTGGAAATAGAAGAGCTGCAGTTTTCTGTAAACTTAGAAGTGTTGTCAAAAGAATAGACACAAAATGAAAGCCAAAAGCTAAGTTATGAAAAAGCATGTTCATTAAACATTCTGAAATGTCAAATAGATGCCACCTTGGTATTGTTGTGCTGTAATCAACGTGGTGACCATACTTTGTATTGATTATTACAGTTGAAATGGTCATCATGACCGCAGTAGTGCTATCTGATATTGCCAAAGCTGACAAAAGAATGGTCACTGGTGTTCGGTTCTCCTTTTGTAAAAATATAAATAAAACAAATCCGTTTACCAATATTACAACCAGTGCCACTGCTGAAGTTATGTACATAACTGTTGAATGTGGCAGAAAAGTACCAGCCTCCTCGTATCGGCCCAAACCATTGCACCCTACGTAAACTTCAAAACATGAGTTATCATAAGTGAGATTCATTAAATTATCGATACTGAGAAGAAACGTGTCCTTCTTGCTGACATGCAAGCCTTGCGAATAAACGTATTGAATGAATGTTTCTTTACATGTTTCGTATATTAGTATGATAAAGACTTCTACATTATATGTGTAGGTCATTAAATCTCCGCTCACAATGTCTTTTTTATTGGAAATACTTTGCAGTGAAAATTCAATGCTAAGTTGATTAGTAAAGTAAACGTTATCCCCGCAGCTTGTCAGATTCTTTAAAAATCTGTAAATATCTTGATTTGTTAAAACATTATTGTTCGTTTCAACAAATGTATTGAAACTTGCCGTGCAGTATTTATATTTATCTATAAAATATATCTTTACATCGGAAAAGTACGGAATAAAGTTTCTCATTAATCTGGTATTGTATTTCATATAGGGGTCACATAAAATGGTCCGAATAACTATTTCATTTTGACACGGTCCAAGAAAGTCTTTCATATATGTAACGTTAATCATTTGATTTAGAACCATATTTATATTTTCTAATAGGAGGCTGGAACAACTCTCACTAACATCAACTGTGAAGTGATTTGAATTGTTGAACCACATCAAAAAGTACTGACCGGATTCGTGGACAGGGTATAATCTTCCCCTCGTAGAAGACGATCCAATATTTGTCAAATTCGTTGTCTCACATTCCTCCCGATTACCATATCCTAAAAATAATTAAAAAAAAAAAAACATATTGAAAAAAAGAGATAAGAAAAGAAGGAGATGTAGTGTTATGATTGCAAATTAGAGTTACTAACAAATATTCAACGACAAGCTTATACAAAAAATTAAAAGCAAAATCATAACCGGATAGTAAGATTTAAACCACCCGGCACGACAAAATGTCTTGTAGTTTTTCGATATTGTTGGGTTGATCCATCATGAATATGAACTACTCTTCCCAATTTTCCATTCTCAATTTTACTAAAAATTTATGTCGATATTCTACTACAAACTAAAACGGTGGTATTTAAAACAGTTTTTTTTTAAAAGTACAACTAATGAAAAATCTGAAACTATCACAGTTATTTCTTTCAAACTCTAACAATTTTAATATCTGGTTTACAGATTATAAAGACAGAAGTAGACAAAGTTTGGTTATTTTTCTTCAACAAGTATATTTATTTCAAAGTGTTTTTTTCTATTGTTCATTTGTTAAGCACGTGTATCTTTCACTGATAAAATTATAGAATGTAAATGCAGGCATGGTGTTACTAGACAAATTAAACTATCAATACGCTTAAGTTTGTTTTCCGCAAGAGTGTCAACGTTAACAACGTTAAACAGCAGTATGACAAATGTTTGTTCAGATTAAAGATTTAAGAGAAAAGATAGAAACAAATTATCAAAATCTAGAACATTTTTGGTTGTTGCTGGAAGAGGTGAACTAAATTTGTAAAAATTGTATTCATAAATTTTATCAAAACAGCTGGGGTGCAAAAAAGTCTTCTTTTTTAATTTTTTAAATGATTGTCTATAAAAATTACAATCTCTTTTTTGTTCTGATAAATAAAAGAATATACGTCAACTATACAGCAACTATCGTACATTCAATACTGTTAATGTAGTATCCACCTATCTTTTGATATCGTTCATGCGACTTATAATCATAATAATATATTCCGTTGCCTATATTGCATAAGAGCTATAAAGGGTTTTACAATGACCAGTAAAGTGAACCACTACGGCTTGATATATAAATAAATCAATATAGGAACTCTGCAAAAAATATAACAATTGTCTAAACCACATGCCCGTTACACCATCGGACTTCATAACAGCTCGTGTCTCAAAACTATGAAATTTATTTTCTAACTGTACAGTTAATTTGTTTTTCATCAGGGATATTAATGATATTATGTCTAGACAAATTCAAATATAATTTGTCATGTCGGCGCTGTTGTAGTTTAATCATTGTGTTTAGTATTTTGATAGATGGACAGTATTTGCTTAATTGTATTTTGACAGCTTATTACATAAACACGTATTCCCGAATGACGTTCTAATTTATACCAACACGTTAAAGACTCTTACAATAATTGGAGAATGGCGAGCATTAGTTTATTTTTTAATAGTGGTAGATGGTCATTGCTCTTTTTTTGTGTGTTAACTAAACCGGAAAAGAAGATTTAGGAACTTTCCATTGTATGGTATTGAAAGGACGTTTTGTTGGTCGTAGGATCGTTTTTAAAATTGAAAGGTTTTTGCGATTAAAACACAGTTTGAACGTTTTGTTCATTGACCTGTCTCGAACAAGAAAACTTGTCAGTGATTATCTGTTGTCAAATCGTAATGACCCTGTTACTTTGAACATCAAGTAAATACAATGATAACAGAGGCGGATCCAGGATTTAAGGAAAGAGGGGTCGCAAACATGACGTTTAAGTTGTAAAATTATCTAAATAGACTTTACCATTCAAACTTAGGACAACCTATGCTTTGCAATTGTTATGGTGGGCGCACACCCACCATGCCCCGGCTTAATCCGGTTAGGGATAGTAACAATTCTATGGAAGCAAAACCACAAAAGTTGAAAAAGGAGACGTATTTTTTTTGGGTATTGTCAATAATACTATTGAACTGAGAACATCCCTTATTAAATCGACCTTCATGTCAATGCATGTAGAACATTTCTTTTATTTACGTATCTTGAATATATTTCCAGAAAACATGTAAAAGTACAAGTAGAGGGCTATCATTACGAGTTGGTTGACTGTTATTGAATAAGCGATTCACAGATGATATTATATGTTCCTTATGTCGTTACTTCAATCCCCTTTCCTTTTCACAAATTGACTTACCGAATTAGACTATTTACCGGCTTTGTGAAGGATGTCGCATGGGGAGCAGGATCGGCTTACCCCAGTTTTGATGGTGTTCGTGTTATTTAGTTTTAAGTTTTCTATATTTGTCTTTTGTACTATTATTTGTCTGTTTGTGTTTTACTTTTTTACCAATGGTGTCGTCAGTTGTTTTTTTATCTATGAGTTTATTAAACTGTCCCTCTGGTATCTTTAAATCGTCTTTTCTAATTAAATCGATTTCATGCAAATACTACAAAATTCAGCATTCTAAATATTCAGAACATTTACATTAATGGTACCAATTTTCGAGCACGTGGTTCTCATTTCGACAATAAATGTTGCTTTAATGATTCTTATATATTTGAAAATCCTAATTTTTTTTAAAAGATGGTGAAACTGCAAGCAACATAGCCAAAGCCAGGCAACTTGACATGAAGTTACCCATTAAACGAAATCATTTAACAAACAACTGATTTTATACATATGGGGTTTCTCTACAGGATACCTTTCTACACTAGGATCTGACGATACACAATAGACTTGCATTTCATATTTGTCCTGCTCTTAGTGTTTATTATTAGTTGTCGTGTTCTCAATAGTTATCAGGTACCAGGATTATAATTTAGTACGCCCGGCTAACAAAATATATACAGAACGACAATAACTAAAACTGTATTTTTTACCGAGACTTACAATAACAGTCGATTTGCGTGTAGCCTTATAGTCAGGATTTGTAACGAAAAAAATGTTTCTATTAATAATGGCAGGGATATACTAGGTGATTTGGTAGATTAAACATTTATTCGGATAATGGCATACATTCATTAAATTGAGTAGAATGTCATTTAATGACATAAATGATGTTGCAAATGCTAGTTAAACAGTTTTGGCATTTATCATATAAATCTATCGAATTGTCATATGAAGAATACTTAAATTGAGTGTCATGTTATTTGCCGAGTTCATATGTATAAATATTTTTTCTTCTTCATTTAAAAAAAGACTTTGACAATACTTTTGTCTACCTTTTGAGCTCAAACAAATTAACGTATTACTTCTTAGTCAAGATACCCCTGCTGCTAACATATTTGGACAAGAATACTTTGACAATAAATACAAAAGATTTATTCTGAAAAGTAATGTAACTGAGACAATGCAAGGAACGTGAAATGAAGGCTGACAGTAGTATATTGGATACGTCCAAAGAGAAGCGAAATATTCCAAAGTTACATTCAAACTTATAACATGTATAAGGCGAAAATAAATTGAAAACGCCATGGGACAAAATTAAAATGACAAAAAGACAATATACAAAACACATCACAGAAATCAAAACACTTAGCAACACAAACACCGTAAAAATTCGGGGGATGATATCATGTGCTCCAGAATGGTAAGCAAATCCTGCTCAAAATGTGGCATCCGTCGTGTTTCTCATGTAAATACAAACCCGGTGAAAAGTCTAATTCGGTAGGTTACATTCTGGAAAACTAGTTCTGGATTGTGGTTATGTTGATCACTTCGCCAACATAATTGTACAGTGCCAATTAAACTTTCAGAGGTATATGTGGCAAAATAGTCAAGATAAACATTCATTATTCAAAATATTCAGAACACAAAGTAGACCACACAAAACGAAAATTTCCACTAATTTCTTTTTAACTCGCTGCTTTCGTCCACAAGATTAATTTGTATACATGTTGTGAAAACAGTCTACCCTACAAAAATCGACCACTAAAAAAACTGTAGAGCTTTTACTCACGACAAACTAAGACAGTCACACTACTTGAGTAAGGGAGTGCAGCAAACGAACCAGTTATATGGAATATGGAAGACATTAAAAATGTATGAAAGCTCTTATACGGTACAAATTTAACTTAACCAGATGCGCATTATATATTTTGACAATTGAGGACTCTATACTGACGGATATATTAAAAATAACTGAAATTCCACAACCTATTCAAACGAAAAGAACTGATAACACAAAAAGGATAAAAAATGTATGAAATATGACAACTTAGAAGTAAGGAGATGTTGTGTAATTGTCAATGAGACAACTTTTATTCATATGTGTTGCCTTTTATTCTGCAAGTTATTCCCATAATCCTTTATTTTGTAAGATCATCCAGGCCGCTTTTTTCATATCATAGTGATAATAAAAACGGACACAAAAAGTAAATGATGAATTTGCGTGAGGAGCTTTATATTGTGTCTTAATGTTTCTTGAAATTCAGAGAAAATTCTACCAGAGCAAGCAAAACTTTAAAACTAAATTAATTCAATTATTTTACAAAATACAACATTCATTATTTCTTTGATTCAACAAACTACATGTAGACCAGACCAATCAAAACGATGTCACAGTAACATTACAATCAATTTTAATATTCATTTATTCAAATACTCAGATATTGAACTACGTGTAGACCGTACAAAACCACTTAAAGATTGTTGATTTCTAGCTGTTTCATACTCACTCATGTTCTCCGCGGAATAATCTGCTACACTTGGTTCAGAAGATGAACTAAAGTCACGCATGAAATCTTTGTTCTGTTCTGGATGCACATCATAGTAAGTTGTATTGTCGAAACTAGTTATTCCATATATTGCCAAAACGAGCAAACCAAAAACTGCAGATAATATCTCCATGACTAATAATGACAGTCGTTCTGCTTGAATTTAAGATGAACTATTGTATATATAGCATATCCCAGATATGCATTTAACTGATTAGAAAATATTTTTTATTAAACTGTCATCAGACATGTGACACGTTCATGCTCTTTCAAATGTCAAAAATACATTTATATTATGCGAACTCTCGAAGCAAATCAATATGATATTCTGTTTTATATGAGATATAATACAGAAACATGTTATATTATATAAGTGGTGACTCTTAATAAATAAAAAAATCGTTTTCGGTGATATAGAAGTAAAATTAGAGGCCATAATTTGAAATATAACATAACGTTTTAACATGGTTGACTTGTGAACTTTGTGTCAAAATTCTAGAGCCGACAACATACTCCTCATTTTAGCAATTAAAATAGAACATAGATGAGGTGGACACAGTAATAACTGACTATTTTATATTTTAAGTAGTAAGTATGTATTGAGGGAATGGATATATAACTTTGTTTCCTCATGTTCCTTTTAGGATAGATATTTCTTCATTATGACAATAAAAGAATAGTATTACCCATACTCATGACTAAATATAACTAGAACACACATGTAAATTTGCAGACAGACCGTCTAACGTGATAGATTCCGTATTTAATTTGTATCTCAAATAATTATCAGCAGTACACATTTAATTAATATTACAAATATACAATATTTCAAATATCAATGTATCAATAGTGTATTTTTATACATTTCTGAATTGTTACCCTTCATTGATAGTCGAGGCCGTCGAAAAAAACAAACAAACATTAATTATAAATGAATATGAATGGAAACCTGAATCCGATACCATGCTCGAGGTTTTATCAGGATAAAAGTGTCGGACCAAACCTTTAGTTAGCTGATATATATATAAAAAGAAAATCAGAAAACAAAATTGCAATCAGCAATTATAAAAAGAAGCTTACTACATGTACTATGTTGAACGACGGTTAGAAAGTGAAGCGCTTGAAAACACAAATATATCGTAACACAAAATTCGACTTGTGTCAAGCCTTACGGAAGGCCGAGTACTCGAGTACAGTTTTAGTACTCAGATACTCGTTTGCCTGTTATACATCTTGAGATATTTCTCTTCACATTTCACTCACTTTTCCGTTGAAATATCCCCTTCGTAATACTAAATAAAATCAATTAATAACATAAATATGTTTACAATGAGGATACTATTTTTTATAGTAGTACCAGTAATTTAGTTAATGTGCTTTCCCATAGGGTTTTATGCAGAACAATTACCGGAAATCTATTATGGAAACTTGCAAAAACAATATCAAAATCGAAAACTAAGTGAACAATGAAGTTACTCACATTAAAAAAGGTTGAGATATTGAAGGCCAAATATTTTTTTTGTTCTTGCGTGTCTTATTATAATCGGACGGTAATTTTAGAGTTTACAAAGAAATGTAATATTAAGACAAACATTAATGTCGAGTTTCATTGGTGAAATTAACACTACAATACAAATAAAGGATTCTCAAATGATCATGACTTTTGCTTGTAGTAAAAAGATCAATCAATGAATCAATCAATCAATCAATTGATCAATCAATAAAATTGAGAATGGAAATAAAAAATGAAACAACAGTCAGCCTAACCAAAGAGCACAGCCGAAGGCCACCAATGAGTCTTCAACACAACGAGAAAATCCCGCAACCAGAGGCGGGCTTCAGCTGGTCTCTAAATAAAAATATATTCTAGTAATGTGAAAATGGACGTCACACTTAACTTAGACAAAAAAAAACATAAAAAAACTAACAAAGATCAGAGTCTACTGTCTTGGGACAGGCGCAAAAATACGGCGGGGCTAAACATGCTTTGTTAGATCTCCACCCTCCCGCTATACAATTATATCTAGCTCATGTAGAATAAACAAACACACAACAATATGCACAGAGAATCTCAGTTTAAAAGAAATCCGAGTCCGATGATAAAATAGTAAACAAAAGAAACTACACAAAACGAATATGATTCATAAATTAACAAAGAACTACTAGCAGTAACTGACATGCAAGCTCCAGACCCCAATCAAAAATATCGAAAGAATATATAGATATAAGAAGATGTGCATGGTATGAGTGCCAATGAGACAACTCTCCATCCAAGTCACAGTGTGTGGAAGGAAACTATTATAGGTTAAAGTACCCTCTTCAACACGAATCCTTGGCTCACACCGAATAGCAAGTTATAAGGATCCTCCAAAATGACTAGTGTAAAACCATTCAAACGGGAAAACCAAAGGTCTAAACTTTATATATAACTAGAGGCTCTAAAGAGCCTGTGTCGCTCACCTTGGTCTATGTGTTTTTGGTGATGGTGATATGTTCGTAGATCTTACTCTACAAAACATTGTTGATGCTTACAATTATCTCTATCTATAATGAACTTAGCCTAGTAGTTTCAGTGGAAAATATTTTGTAAAAATGTACAAATTTATGAAAATTGTTAAAAATTGACTATAAAGGGCAATAATTACTCCTTAAGGGGTCAATTGACCATTTTCGTCATGTTGACTTATTGGTAGGTCTTACTTTTCTGTACATTATTGATGTTTACAGTTTATCTCTATCTATAATAATATTCAAGAAAATAACCAAAAGCTGCAAAATTTTCTTAAAATTACCAATTCCGGGGCAGCAACATAACAACAGGTTATCTGATTCGTCTGAAAATTTCAGGGCAGATAGATAATGACCTAATAAATAATTTTACCCCATGTCAGATTTGCTCTTAATGCTTTGATTTCTGAAATATAAGCCAAAATCTTCATTTTACTCCTATGTTCTATTTTTATCCATGGCGACCATCTTGGTTAGTTGGCAAGGTCACCGGACACATTTGTTATACTAGATATCCCAATGATGATGGAGAAGATTTTTGTAAAAGATACGACGACGGACGACGGACGCCAAGATATAAGAAAAGCTCACTTGACACTTCGGGCCAAGTATGCTAAAATAAGAGAAGCGAGAACGAAATCAACAAACGACAACTACTGTTTTTTGTGTGATTTTTTTATTACTAGACCAAATATTTCATAATTTTTTATTATCTAGGACTGTATTTTGGATTAACAATTGATAACCAAGTTTAATAAAATCCTATGTGTGTATAGCAAACATATTAACTTTGGCTTGAAAGACGTCTATTTAATTGTTTTCGACTCGCTCTGCTCGGTCAAAAAAATTGACAAGAATAAAATCCTAAGATTGAACGCGTTCGTTCAACAATCTTATTAAAATTAATATATCTCATACACATAAGTATTACGAAATCAGAGATATACATTTTGATTAGATTAGGGAGCTACCATTTGATTTTTATGGGGGGGGGGGGGGGGGAGTGGATAGGATGAAAAATGTGGTCCTGCATTTTTTTTGCAAGTGTCTCATCCTGCCTTTTTTTTTTAACTCAAAACTCCTGTCCTGCCTTTTTTTTCAAATTTCATCCTATCCCCCCCCCCCCCCCCATAATAATCAAATGGTAGCTCCCTTAGTTCGTCTAATTTACAAATGTAGTGTTATCTGTAGTAAATTTACTGACTTCTTTAATAAAGGATTTGAATAAGAATGTGTCCATACCACACAAATGCCCCACTCGCACTATCATTTTCCATTTCTAGTGGACCGTGGAATTGAGGGTCAGAACCCTATATTTGGCATTGAAATTAAAAAGATCATATGATATAGAATATGTGTACTGAGTTTCAAAAAAAATATATCTGTACAAAGTCATTAACTTCACTTTCAAGTATAAAGATGTGATTTTTTTTTCTGAGACAAGTGCTTGTGACAATCTAAAAGAACTTGCAGTCATTCGATGTTCAGTACTTCAGTACTTTGATTGTTTGAAAACGAGGTAAAAATACCCTGCCACATTCGGTATGTGTTTTTGTTAGACCTTTTTTTTCCTTCTGTTTTGTATCGATCTCATACGTTAAGCCCTTTTCCACTGATTTGTATAGTTTGTTCTTATGCTGTGCTGTAACAAAACTGTCCCGGCTGTTTACAAGCATGTTAAACGCCACAATATATTGCATGTGCCTGCTCCAACTCAGGAGCATGTAGTTCAATGGTTTTCGTTTGTTGATGTCTTTTATATGTGTTTTTCGTAATTCATGTTGTTTTAAAATAGGCTGTTATTTTTCTCAATTGAACTGTTTCATATTTTTCAATTCATGGACTATTGTAGCCGACAATACCGTATGTTTTTTCTCTTGTTTGAATATTATATGGTTGCCTATATATAATTGCTTACATCCACTACATTTGAACTTTGTTGGATAGTTGACTCATTTGCATTAATACCAAATCTCCTTATTAAAAGTTGAGGGGTGTGTGTGTTTCTTTGGAAAATTTCAATGTTTTTCTCCCAGGTCACCCAGTTTGAATAGAATATTTTGACATTTTGCTGTGCTCTTGGGTTTGAGTTAAGAGCCAACCAAAGCTCACAGCCTGTTGGTGGGTAGTTGATGACTATATGATAAGCTCTGGATGTCTTTTTGAGTATTGCATACGGTGATTTGGTGATGTCTTCATGCCATGCATTGTCCCATTACTTTATATAGACAGCTTATCAGTCAACCTGATCTATCAAGGTATCTCTCCTCGCCTTTTGTATAGTCAGACGAAAAACAAGATATAAACTGACTTAGCTTGGTATATACATGTTTATTTAATATACTCATATACATATAAAAAAGAAGATGTGGTATGATTGTCAATGAGACAACTCTCCACAAGAGACCAACATAACACAGAAATTATCAACTGTAGGTCATCAGTCGGCCTTCAACAATGAGCAAAGCCCATACCGCATAGTCAGATATAAAAGGCCCCGAAATGACAATGTAAAACAATTCAAACAAGAAAACTAACGGCCTAATTTATGCACAAAACTTGAACGAAAAACAAAAATGTAACACATAAACAAACGACAACCACTGAATTACAGGCTCCTGACTTGGGAAAGGCACAAACATTTTGAATGTGGCGGGGTTAAACATGCTAGCGGGATCCCAAATTCAAGTCAAATTGATATTTTAAAACAACATAAAAGTTACAAAGTGTAAAAAAAAAAATATTTTAATAAATGTTGAAAATATTATTGTGTTTGTGAGTGGAAAACTACTTAAAATTGTAGAAATATTCAAAAGTAGCTCTCGCGTTTTTGTTCTGCGGCTACGTTAACGGAACATCAATCAAGTAATCGATCTTCATGACTATGGCTTCAATATTTAATTGTATAAAATATCATATTTTGCTTGTCGTAGACTCAAAAAGACTTCAAGTTGGAATAGATCTACGAAGACTTAAGAACGTTCATGTGTGGCTAAGCAATTGTACATGCCTACGACACCGACGTCCAGATATTGTTCGGAAGATGTTTTGAGAAGTTCCGATGCGACCGGACAAGTAAAATTAAAGTATATTACAGAACACAAAACTAGCTATCTTTGCTGTAAATACAAGTTAAAAACCTGACATGGTTTACATTAAAGCTAAAAATCCCAATCCCATGACATCAAATAATTAAAAAAAAAAAAAACAACATATGACCTCTAACATTGGAGGTCTAAACTAGAATTGAGCCGTGTCCATGTCCGAAATAGAAAATAAAGAGATGTGGAGTAAATGTACACGGGACAAAATCGTACACAATATATAGAAAAAATACAAATTATTAATGAACAGGGCTTTTATGCCTGTTCTTCATCTTGAAAGGAGCTGGAGGGTCTTCAACGAGGAACTAGACCATTGATCCCCATTATACAAAAGTAACATAATTAGGTTAGAGCATCGGACTATACAAAAACATAAGTTCCTGGTTCGATCACCGTTCCGGTGAGAAAATTTCCAATCCACTATTAATAAATTTAAACTAACAATAGCCACACACTTGACTTTGTGGATTACATTATTTTTTTCATCATCCTACATATGTCTTTTGATATTGTTCATACATGTAAATACTAAAAGTCTTACACTGTATCTATATATTTTGCTCCGAGACCAGAACATAATAAAATAGATAAATTAAAACTTGCGCTTTAGATTAAGAAAGGATGTGAAAGATTTTGTATCATTTTTTCCAGTTCTTCTGGAGTCCTTGAGCCCTTCCCTCGCCAACAATCATATATAGTTTGCTTTATTTGTAAAAGAGGCTAGTTACGCTACAATATTATCATCTTAGATTAACCTCTCCAAACTTAAAAGTAAAGATCACGCACCTTTATTGTTAAGATTGATAAAGACTTTTGCATCCGTCGACATTATCTTCGATTAAAGTAGTATTGATCTGACAACCGCTGCGCATGTATACTTTAACGACCTTTAAATGAATGACAAATGACAACATTGTCATTTTTTGAATGACAACATTGTCATTTTTTGAATGACAACATTGTCATTTTTTGAATGACAATTAAACTGTGTTGGAAAGATAACATAAATACACTTTCGTTTTTCGTTTTTTGTTTTTGTGAAATCAAAAATGAAAAATGAAAACACTTTCATTTTTCGATTTTAGTTTTTGAGAAATCAAAAATGTGGCGTCTGTCACGGAAAAGGTGATGATAGGGGATTTTAATTGTATGATCCAACTGGCAAACTTATGCTATTGAAGTTTCTGACATTAATCAATTTAATCAAAAATTAACAGCTGGTGCCTGACCGTGCATGAAACTACCTCTTTTACGTTTACCAACATTTAAAGGATTGGAATAATTTCACAAAACCTATGCGTAATTCATCTCGGATTTGCCTACTCATTACAAGATAAATTACAAAATTCAGTGCGAATCCAATGACCAAACATATTTCATTATATTTCTCTAGTTCAATATACACTGACGATGCATTTAATATGTCCAATTTGCTAAGGGAATAAGCCAAATTTCTGACAACAAACACAGCCTCTGATAACAAAAATATGATACAAATGATAACTACGGTTATTGCTGATGTTCGGTGTCTTTTCTGAATAATTAAACTATCAGTCCACGGGAGATTTCTCCTCATAATTGTTAATTTACATGTAATGTAGACTGTACATACAATAACCACTAGACATGCTAAAACAGTAAACCCGGTAGATACAGTGTATAAATAAGTGGTCACTTCATAACCATGATTATAATATTCTAAATCAGTACAACATCTGCCATTAATAGGTTCATTATATACTGGCTTCTCGATACTAAAAAGTGCTGTAAAAATACAAAAACTAAAGATAAAAATTGAAATAGAACATATTGTATTTCTTCTGTTTCTTATATGTGATTTACTCCACATTGGAAATAGAAGAGCAACAGATTTCTGTAAACATAGAAGTGTTGTTAAAAGAATGGACACAAAATGAAAGCTATACATTAAATTATAAATTACCATGTGTAATAAACATTCTGCAATTTCAAATGTGTACCACATTAGTCCTTCATTGTAATTGTAAACGTGATGTCCATTCTTGTGATAGGCTATTAATGTTCGAACGGTCATCAGCAGTGCTGTCATACTATCAGATATAGCCAAAGCTGACAAAAGAATGGTAACTGGAGTTCGGTTCTCCTTTTGTAGAAATAGAAATAAAACAAAGCCGTTTACAAACATCACTACCAGTGTTACTGTTGACGTTACGTAACCAATTGTTGAAGATGGTAGAATAAAATCAGACTCCATGTATGGACCCCAAGCACTGCAGGCTAAGTAGGTTTCATAACAGGCGTTATCGTGAGTAAGATTCATTAAATTATCAAAACTGAGGAGAAACGTGTCCTTCTTGCTCACTTGCAAGCCATTCGAATAAAGGGAGTGAATAAACTGTTCTTTGCATGTTTGGTATTTCATAATGAAATTGATATATGTTGCATAAGTGTGTGTATGTAAAAATGCAAGAATCATACTTTGTGTATTAGAAATTCTTTGCAGAGAAAATTCAATGTTAATTTGATTAGTGAAGTAAATTTTATCCCAGCAGCTTGTCTGATTTGACAAAAATCTGTAAATATCTTTATTTCTTATAACATTATTGTACTTTTCAACGAATGCTTTGAAACTTGATGTGCAGAGGTTATCTTTATCAATGAAATATATATTTACATCGGAAAAGTATGGAATAGCGTTGTGTTCGATAAGTCTGGTGTTGTATGTTACGTTTGGGTCACAAAATTTATACAGAATGACTATCCCATTTTGACAAGGTCCAAGAAATCTTTTCAAATATGGTACGCTAAACATTAGTATTATATCTAAATTTTCTAATAGGAGGCTTGAACAACTCTCGCTAACCTCAACTGTGAAGTAATTTGAATCGTTGAACCACACCAAAAACAACTGACCGGATTTGTTTAGAGGGTACACTCTTCCAATCGAAGACGGAGATGCAATATCTGTCAAATTCGTTGTCTCGCATTTCTGCCGATTACCATATCCTATAATTAAAAAGAATATTAATTAAAAAAACAGATACAAGAAGATACGGAAATAGGGACAATTAACCACAGATACTAGGGGACGAAAATATAAACCATAAACGAATAGTAAGCATTAAGTCACTCTTCACAAAAACATGTCTTTTAGAAGTTTTGTTTGTTAGGTTTTATTTCATTACCGTGCACTCCTTCTAGGTAAACAATTATAGTATAACTAATTGCCGTATTTGAATATCAAAAAATAAGACAACGCGTGACCGAACGACGCATGGATTAAACAAGTGCGCAGCACGAGTTTAATCCATAGCGGCGTTCGGTCACAAGTTGTCTTATTTTTGATATTCAAATACGGCGATTAGTTATACTTTTTATTACATTGTCAAATTGCTTTTTTTTATGAAATTAATGTAGAAAATGTAAGGAACTATATGTTTTTCCTACGCATGTTTTGCTTCAACGTTATCGACGTCTTGACAACGCCTATTGTTGTATGACGTCAGAGAGTGAAATAACCACGTTTATTTCACATGTGAAATTATCGGTTTTTATCTAACTGGGAAATCAATGTAATTCATTGCAACCAATGTAATAAATAGTTTTGATATTCTATGGATGCCGAGTGGTCTAAGTCCCTTTCTTTTCAAATTTAAGAATTCGATTCACGCACGGGGCATGCGTTTCGACTAGAACCTTTCTTGTTCTTATATAGATATGAACGTTGGCTTTCCTCGTGTTCCTGTTTGAGTCGTTTTACACTAGTCATTTTCGGGCCCTTTAGAGCTAGCTTGCTGTTAGATGTGAGCCAAGTCTTCTTGCTGAAGGCCGTTGTTTGACCTATAATTGTTTCTTTTTTTCACATGGTGACTTGAATTGAGAGTTGTCTAATTTGCACTCCTACCACATGTTATGATTTATATTGAACACCACTCAATCAATCAATCAATCAATCAATCAATCAATCAATCAATATTATAACAGATTAGAACAGATGTATCAACAATTCGTTTCGTTTAAATAATATAAATCGTATAAATCTGAAAATATCCTATCTTTACTCTTTCAAATTTTGTAGATCTTTAACAGATGAAAGCTGAAAGCAGATAGCTTTGTGTTATTTTGTTTTCACTGGCATATTGATTTTAAAGTGCTATTTGTATTGTAAAAGACGTAAATTTAAAATTGATAAAAAAACGTCAAATTATGCTAGGTTACATTAACTAAGCCTTGTGTTTCTAGGAAATCAGACTAGCAAGTAACGCGACCAAAATAAAAATGTCCGGGAGGCAAATTTTGATTGTCCGTGTTCATGATAAAGGTAAATTGAGAAATATGTTTAAACGTACCAATTGCAACGTATGCAATTATTTATTTTACTTGTACAAAATGACCTGCCATTTGAAAATATCCAATAAATAAACATCGTTGAAAGCAATCATGTTTATTGTTTTTTAGCATTTTAAAGAAAATTGTGATTCGGGGCAAATAAAGCAATGATTTTTGGCAGATTTAAATCAGAGATTTGTGTTATACAATTTAAAACATACTTAGATAATTCAATTGCAATCTTTATTGTTTACAAAACTTTCTACACAACCTGTACAAGCCACGAAATTCTTGCTAAATTACTAAAGTTAACCGCCACCAAAGCAAGATAAAATGTACTTTATTACATTAATATTTATTCATGTTGTTACCAATATCTTTATTCATAATTATTTCGTGTGTGTGTGTGTGGGGGGGGGGGGGGGGGGGTTAATTACTAGTACTGCTTTTAATAATCCTCTATCTTTAAAACCGAAAAGTCAAATAGTTGAGTTTGACTTTTTTTATCAAATTTTCATATGTTTATAAGAAAAGATAAAATATTATTGGCATAGCTTTAACGTCCAACTTGAGCCTAAATGTAGGACTCTAAAGTGCGATGGTACTCTAAAGTGCGATGGTCACGCTAAAGTGCGATGGTCTACGCTAAAGTACGATGGTGTATCACGCTAAAGTGCGATGGCTGTTTGTTCGCTAAAGTACGATGGTTTATCACGCTAAAGTGCGATGGACTGAAAGGGTAATGTTTAAAGGCTTAAAGTATTAAAGAAAACGGATTTAAAAAATAGTCTTCTTGCGAAAGCTAGTACCAGGTTTTGTGACATATTTGATAGGCTTTATAATTACCGGTACGCTTAAGTGATCATTGTTTTAAATTAAGAAGAACGACCACGTAATAATTGCTAAAATGGTAATTTAGGTGTGGCAAAAATCTATATATCCTGTATATTTTTTTTTTAATTCAGGCCGGTATCACATATTTGGATAATTGGTGTAGCTTGCCGTCCACAGTCTATCACTAATGTGAACATCTTCTCTCAAAGTCGTCATTGTAAATTACAAATACAAAATTCGTTCTAATTTTTTAGCAGATAATTTATGATTTACGCATGGAATCATGACGTACCTTTATTTTTATACTGACTTTACTTTTCATTAAAATCGACAATATTTGATCGGGGACGGAAAAGTAAACTGCAACATAAACAATGATTTCAATGTATCAATTAGCTTCAAATAGAAACAGGATAAATGATACTTATGCGTATACTTTTGTATCTGTATAGTAAGATGGTCGACTGCAGGACACACGTCCTTCTTCTAGCACCGAAAAAAAACCCACATTTGATTCAGCCGACAAAACACGGTTATTATGTTTAAATTAAGGGACGACATCAAAAGTTCAATGTAGGATAAAAAACTTAATTCACCTAGTTTTTTCACTGACCCCCACCCCCCCCCCCCCACCCCCTCTTAACTTAATTTGGGAAAAATTGATTTACCAATAGGGATATACGTAAAAATCGATTTTGAATATACAAAACTTGCAGAATTTTAACCCCCCAACCCCAAACTATTTGATTTAAGTTTTTTATCCTACATCGATCTTTTGATGTCGTCCCTAAGTAAGTCATGTACATTTGCTTTAAAGTTGTTAATCAAATATTCTACATTTATCTTTCGGCATGTTCATTTTTTGTTTGAATAAAAGACTGTTCACGTCATAATCCATAGTACGTTTATTACGTCTATACTTTTGCGAAACATCGCACTTTAGCGTATGGAGGCATCGGACATTAGCGTAAACCATCGCACTTTAGCGTGACCATCGTACTTTAGCGTCCCCATCGCACTTTAGATTCTTACATATATCTTCAAAAAATTAACTATTTAGACTCTTTTTTTTCCTTTCGTATATTAGATCAATTCTATTTGCAACTTATTCCCAATAAATGCATATTTTGCAATTGATGTCTTCATTGTGTTTTGCTTTATATCCACAATTCCAAAATGTTACAAATTTTACATTTTTTTAAATCTTTTTGTCAGAAAATCAACGGCTGTGACTCATTGTTTATTTTGCGAATAGACGTAAAGTGTTTACATATTTAAACCGGATCAATGAACATAACTGGACACTGGAAAAATTTATATATTTGCACTAAATGAATAAACCTAGACACATGATGGAGGATTCCGAATATATGACAAACAAACAAAACCAAGAGTTGCAATTATCCTTAAAGACAACTAAGTTGACAATAAATAACAGTACAACAACAGTAGATTTTGACTGTCTGGGAAAATGTTTACACTTAGCCAACAGCTCAAACTAACGAATCGTGTTTTTAAAATGGAAGACTTTGATAGAGCGGTTGTCGAAGAACAAAATAAAATAACGATATTGTTTGGAGAAGAAAATAAAAGAAGGTGTGTTTTTGTTTATCTGTAAACATTGACATTATGAAGTTACATATCAGGATAGATCTACATCCCTCCAAATGACAACTTATTTTTTACATATAGCGAAAACGTGTTCACTTTCTTAAAGTAAAAAGATATATATTTTAGCAATTTTAACTGGATATTTCATTTAGCTCTTGAGAATCTTTTCTAGATATGCCACGAAATACAAATTCCTTTTATAACATAAATGGTAAATTTTCGTTTGATCTTCCAGTGCGGTAGCTTTAGCTATCATTAGCTGAATAATTTCCCTTTATAATATCGCAGTTGACCGCTGGTTATTGGAAAACCAAATATTGGGAGGAGGTTGGACCAGTCCTCCGCCTCCTTGGCCTAGTAAACAATGAAATCAACTGACCATCAAATTTCCAAATAAATTTGAAAAAATCCATACGCAAAAATTTATAAAAACATTAATTCGGATTATGAAGATGGTACCCTATCAAAAGTCAAACTTGTACACCTAATCACAAATTCAAAATGGTTCAATAAATTGGTGGATACTAGGTTGGTTTTATCGTGTCACAATAGATATACGGCCAAAAATATGTCACTGAATGTTCAGTCGTTTCATTCCCTCCATCCTCAAAGGTATATCGTTGTGATCATGTTTAAAATGTTAGTCTCTGGACCTTCCTTACACATTTAATAACCAATTAAATAATCGATCTTTTCATGATATTGAGAAGGAACAATACCTTCACAAAAAGTTTTAAAAAACCAACTTTTTCCTCTTAGCATTATTAAACTACGTATTTGATTGACTTTGAAATTAGGCAGCATGATACACATCAAACAAGATTTTGCATCAACCCAGACAAAACATTTCGAGATTGTGATATCAATGTACATGTATGATATAATCTTCTGAAAATAAAAACAAAACGTTTGTCATAGAAAGAGCAACTATTTGATTGACATATTTGAATCATGAAAAGTTTAACATGTGTCATCGAACATTAATGTTTCAAATCATATAAATCTACGCCTCATTCATTAACATATTTAATTAACTCTACACTGCGATTTTCGTGAATTAAAAACGTTAATTCGAAAAAGGCGTGCTATACAAATAGCACTCTAAAGTGCGATGGGGACACTCAGGCGCGATGGTCACACTTATTTGCGATGGTTTGATACACTAAAAAGTGATTTCATGTGTTTTTCATTTCAAAACGCTGGTGCGTTTTCCGCAAAATTGTCTACGTTAACAACATTAAACAGCAGTATGACGAGAATGTGTGTTCATATTAAGGGTTCAAAACAGAAGAGAGAAACAAATGATCTAAATCTGGAACTGATTTGGTTGTTCCTGGAAGAGGTGAAATAAATTTGTAAAAACATGTTAAAATAGATTTTATTAAAACAGCTGGGGTGCAAAAAAGTTTTTTTTTTAATTTTCTAAAAGAATGTATATAACAAAGTACATTATGATTTTTGTTTTGATTGATAAAGAGTATACGTCAACTAGACAACAACAATCGTACATTAAATACTTTTAATGTAGTATGAACTATCCACCCACCTCTTAATATCGTTCATGCAACATAATTATAATAAAAGCCTTGGCCTATATTGCATAAGAGCTATATAGGGTTTTACTATTTTTTAATAGTGGTAGATGGTCATTGCTTTTTTTTAAAACTAAGCCGGAAAAAAAGATTTAGGAACTTTCCATTGTATGGCATTGAAAGGACGTTTTGTTGGCGTGGGATCGTTTTTAAAATTGGAAGGTTTTTGCAATTAAAACACAATTTAAACTTTTTGTTCATTGACTGTCTCGAGCAAGTAAACTTGCCATGCCCCGCCTTACTCCGGACAGGGATAGTAGCAATTCCATGGAGGCAAAATGACCAAAGTTGAAAAAGGAGCCGTATATTTTTTAGTATTGGCTTCAAATATTACTCATATCTTTTATCGAACTTACATAAAAAGAAAAAAAAAATTGTTTGCCGGATCCTGGTTTAATCTGACAAAAGGTGTCGATTTTATCATCGTTCAAAATAGCCCCACTGTATTCAAATGGAAAAATACTCTTGAACTGAGAACATCCCTTATCAAATCGACCTTCATGTAATAACATTTCTATATTTATGTATCCTGAATACATTTCCATAAAACATGTAAAAGTACAAGCAGAGGGTTATCATCACGAGTTGGTTGACTGTTGAATAACCGATTCACATATGATATCGTATATGTTCCTCATATCGTTACTACAAACCCTTTCCTTTTCGCGAATTTGACCTATCGAATTTAACTATTTATCGGCTTTGTGATAACACGAGCAATACTACGGGTGCAACATGTGGAGCAGGATCTGCTTACCCAAGATTTGATTGGGTTCGTGTTATTTAGTCTTTCGTTTTCTATATTGGGTCTTTTGTACTATTATTTGTCTGTTTGGCTTTTACTTTTTTAGCAATGGCGTCGTCAGTTTATTTTCGAAAAAAAGAAGATGTGGTATGATTGCCAATGAGATAACTATCCACAAAAGACCAAAATGACACAGACATTAACAACTATAGGTCAGTGTACGGCCTTCAACAATAAGCAAAGCCCATACCGCATAGTAAGCTATTAAAGGGCCAGATAAGACAATGTAAAACAATTCAAACGAGAATATAAACGGCCTTATTTATATAAAAAGATGAACGAAAAACAAATATGTAACACATAAACAAACGACAACCACTGAATCACAGGCTCCTGACTTGGGACAGGCACATACATAAATAATGTGTCGGGGTAAAATATATTAGCGGGATCCCAACCATCCCCCTAACCTGGGACAGTGGTATAACTGTATACATGTATACGGACTTACATGTACATTCACAGTCGATGTGCTTGTAGCCTGATAGTCAGGTTGTGTAGCGAAACAAAATGTTTCTATTAATATTGAAAAGAGATATAATATGTGGTTCGGTAGATTAAACCTTGATTCGGATAATGACATTTATTAATTAATTTGAGTAGAATGTCACCTAATGACATGAACGTTGTTACAAATGCCTGTTAAACAGTTTTAGTAATTATCATATAAATCAATCGAATTGTCTTATGAAGAATCCGTAAATTAGAAGTCGTGTTATTTGCTGATTTCGTATGTAAAAAAAAAAAATTTCTTCTTCATTTTTATAAAAAAAAAAAGAACTTTGACAATACTTTTGTGTACGTTTTGAGCTAAAACAAATTGGCGCATCACTTTATAGTCAAGATACCCCTGCTGCTAAAATATTTGGACAAGAATACTTTGACAATAAATAGAAAAGATTTATTCTTTAAAGTAATATAACTGAGACAAAGCCAGGCGCGTGAAATGAAGGCTGACAATAGTACGTCGGATACGTCAAAAAAGAAGCTTTATATTGCATCTAAATGTTTCTGGAAAGTCAGCAAAAATTCTACCAGAGCAAGCAAAACTTTCAACTAAATATACAAAATGATAAACCCATTTCACGGTAAAGTTCATTTTTAGCTAATTTATACTCAAAGACACAAAACAGATGTAGATCAGACAAAACCAATTACAGCCAACTGCATTGAGTGTGTAGGCGAAGGTATTATCTTTGATAAGCTTCCTTGTTAGCTGAACCGTGATTAGGTAAACTACCCTCCTTTAAGAGTAGACTAGTCCGACAGATGACTAATCTATCTATCTGAAGGACTAGGCTACCTCGAAAGAAGTGTAGTATACCTTACCTTATTATGACTTCACGGTTCAGCTAGCAGGCAAGATAACCAAGGATACTACCTTTGTCAACACACTCAATGCAATCGGCTGTAAACGATAATATTTATTTCTAGCTGTTTTAGGTCGTGTTCACACCAAATGCCGTGTACAGTAAACATGTTTACATTTGGTTTAATGTAATGTACACTAGTTTTACATTAAATTTGTTCAAATCTATACACCTTGTTTAGCTACTTGTACATAAGATTTGTTCACACATGTAAACTATATATGTCATTTAAATGTTCAGTGTAGAACCGAATTCAAATGTTAGAACAATTTTTCCAGCAGTTAGGGAACGACCATTTGACTTTAAAAAAGGGGGATGGATTTTTCCACAATTTGATACAACAGATAAAAACATACAGATGATTAGAATCAACAAATATTCTGAATCCAAAGTTTCCCCATACATTATAGTGTTAAATATTGAATTGGTACCATCGAAAAAAAAAATATATAAACTTTCGTGCGAGAAAAATTCTGACAAACAAACAATTAGCCCCATCCTTTTTCAGTAATGCATGTATAAGTGAATCGTTGCTTGAGTAAAGACCAGTGGCAAATATTTCTGTCAGTCAGTGTATACGTCCAGTCGAAGACCTTTTCAAATGAATTATGTGTTCGGCAAGGATGATGGATGAGTCTTGATAAGGCCTTAAAGGGTTAAGGCTACGTAAAGTGTTTTTATAACAAATCAATATATCAAGTTTAGACAAATATTTCTGTAAAGAACTTTATTAATCAGTGTTATAAGTATCAATTGTATATAAAATCGTTTCTCTTTTAAATATACATTGGAAAATTAAAGTTCAGAATGCCTAGTTTTGTGTACACTAAACCTACCATGGCCTACAACGACTATCGACTGCACGTAGACAAAACATGATTTAAACTACATGTAAACATCCGTGGAAAGACCTATTGAATTTGTTCTGATTATTATTTTTTTTTCCGCCTAATTTTTTTCTTGTATAATATTGACGTTTCAAAAGATGTCGCTTAGATATTTGGAATATGATATCGTAAAGTGTATGCGCTTTTAAAACTGACAACTGCGTAACCAAATACTTTACGTTGTAAGAGTTATCTCCCAAAACACTGTTTTTCTTGTGGCCACTACTCTTTCGTAACCGTAAAAGATTACGACAAATTTATTTTACCAAATTTCTCGTTACATCTTCAGGATTAGGAGTTTAGTTTTGACCGAAGCTACCCGGAGACTCCATATGAGAGTTATTCCCCCTTATGTATTTGATATAAGTGATTTGCATTTCTAACTGGTAAACCATAAGTGATATTATTATATGACTATAAATTTTCTGTTTTCTCATTGGCTAAAAGCATAGGAAATCCTCTTTGATAAAACATTATATTCACCGCGTCAAAAATCACGAGAGGTAAATATAAGATTTGGAACAGCGTCCGTGTACCTAAATATAGAAACGGGGAATTCTTGTTAGCTATTTAAGGGATGTATAAATAAAATGGTTTTTAATTGGACGACCGAATAAATATCAACCAATCAGCGCTCTCGACATAAAATCGTTTCGATCTAACAGACGACAGTTACATATTTCCGGCAACAAAATATGGCAGGAGCAGCAGAAGTAGCTACTGAAAAACGCTTTCCATCGTTAAATAATGAGGAAATTAAGAAGATTTTGATAGAAAAGGATTCTAAAAATACTCGACGATCAACAGATTCTAGTGTACAAGCATAAAATAAAAACAGTCTAGGCAAAATACCATCTAACCAAGGATATATTTCACAATCTAAAAATATGAAAATGACACTGAGAACTAAAGAGTCATATAATAAAGCAATTGTTGACTTTTGATATCAGTTGATACAATGATTTATCAACCCCAGATGTGATATTCACCTCGGCCGTTGGCCTTGGTGAATATCACATCTCTGGGGTTGATAAATCATTGTATCAACCTCATCAAAAGTCAATAATTGTATAGAGACCTAGGGTCCTTTGATTTGAGATCCTTGGTCCTAAAAAAATAAAATAAGGTCAAGGTCAAAGGTCAAGGTAATATTTTAAATTCTTATTTTGGCTTATTTGTTACTAGTTTTCAAAACCTTGTAACATATCAACATCTTATTTTCACTAAATTGTTAGTTGCGACATGCCGTTACTTATAAATTTTGGTTAAAAGGGTGCGTAAACAATAAATACGAGTTTTCGCCCATCTTATATTTAGAATTATGCGTAAAGTGATATAACTCATTTACCATACATAATAAAGACCTAGGGTCTTTTGATTTAAAATCCTTGATTTAAGACCTTGAAATTGAGGTCAAGGTCATAGGTAATTCGCACGTTCTAGATTTTGACCTTTGCTTTAAATTCATATTTATACATCATAAAGGCATAGGAAATAACATTTAATACTGATTTTTAGTATTTTGATAACAAAATAGATATTGACTGGTGGAAAGACAAAACCAATTAAACAATAATCCTCATTTCTAGCTGTTTTATACTCACAAACACAAACTGCATATAGAAGGGGGTGGTCACTTTATAGAATAGACACAACCAATTAAACAATAATCCTCATTTCTAGCTGTTTTATACTCACAAACACAAAATGCATATAGAAGGGGGCGGTCACTTTATAGACTAGACACAACCAATTAAAAAAGAATTTTCATTTCGAGCTGTTTTTATACTCACAAACACAAACTGCATATAAGGGGGGGGGGGGGGGGGGTCACATATAGACTAGACAAAACCAAGTAAACAACAATGTTTATTTCGAGCTGTTTTTAACTCACAAACACAAACTGCATATAGGGCCGGTCATATATAGACTAGACACAACCAATTAAACAAGAATGTTCATTTTCAGCTGTTTTGTACTCGCAAACACAAACTACGTATAGACTAGACATAACCAATTAAACAATAATATTAATTTCTAGCTGTTTTATACTCACAAACACAATCTTCATAGAGACTAGACAAAACCAAGTAAACAACAATGTTTATTTCTAGCTGCTTTATACTCACAAACACGAACTTCATATAAACTTGACAAAACCAATCAAACAATAATGTTTATTTCTAGGTGTTTTATACTCACAAGCACAAACTACATATAGACTAGACACAACGAATTAAACAATTATGGTTATTTCTAGCTGCTTAATACTCACAAACACAAACTACATATAGACTAGACACAACCAGTTAAACAATTATGTTTATTTCTAGCTGCTTTATACTCACAAACACGAACTACATATAGACTAGACAAAACCAATTAAACAATAATGTTCATTTCAAGCTGTTTATACTCACAAACACAAACTAAATATAGACTAGACCAAACCAATTAAACAATAAATTAAAGGTTCAATTCTAACTGTTTTATACTCACATAACCAAACTACATATAGACTAGACCAAACCAATTAAACAATAAATTAAATGTTCAATTCTAACTGTTTTATACTCACATACACAAACTACATATAGACTAAACATAACCAATTAAACAATATATTAAAGGTTCAATTCTAACTGTTTTATACTCACATACACAAACTACATATAGACTAGACATAACCAATTAAACAATAAATTAAATGTTCAATTCTAACTGTTTTATACTCACACACACAAACTACATATAGACTAGACCAAATTAATTAAACAATAAATTAAAGGTTCAATTCTAACTGTTTAATACTCACATACACAAACTACATATAGACTAGACCAAACTAATTAAACAATAAATTAAATGTTCAATTCTAACTGTTTTATACTCACATACACAAACTACAGTGGAGATCAGTTCTAACCTCTCATAAATTCTGTCAGAATCTGTCAGGAGAACTGTTCTAGAACAGTATGTAGAACTGTCAGCCTGACACCTTTTAGTCAGTTATAGGTTTGAACTGTTCTAGCTAGAACTGATTTGGTCAGTTCTACCTAGAACTGATTTAGACACTTCTAGCTAGAACTGATCCTGACAGTTCTACCCTAGAACAGTTTTAGTCAGTTCTAGCTAGAACTGACCAAATCTTTGGTCAGTTTTACTTATAGAACATTTCTACGGTTAGAATTGATATCAAATTCTACGGCTAGAATTGATTTATAAATTCTACGGCCAGAATTTATTGATAAATTCTACGGCTAGAATTGATTTAAGAAATCTTTGTCTAAATATAAAGGCTTCGGCAAAATAGCGATTAATATTATATAGAGTTTGACTATTTTGCCGGTTTTATTTCAGATTTATAATCGGCAAGAGAACATGTTTAACCCCGCAATATTCTGCATGTATGTGCCTGTTCCAAGTCAGGAGCCCGTAATTCAGTGATCATAAATTAGGCCGTTAGTATGATGGGGGGGGGGGGAGGGGGGGTATTATTTAAATTGTTTTACATTTGTTATTCCGGGAGTCAGGATGGCTCGTTATCACATAACAAAATTATCTGACCTCATTAACCAAATGTAATTTCTGTTTACAAGTAGTTTTCATACCTCGGACGGACCTGATTAACAAAAATCTTTTGACCACATCAATCTAAACTGACATTACTTGCTCTTTCTTTCTGCAAATCTATATAGCTGCACAGTACTTCAGTTTTAATTTTAGGTCAAGAGGGACTGTACTATACAAGTTACGGCAATATTGGAAAACAATTTTGTTCGCATCAATTTATAGTGCCAGCATGCAGGGGCAGATCCAGCCATTATAAAAAGGATGTGGGGGTTCCAACAATGAGTAAAGGGGGTTCCAACTATATGCTCCCATTCAAATGCAGTGATCGTGAAAAAAAGGGGCTCCAACTCCTGGACACCCCCCCCCCCCCCTTGATCCGCCAATGAGCATGTCCTCTTTTTATTCAAAATATTGAATCATAAACAAATATCAGTAGTTTTCATACTTCAGACTGAGTCGTGTAATAAAATCTTTTGACCGCATCAACCAAAACTTACCATATTTGCTTTTTTTTTATGTAAATCTATAAAATAGCTGCACAGTAATTCAGTTATAATTTTAGGTCAAGAGGGACTGTAGTATATAAATAACTACAATATTGGAAATAAATGACCACATTTTTTTCTCTCGCATCAATTGAGAGTGCCAGCATTTCCTATTTTTATTCAAAATATCGCATCAGAAACAAATATCAGTAGTTTTCATACCTCCGACTGACTCATGTAACAAAATTATTTATCTGCATCAATCAAAACTGACCATATTTGACAGCATCAACCAAAACTGACCATATTTGACCGCATCAACCAAAACTGACCATATTTGCTCTTTTTTTATGTAACTCTTATAGTCGTATAGTACATGTAGTAAATCTGTAATATTTTTATGTAAGGATGGATTGTAAAATCATGAAAATACAAATGATAGAAATATAAAATATTGGAACACAATGCTACCTAATTTCATTTGCATCAATTTAGAATGCCAGCATGACCTCTTTTTATTCAAAATATTGCATCATAAACAAATATCAGTAGTTTTCATACCTCAGACTGACTGGTATAACAAAATAATTTGTCCGCATCAACCAAAACTGACCATATTTGCACTGACCATATTTGCACTTTATTATGTACATGATGTCAATCTTAAAAGCCGCAAAGTAAATCACTTATATTTTTATATCAGGTTTAATATAAATGAAAGCAATATTGGAAAACAAAATTATGCTCACATCAGTTTATAGTGCCAGTATGTCCTCTTTTTAATCAAAAGTTTGAATCGTAAACTAATTTCAGTAGTTTAGATATCTCAGACTGACTCATGAATATAACAAAATTATTCGTCCGCATCAACCAAAACTGACCATATTTGACAGCATCAACCAAAACTGACCATATGTGATAGCATCAACCAAAACTAACCATATTTACACTTTGTTATGTAAATCTTAATATATATATAGCCGAATACTTAATCACTTATAGTAATAAATATTACGATGGATTGTATAATTCAAATGACAGCAATATCAATGAATATTGGAACACATTGGCCACAAAAAAATTTTCACATCAATTTTAGAGTATCACCAAGTCCTCTTTTTATTCAAAATATTGAATGGTAAACAAATTTCAGAAGTTCCGATATATCAGACTGAGTCGTTTTAACAAAATTATTTGACCGCATCAACCAAAACTGAACTTATTTAAACTTTTACTTTATCATGTAAATATATATGGCCTCATTGTAAACTAATAATATTTCTATGTGAGGACGGATCGTCTGATAAAAATGACACCAACTTTGAAACACAATACACCTTATCGCTAATCCTGGCTGACCCGGCCTCTTGAACTTTTGAAGCATACAACAATCACTTTTCCATTGTGGCGTCAGATATTTTGTTTTATGACGACAAAATTTTACGGGAACCTGTGTGATATCCAGTAATGGCAGACAAATAGCGACAAGGTGTATTTATACCATATCTAAGAATTTAGCGCGACGTTACTTCCTCTCTGTACCCATAATAATACACCTTATCGTTAATCCCAGGCTGACCCGGCCGCTTGAACTTTTGACGCATACAACAATCACTTTTCCATTATGGCGTCAGATATTTTGTTTTGTGACGTCAAAAATTTACGGGAACCTGTGTGATATTCAGTAATGCGGACAAATAGCGATAAGGTGTATGAACCGTCACTAAAGTGACTTTTTAACATGTTTAAGTCAGTCACTGTAGTTTGTGGTGGTTTTTTTTTAAACAAAACTATTTAACGACCTCATTCAACACTCACATGACTGATTCATATACTTTATTTTAAAAATAAAAAAGTACATGTATGGGAAGTTCTCTTCTTGGAATAGTATACTGTTAATATAATTTGAAGAAGGCAAAGAAAAATGCATGACTTTGTTTGTAGCCGAACGTCCAGGGGCAAATGTTTCATTCATGTTCAGATCGAGTATATTTTTCTGAGTTCCAGACTCCCAGATATCATTTATAATCGTTATGGATAAGTCTGGCTAAATTGACGAGATGGTACAAATGTATATAGTTTTTTTTAAGTTATACAACACTTTTTTCATTAATATCCCATAATTCATCCACCGAACAATTTTCGTTTGAACATTTGTCAAAACAGAATCTTAAATGAATGTAAATCCAAGGCAAACAAGGTAAATTACGATTAAAATTCCATGAATTAAATGTAGAGTTATATTTAGGAAGAGACTGTTAAAAACGGGGAACGAAGAAACGTAAACAATGATGTTTCCGTATGCAATCTTATAAAAATATTTCTCCGATGAGTTGGATAACCTTCTATTCACTTCGATATTTGTACATGGAACATTTGATCAGTAAAAAATAGAGAAAATCTGCTATTATATAGCAAAGTAATTGGAAGTGATTTATTTCTTCTAAATTCTAAAGTGCCCTTACTGCAGTGACGTCATTTAGAACTGTTCTACAGTCCTCACTGATTTAGTCAGTTCTGCTGACAGTTCTACGGTTAGAAGTAGTTTGGACAGTTCTACCTAGAACTGATTTAGACAGTTCTACCCTAGAACTGATCCTGACAGATCTACCTAGAACTGATTTAGTCAGTTCTACCTAGAACTGATTCTGACAGTTCTACTTAGAACAGTTCTAGGGTAGAACTGTTCTAGGTAGAACTGTTCTAGGACAGGTTAGAACAGTTCTATGACAGAATATTCTGACAGTTCTAATAAGAGGTTAAAAGTGATCTCCACTGTACATATAGACTAAACATAACCAATTAAACAATAAATTAAATGTTCAATTCTAACTGTTTTATACTCACATACTACATAAAAACTAGATAAAACCAATCAAACAATAAATCTCATTTCTAGCTGTTTATACTCACTAATTTTCTCTACAGGATACTTCTCTACACTTGGTTCTGACGATACACCATAAACCTGCATTTCATATATGTCCTGTTCTGGGTGTATACCATTTACAGTGGTGTTGTCATAACAGGCTGATCCACATATTTTCAGAACGACAAAAACCAAAACTGTATACATTTTCATCATGACTCAAAGCGACAGTTGATGAGCTCAAAGACTTATATTTAGGGTGTGCGGCGGAATAAATATTTCTATAGAATATGCGAGATATATATGATGTTTGGCAGATTTAACATTTATAAGGAATATGTCAGATATTCATTAAACTGATTGGAATATCATCAAAGGACTTTTTTTTAATGTTAAATCGTTATCGCCATTACAAATACCAGAAAACAGATTTAGCATTTATTATATTATCCAAACGAAGTTGATAGGAAGAATCATTAAATTGAATGTAATATTATTTGCTCGATTAATCTGCAAAAATATGTTTTTCTCTTTCACAAAAATCAAATTCGTAGGAACTTTTATTAAAACAAAATCCGTGTCGATATGTTTTTAAAGTGGCAAAAAAAAAGACTTTTAAATACTAAAATATGCGCTACAAAAAATACATATTACTTCATACTCATGTTGCTAAGATATGAAGATAAAAATTAATTAACAATATATCCAAATGTGTTGTTCAACTGCCTTAAAATCCGTAATGCGTCTTAAAGTGAGGTACCAATGAAAAATAAGACATTATGTTAATTTTAGTAAATGACTGAGCATAAGAGTTTATGCTTTTATGAAGAGCAGAAGATTGTGGTACTACAATAAAGATGTAAAAACTTTGGAGTGTATAATTGTGTGAACAAACTGAAGTTTACCAATTGTTTATTTTAAATATTTTCGGTTGCTGTATTGCCACATTGTGGAATTAGAAATCTCACTCAGTACATTTATCTTTGAAGATCTTTTTCATCACACATATCCTAGTTTACGATATGGAGAGAAGATATAATTCAAAAGCTACCATTGTCTTCCATTGAAATGAATAACGCAGCTTCAACCAACTAATGACATAGCCAACACAATAGTACAGTGCCAAGTAACAATACAAATACATTAAAGAACACAATACGTCCAATATATCTGGGTTTTCATATAAAAAAAAAACTCTGCTTTTTATAGTTGCTGTGAAAACTCATTGAAACAGGCTATATTAAACATTTCTGAAAACGACCAATACAAATACTGTTGACATTGTATCCTATACAAAATAAGACTGTCTCCCTTCGTGTTGGTTCTAAGTCAGGGTGTGTGGCAAGTGTACCATTTATATGGAACGCAGAAGACATGCATAAACTACGAATTTTATCTCAACAGATGTTTAAAAATAATTTTGACAATTGAGTGTCCACGCGTTAAGTAATAATACCTACTATTCAATAATTATGACAATTGAGTGTCCATTTGGTGACGCATTAGGTAATAATACCTAATATTCAATAATTTTGACAATTGAGTGTCCATTTCGTGACACGTTAAGTAATAATACCTAATATTCAATAATTTTGACAATTGAGTGTCCATTTGGTGACGCGTTAAGTAATAATTCCTAATATTCAATAATTTTGACAATTGAGTGTCCATTTGGTGACGCGTTAAGTAATAATACCTAATATTCAATAATTTTGACAATTGAGTGTCCATTTGGTGACGCGTTAAGTAATAATACCTAATATTCAATAATTTTGACAATTGAGTGACCATTTGGTGACGCGTTAAGTAATAATTCCTAATATTCAATAATTTTGACAATTGAGTGTCCATTTGGTGACGCGTTAAGTAATAATACCTAATATTCAATAATTTTGACAATTGAGTGTCCATTTGGTGACGCGTTAAGTAATAATACCTAATATTCATCAATTTTGACAGAGGTTGAATAACTGTTAAAACCAAAAAGGAGCAAAACGTATGTATTGAATATTACAACACAGAAATTATGACAGTGGCATACAGAACTAGTCTACTTACAAACAAATAGTCACAGTGACGTCCGGTTGGGTCTTCTTTTCTGACCAAATCAACACGTTGGGCTAGCAACAGAAATCAAGAAAATAAAGAATATAAAACAGTCTTTGTAGATATATTTTAGCATCCTATTATTCTTTATTTTTTCAGGGAGGGGTCTCTTTTTTTATATTTTTGCCTTTTATTGTGCATTTTTTGCCCATTATTCTCTTTTTTGTAACCCCTTCTAGACCCACATTTATCTTTGCTCTGTCAAATTAGACTATTTATGGGGTTTGTAATAACATGGGGGCACCTGAGATCACCTCCAGTTTTTTTTTTGTTGAGTTCTTGTTGCTGAGTTTTTTAAATTACTTTTCTATGTTCTGTCTTGTATACTTTTATTTTTTTGTTTTCTTTTCTTTTTTCGGACATGGCGTTGTCAGTTTATTTTTGATCTGTGAGTTTGAATAAACTTCCGATATCTTTCGCCCCTCTATTACCCATGACATAGGGTTTTAAAACACGAATACAAATCAAAAATGGTGGACTTGCGTACGGAGCTGTATATTTTGTAAAGTAAAATCACGAACTTGAGCCAGAACACGTACAGAGCAAACAAGTTTGTAATGAGTACACTTAATAGTAACATAACACTTCTTTTTTATAAAACAAAACATGTAAGGAGTTTCAGGGAATGTAGTGATTAATCTTTAGCATAGTAAATTGTGTTATCGAAACAGACTGTGTCATTTTGGTCTCTTGTGGAGAGTTGTCTCTTTAGCACTCATACAACATGTTCTATTTCATTGGTACCCAACATATTGCCAAAACGACCAAAAGGTAAAACTGAAGATACCTCCTCCATCAATTACAGTCGTTCGAATAAATTTAACATTTTACTATCGTTAAGAAAACGACAAAAGGAGGGGTATGTTTTTTATACTTCTGAAATTATAATCTATCTGATCTCCAATTTTATAAATAAAAATTAATATTGTCCCGCAGATGACAATTTTTTTTTATTTTGAATCCAGATTTTTCCCATACCTTATAGCGTTATATACTGCAAAAAAACCTTGTTAAAACCAGATAAAAAATTCTGACTCAGACAAAAGCAACACATATTGAATATGCATATAACAGATTAGATTTTTTTTTTTAAATGTCATCATTACAATTGGACTCGTGCATGTTCTACCAAATGTCTAACTAACATTTATATTATAGTTGCAAATTTTTCCCTGCAAATTGATATGATATTTTGTATATGCAATATTCTCAAGGTGCATGTAATATTAATATATTCGAGGCCAATTCAAACAATTCAAAACGCCTTGGTCCGAAATTTCTGTCTTCGGGGAAACAAAAGTGGCATTGGGCACTTTTAAGACATATTGTAAACAAAACTAATAGTTCAAAATTTGATTTACATTATCTTTTCTTTTGTCCGCTTCAACTTTTTGTGCAGGGGCGGATTTAGGCGGGGCCGCGGGGGGCGTGCGCCCCCTCCCCTTAAATTTGCAAAGCATGGGTTGTTTTCAACTTATTTAAGTATCAGAAGAGACCATTACATCTTTATTAGCATTCAAATATATAAAAAAAGTCAGTTTAACAGAATTAACTTTATCAACTGACCTACGATTTATTAAAGTTCTATAAATTATTTCGAAGGAAGGTGTCAAACGCGGAGCTGCGTTTGATGAAAAATATAATAGTTTTTTTAGCAGTTAAAGTATAAACAAATATCACATTGTATTTGCGGTTTTTATAATCAATTTCTTTGATAATCTAAGTTCCAAAACATCCCTTACTCACTTTCAAAATTTTATCATGGCACGGTCAAGAAAACAGTTGGCAGCCAGGTGAGATTCTTTAATAATATCCGAAATGACAGATAGAAATACTGTTTCAAGCGAAAGGTTAGTTTATAAATTTGTATCTCTGTTGCTATATCTATTTCTCACTTGCAACCTAAAAATTTAGTCCAATGATGTACCGTATTACATGCTTCAGATCCCAAGAAAATAAACTTCGTAAATGCATCGCATTCTGATTTTAGTTGTTTTTGACGAACACAGTTAAGTCTGGCACGACCTCCGAAAATAAAAAAAAAGTAAAAATCAGAAATCATGAAAGGACAATTAAAAATCGCTGGTAAAATTTAAAATTTTTGTTAGCAAAACTTAATATTATTATTGGTCAGGTGAGCAATTTTGATCTGTCTCGTCTCACTTTGCGTCCGTCGGTCCGCCCATGTATCTGTCTAACTCTTCACATATTCATCGTCTTAACCAAGTAAGTTAGGGCTGGTGTTATGGAGTGTTAAAGTAATTATTAAGTAAGGGAGTTAAATTTCACATTATTGAAACCATGTACAATTGGCTTCGACACATTGACGATGTGCAAAACAATTATTTATTTGTGGTGTTCCTGTATTTCTTTATGTCACAACTACCAGCACCATGTCTTTCAAGGTTTTTAGTTAAGATATTACCTGATATTTCTATATAAATAATCTTACAACAGGTGCTGGTGTCTTGATTGTAGATTGGTTTGCACAGAAACACAGAATCAAAATAAAATGTTCGCATGACTACGGCTGCAGCTTTATAAATGTAGCTTCATAAGCTCACTCATATATGAAATATAAATCCCTTAGTGCGTAAGTTAGGAGATTGTTGTGGATTTGTGGGAGATCTTGTCATCATAGCTCGGTGGTTCTCCGAGGAATAAGGACATATTGTTTTACCTCTGTCCGTTCATCTGTCGGTCAGTCACTTGATATTTGGTCCGGAGGATCCACTAGGAAGCATACAAATCTATTACTAGTATGTCATTATTGTATTCCCCCCTGAAGATATTCGATTGACTTATATGAATGTAACACCAATTTTCCAAGCAACCATTGACATAACATTCGCTTTTGTCAGGTTTGGATTAAGTCGATTTCAGCTTGAAACTTTAATTTCTCGCTAATTTTACCACACAACAGTTCGAGATATATTTTGGCCACGAGCATCACTGAAGAAACATGTATTGTAAAAATGCGCATCTGGTGCAAGAAAATTGGTACCGTTAATTTTATTACTACCACTGGATCGATGCCTCTGCTGGTGGACTATTAGTCTCCGAAGGCATCACCAGCCTAGTAGCCAGTACCAAATGAAAATACGGATTTTTTGATGTGTTATTAAAATTTGCTGTTACAAAATGATAGAAATTATTATTAATTAAGGAATGTATCTCCCTCATGCAAAGCTCTGATTCCTTTCACGGATTTGGCTATACTTTTTCGACCTTTTGGATTATAGCTCTTCATCTTTTATATAAGCTTTGGATTTCAAATATTTTGGCCACGAGCATCACTGAAGAGACATGTATTGTCGAAATGAGAATTTGGTGCAAGAAAATTGGTAGCGTTAATTCTATTTTATTACTACATATCACCCCTATAGAAGAATATTTCAATACTTTTTCTCCGCTCGGCGAAAAAAAAAAAAAACACTTTTGCATCAGCTATTTGTCTAACCAATTAAACTTTATTTATTCAATGTGGTATTTCCACTGAGGTTAGTTATAGATCATTTTGACATTTGCACCCACTTATCATTCAAAGGTTTGTATACATGAAACAGGATAACAATTATTTAAAGAAATTCCCTATCAAAGTGTCAGTGTCTTTCAAGAGGGAACGGCAAATGCAACTTTTTGTCAGTTTTTAATTGATGTTTAACTCAGTAAAAGTGATACTCTCTGTAGTGTTACTACATTTATCTAACAAAACATATTTTATTGTCTTTTGAAATTGAAATGTCTTCATATTTAAAGATATAAAAGGGGCAAATAGAGGAAAGTGTTTAAGATGTGACGAACTTATTGGAAAAGCAAGGTGTGATTATTGCGACTACGTTGCTTCTAAACATGAACGTGATATGGTGATAATGAGCGGGACCTCAATTGTTTTATATACTAATTTACCAGTAGATCAAAAATATCCAAACATATCTATAGGTCTGTTTTTTTTTTTTTTTTAATTAATATATGACAAGGTATATATTTTTGATAAACAAAATATATGAAAAGGGTGGGGGTACTTTACGTCTCAGCTGCTCACCCCTACCAAAAAAAGTTTGAAGTCCCCCCCCCCCCCCCCGAGACAAGTGAGACAATTATCTTTAAAGGCAAGTTACATCGTCCTGTTAAGACATCAAAGAACTTATGAAATATAGGCGAATTAGTTATTTTTCTCTGATTAACAAACTTATGGTCTTCGTTTTCTGTATGTGTATATTATCGTCTTTTTGTCTTTTTTTTAATGTTTGAATTATACACTACCAACACCTTCTACACAAATATATACAAATTAAATGACTGTGAAATTGCTTTAAAAATAGAATGAATATGCTTTACTGATTTTGAGGATTGACCATCAAATACATTAACCTTAAGGTTTTGTAGTTTTTCCATTTTATTCTTTTTTGAGATGATAATATTTCTCATGTAGAATTTTGTATTAAACAAACATTTTTAGTTTTAAATAAAATAATTAAATCATACGATCAATGATTTAAAAATAATATACTGTAAAATCATTCATGCAGGTAGACATAATTTAAATAAATAGGTTGAAAACACATCTACCGGAAACTATACCCAAAGGTGGGATTCCCCTACTTTTGTTTTCAAATGTAAGCTGTAAGGAGTGTAAGAAGTTTTAGAAGTAACTATCAACATTGATTAAGAAGGTGAAGTATTGATAATCTGCCTAAATCATATATTGCTTTTTATTTCCGTGTATGGTCAAATAAAAAATCATTATAAAAAGAAAAACGAGAGGGGTATACACTTAATATAGCAAATTAACCTGACGATATCGGGATATGGGTATTTAGTCGGATCTTAACACGTACTTGTGATTTGTTTGAAACCGGTTTCAACGAAGAAATGTCGAAATGTTCAGAACTTAATTAAATCTGTTTTTGGGTAAGATGGTGCAAGCATACGATTTTTATTGCGTCTTATACTTTGAGAGGCGAATAATATTTAACTACTTTATTTAAATATTGTGTAAAAATGTTAATTATGAGCTATGAAAGTCAAGTGGCTCAAGCATTTTACTGAGGAAGTTTTTAAAAAATGCAAAGAAATATTTTAACAGTGGGTTAGATTTCATTAGTCTTTACTATCTATAGATAAACAACTTTTGGTTATATTTATAATTTAGAATCATCATTGAAGGTTGAGCGCGATTGCACAGTTAATTAATTATATTGATGTGCCATTTGTATGCAAGAGTGACATTCCGTTGTATTATGTGCCAATTCGAAAAAGTTATGCGAGTATTGTCTCCCTTTAACAGGTTCATTATTTTATAATTAAGTTTAGGTTTTGATATAAATTTGAATAGTTACAAAATGTATCAATTCAATATATTTCAGTTTTTGTTATTGGTGTATCAAAAACATTGATGTACGAATATAATTTCATAAATTTGAAACGTTTAAAATGATTACACCAATATAAAGAACCGTTCATCATTTTTGAAAAAGACTAATGATTGAAATTCGTATTATGTAACTTCCTTTCATGATAAATTGATTGGGAAGTGAACCAGAGTTATCTAAAGGTAATCACAGAGAGGGACTAGCAAGCAATTTTTAATTGTAGCTTATTTAACGTTAAAACAACTTTCCACTATAAACACATGTTATTTTATACAAATATAAGGACCTTGTTAGCTAAATCTACAAATTTTACCAGATATTATGAATTTTTATTACAATAGATTAATATACTACTTAATAGAGGTTTCCCGATTTGCAACAGTACCAACTGTAGTACGAAGTGGGAGCCGTCATTTAACTTTTGGAAATTATTGATGTATACACTTAATATCAACGAATATTTTTGGAATTATATGCAGAAGTATTTTGAGAATTTTTTGCTGTAATTTGGGACTAATTTCATATTGTTACTTCTTGTATTCATAAGAAACAATATTGTGTGCACTCGATTATGCTTTCAAGCAACCGTTGCAAGTAACCGTTTTCTTTTTTATATTGTGTATAAGTTTTGTAGTATTTCCAAATATTGGTTGAGGCAAACTAAAGTTAGGAGAACGGGACTCATTTTTTTGGACGTTCGTGAAGGACGGACTAGGGTAACACCTTATGCATCGCCACTGTGGCACCAACACAGAAGTTCTGACTATTGTGCTGGTAATACTCATCCCACTAGCACCGTCATTAACACACACACACAATTTTATTATAAAAATATTTAATTTTAATTTTGATTTCTTTTTTTTGGGGGCCGAATGATTACATGAATATGCATCCCCTTCACAAGGAGTTTCAAATTTGACAAATTTATTGTATATATACATTTTTGTAATATTTTATAGCTTATTTTTCAACTAATTTTAAAGTTTACAAACTTAATTTGATCATCTCTTTCTTTTTATATGTCTTTTAACATTTTGTTTTGAACAAAACGATTTGTAACATATACTTCACATGTATTTCTATCAAATCTGGCATACTTCACATGTATTTCTATCAAATCTGGCATTATTACAAAACCAATTGAATAAAATTCTGTCGAACTCGAAAACAAATATGCAATCATTCAAATATATATGCAAGCCGAGAACTGGTCAAGTGGCTAGATGCACATATCGTCGGCCAATTGAACGACATGTCGCTTTAAAAAAATATTAACGGAAATAAGGGATGAGTAAAGAAAAATTAATGAAAACAGAACGACTGAATTAAATAAAAGGATGTTCGATATACTGTTTATTTCGGTTTATTTTTAAAATCTATACGATGCTTTAATTATTTTTATCTAGTTTCCTAATGAAAATAATTAAAAGAGATCAAGCTAAATACCTTACAGCTTCCTTTACCGTCGATCGATGCTGAAATGTTTAATGTTATAAAACAATTTTAGCGTCTTTGGCCTACTTTATCTTTTTATTCGGATACTTGCGGTTATGTTCTCCAAGTTCAACGGGAACATTAGAGTGATCTAGAATAGAACCCAGATGGAACCAAGAAGTTGGGTTGCTATAACCAAACAACCCGGATGTTGAACCAGTTACCATGGTTTCGAACCAAAGAACCAAGGTTCGGAACCAAAAAAAACCCAGATAGAACCAAGGTTTAGAACCAGAGTGCCCGGATAGAACCTAATTGCATTCAGAATTCTCTTGACTTTTTATACCTTCAACGTATTTTCCAAATCATTTATTTATTTAGTATATTTATATATTTTACACAATATACTTTTCAGTATCCAAATAATTGTTTTGTACACTACTTTGTAATGTTTTTCACTGAAAACGTAGCATTTAGGTGTATTTCCCGGAATATGCCCAGTATCACCGGAATGCCATGCGATAACGTTACGGAAAGGCATGTGATAACAATCGAAGCATGTGATAAACTTTTCATATCAGCCCGCTAAGGACCAATTCGAAAAAATATGGAATTTACATTAATTTTATGCTATTATCATGCAGTAAAAATCACATGTTATTTAGTCTAAGACTAAGTATATGATAATATCAGATTATTACATGGCATTTTTCATATCGCATGTATAATCAGCCCTAGGTTCAATATCAGCCCAAGAGCCGCACGGCTCGAGGGCTGATATTGACCGAGGGCTGATAATACATGCGATATGAAAAATGACATGTTATGATCTTTTTATCATATGCTTCAACAGTAGAGAAAAATAACAGATTCATATATTGATCCTTTTACGTGGTTCCCGAAGTTAAGTTTAAAGAGTAAAAAAGTTCACGGCCGTCGGGCCTAAAATTTGATACATTCAATATGAAATCTTTCTATCATATGCCTCAACAGAGAGAGAGAGAGAGAGAGAGAGAGAGAGAGAGAGAGAGAGAGAGAGAGAGAGAGAGAGAGAGAGAGAGAGAGAGAGAGCGAGAGAGAGAGAGAGTTGTTTTTTTGTTTTTTTCAATTTTAATTTTTCAATTTTAATTTTTTTATTATTTTAAATAATATACTTTCCAGTATTGAAATAATTGTTTTGTACACTACTTTGTAATGTTTTTCACTGAAAACGTGGCATTGAGGTGTATTTTCCGGAATTGACCGAGTATTACCGGAATGCCATGTGATAACGTTACGGAAAGGCATGTGATAACAATCGAAGCATGTGATAAACTTTTCATATCAGCCCGCTAAGCACCGATTCGAAAAATATGGAATTTACGTCAATTTAATGCTATTATCATACGGTAAAATTTATATGTTATTTAGTCTAAGTATATGATAATAAAATATTATACATAACATTAACATTTATCAAAACGAATGTACGCATAAAAACAGTTTTAATGATAATTTCATTTTATTTAATAACAATACGACAAAAAGAATAATCATTATGCCATTTAATATTTTCATACTGACTTCATCAACCCGCCCGTGTAGGATCGCTTGATATTAATAATACTGATACAGTCAATATCAAAAAGGGCTCGCTTGATATTATTACTGATAAAGTCAGTATTAAAAACAAAACATCAATTATTCTATATATATTTTGCTTATCATTTAATTATATTGTGCTTATCATTTAATTATTTTGTGTATAACATTTCAATATTTTTGTGTCTTTCATATTAATAAATTATGCCCAACGTTTTACAATATTAAGGTTATTATTATGATATATTAAGGTTAACTTTTAAGATATTTTAAGGAGGTAGACCTAGGTTAAGGAAAATAACTCTTAAAATCATTAGAACGTTTGTGTCAACCATTTTCAAAAATATATTCTAAGCTTCTAGGTTACATAGATTATTTTTAATCTGTTTCAAGTGAATGCTTAAAATACATTGATGAACTTGACTTTTACAAACGCTTAACTGATTTAAAGAGTTATTTCCCTTAACCTAGGTCTACCTCCTTAATATGTTATATATTTTAGTATTCATTTCAGTTATTCTGTATAATCCCTGACGTTTTTTCTAGTGATTCTACATAATCCCTGACGTTTTTTCTAGTGATTATACATAATCCCTGACGTTTTTTCTAGTGATTATACATAATCCCTGACGTTTTTTCTAGTGATTATACATAATCCCTGACGTTTTTTCTAGTGATTATACATAATCCCTGACGTTTTTTTCTAGTGATTATACATTATGTGATAATCCCTGAAAGTTTTAGTGATTATATATAAACTCTAAACTAACCAGTGATTATACATAATCCCTGAAAATTTTAGGGATTCTACATAATCCCTGATTATACAAATTCACTGCAACATATATATATATATAAGAAGACAATGAGACAAGTCTCCATCCAAGTCACATTTTGTAAAAAGTAAACCATTCTAGATCAGCTTATTATCTTAAAATCTTTAATAGACAAATAATTTCTTCAAAAGCAAAAGTGATCAGCAATCCTAAATAATCAGTCGACTTTTAATGTAGTTATTACCCTATAAATTGATAGAAACTTTGAATAGCAAATTGATCAAAAATACAGGATCTGCAAAAATTCTATACTAAAATATAAAAGGTAGAGAGAAATTAAAATAGAAAACTGATCAACAAAAAAAGAAATTTTAGTCATGAATGATATTGTAGTCTTTAGAGCCTCTAGTTAATTTTCTATTCGATAACCTGAAAGCAAAGATATAATTTGACTTTGAACAATTACGCATAGACTGATAGAGCTATAACTGATATCGTATTCACATGGCATCCTTCCTTTTTGGAAAGTTATCTATACCCTTGGGCTGGAAGTTTTCAAGTCTTCCTAAAAACCCTCCTTAAATCACTATGCTATATAAATTTAAGAGACATATACTTTTTAAAAACACAACTGTTCATATATCTTTTTCGCAATAAGCCGAGAGAGAAAACTAAGAAAAACTAGAGTTAAACTAGAGTTAAACTATTTAAAGTTATATCGTATTCATGGACTAGTACATATCAATCTGAACAAATTACCTAGAAACATTTACCAACCGATGTAAATTATCCTTAATTTTGAGCCATAAATCAGTTGTAAATGGTGCAAAAGACATTATATACATGTAGCAACATAGTATTTTCCGTAGTTCATTACGAAGAGTTAAATTTAAAAGACATATTCATATTGCATTAGTGCAAATATAACGTCAAATTATTGCCGTTATCAGTGAACAAAATATGCTGTGTTGTAAGACGTTTTTTTCTAGCATTGATGGTGGGTCTCATTGGGGTCTAATCGTGACGCGTGATTGTCGATTTTTTGTAAGCGGGACACGTGAAAGTGACATTATTGTGCCGTGAAAACGGGAAATGAAGTCTACCGGGACACGGGAAATTACAAAAAAATGAGAATTGCTTACGTACATAGTTTTAACGGGATACGGGAATCTGACAAAACAGTTAGCGGGATCCGGGATCAGAACCCCCCAATGAGACCCCCTTGATGTACAACAAAAGGATTAATGGATGGATATTGGTTAACATTTCCCTCGTAGATTATATATACTACTCGCAGGCACGTGCAATACACAAATTTACTCGCGACAATATTTACAAATATTAATGTAATAACAATGACAAAATAAAAATAAACGAACAAGATGAAATAATATCGCGAAGATAAATATTTCGACTCAAGAAATTGTTTTCGTTAGTGTCATAAGATTTATATTCATTTTTTAAGTTATATAGTCAACATTTTTTAATGATTACATCCACCAAAAAGTTCAGTGACAAAATATAAGGAAAAAGATAGATCGATATTTTTACAATGTATGTTGCGTTTAAAAAAAATGTTGCTCCAATGATCGAAAAGATAGCTTAATTAATAAAAATTGATTTTAATGCGAAGTCAACATAATTCTGAACACAGTAATTTATAACGTATACTAGTTAGGGAGCTACCATTTGATTTTTATGAGGCGGGCTAGGATGAAAAAATTTGTCCTGCATTTTTTTTTAGCTGTAATCTCTGTCCTGCCTTTTTATTTTTCACTCTGTTCGGTCCTGCCTTTTTTTTTTTTTTTAGTTTATCCTGACTTTTTTTTACCTAAATTGTCGTCCTGACTTTTTTTTTTGCAATTGTCTCATCCTGCCTATTTTTTTTTTACTCAAAACTCCTGTCCTGCCTATTTTTTCAAATTTCATCCTAGCCCCCCATAAAAATCAAATGGTAGCTCCCTTATACAAACACCAGTAAGATACATTGGCTGATCCAAGGGGGGTCCGGGGGTTGGAACCCCGCTTTTTTGCCGATTTTTTACAGATTAAGAATCATAAAAACATAAATTGATTAGGGACTAATCAATCTACAACCAGTTTAAACATAGCATTAAAGTATACAAAATATTCAATTTTTTTACAATTACTAGTCTTAGTGAAAATGTAGGTAATTGTGTGTGTTGATGGTCTCTATTTCATACAGGAATGAGTATTATATTAATGTAATGAAATAATGGGAAAAAAGGATTTTATATTTTTTTTAAAGGACAATCATCTAGTCATATTAAGTATCTATCAGTGTCATTCTCATGAATATTATACAAAGTATATGATAAAAAATGTTTAATTTTATATAAAATATATTCCTTCAAATACAATGACATACAACACTATAGAAACTCATGGTTTTCATAAATACTGACTCCTGTAAAATATTTTAGGTTCACTATTAATTACAACACATACAGGGAATAAGACACATTTCACTAGTGTGATTGTCTCAATTGTCATACTATAAGATATAATGATGCATCTGCACAATTAACTGGTATCATGTTGTTATCCTTGGGTCTCTGGGGCCAGTTTCACATAACTATCTTAGGAGTAAGTCATGTCTTAGGATGGTTTCCTGACATATTCTAGTCCTTAGTGGGTCTCAGAAAGTGGTCCTAAAGGACATCTTTTAAAAGTCGGTCATGAAGTAAGGACTACACGAGAGGTTTCTTATGATGGTCTAAGCATAGTCATAAGTTTGTTTGTTTATATAAATTACACTTAAGTTTTATATTAAGTTTACAAATTATTATCTAATTATCAATTCGGATGATAGAGTTCTAAGTTACAGACACAAAATGTAACATTCAATCTTACAATTTAATGTAAAATGAAAACTTAACTAATAACTTAAACAAAGTAAATAAAGTGTGCACTGTACCACTGGTAAGTAAATGTCTAATAAATGAACCAATAAATCTTTTTATTTGATATTTATTCTTAATCTTTTATTGCAAAATTATTTTGATTCAAAAATGATTTTGTTGAAGTATGGTAAATCTGTTAGTGTATCTTTTGTTGCTTGTTGAAGTATGCTTCATATGAAATACAACAAAATAATGAACAAAAATTATCATAAAAAGTTACACAAATGAAACAACTTTTTAACTCGTTTTTTCTCCTCAAATATTGATATGTTTTAGTGTTTATTTTAAAATTTAGTCTATTTTTTTTATCATATATTGTTGCTTGTTGAAGTATGCTTCATATTAAATACAACAAAATAATGAACAAAAAATATCATAAAAATTTGCACAAATGAAATAGCTTTTTAACTCTTTTTTTTAAATATTAATATATTTTAGTGTTTATTTTAGAAATTATAGTCTGTTCCAACTTAGGTATATAGATTGTAAGTGTTTTCTATATATTCAGGTAGTTTTTTTGTTTAGAAAAATTATTTAAAGAATCAAATATTTTTATGCCCCACCTACGATAGTAGAGGGGCATTATGTTTTCTGGTCTGTGCCTCCGTCCGTCTGTGCCTCCGTTCGTCCCACTTCAGGTTAAAGTTTTTTGTCAAGGTAGTTTTTGATGAAGCTGAAGTCCAATCAACTTGAAACTTAGTACACATGTTTCTTATGATATGATCTTTCATATTTTAAAACAAAATTTGACTTTTGACACACTTTTCATGGTCCACTGAACATAGAAATTGAAAGTGTGAGTTTCAGGTTAAAGTTTTTGGTCAAGGTAGGTTTTGATGAAGCTGAAGTCCAATCAACTTGAAACTTAGTACACATGTTCCTTATTAGTTGATCTTTTTACTTTCAAGGCCAAAGTAGATTTTTTACCCAATTTCACGGTCCATTGAACATGGAAAATGATAATGCGAGTGGGGCATCCGTGTACTTTGGACACATTCTTGTTTCTCAATAATTTAATATAATTCATTAAATTCATTCAACATACATACATGTACACAACAAATATCAAACAAATGATATTCAGTTACAAAAATGACTTTATAGTTCTGAATGATTTTCACGATATAAAGACATTAATACAAGATCTCTATTGCAAACATAATTTAATAAATAAATCAATTTTATAAATCGTTGCATAAGGAAATATGTAAAATGAGGAGAAATACAATCTTTTATATTTACATCAAAAGCCACAAAACATTATATTTACAAAGTCACAATTTACAATAGTTCACTTCATTGTTCAGTTCATATAGAGAAGATGGGATGCTGCGTCAGATGAATTTACCAAATTGATGCGTCCTTGTTGGTATCGGTCTTTCAGTAGTTGGAGTCTGATGTCTATAGCTATTACTCTGTATCGTCGATTTTTGTGGGCGGGCTCCTACTGCATACTGGATAATGATGCATTCTGTTAGTGCCTGTGTCTTTCTTCAGTGGCTCAGTGATCTCGTAGATGATTGAGTGGGCATGTTTGAGTCTCTTCTTAAGTTTGTTGTGCCACCCTCCCAGGTGATTTGTGGTGCGGGATCCTTCTGTGTAATAGTGATTCCATAGAAAGCGGTAGCTTTCATTCCAGAACTATATGTCATGTATTCTAATGAAGTTGTAGCGGGTATGTTTTCAGCGTCTCCAATGTCTTCTCAAGTGTTTAGCCAAACATCCTCAACAAGTACTATTAGGTGGGGTGGAACTAGAGGTAGTACTTCGGCCCTTCGTATCAATTGAGTAATGTCTTCATTTTCTTTATAATGGGACTGTATTCCATATTTCTGTGCCTATTTCCAAAAAGACTGGGTGAAGTGGAAGAAGCAGCCTTTCACATTTACCCCTGGCCACACTGTTCGTGCTGCGTTGTTGGTTGCTATCTCATAGTCAATAAATAGTCGTCATGGTTGAAGTTCTAACTGGTGTTGTAAGCAATCATGTTTATTAATTGAAAGATATTTAATTTGGTTTTTTTTTGTCTTTTTTTTTTAAAGAAAATGCCATCTTGGTGGAAGATTACTGTTCAAATTGTGTCATATTTATAGCATTTTGGATGTACCAATAATTAAAACTCTTTGTTGATAAATTGGAATAATAATTCATTTTCAGTGCACTTTTTTTCTATTCATTTTATAAATAAAAATACATTTTCCTGCTAAAGATATATAAAATATACAAAAAAGTTTTGCACATTTTCTTTGATTTAATAGCAGAATATAATATTCTTTTTAAAAAATACAGGTAAAATAAAAGGTGAAAATCATGACTATCATTCAGAAATAAACTATAATTGTTAAAACAAAAATTCCCTCTATGTTTACATATAGATGTACATGTAATTGAAAGTGGGCAAACCAAGATGACACCGGTTAAATACATTTTTATCAAATGTTGGCATAGGTTGAAGACATCAAATGCCTGTGTACCTGACCTTAACTTTTAATTCATAAAGGGCGTATGTCATTTGCGCCGATTTAAGGTGGTACCCAACACCTTAACTAAAATTAATTTGGCTCGTTTAATTTTCGTAAAATTTGGACAATGTATTTACTTTGACTCTTTGACAAAAATATAAAAAATTCAAAACATTTGAACCAACCGTTTAATCAGAAGAATTACACTGGTTATATAGCAGTTTGACAAACACTTAGTTTGATCATTGAGAAGCTTAATATTCCCTTAACAAGACAACGTCATTAAAACGTTCTGCTGATTTTACGAGTTATCTCCCTGTAGTGTTAAGTACCATCTTAAAAAAAAAAGATTTTATATTTGCTTCTAATTAGATTTACAGGTAAGTTAATACTTGTTCATGTGTACAATACCATTGGTAAAATCTGGTTATTTTATTTTATAAATGTTGTTCACTTATGTTTAATTAGTTAATTTTGTTTCATATTGTTTTGGTTGTTTTTGTAACATGATGGATACATAACACACTAAAACGAGCCGAGGAGTCAATTCTTTAATCATTTTAAAATTATGAAAAGGAAAATGGAGGTATCCAGTATTTTCTCATGGTGAACAACATTTGTAAAATAGTTGCTCATAGTCGGTTCATTTCAGTATGAATTTCAGAGGCAGTCATTAAACTCATATGAGCAACATTTACACTTATTTGGTATCAGATTTGCTTAAAATGCATGTGTTATTTATTTTACACATGCATGTGTTATTTATTTTATATTTTCCATACTTTAAATGGATTTCTTCCTGGCAAAAGGGAGATCACCCAAAACTAAAACGCGGCCAATCGCAAATCTGATACTTTTCGAAAATGCTACGATTCGGTGTTGACATGAATAATAGTATATCAACTATATGGTAATTTTTATAAAATTCCTGATTACAAAACTTTGAATGTTTGGAAAAACCAAGGATTTTCTTATCCTAGGAGTAGATTACCTTAGCCGTATTTGGCACAACTTTTTGGAGTTTTCGGTCCTCAATGCTCTTCAACTTTGTACTTGTTTTGCTTTTTAGCTGTTTTGATCTGAGCGTCTTTGAAGAGACCTGGTACCTTTGATAACTATCTACGCTACATTTTATTTAACTTCTGCTGACTGCTTCAACGGAAGCCTGTAATAATGCGAATTTTATTGATTGAAGGATAGATAAGCTTGATATTTTTTTTTATTCATTTTTATATATTGGATATTGGATTTATAATTTTTTCGTGTAAAATGTTTAAACAAAACTACATATGAAAATATACAGAAAAATATAATAGATAAATGTTACATTAATTTTGTTGCATAAAAGTTATTTAAAAGTCTGAGTGCATGGTTGTCCTTCGTTTCTTTATTATTAAATGGTTTATACTTTTTCTCCTTTCTAATATTAGTTTGCCCTTTTAATATTCTGCACTTTTTGTCTGTATTCTCGATTCTATAATCCCATCTAGACCCTGAGATTTTTAGAAAACTTGTAGGTTATACATACAAATGTATGCAATGGAATTAGTGCGAGATGTCAAAACAAAGTTTAGAATATATATATACGTTGAAAATTTATAAAAGTAGAATGAAGTAAGGCCTTGGATATACATTAATAAGACTGCAATCCACAGACGAATGCCCTCAGAAAAAAATTGACGGTTAACATTTGGTTATTTTTCTGCTTGTTCACATGCTCAGTCTAAAATGCACAAATTATTTATAAATGTGTATACTAGAAGATGGTGTTTGAAACAGTATTCTAGTTGTTAAATGGGGGCTCGCGGGTTTAAATCGACTTTTTTTTAAATATAGGATTTCGCCATTTTTTTTCTATAAAATTTTAATGAGTTTTATCATATACTTTATAGAAAAATAAAATAAAAACATGGGGTCACCGTTCATTTAAGCTCACAATCTGCATTCGAAAGAAGCATGCATTTTTGTTAAGGTACTTTTTCTGTTGAACTACTAGGGGAAATATAGCTAATATCGAAATAAAAAAAGAACTAAATTACAGAAATCGCCAAAATTTTGCAATTGTTTAGTTTAAGTACAGCTTATTCGAAAATAATAATAAACAAGAATGTGTCCTCAGTACACGAATGCCTTACTCGCACTATCATTTTCCATGTTCAGTGGACCGTGAAATTGGGGTAAAAACTCTAATTTGGCATTAAAATTAGAAAGATCATATCATAGGGAACATGTGTACTAAGTTTGAAGTCAATTGGACTTCAACTTCATCAAAAACTACCTTGACCAAAAACTTTAACCTGGAGCGGGACAGACGGACGAACGGACAGACGGACGGACGGACAGACGGACGGACGAACGGACGCACAGACCAGAAAACATAATGCCCCTCTACTATCGTAGGTGGGGCATAAAAATGTAGGTCTACCCCATGCCGTATATGTCAATTGATTCATCTACACATCGGTTTACAACACGCCTACATTTGTTGTCAGAATATTTCGTAACAGGTCTCCTTAAGTATGCCAACCGTAATTATTTCTTATATTCACAACCGATTGGAAACATAAGTCTCACAGTAAATAAAGTTTGTGTTACTGTGACTTATCCCCTTTCACATTTCTAGAAGGCATATATATATAACTACTAGTTTAATTGCTTAAATATATCGAAAAGTTTCGTTTCTTATGTACAAGACATTCTATATGTGTTTTTGTAATTAGCATATGAATGAAACTAAAAAACGTGTCGCAAGGTATGATCAAATTTGTAGAAGCTTGGAGCTAGATATCAAGAGGTTTTGGAGCGAGGTTATAATTATTGTTTATTTATAGTACGTACATTGTATATACAGCAGTGATTGATCATGCTACATGTATTGAAAATTATTTATGGTCAAGAATTTTCTAGGCTTTCTTTATTAAATTATTCAAATTTTGTCTGGACTTGGTATTGTGTCTGTCTTTTTTTTACTAGCGTGGTCCAAATGAGAGGGCATTCTGGTTTACCTTTGTCCGTCCGTCTGTGCACATCCGTCGATGACGAATTGATGAATCAGTATTAATTGATTTTTTTACCATTTTTAGATGTCTCTTCATTTTTCTAACCACTGCGGAGAAAATATTGTCATTCAGAATGGTGAAGCAGAATGGAAGACTGTTTATTCTGGAGGACTCTGCTTCTCCGAACGGCCACTAGGACGAGATCCACTACAGATTATAATATCGGGAAGCAGTCATATCACTCTTGGGTTCTTGGAAAAGAATCCTGATGGGATCAATATAAGAGATGTTCTTCAACAGATGAAAATAACAAATGATATCCGAGTTCATAAGTCAACATTTAATATTTCTATGAAAACTTCCAAAAATGGACGAGAAGTTGTCCTTGACAATGACGACAATCCAAAAGAACGGTTTCCTATAGAAAATGGCAGTGCTTGGCTTGCTGTTTATATACAATTTGGTTCAGCTACTGTCTATTTAAGTAGGTACATGCATATACATATAGACCAATATGTATAATACGAGTATATATGAATAAGATGAGATGTGGTGTATATAAAATTAAGAATTGAAATGGGGAATGACTTTATCAAAGAGACAACAACCCGACCATAGAGCTGACAACAGCCGAAGGCCATAAACGAGTCTTCAATGCAGTGAGAAACTCCCGCAGCCCGAGGCGTCCTTCAGCTGGCCTTAAACAAACATGTACATGTAGCTACATTGAAGACTCATTGGTGGCTTTCGGCTGTTGTCTGCTCTATGGTCGGGTTGTTGTCGCTTTGACACATTCCCCATTTCCTTTCTCACATATACTAGTTCAGTGATTAAGGATGTCATACTAAACTCCAAATTATACACCAGAAACTAAAATTAAAAGTCATATAAGACTAACAAAGGTCAGAGGCTTTTGACTTGGGACAGGCGCAAAAACAAAAAAAAAGTATGTTAAACTTAAGGTAAAATATTTAGAAAGCTGTGAAAATTACAAAATTTGGTTGAACAGATAGGGGCTTTTAATTAGTAGTCTGACACCTAAAGGTCTTCCGTTTCGACGGAATGATATAACGAGTGTCAATGGACCATAATGATACACAATCTACTAATGGAGACATTGATAGTTTAACGTGGTACCTAAAACTACAGGGAGATAACTCTGTAAAATCAGCTAAACGTTTTAATTACGTTGTGTTGTTAAGGGAATAATAATCTTCTCAATGATCAAAATTAGTGTTTGTCAAACTACTATATAACCAGTGTAATTTTTCTGATAAAACGGTTGGTTCAAATTTTCTAAAATTTTTATATTTTTGTCAATGGGTCAAAGTAAATAAATTGTAAAATTAATAAGAAAATTAAACGAGCCAAATTAATTTTAGTCAAAGTGTTGGGTACCACCTTAACATTTGTTTTTCTCTCTTCTTAACTCAATGTATGTAAGGACGCTACTGAACCAAGGATTCCAATTGGAAACGTTATAGTTATGTTTTTGAAAGGGTAACGCACACAATCAAAACTTAGTTATACACGTTTTGGGATATTTGCTAAAAGATGAACGTTAGTTTATTGTTGTTTGCTCCCAGTCCTTAATCTGATGTGCTGTAACATATCTATACATACAACTCAAATGCCTGTATGTTAAAAGGGAGATAGCCAACATTTTATGTTTGTAACAATCGTCTGCTCTTTATTTGATAATGACTTGTAAAATAATAGGAATCATAACCTCATTTTTAAACAAGGCTGCGCCAAAAGAAGAACATGATTTTCTTTCCATTAGGGAGCTACCATTTGATTTTTTTTTGGGGGGGGAGGGGGGGGGGGACTAGGATGAAATGTTCTGCATTTTTTTTAGTTGTAATCTCTGTCCTGCCTTTTTATTTTTCACTCTATTCGGTCCTGCCTTTTTTTATTAGTTTATCCTGACTTTTTTTACCTAAATTGTCATCCTGCCTTTTTTTTTGCAAAGTGTCTCATCCTGCCTTTTTTTTACTCAAAACTCCTGTCCTGCCTTTTTTTCAAATTTCATCCTAGCCCCCCTTAAAAATCAAATGGTGGCTCCCTTATGACCTCAATTTATCTTCCTTTTTATTGAGTTCTCTAGCTAAATTCCACGGTTCAAATGTAGTGTTTTATGGAGTAATGTTCGTCTTTCGACCTTTTTTTTCTTATCTTTGCTCATGGGGTTGAATATTCCTTCTTCGACTTCGAAATTAGTTTTTTTTGTCAAAATACAAAAATCCTGTTTGGTTTCCAGGAACATTACTTCTGAGAACTCAGATTAGATTGTATTTCTGTTAGAACTACCTAAGTGGTATAGGTGGTCTCGTGAGAACTCAGATTAGATTGTATTTCTGTTAGAACTACCTAAGTGGTATAGGTGGTCTCGTGAGAACTCAGATTATATTGTATTTCTGTTAGAACTACCTAAGTGGTATAGGTGGTCTCGTGAGAACTCAGATTATATTGTATTTCTGTTAGAACTACCTAAGTGGTATAGGTGGTCTCGTGAGAACTCAGATTAGATTGTATTTCTGTTAGAACTACCTAAGTGGTATAGGTGGTCTCGTGAGAACTCAGATTATATTGTATTTCTGTTAGAACTACCTAAGTGGTATAGGTGGTCTCGTGAGAACTCAGATTATATTGTATTTCTGTTACAACTACCTAAGTGGTATAGGTGGTCTCGTGAGAACTCAGATTATATTGTATTTCTGTTAGAACTACCTAAGTGGTATAGGTGGTCTCGTGAGAACTCAGATTATATTGTATTTCTGTTAGAACTACCTAAGTGGTATAGGTGGTCTCGTGAGAACTCAGATTATATTGTATTTCTGTTAGAACTACCTAAGTGGTATAGGTGGTCTCGTGAGACCTCAGATTAGATTGTATTTCTGTTAGAACTACCTAAGTGGTATAGGTGGTCTCGTGAGAACTCAGATTAGATTGTATTTCTGTTAGAACTACCTAAGTGGTATAGGTTGTCTCGTGAGAACTCAGATTATATTGTATTTCTGTTAGAACTACCTAAGTGGTATAGGTGGTCGCGTGAGAACTCAGATTAGATTGTACTTCTGTTAGAACTACCTAAGTGGTATAGGTGGTCTCGTGAGAACTCAGATTAGATTGTATTTCTGTTAGAACTACCTAAGTGGTATAGGTGGTCTCGTGAGAACTCAGATTAGATTGTATTTCTGTTAGAACTACCTAAGTGGTATAGGTGGTCTCGTGAGAACTCAGATTAGATTGTATTTCTGTTAGAACTACCTAAGTGGTATAGGTGGTCTCGTGAGAACTCAGATTAAATTGTATTTCTGTTAGAACTACCTAAGTGGTATAGGTGGTCTCGTGAGAACTCAGATTAGATTGTATTTCTGTTAGAACTACCTAAGTGGTATAGGTGGTCTCGTGAGAACTCAGATTAGATTGTATTTCTGTTAGAACTACCTAAGTGGTATAGGTGGTCTCGTGAGAACTCAGATTAGATTGTATTTCTGTTAGAACTACCTAAGTGGTATAGGTGGTCTCGTGAGAACTCAGATTAGATTGTATTTCTGTTAGAACTACCTAAGTGGTATAGGTGGTCTCGTGAGAACTCAGATTAGATTGTATTTCTGTTAGAACTACCTAAGTGGTATAGGTGGTCTCGTGAGAACTCAGATTAAATTGTATTTCTGTTAGAACTACCTAAGTGGTATAGGTGGTCTCGTGAGAACTCAGATTAGATTGTATTTCTGTTAGAACTACCTAAGTGGTATAGGTGGTCTCGTGAGAACTCAGATTAGATTGTATTTCTGTTAGAACTACCTAAGTGGTATAGGTGGTCTCGTGAGAACTCAGATTAGATTGTATTTCTGTTAGAACTACCTAAGTGGTATAGGTGGTCTCGTGAGAACTCAGATTAGATTGTATTTCTGTTAGAACTACCTAAGTGGTATAGGTGGTCTCGTGAGAACTCAGATTAGATTGTATTTCTGTTAGAACTACCTAAGTGGTATAGGTGGTCTCGTGAGAACTCAGATTAAATTGTATTTCTGTTAGAACTACCTAAGTGGTATAGGTGGTCTCGTGAGAACTCAGATTAGATTGTATTTCTGTTAGAACTACCTAAGTGGTATAGGTGGTCTCGTGAGAACTCAGATTAGATTGTATTTCTGTTAGAACTACCTAAGTGGTATAGGTGGTCTCGTGAGAACTCAGATTAGATTGTACTTCTGTTAGAACTACCTAAGTGGTATAGGTGGTCTCGTGAGAACTCAGATTAGATTGTATTTCTGTTAGAACTACCTAAGTGGTATAGGTGGTCTCGTGAGAACTCAGATTAGATTGTATTTCTGTTAGAACTACCTAAGTGGTATAGGTGGTCTCGTGAGAACTCAGATTAGATTGTACTTCTGTTAGAACTACCTAAGTGGTATAGGTGGTCTCGTGAGAACTCAGATTAGATTGTATTTCTGTTAGAACTACCTAAGTGGTATAGGTGGTCTCGTGAGAACTCAGATTAGATTGTATTTCTGTTAGAACTACCTAAGTGGTATAGGTGGTCTCGTGAGAACTCAGATTAGATTGTACTTCTGTTAGAACTACCTAAGTGGTATAGGTGGTCTCGTGAGAACTCAGATTAGATTGTATTTCTGTTAGAACTACCTAAGTGGTATAGGTGGTCTCGTGAGAACTCAGATTAGATTGTATTTCTGTTAGAACTACCTAAGTGGTATAGGTGGTCTCGTGAGAACTCAGATTAGATTGTACTTCTGTTAGAACTACCTAAGTGGTATAGGTGGTCTCGTGAGAACTCAGATTAGATTGTATTTCTGTTAGAACTACCTAAGTGGTATAGGTGGTCTCGTGAGAACTCAGATTAGATTGTATTTCTGTTAGAACTACCTAAGTGGTATAGGTTGTGTCGTGAGAACTCAGATTAGATTGTATTTCTGTTAGAACTACCTAAGTGGTATAGGTGGTCTCGTGAGAACTCAGATTAGATTGTATTTCTGTTAGAACTACCTAAGTGGTATAGGTGGTCGCGTGAGAACTCATATTAGATTGTATTTCTGTTAGAACTACCTAAGTGGTATAGGTGGTCGCGTGAGAACTCATATTAGATTGTATTTCTGTTAGAACTACCTAAGTTGTATAGGTTGTGTCGTGAGAACTCAGATTAGATTGTATTTCTGTTAGAACTACCTAAGTGGTATAGGTGGTCTCGTGAGAACTCAGATTAAATTGTATTTCTGTTAGAACTACCTAAGTGGTATAGGTGGTCTCGTGAGAACTCAGATTAGATTGTATTTCTGTTAGAACTACCTAAGTGGTATAGGTGGTCTCGTGAGAACTCAGATTAGATTGTATTTCTGTTAGAACTACCTAAGTGGTATAGGTGGTCTCGTGAGAACTCAGATTAGATTGTACTTCTGTTAGAACTACCTAAGTGGTATAGGTGGTCTCGTGAGAACTCAGATTAGATTGTATTTCTGTTAGAACTACCTAAGTGGTATAGGTGGTCTCGTGAGAACTCAGATTAGATTGTATTTCTGTTAGAACTACCTAAGTGGTATAGGTGGTCTCGTGAGAACTCAGATTAGATTGTACTTCTGTTAGAACTACCTAAGTGGTATAGGTGGTCTCGTGAGAACTCAGATTAGATTGTATTTCTGTTAGAACTACCTAAGTGGTATAGGTGGTCTCGTGAGAACTCAGATTAGATTGTATTTCTGTTAGAACTACCTAAGTGGTATAGGTTGTGTCGTGAGAACTCAGATTAGATTGTATTTCTGTTAGAACTACCTAAGTGGTATAGGTGGTCTCGTGAGAACTCAGATTAGATTGTATTTCTGTTAGAACTACCTAAGTGGTATAGGTGGTCGCGTGAGAACTCATATTAGATTGTATTTCTGTTAGAACTACCTAAGTGGTATAGGTGGTCGCGTGAGAACTCATATTAGATTGTATTTCTGTTAGAACTACCTAAGTTGTATAGGTTGTGTCGTGAGAACTCAGATTAGATTGTATTTCTGTTAGAACTACCTAAGTGGTATAGGTGGTCTCGTGAGAACTCAGATTAGATTGTATTTCTGTTAGAACTACCTAAGTGGTATAGGTGGTCTCGTGAGAACTCAGATTAGATTGTATTTCTGTTAGAACTACCTAAGTGGTATAGGTGGTCTCTTGAGAACTCAAATTAGATTGTATTTCTGTTAGAACTACCTAAGTGGTATAGGTGGTGTCGTGAGAACTCAGATTAGATTGTATTTCTGTTAGAACTACCTAAGTGGTATAGGTTGTCTCGTGAGAACTCAGATTATATTGTATTTCTGTTAGAACTACCTAAGTGGTATAGGTTGTCTCGTGAGAACTCAGATTAGATTGTATTTCTGTTAGAACTACCTAAGTGGTATAGGTTGTCTCGTAGAACCGTGATCTTCGCAAATGTTATATCAAACTTAAAATTTTGAAACAAGTATTGTCTGCTTATTTGCCAAGCATTATGCATATGATGTTGAATATTTACTAATACTTTATAGTAGGGTTTCAGAATAGAAAATAAGGGCCAAAATCTACAGTAAAATATACTTAACAATAAATTATAGAGAAAAAGAAGTTAAGAATGGACAAAACTTAAAAGAAAAGAGAATTGGTTATTTTTCTTAAAGTTAAATAAAGACTTCAGAAATTGAAGACCCCCCCTAGAGACCCTTTTATATTCTCACACCGCGTATCAGTCTAATTAAAATCAGGGTACTAGTATCACACGTCATATCACATTCACGTATTATGCCGGCGTCACACATTGGCGTATAGACCGGCGTACACAGTAAATTGACTTTAGTCGGTATACATATACGTTAGTTGCACGCCAAATACATACCTAAAGCTCGTTGTCCGTTATCCACACGATACTGATATGATTGACAGGTTGAATGCATTCAAAATTACTAGCGTATTGACAGCTCCGTATCTCCTTTGTACCACGCCCGGCGTACGTCAAAGCTATACGCTGATGTGTAACGCCGGTATTAATCAAACCTACATTGTATATATGCATGTAATATTAATATTTCCTGCTGGACGTCAAGTAGTCATGAATCAATTATGTTTTTTTTTTCTCCATTGCAGTGTCTTCCAATGCAAAGTTTCTACAATACAGCGGCGAAAATATCAAACTGACAGAGAAGGATAAAAAGGCTTCGTTGATAGATGAAAACCCAGCAGCACTAGGTTATATAGACCGCCCTCTATATAGCGGAGAGGCCATTACGGTGCGTGTAAATCCCGTAACAGATCCGAATAAGATAAAAACTTGTTCCCTACCCAGTAGATACTACATAAAAATCGGCTTTTATGAAGAAAAATCGAAGTCGTTCAAAGACAATTTCTCTAGTTTGTTGAAAGTTACTGGTGAGAAACGGAATAATATATGGAAACCGATTTTTTCCCTTGAAAAAAGTAAAAGTCAAGGTAATATACAAATAAATCTGTCTAATTCGGGATCTTTCAGTTTTTCATCTGAATCTGGTGAAAGTGGAAACTTTGATATTCCGAATCACGAAACAGCGAACGGTGTTATGTGCGTTTTTGAACTGTTCCGTGTTAGGGTAAAGTTGCTGAATGTATCACGTTATCCAGCTTACGACTATGCTTCTCCAGCGACAATTTCACCAAGAGACCCTGCAGTGATAACTTCGCCAATAGACACTGCATCGATATCGTCACCAATATCGTTAAATAAAACTCTAAATATAAATCAAACCTCGTTGTTTGATTTCAACACAGGACTTCAAATTTTCAAAAGTAATGAAACCTCTTCAGAAAATGGTGACTGTGAAACTAAAACCAAAGTTATAGATGATGGTGATATAAAATCTTTGAATGATCACTCTGAAAATGGTGTAAACTTCGTTGTTGATGAACAAACCCAACCTAAATTTCTAGGATTGTTTAACGATTTGCATTGCAATCTAATTAATGGAGAAACACGTGTCAAAGAAAATCCGGGTCATGAACATAACAATATTAATAGAAATCCAGATAATTACAATATAAGTCAGGAATCCATTTTGACAACAGATGACAATTTAACAAGCAGTTGCAATTTTCCAGCAATCGAAAACGACACAGAAAATACAATAAAACAATCTCCAATTAGAAACGCATGCGCATGCGAAGTTAGCAAAAGATTGACTAGACAAAATACAGAACTCAAAACAATAATAGAAAAATTACAAACTGAAAACGATAAGTTAAGATCCGAGAACTTAAAGCTAAATTTTAAAATCAGAAACCAAAGTGAAAAGTCAAAACTTCAACTAACATTTGAAAATCAGGACACACAAACACTAGACGGAAATCTGATATCTAAAAACACACAAAACAACTCGTCATCAGAAACATCAAAATTAAGTACCACAATTCAGAGATATTTTGTTCGATTTGTACATGACCTTGAAATTCCTGACCTTTGTGATCATCTTTACCAAAATGGTCAAATTACAATACAAGACTTTGATGATTTACATCATTTAGTTAAACAAAACAAACGTGAGGCCAATCGTTGGTTACTAACCCTGGTAAGGAAACGGGCAATATGTTATGACACGTTTAAGGCTGCCTTAGTTGCCACTAAGCAAGAAGGCTTAGTACAGTTACTCTGACTTGGTTATCAATATGGTTAAAATGGCAAATATGAAATTTTACAATATTTTGTATGATGTTCAAGATTTAAAAGTCATTATTTCATAAAAGTGAACTGTCTCTTAATGAGTGGTCCAATCTATATGGACTCTATCGTGACCGATTGCTTGTATCGTTTAAAAATCAATTAATTTGTAATCAGGTCTTCAATTATCATATTATGTTGGCAAAGTTTGCCAGCGGCGGCTATTTCCATTATTTAGCTTTTATCTTTAATAAATGATCACATTTGCATCTAATTATTCGTCTTGTTTGTTGAACAGCGGTATACTACTGTTGCCTTTATTGTTCCAAATGCAAAAAAAAGAAGAAAAAAAGAGAAAGATACAAAACTAGAGACTCTAAAGATCCTGTGTCGCTCGCCTTGGTCTATGTGCATATTAAACAAAGGACACATATGGAATCATAACAAAATTGTGTTTTGGTGATGGTAATGTATTTGTAGATCCTCCTTTCTAGCTATAAAGAACTTGGCCCAGTATGTAGTTACAGAGGGAAATATTTTGAAAACAATTTACCAAAATTTACAAAACCTATGAAAATTGTTAAAAATTGAAGACTATAAAGGGCAATAACTCGATAAGGGGTCAATAATTGACCAATTCGGTCATGTTGACTTATTTGTAGATCTTACTTTGTTGTACATTATTGCTGTTTACAGTTTATCTCCATCTATAATAATATTGACGATAATAACCAAAATCTTCAAAATTTAATTCAGGAGTAGCAACCTAACAACGTGTTGCCTGATTGGTCTCAAAATTTCAGGGCAGATAGATGTTGACCTAATTAACAATTTTATCCCATATATCAGATTTGCTCTAAATGCTTTGGTTTCAGAGATATGAGCCAAAAACTGTATTTTTCCCTATGTACTATTTTAAGCCATGTCGGTCATCTTGATTCGTGGGCGGGGTCTTCAGACATATTTTTTAAAACTAAATACCTTAATGTTGATTGTTGGCAAGTTTGGTTTAATTTGTCTCAAAAGTTTCAGAGGAGAAGATTTTTGCTAAAGATTACAAAAAATTACGGAAAATTGTTCAAAATTGTCTATAAAGGGCAACAACTCCTTCAGGGGTCAACTGATCATTTTGGTCATGTTGACTTATTTGTAGATCTTACTTTGCTGAACATCATTGCTGTTTACAGTTTAGCTTTATCTATAATAATATTCAAGTTAATAACCAAAAACGGTAAAATTTCCTTAAAATTACCAATATTTAGGGGAGCAACCCAATGACGGGTTGTCGGATTCATCTGATTCATCAGTGTAACAAGCCAAAATCTACATATTACCCCCTATGTTCTATTTTTAGCCATGATGGCCATCTTGGATAGTTGGTCAGGTCACCGGACACATTTTTTAAACTAGATACCCCAATGATGATTGTGGCTCAGTTTGGTAAAATTTGGCCAAGTAGTTTCAGAGGAGAAGATTTTTGTAAAAGTTAACGACGACAGACGCCAAGTGATGAGAAAGGCTCACTTGGCCCTTCGGGCCTGGTGAGCTAAAAAAAAACAATAAAATGCATCGTGATCAAAGGAGTGAATGCCTGCTCCTGTGGACCGTTATTGTATGTTCTTTTTTGTTTCTTTTGTTATTCTACTGATATACATTATACGAAGAAGGGTTGTGGATGAACTGAGTTGCGATACTGTTTATAAGCAAATATCAAAAATGATAAAGAAGAAGTGGTATGTTTGCAAATGAGACAACTCGAGCTCCACCAAAGACCAAATGTCATAGAAGTTTCATTTTTATGTCCAATATATATATAAAAAAAAAAAAAAACAGCTTTGAAATACAGCAACAAACGACAACCACTGAATTGCAGGATCCTGACTTTGAACAGTCATACACATAATGTAATTGGGTTAAACAGACTTACAAGCGACACACCCATCATCTAATCGGGACAAGGGTGTAACAGTACAACATCACAACAACTTTTATGATAATGACCTTAGTATGAAAAACATGCATAAGAAATTCGCATTAAGAAATACGTATATTATTCAGAGTTCTCGATTTTCCTGGTTTTTTTTTGTTTTTTTTTAGCTTTTCAGTTACCTCTGGATGGGAAAAGAATAAACGAGTTAGCTAAGTTGTTTGAGCGAATTAGTTAAGTCGTTTTAACAAGTTACATGTAGTTGAGTTGTTTCACGAGTTCGAGAAGCTAAGTCATTATAACACGTTAAAAACATTTGAAAGGTGATATAACGAGTAAGTTAAGCTAAGTCATTATAACAAGTTAGCTAAGTCGTTTTAACGTTTTCATTTTAACGACTTAAAAAGCACCACCATAACACTAACCGGCTTCCGTAAAATTAAAAATCAGAAGATTCGTCTTATACTGGAAAATTTTACCGCGCTGAAGTACGTCCATTATTCATAGTTCATTATTCATTTTTCAATAATGAATAATGAAATAGTTCACTATTCATTATTCAATATTAAAAAATGAATAATGAATAATGATATAGTTTATGTTTCATTATTCAAATTGAAGCGGTGAATAGTGAAATAAATATAAAAAAAATTGACTGTTGACACTAAAGCTATATTTTGATTCGCAATGACCATAAGAGGGTTTACGGAGGACCTAAATGCCAAAATGAGGAAATATAAAAAAAAAGATGTGGTATGATTGCCAATAAAACAACTATCCACAAAAGACCAAAATTACACAGACATTAACAACTATAGGTCACCGTACGGCCTTCAACAATGAGCAAAGCCCATACCGCATAGTCAGCTATAAAAGGCCCCAATAAGACAATGTAAAACAATTCAAACAAGAAACCTAACGGCCTTATTTATGTAAAAAAATGAACGAAAAACAAATATGTAACACATAAACAACATAAACAAACTACAACCACTAAATTACAGGCTCCTGACTTGGGACAGACACATACATAAATAATGTGGCGGGGTTAAACATGTTAGCCAATTTTGAATAATGAAATGGATATTTTGAATAATGGCATGGACTGGCAGGACCCTTCAGCCTCTAATTACAGATATATATTATACATCGATCGAAAGCTTATTAAGAGAAGAACAACAGGTATATAGTCAATATGTTCCGCAACGCATATTAGAGGAGTAACGAAGGACTTAAATATCGAAATACGCCTGAACATTGAGAAATAGCCAATTTTGAATAATGAAATGGATATTTTGAATAATGGAATAGACTGGCAGGACCTTTCAGCCCCTAATTTCAGATAGATATATTATCTCGATCGAAAGCTTATTAAAAGAGGAACAAAAGGTATACAGTCAATATGTTCCGCAACGCATATTACAGGAATAACGAAGGACTTAAATATCGAATTACGCGTGAACATTCATTGAGAAATAGCCAATTTTGAATAATGAAATGGATATTTTGAATAATGGAATGGACCGCTGCGACCCTTTAGCCCCTAATTATAGATAAACCTCATACCTCATTCGAAAGCTGATTACAAGAGGAACAAAATGTATATTATCAATATGTTCCGCAACGAATATTAGAAGACCTAAATGCCAAAATACGCGTAAAAATTAAGAAATAGCCAATTTGGAATAATGAAATAGATATTTTAAATAATGGAATGGACTGCGGCGACCCTTTAGCCCCTAATTATAGATAAACCTTATACCTCATTCGAAAGCTGATTACAAGAGGAACAAAATGTATATAGTCAATATGTTCCGCAATGAATATTAGAAGACCTAAATGCCAAAATACGCGTGAAAATTAAGAAATAGCCAATTTTGAATAATGAAATGGATATTTTGAATAATGGAATGGACTGCTGCGACCCTTTAGCCCCTAATTATAGATAAACCTTCTACCTCATTCGAAAGCTGATTACAAGAGGAACAAAATGTATATAGTCAATATCTTCCGCAACCAATATTAGAAGACCTAAACGCCAAAATACGCGTGAAAGTTAAGAAATAGCAAATTTTGAATAATAAAATGGATATTTTGAATAATGGAATGGACTGAGGCGACCCTTAAGCCCCTAATTATAGATAAACCTTATACCTCATTCGAAAGCTGATAACAAGAGGAACAAAATGTATATAGTCAATATGTTCTGCAACGAATATTAGAAGACCTAAATGTCAAAATACGCGTGAAAATTAAGAAATAGCCAATTTTGAATAATGAAATGGATAATTTGAATAATGGAATGGACTGCGGCGACCCTTTAGCCCCTAATTATAGATAAACCTTCTACCTCATTCGAAAGCTGATTACAAGAGGAACAAAATGTATATAGTCAATATGTTCCGCAACGAATATTAGAAGACCTAAATGCCAAAATACGCGTGAAAATTAAGAAATAGCCAATTTTGAATAATGAAATGGATATTTTGAATAATGGAATGGACTGCTGCGACCCTTTAGCCCCTAATTAAAGATAAACCTTATACCTCATTCGAAAGCTGATTACAAGAGGAACAAAATGTATCTAGTCAATATGTTCCGCAACGAATATTAGAAGACCTAAATGCCAAAATACGCGTGAAAATTAAGAAATAGCCAATTTTGAATAATGAAATGGATATTTTGAATAAAGAATGGACTGCTGCGACCCTTTAGCCCCTAATTATAGATAAACCTTATACCTAATTCGAAAGCTGATTACAAGAGGAACAAAATGTATATAGTCAATATGTTCTGCAACGAATATTAGAAGACCTAAATGCCAAAATACGCGTGAAAATTAAGAAATAGCCAATTTTGAATAATGAAATGGATATTTTGAATACTGGAATGGACTGCTGCGACCCTTTAGCGCCTAATTATAGATAAACCTTATGCCTCATTCGAAAGCTTATTACAAGAGGAACAAAATGTATATAGTCAATATGTTCCGCAATGAATATTAGAAGACCTAAATGCCAAAATACGCGTGAAAATTAAGAAATAGCCAATTTTGAATAATGAAATGGATATTTTGAATAATGGAATGGACTGCTGCGACCCTTTAGCCCCTAATTATAAATAAACCTTATACCTCATTCGAAAGCTGATTACAAGAGTAACAAAATGTATATTGTCAATATGTTCCGCAACGAATATTAGAAGACCTAAATGCCAAAATACGCGTAAAAATTAAGAAATAGCCAATTTTGAATAATGAAATAGATATTTTAAATAATGAAATGGACTGCAGCGACCCTTTAGCCCCTAATTATAGATAAACCTTATACCTCATTCGAAAGCTGATTACAAGAGGAACAAAATGTATATAGTCAATATGTTCCGCAATGAATATTAGAGAAGTAACGAACGACTTAAATATCGAAATACACTTGAAAATTAAGAAATAGCTTATTTTGAAAAATGGAATGGACTACTACAGCCCTTCAGTCCCTAATAAAGGCAAATTTTATACACCAAATTAAAGCTTATTGATAGAGGAATAAACTGAGTATAAACGATATGTGCCACAATGACCATTAGAGGGGTTACGGAGGACCTAAATGCCAAAATACGCATGGACATTAAGAAATAGCCAATTTTGAATAATGAAATGGATATTTTGAATAATGGAATGGACTGCTGCCACCCTTTAGCCCCTAATTATAGATAAACCTTCAAATTCATTCGAAAGCTGATTACAAGAGGAACAAAATGTATATTGTCAATATGTTCTGCAACGAATATTAGAAGACCTAAATGCCAAAAAAACGAGTGAAAATTAAGAAATAGCCAATTTTGAATAATGAAATGGATATTTTGAATAATGAAATGGACTGCTGCCACCCTTTAGCCCCTAATTATAGATAAACCTTCTACCTCATTCGAAAGCTGATTACAAGAGGAACAAAATGTGTATAGTCAATATGTTCCGCAACGAATATTAGAAGACCTAAATGCCAAAATACGCGTAAAAATTAAGAAATAGACAATTTTGAATAATGAAATGGATATTTTGAATAATGGAATGGACTACGGCGACCCTTTAGCCCCTATTTATAGATAAATATTATACCTCATTCGTAAGCTGAATACAAGAGGAACAAAATGTATGTAGTCAATATGTTCCGCAACGAATATTAGAAGACCTAAATGCCAAAATACGCGTGAAAATTAAGAAATAGCCAATTTTGAATAATGAAATGGATATTTTGAATAATGGAATGGACTGCTGCGACCCTTGAGTCCCTAATTATAGATAAACCGTATTCCTCATTCGAAAGCTTATTACAAGAGAAACAAAATGTATAAAGTCAATATGTTCCGCAACGAATATTAGAAGACCTAAATGCCAAAATACGCGTGAAAATTAAGAAATAGCCAATTTTGAATAATGAAATGGATATTTTGAATAATGGAATGGACTGCGGCGACCCTTGAGCCCCTAATTATAGATAAACCTTATACCTCATTCGAAAGCTGATTACAAGAGGAACAAAATGTATATCGACAATATGTTCCGCAACGAATATTAGAAGGCCTAATTTCCAAAATACGCGTGAAAATTAAGAAATAGCCAAATTTGAATAATGAAATGGTATTTTGAATAATAGAATGGACTGCTGCGACCCTTTAGCCCCTAATAACAGGTAAACCTTGTACCTCATTCGAAAGCTTATTTCGAGAGGAAGAAAATGTTGATAGTCAACAAGTTCAGCAACGCATATTAGAGAAGTAACGAACGACCTAAATATCGAAATACACTTGAACATTAAGAAATAGCTTACGTATTTTGAATAATGGAATGAACTACTTCAACCCTTGAGTCCCTAATAAAGGCAAATTTTATATTCCAAATTAACACTAATCAATAGAGGAATAAACTGAGTATAAACAATATGTGCCGCAATGACCATCAGAGGGGTTACGGAGTACCTAAATGCCAAAATACGCATGAAAATTAAGAAATAGCCAATTTTGAATAATGAAATGGATATTTTGAATAATGGAATGGACTGCTGCGACCCTTTAGCCCTTAATTATAGATAAACATTATACCTCATTCGAAAGCTTATTACAAGAGGAACAAAATGTATATCAACAAGTTCCGCAACGCATATTAGAGAAGTAACGAACGACCTTAATATCGAAATACGCTTGAACATTAAGAAATAGCTTATTTTGAATAATGGAATGGACTACTACAACCCTTCAGTCCCTAATAAAGGCAAATCATATATTCCAAATTTAAGCTTATTGATAGAGGAATAAACTGAGTATAAACAATATGTGCCGCAATGACCATTAGAGGGGTTACGGGGGACGTAAATGTCAAAATACGCGTGAAAAATAAGAAACAGTCAATTTTGAATAATAAAATGGATATTTTGAATAATGGAATGGACTGCTGGGACCCTTCAGGCCCTTAATTACAGACCTACTTTTTACCTCATTCGGAAGCTTATAAAAAGAGGAACAAATGGTATATAGTCAATTTATTCCGCGCAGTAACAAGGGACTAAAAATCGAAATACGCGTGAACATTTTGAGGGTAATTTCTGCTGGGACCGCACCTAAAAATCCGAAAATCTTGCACGCTCGTTGACGAGGTTAAGAGGGCAAAACGTTGTTGGTTGGGTTTAAAGGGAAAAAGTCGGGGTTGGGGTCGTGGGAAAATGTAATTTTGTGGAAAAAAGAAAATACACCAAAACAAATCCACAGATAGAATAAACACAATGGATTGTAAGATTACAAATATGTCTGATCAGAGAGTTAATGGCGCAAGAGGTAGAAATTTTGGAAAATACTGATGAGGAAACCCTCAAATAACGAGAAGTAGGTCAGGACTCACCCTGGACTGTCAAAGACATTTAAAATGTTGACATGAAGTGTTGGTTCTCAAAAGTTTTAACCTTGTGCTAAAATATCCGCACTTGGGATGTGAAAGACTAAACAAGCAGCTGACCACCGTCTGGACAAAGAGAGAGACCGATGGAGCTGTGCAAATCGTGAGCTATGAGATGAGGAAAAAAACAGGCGCACAGGGTATGATTACCACGACTTTTATATTTTTGATAAAAACGGTATGATTGGAAGTGTGAGAATATGTTGTTTAGGCCTGAAAATCGGGTATTTGGCCAAACTTTTAGGAATTTTGATCCTCAATGCTCTTCAACTTCGTTCTTATTTGGCCTTTTTTAACTTCTTTGGATTCGAGCGTCACTGATGAGTCTTTGGTAGACGAAACGCGCGTCTGGCGTATATACTAAATTAAGTCCTGGTATCTATGATGAGTTTATTTAAACCATTGAATTGGGGATGGTGGGAAAAACCTAAAAGGAACATTTTGACAGATCCTCGCTGAAACTGGACATGGGTTGCTGCATCTGATCTTTATGGTTGTAGTAGTTTTTGAGACAAACTCGGCATCATCGATCTGTTCATCATCAGCTAAAGCAGAGCTGACACATTGTTCAACCAAGGACTTTTTGGACTGGGCCAATCGCAAAGTATCGTGGTGCTTCTTTTTCTTTTTGATTACATGCCTAGAAATTAGTGTGAGATCCATTACGGTGGTAGCATTCAAGCAAGATAGAAATCCCAGAGGAAGGGTGGCTATAACACCTGTGCCGGTCAAAGCTGAACCCAGGGTACTGCTGGTTAACACCAAACTACCCACAGAACAAGCGCCCAGTGTTACAGCTTTGTCCAGATGTACATAGGCGTTAAAGGTAGTTTGATACCTTCAATTTCTGTATCGAGTTGATTCTACACACATTCGGCTATAGTCGCCGGTACCCAGAATCTAAATCGTTCATTTATTTTATAGGAGCATTTTGAGGAGGGGAATGTTTTTGAAGAGGCTGTTAGCATCCAAATATAAGATCAGACCAGCTCCGTCGTGGAATTGCTGACCATGCTTCAAGTAGAGTCCATACCCATAGGTTATCCGGGGGTTTGAGGATTGAGGTAGAGACCGTTGACACTGGGATTCACTGCGCAAACGCATCCACCACGCTCCAGGTACAATCCAGACTTTAAGGCCTTGTTGACGGCTTCACCACCCAAACCGCTCAAGACAGCTCCAACACCCAAGGCTGGTAGAATGGTCTTTTGCTATCATGGGGAGTGCCCTCATTGCCAGCCCTGCCAACATGGGTAGATATCCAACTACTTGTTGCTTTTACCTTCATTTGGGTGGTACTCAGCTTCCGATTCATTCCACCAGTACCTTTTTGGGAGAGGCTTGGTAGTCTTTTGAACCTTTAGAGAGGTGAGCCAGCTTTGCGTGGGACAAACGAATGAAGACTTGGCAGCCCGTTGTAGTTTATTATGTTGACCTTTTGTCAAGTTCAAACCATGTTCGTGATAAGTCATTTATTCATACCTCTCGATCGATTTGCCTACCGTCTTAGTCGTTGAGGTATGTTTGCATGCGATTGCTGGTTCGCAAGATCACTGGCAAGTATACTAGGTTCTTGGGGGTTTGAATGATTTTCATACCAGGACCGTCTGCGGGAAAAAAAGCTGTAGATGGAAGACTGCTGTAATACCATTTACATAACTTCCATGGTTGATATAGTACGGCGGCTTTGTGAAAAATTGGGCACATCCTGCTACAAGCATGAAATTTGGCACAGGCCTTCCTAAACTATTTTTCTTTTATTTCAGATAGTGAGGTATTTGAAAAAGATGTCTCACTTCCGGTAAAATCCAAAATGGCGGACATCATACTTTAATTAGCCCAATACCGAAGGCTAGTATGTGAAAAGACGTTATGAACATGCTACTATCATGAAATTTGGTACAAACCTTTGTTATGTACTCCTTTGGATATATGATATAGATTAGACGTCTTCAAAACCCTACTTCCCGTAAAATCCAACATGGTGGACATTGTACTAAAATAAGCTTACTTTTAGGGAGGGTACTTGAAATGTATTTTAAACTATTGATACTATCAATATATTGTGCAGGAACCTTTCTTTGCTGCTTGTCATGGATACAATGTATAAGACATATTTCTTTAAAACCCTACTTCCGGATACATCCAATATGGCGGACATAGAAATATTAATAGTATTTCATTTTAATATTTAACTTTTTTCCAAACGTAAAGAAAATGTTTTTTTAGTTGGTCATTATATTTTTGGCTTTAAGTCATTCTCAAAACCACTAATTTTATTCAGCTTTATATGTTTAAATACAAAGTTCACACTTCCGGGGAAAAAAACAATATGGCGTAAATTACAAAGATGAGTACTCAATCCATATCTTCGATGAAGAGTTTTGGATAGATTGATTAAAACAGAATAAAATCACTAAAGTTCTTAAACATCTTAAAAATGACTATTTTATGGCCGCAAATACATGTTTATTCATAATCGGAGAACTTATTTTCCAAATTTACAAAGATCGTGGTATTGTTTTTACATCTATAATGTACAAGCTCCTGCTCAGATGAAGAGGCCTCACAAAGAGTTGTCCAAAAGGGTTCCCATGGATCATATTTTTCCCTTCACCATTCATAAGCGTCTTGACTGACTAGTTAGCATAGAAACAAATACAAAGTTTGTTACTCATTCGCACCCGCCATGGTATAATGCACGTTTTATACTTGGTGAAAAAGACTAGACCAAGTCGTGGGAATAGCCTCCATAAGTATTTCCTATTCCAAAAACACATGTTTTCTTGCTTCGCTAACCCCATCTAATAAGTTTGTTCGATCTTACAACAAAACCACGGATCGTTCTATCAACGACATTGTTAAATCCATATCTGGAGACGTTGGGTATCAATCATCATTTTAAATGAGAGAGTCACATCTTCAAAAATCATCCATGTCCCAAACGCAGTTCCTTCTCCAGCAAACTGTAATCTCTCAATGCCTAGTGTATTTGAAAGGTCATGGATAGGTATTTATCTGAAGCTTTTCTCACTTCCAAATTCAAGCCAAAGTTCGTCTGCCCCTAGTTTACTGAATAGCGAAACAGCAATGACAGCAACATCAGTATTGACTGTTCGAGCCATGACTCAGTTAAAGTCTGTGTTTCACTGCATCAGACACATGCATCTGATTCAAGTGTCGGCCTCTTCGTGTGAACATGGTGCTAAGCTTGAAACATCATCATGTGGTAGATAACACAAAACGTCCTGAGTAAGTGTTGCTACAACTACCTTTTCCTCAAAATCGTTTGAGCAATCTGTTGCGAATGAAAACTTAAAAGTTCTTTCTTATTGTCGTTATCTATCAGAACACTTTGCCAATTTTGAGGATTTTGTTAGGACTCTGGGTTCGTCTGTGTATTCCCTTTCCCCTAAATGTAGCTCTTGCTTCTTATAAAAAATGCTCCTGATATTATATCTTATCTACCTCGTGATATATTTCAAGTTTATCACCATGATCACATTAAGAGGCTGCGATTGAATCATGTTGCTGTCATTACTGTTTCGCTATTCCGTGACAGGGATAGACGAACTATGGGTTGTGATTTGGAGGGCAAAAAGCTTTTGATAAATATATACCAATGACCTTTCAAATGCACCTGGCAATGAGTGATTACAAACACTTATTGTGATCCATGTCTTTACCAGTTGTGATATAGTTTTCTGATTGCTTGAAAAGGAACAAAATGTGGGCGACATTGATGGCAAATTTGAAGATGTGAATTTAACATAAAGAATGATGATTGATCAGCATAAATCACCAGAGTTTAACTGTAAGATCACACAAACATATCAAATGAGGTTAACATGGTTAACGATTCAAGAAACTAACTATTTGCGCAAAAGGGAAGACTAATTGAGGGTATTCCCTCAACTTGGTCTAGACTTTTCCAGCATGTAACACGTGCAATATACTAAGGAAGGAGTTTATGGGGGACGAGCTTGGAATTGGCTCTTATGCTACCCAGTTCAGGCGCTAATGGATGGCGAAGGGACAAAGAGGATCACTTATTAATAACTCTTTCTAAGGCCTCATCATTTTGGCAGAAGCTTGTACATTGTGGATGTACTGGGGAATGCGGTTCAATGCAAAAGATTCTACATCCTAAGCACCAGAAACAAAAGCCATACAATCTACAGTTTAAGTGGACACTTCAACTAGTCAAGAATGACCCGTACCTAGGCCTAAATATTTCGGAAGACCTCAAATGGACCACCAACATATTAAACGTGACAAAGAAAGGAAATTCAATTCAACGTTAGGCTTTTAAAGAAGAAACTTGTAATACTGCCAACAAGATTGCAAAAAAAAACAGCTAACATTTCGCTCGTCAGATCAACGATGGAATATGGAGCCATAGTATGGGACCCATACACGGTAACAAACACAAATAAGCTAGAAAGGATACAACGTCAAGCGGCAAGATTCATCACCATCTATTACAAGTCAAGAGAGGACGGTTGTGTCTCTAATATGATTGCCAAACTGGAACTACAAGACCTCTTTAAAATTGCAAGACGAACAAGCTAGAAGTTTAAGTTTATGTACAAAGTGGTTCAGGGGCTGATTCCCGTTATTGAACCAGACGAATTTCTAAAAAAAAAAGCACGTCCTAAGAGAAACATAACATAAGAAGTTCGAAGAATATCACGCAACAAATATTGTGGAAAACAAGTTAGAATCACTCTAAGAGTTTTGACATTCCACTAAGCAAAACACCACAATACTCAAACTCACTCTTTGAAAAGACAGTGATCGCGTCGAATCAGCTACACAACACTGTAGACTAAGTGCCCGCATCAAGCGTAGAGAGCGTCAAATCTGCTCTTAATGCTCGTCAATATATCTGCGCGCTCTCTCAAACCGTTATATTAAATCCAGAATTGGTATCGACAATGTATTCATTTTTTTTCGAAATATTCTTTATAAAGCACAAAGGTGTCAGTTTTCACCTCAGAAACTAACAAAACCCTTGAATAGACTTATTAAGAAGGGATATAGTTACGATACTGTTGTCAGGTCATTAAAGATTGCATATTTTGGCGTTAATATTGATTCACTTATAGGGTCTTTGCATCGGAACTAAACAAATTTATCAAAAAACAGTTGTTGGCATGACACGGGTTATGCTCTTCTCATATATGTTATGATGGTATGATACTAAACCCCTAACGGGAAGGATTGTGCCTGATGTTCATATTATGAAATCATAATCTTTCAGTCAGTTTAATTGAAGATTGGAGCTGGAATGTCAGTTAACTGCTAGTAGTCTGTTGTTATTTATGTATTATTGTCATTTTGTTCATTTTCTTTGGTTACATCTTCTGATATCAGACTCGAATTTCTCTTGAACTGAATTTAAATGTGCGTATTGTTATGCGTTTACTTTTCTACATTGGCTCGAGGTATAGGTGGAGGGTTGGGAACTCACAAACATGTTTAACCCCGCCGCATTTTTGCGCCTGTCCCAAGAGAGGAGCCTCTGGCCTTTGTTAGGCTTGTATTATTTTAATTTTAGTTTCTTGTGTACAATTTGGAAATTAGTATGGCGTTCATTATCACTGAACTAGTACTAGTATATATTTGTTTAGGGGCCAGCTGAAGAACGCCTCCGGGAGCGGGAATTTCTCGCTACATTGGAGACTTGTTGGTGACCTTCTGTTGTTGTTTTTTCGGTCTGGTTGATGTCTCTTTGACACATTCCCCATTTCCATTCTCAATTTTATATACAGATACAAATACAGAGGTTGTTGTGGTCGTAGTTAATGTGGAAAATCGGGTCTCCCCTGCACTGCTTTGTTTTCATGTGGTGATGACAATGAATGAATATGTTTTTTTAGCCAAATAGTAGTAATTTGATTTTTTTAAGAGTTTTAGTAATTTTATTTTGTTTTAATCAATCTATCTAAAACTTTTAATCAAAGATCAGAATAATTTAGTGGTTTTGAGGACTACTAGAAAACAAAGTTTAATGACAAGCAACAAAACCCACAACAAAAGCATTTTATTTTTATTTTGAAAATATTTCTATGTCCGCCATTTTGGATATTACCGGAAGAAATGTTTTTAAAGAGATATTTCTTATACATTGTATCCACGAGAAGCACAAAAGAAAGGTTTGCTGCACAATGTAATGATAGTAGCAATACATTAAAACACATTCCATTTACCCTCCCTAAAAATAAGCTTATTCTAGTAGTATGTGCGCCATGTTGGACTATACCGGAAGTAGGGTTTTTGAAGACAATTAATCTCTATCATATAGCCAAAAGTAGTTTGGTACTTAATATTATGTTAGTAGCATGATAATAACACCTTTTCACATATTAGCCTTCGATATAGGGCTGATTTAAGTATGCTAACCGCCATTTGGAATTTACCGGAAGTGAGACATTTTTTGCAGATGTCTCCGTTTTTGAAATGAAAGAGTAATAGTTGTGGAAGGTCTATGCCAAATGTCATGCTTGTAGCAGGATGTGTACAAATCGTCTGAAATATACGTGTAGCCGCCGCACTAATATCACTATTCCAAAGAATGCTGTTGATTCTGATGTTATTTACAATGTGCTCCGCTTCTTGTATAGCCGTTTGTAATCAAACCGAACGTGTAAATCTGCCACTTGAATCCCAAGACGGTGTTGGTGCTATTTACAACGTTGATAGAGTCTGGCGAGAGTCAGCATTGCTCATAGGGTCGCCCAGTTGGCATCGATGATGATCTTCATTTTGTGTTTGTTGAGCCGTAGCTTCCGCTGGATTTCATTGTTGATGTCTTTAATGTCATAGTAACATGTGCTCAGTGCGATGGAAAACCAGTTGGTACCATCGCCGGGAGAGTAGCAGAAGGAATTGTTACCTGTATGCATATGAATGTTAGGGATGGAGTTATTGGTTTCCAGGTTCACCAATGCCATCTCGTAGGTCTTGGATTCCTTGAGTTGCAGTGGGGTTGAATCGGGTAAGGATTTGGCTATCGTTTCTAGAAACGATGAAAGAAAACCCATGCTTGGGGTTGGTGTTTTTATCAATTTGCTTGAACCATGTGTTATCGATTTATTTATGGTACACCATTGTCACATATATTTGCTTCCACTCTTCGATACCGTCATACTTCTAAGTTGTTTAATTACCTTCACCACGATTGCATATACTTCGGCAGGGCGGCTGGTAAAGAGGAGTTATTTGAAGGTGAATTTTATCCATTTTTTTTTAACTTTTGTACACGACATTCATCTTCTGACCATCGGATACAAACTGCAGGATTCTGTCGGAAATCACAAGTGCAAATACCTCGGTGTTTGCAGGTACTTTGCGCTCGAACTCGATCAGGATCTGAATGTCAACGCTCGACTCTTTCAACCGCTCGTACTGGTGACTCACATCAATGACAAGAAGTGGGTACAGTTCGACGAAATCGGAGAGGTTAATGTTGAAGTAGTTTTTTAAGAACTGCGACTTTCTTGTACACTCTGGCGATTTTTGTTTGTGTGAAACTCGCATTGAAGTCTTTCGCCGGGTAGCGTTCTGCGATGAGAGTGACGTAGACTGGCAGTGGTCGAACACGATTGCATTTTGAGTCTGATCGTACTACGATGATGTATCTCGGTTTCTCCCGACCGCTCTTGGCAGACAAACGCCAGTGGAACTGTAAGTTTGGGGAAACACTTGTAGAATCACACTGTCGTATTCGGAAACCACAATCGATCTTACTCTTGCTCTGGATGGTCTTGTGCAACCGCAGTTTTTTTTTTTCATCGGAAGGAAGGAAGGACGTGAGGAACAAACAAAGAGATCTTACTCAGGTTGATATTCGCCACGTCCACAGGTTGAATTTTGCCACGTCGTTGACGGCAGTAGCAGCATGGCATTGTCGTCCGAGTCGCGTACGAGTGACAATTCGTGCTTGATCCATACACAATCTTGTTGTAATCGTCTGCAAAGCCGAAAATGTGTCTCGGAGGTATGGTGAATGAAAACTATCCTTTGTTGGCGGGCTTGGTGATAATAATTAATATACCCATGACCTGCTGCAAACCCTCTGTTTTCGGCCTCGGCTTCGGTAGATGGTTCTTTGTACCACAGCTAGTTGAATCCTTGGAATTTGGAGAAATTGTTGGGATAAATCAACATTCCCATTATGATGATGGCAACGACTGGGATGTTCGATCAGCTAGCTTGAGAGCTTGCATAAATTGTAACTGATGGTCTTGAAGAGATACATGATCCCATTAAGAATGAGAGACACTAGATCTGCATAAGCAGATGCACTACCGTCGTTATTGTACAGTCACCCCTCTACCAAGAGATTATTTTCAGCGGGATGGAGGAACAAGTCTTGGGTTTCGATGTTGATTCGGATCTCACCTGGATTATTCAGGTTGGCACCAGCTTGAGGTTTGTATTCGTGAACCTGATATTCTTGGAGACTTTCGTCGAAGCCAACCCTTCGGTGGTTATAAGGATGTTGGACATTATGTATTTATTTAAAGCGTTGCACGAAGTCGTGGATGGTACCAATGCCAGAACCGGAGATCAGGTTGTTCAACTTGGTTTGCTGTAGTTTGCTGCGTTGAACACTGGACTGTTGAGTGGACATTCTGCAGTTTAGGGGGCGGGTAACTTTATCAACCACGTAGTCGACGGCTTTGGTGCCCCTTTTGCAACACCTTTCATGGCTGCATTGGTGTTTGCACTCACGGCCTTACTTCCTGTGGTTTTGGTGGTCGATGAAGTAAACATGTATCCAGCCAAACTGGCGATTGTTTCAAACAGTCCTCTACCACCGTATGCGTACTTTCAGGCGTAACCTTTCTTGATTTGCAACATTTACTTATAGGATGCTATGATGAAGCACCATATATTCTTCGATGCTGATATGTCTACCCTTTTTCATATCATGGAAAATCGATACAATTTCGTTGCTCACACCATTATTTCCTGCTCGGTAAGCTGCAGCACACAGTTCCAAGCGATCGAGAAGCTGCTTGAAGTTGAAAAAAGCACGGTTTGCAGCTCAATGCAAAACTTATACTTCTGGTAGATGTGGGACACGATTCCCTTCCACTGGTAATTCTTATTCGCCTTCGGGGTTCTTGAAAGGATGAAATTGCCTTTATACATAGTACCGGAACTTTTAAGGATCTCTGCATAGTCCTCAGGGTCGTCGAGCTCGAACGATTATGGTTTCTTTTTCACCATGACTTCCCAGAAGCCAAGGGTTCCTTTGTACTTCACTCTATCCATAAAAACATTATCGCCGTCAAAAGTAACTAGTGAGCTTCCGATGAAAATACCAACGTTTGCAGATCGCAATCCAAAGGCGTGGTCGGCGGAAAAAGTCATACTGAGCTGCAAATGCTGCTGTGCTCGAGTTCCGAGGACGGTGTCTGTAGGTGGTGCAATGAGTAGTGGGTCGGCAAACTCTGGCGGTGGTGAAGGGATGGCTGGCTGACACTGTTGCAGCAAGGTCTGCCATATTTTCGGTGATCTGTGAAGCTGCCTCTCGCTGAGCCTCAACCACAGGCTTGAACACCTTTTAAAGCTCCCGGCTAAGTTCAGTCTTGTCGAGACGATGCTGCATATAACTGGCTTGAATCTTCCGTTTGGTGTCTTGCAACTTACGTCATTTATCTAATAGATCGAATGCTGTTGCACGCCCCTAAGCGTTTATGTGAACGCCCTAATTTATGAGTTGCACATGAAGGTATTACACAGCTGATACGGATCCCTTTTCTTCGATAGATTCACGTGTCATGGGTATGTGCACTGGTGGCCTCAAATCGTCTTGGCAGGGCATTGGGATTGAGAAAATTGCTCCACCTTACCATAATGGTGGAGGTCCATGCGTTGAAATCACCTCCACCGCTTTAGATCGGGTGAAGGATCCCGCAACTGCATTTTCAACATATGCTCCTCATATCGACTGGAATCCACTCAAAATTGCATTTGCAGGGCCATTCGAACTTGCAGGGCTGGGTTCCTCTGTGTCCAGATATTCATCATACTTAAAGAAATATTCGAGCTGATCCATTCTTTATCTTATACCGCATAGAACTCATTTAATTTGCATCGAGATTTTTCATTTGCCTTGGACCAGCAATGCTTACACAGAGCTTCAAACTGTTTCTTGGTGAGATCGTTGCAGTGATTGCGTCGGATGTGGTCGATATTCTTAGCGTTCTGCTGAAAGAGGCAGGAGAAGTAGGTATTCTCCCGGATCGACTGGCTGGGCAGTGTGAAGTAGTTCTGGCACAGGTAGAAACAATCGTCGTTGTCTTCACACGTGTTCTGTTTTCTCAACATCGTCGAACACCATGAGGTTCACCATGAGGTTCTTGCAGCTGGGGTCAAGTTCTCGGGGGTCTAGTACATCGCTTCCTTGCACGAAGAAAAAAGTGTCGATACTCCGGTGTCGTGGTGGTAGTAAGGTGTTGACCACATCGATCTACGAGTAGGGTGACTTGCCCTTGCACTGTAGGAGGTCTCGGATATCTTCTTTGGGGAAGCTTTATTCCAGTGCTTGCTCCAACAGCTGGTAGATAGGTTGGTGAATCGATTATCCGAAGACGAACAATTGATTGTAGTCGGAGCCATCCATCGCGCAGGAATATATTGTTTAGCTGCGTCGTCTTACCACAGTCCGACTTCCCAATGATCGACCGTCTTATCGATCATTGAAGTAGGAGGTAGTGATTACTCCTCGTGTGGGTGTTGGCACTGTATGAAACGTCCTTAATGTTCATTGATTAAAATAAAATAGCGATGATTATCTGTGTGAAAGTCGTAGGAAGACGGACACAGTTAACACCAGCGAGATAATGACCAGCAACGGGCGACGGTGAAAGGTTGGCAACTGCAAGGTGTGCGATGCCAAGATGTCTCAGTTTGTTGCTAGGGTTCATGAACAATCTAATCAACCGATTACCCATGGAAATGCATCTACCCGGACACAACTTCACCAGGCCAGGGACTTAACTTAGAAAGCGACTACTTCCCGACGGCACCCTGAAGGCTTGGTCAAAACCCATTAATCAAGTTGACGAGGCAGCATATCACCACGATCTTTGTTATGCCCAGTACAAGGATTCATCCGCACACAACTCTATCGTTCACGAAGCTATGTTACAATGTAGCCTCGCTTAACACTTGGACTGCAGCATCGTCGGACCAATCATCGGTTCCAAAGTTGGATTCGGTCTGGGTGTTAAAAAAATGTTCGCTAGACCGATGAGCTAGCTGAGGGGTTCACAAACCAGTTCGACGCTAGTTTCATAAACGCTGTTTAGTGGTGGGTGGTGTGGATGAGACCTGGGCGGACGACCTTTTTCATATGAGTGACTTCTCCAGGAACAACAAGGGAAATAAACTTATCCTGAGCATTATCGATGTATTTTCCAAATATGGCTGGATGATACCACTCAAGAAAAAGAAGGGGTGACGGTGCGGGATGCATTCCAAGCGGTGTGCCCAAGAAGCTATCGACAGACAAAGGCACTGAATTTTACAACAAACACGTAAATCAGCTGTTTCAAAAGCATGGTATCGATATCTACTCCACCGGGAACGAAGAGAGAGTATTGTCAAACGTTGGAGCCGCACCATGAAAGATAAAATGTTCAAATATTTCTCAGCGAACTCCATACGCACCTATATCGATGTCCGGGACGATCTTGTTCGCCAGTACAATACCACCAAGCACCGCTATCAAGATGGCCCATGTTGCCGCAAGTCATAAGGAGCATGAAAAACAAGTTGTATTGGAACCTTTCTCTCTCATACAACCACCGCGAATTTCCGAAGAAGAAAGTTACATTCGAGAAGGGATACACCCCCGCTGGACGGAGGAAGTATTCACCATTTCCCTAGTTTTGTCAGAGGTCCACTGGGCCTTCTACAATCTTTTTATCCATCTCCTCAAGGGTTTCAACAAAGTCCGTGGCCGCGGTGAAAATCTAGTTTCCCGAGTAAAAGTATCCCTCGTTCTCATCATCCGCCTTAACTGTTGGATTAATATTTACAAAGGTATATACAGTGCATGATCACATTGTTTTGCCCCTTAAAACGCCCAATCGTCTATAACTTTCATCCGTGACATCAGAGAGACCTTAAGGGAGGTATGCACGTCCATGCCAATAAGCGGGGTCATATTCCAGGTAGTAAATAAATCTTTAAACGTTTTTTTCGGCGAATGTACCTCAATTTTATCCGGAATGGCTTTCCTATCTTCCAAAATCTTTTCCTGCACCTTCTTTAGCAGTCGATCTATCGACAGCCTGCTAACCCTTTTCAACCCAAGTTGTTTTGCCTGGGTGACAATCTCCTCGTGTGGGGTTTGGGACGACGATGAATTTTAAGATTTGTCTTCGTTTCTATCAACTCTCAACCAACTGATCTTTCCTCAACCGGGATTACCCTCGAAGGTGGTTCATTTTGGCTATACCCCTCAGGGCTTTGACGTTTTCAACTACTAACTCCATGTTCACTATTGGTCAATGTCTTTATCCTAACAAAATAAAATAATTTAGGTCACCCCAAAACCACCATTCCCAATTTACTGGTTTTAAGACCCAGTTTTCGGGCCTACAAAACATATATATTCGAACACTTTCGATCCTACAATCCTTATAAAAAATAAGAAAGTCGTGAAACGTACGTGGTGCGTCATGATTTTTCATCCCATAGCTCACAATTTGCACAGCTCCATCGGTTCTCTCTTTACCAAGACGGTAGTCAGCTGCTTATTTAATCTCTCACATCCCCATGTGCGAATAGTTTCCGCTTTCCAGCACAAGGTTATAATTTTGCAGGCCTTTACTTCGTGTCGAAGTCTTTAATGTCTTTGACAATCTAGGGTGAGTCCTGCCCTACTTTTCGCAATTTGATAATTTCCTCATCATTGCAGCGCTGTTCTCGATTGGCCTTAACAGCGGCCAGTTTTTTTTTCAGAATTTCTACCTCTTGCGCAGTATTCTATCTCTGACCAGACATATTTGTAATCTTAAAGTCCATAAGGGTTATTATATCTGTGAATTTCTATTTGTGTGTGTGTGTATATTTCATCCACAAAGAAAAATTTTCCCTCGACTCCAACCTCAAAATGGGGGTGTGGCAGAACTCACATAATCATGCTACTGTTCATCTCTTAATAAGCTTTCAATTGAGGTATAAGGTATATCTATAATAAGGGGTCAACGGGTCACAACAGTCCATTCTGTAAGACAAGTGTTCTGTAATTCAAAATATCCATTTCATTATTCAAAATTTGCTATTTCTTGATTTTCATGCGTATTTTGGCATTTAGGTCCTCCTTAACCCCTCTAATGGTAATTGCAGCACATATCAATTATACTCAAATTATTCCTCTATCAATAAGCTTTAATTTGGTGTATAAAATTTGCCTTTATTATGGACTGAAGGGCTGTAGTAGTCCATTCTATTATTCCAAATAAGCTATTTCTTAATGTTCAAGCATATTTCGATATTTAGGTCGTTCGTTACTTCTCTAATATGCGTGACTATAAACATATTGTTCCTCTCGTAATAAGCTTTCGAATGAGGTATAAGGTTTATCTATAATAAGGGGCTAAAGGGTCGCAGCAGTCCATTCCATTATTCTAAATATCCATTTCATTATTCAAAATTGGCTATTTCTTGATTTTCATGCGTATTTTGGCATTTAGGTCCTCCGTAACCCCTCTAATGGTCATTGCAGCACATATCGTTTATACTCAGTTTATTCCTCTATCAATATAAGCTTTAATTTGGTGTATAAAATTTGCCTTTATAAGGGACTGAAGGGCTGTAGTAGTCCATTCCATCATTCAAAATAAGCTATTTCTTAATGTTCAAGCGTATTTCGATATTTAGGTCGTTCATTACTTCTCTAATATTTGTTGCGAACTTGTTAACTATAAACATTTTGTTCCTCTCGAAATAAGCTTTCGAATGAGGTCCAAAGTTTATCTATAAATAGAGGCTAAAGGGTCGCAGCAGTCCATTCCATTATTCAAAATATCCATTCCATTATTCAAAATAAGCTATTTCTTAATGTTCAAGCGTATTTTGATATTTAGGTCGTTCGTTACTTCTTTCATATGCGTTGCAGAACTTGTTGACTATAAAAATTTTGTTCCTTTCGTAATAAGCTTTCGAATGAGGTATAAGGTTTATTTATAATTAGGGGCTAAAGGTTCGCAGCAGTCCATTCCATTATTCAAAATATCCATTTCATTATTCAAAATTGGCTATTTCTTAATGTCCATGCGTATTTTGGCATTTAGGTCCTCCGTAACCCCTCTAATGTTCATTGTGGCACATATCGTTTATACTCAGTTTATTCCTCTATCAATAAGCTTTAATTTGGTGTATAAAATTTGCCTTTATTAGGTACTGAAGGGCTGTAGTAGTCCATTCCATTATTCAAAATAAGCTATTTCTTAATTTTCAAGTGTATTTCGATATTTAAGTCGTTCGTTACTTCTCTAATTATCATTGCGGAACATATTGACTATATAAATTGTGTTCCTCTTGTAATCAGCTTTCGAATGAGGTACATTTGTATAAGGTTTATCTATAATTAGGGGCTAAAGGGTCGCCGCAGTCCATTTCATTATTTAAAATATCTATTTCATTATTCAAAATTGGCTATTTCTTAATTTTTACGCGTATTTTGGCATCTAGATCTTCTAATATTCGTTGCGGAACATATTGACAAGATACATTTTGTTCCTCTTGTAATCAGCTTTCGAATGAGGTATGAGGTTTATCTATAATTAGGGGCTAAATGGTCGCCGCAGTCCATTTCATTATTCAAAATATCCATTTCATTATTCAAAATTGGCTATTTCTTAATTTTCATGCGTATTTTGGCATTTAGGTTTTCTAATATTCATTGCAGAACATATTGACTATATAAATTTTGTTCCTCTTGTAATCAGCTTTCGAATGAGGTATAAGGCTTTTCTATAATTAGGGGCTAAAGGGTCGCCGCAGTTCATTCCATTATTTAAAATATTTATTTCATTATTCAAAATTGGCTATTTCTTAATTTTTACGCGTATTTTGGCATTTAGGTCTTCTAATATTCGTTGCGGAACATATTGACAATATACATTTTGTTCCTCTTGTAATCAGCTTTCGAATGAGGTTTAAGGTTTATCTATAATTAGGGGCTAAAGGGTCGCAGCAGTCCATTCCATTATTCAAAATATCCATTTCATTATTCAAAATTATCTATTTCTTTACTTTCACGCGTATTTTGGCATTTAGGTCTTCTAATATTCATTGCGGAACATATTGACTATATACATTTTGTTCCTCTTGTAATCAACTTTCGAATAAGGTATAAGGTTTATCTATAATTAGGGACTAAAGGGTCGCCGCAGTCCATTCCACTATTCAAAATATCCATTTCATTTTTCAAAATTGGCTATTTCTTAATTTTCACGCGTATTTTGGCATTTAGGTCTTCTAATATTCGTTGCGGAACATATTGACTATATACATTTTGTTCCTCTTGTAATCAGCTTTCGAATGAAGTAGAAGGTTTATCTATAATTAGGGGCTAAAGGGTCGCAGCAGTCCATTCCATTATTCAAAATATCCATTTCATTATTCAAAATTATCTATTTCTTTACTTTCACGCGTATTTTGGCATTTAGGTCTTCTAATATTCATTGCAGAACATATTGACTATATACATTTTGTTCCTCTTGTAATCAACTTTCGAATAAGGTATAAGGTTTATCTATAATTAGGGACTAAAGGGTCGCCGCAGTCCATTCCACTATTCAAAATATCCATTTCATTTTTCAAAATTGGCTATTTCTTAATTTTCACGCGTATTTTGGCATTTAGGTCTTCTAATATTCGTTGCGGAACATATTGACTATATACATTTTGTTCCTCTTGTAATCAGCTTTCGAATGAAGTAGGTTTATCTATAATTAGGGGTAAAGGGTCGCCGCAGTCCATTCCACTATTCAAAATATCCATTTCATTATTCAAAATTGGCTATTTCTTAATTTTCACGCGTATTTTGGCATTTAGTTCTTCTAATATTCGTTGCGGAACATATTGACAATATACATTTTGTTCCTCTTGTAATCAGCTTTCGAATGAGGAATAAGGTTTATCTATAATTAGGGGCTAAAGGGTGGCAGCAGTCCATTCCATTATTCAAAATATCCATTTCATTATTCAAAATTGGCTATTTCTTAATTTTCACGCGTATTTTGGCATTTAGGTCTTCTTATATTCGTTGCGGAACATACTGACTATATACATTTTGTTCCTCTTGTAATCAGCTTTCGAATGAGGTAGAAGGTTTATCTATAATTAGGGGCTAAAGGGTGGCAGCAGTCCATTCCATTATTCAAAATATCCATTTCATTATTCAAAATTGGCTCTTTCTTAATTTTCACGCGTATTTTGGCATTTAGGTCTTCTAATATTCGTTGCCGAACATATTGACTATATACATTTTGTTTCTCTTGTAATCAGCTTTCGAATGAGGTATAAGATTTATCTATAATTAGGGGCTAAAGGGTCGCCGCAGTCCATTCCATTATTCAAAATATCCATTTCATTATTCAAAATTGGCTATTTCTTAATTTTCACGCGTATTTTGGCATTTAGGTCTACTAATATTCGTTGCGGAACATATTGACTATAAACATTTTGTTCCTCTTGTAATCAGCTTTCGAATGAGGTATAAGGTTTATCTATAATTAGGGACTAAAGGGTCGCTGCAGTCCATTCCATTATTCAAAATATCTAGTTTTTTATTCAAAATTGGCTATTTCTTAATTTTCACGCGTACTTTGGCATTTAGGTCTTCTAATATTCGTTGCAGAACATATTGACAATATACATTTTGTTCCTGTTGTAATCAGCTTTCGAATGAAGTCGAAGGTTTATCTATAATTAAGGGCTAAAGGGTCGCAGCAGTCCATTCCATTATTCAAAATATCCATTTCATTATTCAAAATTGGCTATTTCTTAATTTTCACGCGTATTTTGGCATTTAGGTCTTCTAATATTCGTTGCCGAACATATTGACAATATACATTTTGTTCCTCTTGTAATCAGCTTTCGAATGAGGAATAAGGTTTATCTATAATTAGGGGCTAAAGGGTCCCAGCAGTCCATTCCATTATTCAAAATATCCATTTCATTATTCAAAATTGGCTATTTCTTAATTTTCACGCGTATTTTGGCATTTAGGTCTTCTTATATTCGTTGCGGAACATACTGACTATATACATTTTGTTCCTCTTGTAATAAGCTTTCGAATGAGGTAGAAGGTTTATTTATAATTAGGGGCTAAAGGGTGGCAGCAGTCCATTCCATTATTCAAAATATCCATTTCATTATTCAAAATTGGCTCTTTCTTGATTTTCACGCGTATTTTGGCATTTAGGTCTTCTAATATTCGTTGCGTAACATATTGACAATATACATTTTGTTCCTCTTGTAGTCAGCTTTCGCATGAAGTCAAAGGTTTATCTATAATTAAGGGCTAAAGGGTCGCAGCAGTCCATTCCATTATTCAAAATATCCATTTCATTATTCAAAATTGGCCATTTCTTAACTTTCGCGCGTATTTTGGCATTTATGTCTTCTAATATTCGTTGCTTAACATATTGACTATATACATTTTTTTCCTCTTGTAATCAGCTTTCGAATGAGGTATAAGGTTTATCTATAATTAGGGGCTAAAGGGTCGCCGCAGTCCATTCCATTATTCAAAATATCCATTTCATTATTCAAAATTGGCTATTTCTTTATTTTCACGCGTATTTTGGCATTTAGATCTTCTAATATTCGTTGCGGAACATATTGATTATATACATTTTGTTCCTCTTGTAATCAGCTTTCGAATGAGGTATAAGGTTTATCTATAATTAGGGACTAAAGGGTCGCAGCAGTCCATTCCATTATTCAAAATATCCATTTCATTATTCAAAATTGGCTATTTCTTAATTTTTACGCGTATTTTGGCATTTAGGTCTTCTAACATTCGTTGCGGAACATATTGACTATAAACATTTTGTTCCTCTTGTAATCAGCTTTCGAATGAGGTAGAAGGTTTATCTATAATTAGGGACTAAAAGGTCGCAGCAGTCCATTCCATTATTCAAAATATCCATTTCATTATTCAAAATTGGCTATTTTTCAATGTTCACGCGTAATTCGATATTTAAGTCCTTCGTTACTCCTGTAATATCCGTTGCGGAACATATTGACTGTATACCCTTTGTTCCTCTTTTAATAAGCTTTCGATCGAGGTAATATATCTATCTGAAATTAGGGCTGAAAGGTCCAGCCAGTCTATTCCATTATTCAAAATATCCATTTCATTATTCAAAATTGGCTATTTCTCAATGTTCAGGCGTATTTCGATATTTAAGTCCTTCGTTATTCCTCTAATATGCGTTGCGGAACATATTGACTATATACCTGTTGTTCTTCTCTTAATAAGCTTTCATTCGATGTATAATATATATCTGTAATTAGAGGCTGAAGGGTCCTGCCAGTCCATGCCATTATTCAAAATATCCATTTCATTATTCAAAATTGGCTAACATGTTTAACCCCGCCATATTATTTATGTATGTGTCTGTCCCAAGTCAGGAGCCTGTAATTTAGTGGTTGTAGTTTGTTTATGTTGTTTATGTGTTACATATTTGTTTGTCGTTCATTTTTTTACATAAATAAGGCCGTTAGGTTTCTTGTTTGAATTGTTTTACATTGTCTTATTGGGGCCTTTCATAGCTGACTATGCGGTATGGGCTTTGCTCATTGTTGAAGGCCGTACGGTGACCTATAGTTGTTAATGTCTGTGTCATTTTGGTCTTTTGTGGATAGTTGTTTTATTGGCAATCATACCACATCTTCTTTTTATATTTCCTCATTTTTACGCATGTTGTGGCATTTAGGTCCTCCGTAAACCCTCATATGGTCATTGCGAATCAAAATATAACTTTAGTGTCAACAGTCAATTTTTTTATATTTATTTCACTATTCACCGCTTCAATTTGAATAATGAAACATAAACTATTTCATTATTCATTATTCATTTTTTAGTATTGAATAATGAATAGTGAACTATTTCATTATTCATTATTGAATAATGAATAATGAACTATGAATAATGGACGTACTTCAGCGCGGTGAAAATTTTATCACGCCAATTATCTGCTTATCATCAGCCTGATTTCAAAATGGATACTCGCGTCACGCCAACTTTTTTTAAATTATCGATAGGAATAGACAACTATCGCCGTGTTTACACCACTAAATCTACTATCGCCATGTTTACACCACAAAATCGACAACTATCGCCGTGTTTACACTACAAAATCTACAACTATCGCCTTGTTTACACCACAAAATCGACAACTATCACCGTGTTTACACCACAAAATCTACAACTATCGCCGTGTTTACACCACAAAATCTACTCTGGGTACGGATATCTTCAGACTTCTCTTGAAGTTATAGTTATTGACCAAGCAAGTCGGTATATAGAATTTAATCTGCACAGCTCAGATGACCTTTATCAACCCGAACGACGTTCGGGTTAAAAGGTCATCCTGAGCGCGTGCAGATTAAATTCTAAATACCGATTTAATTGGCCAATAACTGTTTTAACACATGACGCCATTAATTTACGTGAACGTTTTGGATGTGGACGATATTCTGCAATCCACGGATCCTAGGAAAGTTTATTATAGGGTAAAGAAAGGGGGAAATACGACTTTCATTGGTAAGTTTTCAATTGATAACTTTTTTTTTAGGTTTAGACTGATTGTAAAATTGCAATTTAATGGTAGATTTTTTCTTAATGTTTCTGTTTAATCTATTCCCATTTTTTTACTTAATAAATGACGATTAAGACTTTGACAAATTGAGTACTTTCAAATCGTTGTATGAAAAAAAAATCATAACTGAAAGGGTTATTGAGTTCAGATTAATTGCTTTTGAATTTCTTTCCACCAATGATATGCTTAATAGAGAAAGATAAACCGAGGAAGAATTAGATGTTATATTTAAAATTTTAAATGTTGAATAAACAGAAAATACGTTTCTCTTTCCAATCTTTTACTCCCCCTCCCCCAATTTTTTTTGTATCTACAGACACGTCCATCTAAATGAAGTCTGATTGATCTCTAGCTAATCTCCCTGTTTTAAAACAAACTTAAATATGACCCCCTTCAAATTCGATCCAAAATATGGGGAATAGATATTCAAGAAGTCGTTATAAATTCCATTGAATTGAAAACTAGTCCAAATCAGATTTCTTTTATTCGGATATTCTTAGTTACATTTCTTTTTTGGCGGAAGTTACCAAAAATTGTTTTAACTTTCTTTCTGACTTTAAAACACTGATTTAAGATTTATGTTGTACTCAAAATATAATACTGAAACATTTTATGTTCAAGCCAAGATGAAAAAAAGGAATGAGAAACCTTTCTTTTTTCCTATTCTGAAACTACGATGTTTGTACATAGTTCAGTTTTGTCGTAATTTCAAGGCAGATGGCGGATTCGGGGGTGGGGACGAACATGTCGTTCACCCTTTATGGACAAATTATCGTGTTTTGCTTTAAAATCGTCAATATTGTTTTTAGTCTCGCTACGCTCGGTGATATTTTTTTAATTTGATAGAATAACGCCCCTTTTAAAATCTAGGAACCGCCCCTAAAGGTAAAAATAGATTTGAACTGTGCAGTATATCTGAGGTACATTTTGTAGTTAATGCACACCTTTGCTGTGCATAATCCAGATTATAGCACAGTAAGAACAAAGAGATTTTACCCATACCATGTGTTAACTGAATTTTAACACATGACATGGGCAAAATCTCTTTGTTCTTACTGTACTATAATCTGGATAATGCACAGCAAAGGTGTGCATTAACTACCTCAGATATACTGCACAGTTCAAATCTATTTTTACCTTTAGGGGCGGTTCCTAGATGTTGACAGGGGCTTTATTCTATCAAATTAAAAAAAATATATCACCGAGTGAAGCGAGACTAAAACAATATTGACGATTTTAAGGCAAAACACGATACTTTGTCCAATCCTAGGGTGAACGACATGTTCGTCCCCATCCCCGAATCCGACTTCTGCCTTGAAATTGCGACAAAATCTAACTTTGTACAAACATCGTAGTTTCAAAATAGAAAAAAAGAAAGGTTTCTCATTCTTTTTTTTCATCTTAGCTTGAACATAAAAATTTTATTATATTTTGCGTACAACATAAATCTTAAATCAGTGTTTTAAAGTCAGAAAGAGGGTTAAAACAATGTTAGGTCATTTCCGCCAAAAAAGAAATGTATCTAAGAATATCCGAATAAAAGAAATCTGATTTGGATTAGTTTTAGACTCAATGGAATTTAATATAACGACTTTTTCAATATCTATTCCTAGCTGGAAATCAATCAGACTTCATTTAGATGGACGTGTCTTAAAAATTAATACAGTAGATACAAAGAAATGTGGGGGAGGGGAGGAAAAGATTGGAAAGAGAAACGTATTTTCTGTTTATTCAACATTTAAAATTTAAGTAATATAACATCTTCCTCGGTTTATCTTTCTCTATCAAAGCACATCATTGATGGAAAGATATTCAAAAGCAATTAATCTAAACTCAATAACCCTTTCAGTTATGATTTTTTTTCATACAACGATTTGAAGGTACTCAAATTGTCAAAGTCTTAATCGTCACTTATTAAGTAAAAAAATGGGAATAGATTAAACAGAAACATTAAGAAAAAATCTACCATTAAATCGCAATTTTACAAAAAGTCTAAACCCCAAAAAAGTTGTCAATTTAAAACTCACCAATGAAAGTCGTGTTTCCCCCTTTCTTAGGATCCGTGGATTGCGGAAAATCGTCCACATCTAAAATGTTCACGTAAATTAATGACGTCATGTGTTAAAACAGTTATTGGCCAATCAAATCGGTATATAGAATTTAATCTGCACGCGCCCAGGATGACCCTTTAACCCGAACTCCTACTTCGTTCGGGTTAATAAGGGTCACCTGAGCTGTGCAGATTAAATTCTATATACCGACTTGCTTGGTCAATAACTATAACTTAATGTGCCTATTGATATACGTTTAATTTTCTACATTGGCTAGAGGTACAGGGAGAGGGTTGAGATCTCATGTTTAACTCGCGATCGGCCGCATTCTTGCGCCTGTCCCAAGACAGGAGCCTCTGGCCTTTGTTAGTCTTGTATTTTTGTAAGTATGGCGTTTATTATCACTGAACTAGTATATACATGTATATTGTTTAGAGGCCAGCGGAAGGACGTCTCTGGGTGCGGGAATTTCTCGCTGCATTGAAGACCTTCTGCTGTTGTCTGTTCTATGGTCGAGTTGTTGTCTCTTTGACACATTCCCCATTTCCATTCTCAGTTTTATTTTTAGACTATCTGTGCACGATGTCAATCAACATAGTTCATTACATTTATTCTATAACGGGTGCTTCTCAGTTACCTTTCCCAACTGATTTTATTTTTACACCTTCTGTAGGAATGATAAAAAGGAAATAGCAAAATCCAGTGATCATTTTACTGTTTTGAAACTTGAAATATATTTAAATTAGTTATCTAGATATTGTCTCACGATTTTCCATGTGCACATGTTCTTCGTGTTCTGTGCACAGTGTATAATTTGGGTGTTTAAATGAGCGTATTTGACGATGGAACAATAAAACTGGTTTTTACTTTATTTTCGGAATCCTTCTCGGTTTGAAAGGACCACATTGCCTGTGATCCTGAGCCTCCAGTAAAGGTTTGACTCCAAAACAATTCAACAACCGTCTCGTAAAACGCAAACATTTTGAAGATGTTTGTAGTAGTTATCGCCCCTATGTGTTGTATTCGCTTGCTACTTTTATTTGATATTACAGCAGAATACATCGATTGTGTAGGTAAAGATAATACGTTTAGTTATCTTGGTGCCGTGAAGTTATTATCAGGTTAGGTAAACTACCCTTCTTTAAGTCATTTTGAGGTGACTAGTACGACAGATAAAAAAGCAAGCAAACCAAAGATTATACCTTTACCTACACACTCTGTGCATTCTGCTGTAATCTTTTAATAAACTTCATCTCTTTTTCTCTCTCTTCTTTTTTGAAGAATTCCTCTTTGTTCATCTTATACATGTACCTACTATATTTTTGCAAAGTTTGGTTGTTCATTGAATCGTTTTGACTGTAACAGTACTTACATGTAGTTTAAAATATGTATTAGTATGCACTAGTCGCAAATTTACACTATGCGTTGTAACACAACCGTCATGCAACGTGTAAAGTGTTATTTCTTATTCTGGTTGGGGTAGGAGGTCATGTGTTTTAATCTCGGGATACACACTGTGTTTCAACTACATACATGTATATTGTTTTATTTTTATTTTTTCTTCTATTTCTACAGTAGAACCATAGAGTATTCAACCTTCTTTCTGAAACATTATTGTTCGACTTACATTTAGTTTTATCACTTAGACTGATTTAACATGAAAACTAGTACCTCTCTGTTTAAAAATGGCATTAAGTTTGATAACATTTGCAGATTATGTGTACCAATGTTGGGCAATGGGAATTTTTTAAAATAGATAAATATACAGGAAACAATGCTGTTTTTTTCTCTCAACTCGCGCAACTCTGCTAAAAATAAATTATTTCCAAAAAATTGTTTTCTACAATGAAAGCATGTTTTCGTTAAAAAATCGACAAGGGATCAAAACTGTATCGTATGCCCTTAATATTGTGTCAATCAGAAAAAATAAGATTACACAAAACCTGCCTAATGACGCACACATTTAACGAAAATAAAATTATTTGATAGATTGAATAAAAAAATGTATAAAATAAATTGAAATAAACTGAAATACGAACGTTTCACCATTTTCACGCGAACATTCAATTCCAGGCAATTTTTAAAAACTTTTCGGAAACTTAAATATAAACCAATCAAATTTAGGAGATAAATTAATGTCCCACGCAATAAATGACCTTTACAACAATTAAATCATTGAGTGTACCTTAATCAAAACATAATTACAAAAACTGTGAAAACAAAATGTCATGATATAAGTTACAACCTAATACACTAAATATTCCAATGCTTTTTGTCCAAAGAGAAAACAACTCCGGAAAACAAGTGCGTATTACGGATACAATGTATTGAATTTTACCGTGCAGCTGACATCCCTCGATAGACCGGTAATCCTCATAACAAAAGTCTATTGCGTTAGACTAGCGATAATACCATTAATATAATTGGTTTGGATAAAAGTAATTTCTTGGACTTTGCAATAGTTGTATTACAATTAGATAAAGCGAGAGTGTGGAAATTGTATTTATGATCAAAGAAAAGTTTTTGAATATGTAATGATCTACCAAGTATACTTAAGTGAAAGAATTTAAGTTTGAAGTCTTCAAGATAGCTATGGATAAAGTCGTATGTTGTATGCTGTGTTTGATTGTAGTTCTTGTAACCGTTAGGTCAGGAGGTAAGTCGAAGCTTTTTAAATATACATACATATTGTAACTTGATGAAACGCGATTTAAAAGTATTTTTAAACTTTTAAATTCAAATATGATATAAAAAATATTGTTACTTCATGATATGCAATAAGAAAAAAAGTATTTTTGAATTTCTGAACTTTAATATACACACTTTTGTAAACTTTAGTGTTACTTGATAATACGTGATTAAAAAATCTTTTTGAACTTCTGAATTTAAACATGATATAAACACTATTGTTACTTGGTGATACGCGATTAAAAAAAGAATTTTTGAATTTAAACTTGACATAAAAAGATTAATTTTTTTTACAGATTTTGGAAGATGAAAAAAATGTTATTTTTATATTCAGATAGAAATTGCGTATCACTCCGAAATAATTATGGGGTCAGCGAATTATTTTTAGTTGTGCTATTTCTTAAGTTATCTGTGCGATGTATTGTGTTGAATAACGTTTATTTATTTAGTTTTTAGTTCTTTTTTTAACAGATTTTATTTAAAAAAAATATTTGGTCACTTTCAATATATCGTTTGAATAAAATCTCTCCTTTTTTGTTTGATCATGCTCATGTTTTCCTTCCTTTGACATTAAAATTCTGAGTTTCTGTTAGTTTCCTTTTTTCTTTTTTCCCCCTCGAACTTCTAATTTCTATAAGCAAAATGAATATAGCCTTAAATAAAATGACTTGCTATTGAAAATCTCCTCCGTTTTACATATTTATAGATTATTATCTCAAATAACTTTTACAATTCCGTATCAAGCTAGTCTTTAAAATTTATTGAACAATTTGATAATTAAATTTTAAAAGCAGATTGTACAATAAATTATCTACTTTGATATGTAGCAACAAAACGCGGGAAAAATGAGGATCTTTTCTTAAAAGTTCTTTTTACTTCTTATCCCTATTGTATCACTTTATATTTATTACAAAAGACAAACACATGTGTAATCAAAATAATTAAGAGATAATAACAGTTTGGTTTCTTTCCATTTACTTAGGACCCATCCGGGGCACATGAGATCACACCTGGATTTTGGTGGGGTTGGTGTTGCTCAGTCTTTTTTTTTCTATGCTATATTTTGTGTACTGTTGTCCGTCCTTCGTCGTTTTTCGTGTTTGCCACAAAATTTTCAGTTTGTTTTCCTGTAATGAATTTGAACTTTCTTTGTAGTATCCTTGACCTTTATCTAACGCTTTTACTGCTTTTCAGAATTTTACGGAAAACAATGTGATGTACATGTATATACATAAATTTAAACAAATGCAAATGAGACTACAATAAATGCATTGGGTTCCTTAAACGAATTTTAAATGTTATTTTAGAAAATTAAACTGTCATCTTTCATTTTAATCAGGTTGAAAAATGTTTGTAAAAAGCTGCTATTTCCGTATGGGATAAAATTATGCTGACGATTGACAATGTTTCATTGGAATATATTAAAGCGTCAATTTGAGTAATTCAAGGGTGTAGACCTTATTTCGGGGAGATAACTCTTTAAATCAGTGATGCGTTTGTAAAAGTAAAGTTTCATCAATATTTTAAGCATTCATCAGAAACAGATGGGAAATAATCTATGTACAAATGTAACCTAGAAGCTTAGAATATATTTATGAAAATGGTTGACACAAGCGTACTGATAATTTTAAGAGTTATTTCCCTTAAAAGAGGGACCAAAGATACCAAAGGAACAGTAAACTCATAAATCAAAAATAAACTGACAACGCGATGGCTAAAAATGAAAAAGACAAAACAATAATAGTACACATTACACAACAAAGAAAACTAAAGAATAAGCAACACGAACCCAACCAAAAACTAGTGGTGATATCAGGTGCTCTGGAAGGGTAAGAAGATCCTGCTCAACATGTTGCACCCGTCGTGTTGCTAATGGGATAACAAATCCGGTAAATAGCCTAATTCGGTAGGTCACATTCATGAAAGGGAAGGGGATTGTAGTTACGACGAAAAGAACATATCCGATATAATTTGTGAAACGTTCCATAACGGTCAACCAATAACTTAGGTCTACCTCATTAAACAACCATAGAAATGTTCGTTATCCTGGATGATTGTTGGAAGTTTTATGGTAGTATAAAAAAGTTGATGTGGTATGATTGCCAATGAGACAACTATCCACAAAAGACCAAAATGACACAGACATTAACAACTATAGGTCACCGTACGGCCTTCAACAATGAGCAAAGCCCATACCGCATACTCAGCTATAATAGGCCCGATAAGACAATGTAAAACAATTCAAACGAGAAAACTAACTGCCTTATTTATGTAACAAAATGAACGAAAAACAAATATGTAACACATAAACAAACGACAACCACTGAATTACAGGCTCCTGACTTGGGACAGGCACATACATAAATAATGTGTCGGGGTTAAACATGTTAGCGGGATCCCAACTTTCCCCCTAACCTGGGACAGTGGTATTACAGTATAACATACAAAGAACGAACTATAAAAATCAGTTGAAAAAGGCTTAACTCATCAGATGGACAAAAAGGTACATTACTCTAGTCTACAATTCATTTCTTGTCTCTCCAATACAAAATAGAAATTTGAAATGAGGAATGTGTCAAAGAGAAAGCAACCGGATTAAAAAGCTGAAAACAGCCGAAGTCCACCAAAGGTCTCCAACACAGCAAGAAAACCCGCACCCTCAGGCGCCACAATTTGTAAATACAAAGTATACACGTGTGTGTTTAAACCTGATATGATTTGATGAACTGTGAATTGCTTTTCATTTCTAAAAGAACTTTTTTGACATATCTAACATACTTTATTAAATTCTTAACAGTATGTAAAGTTTCAGCTTCCGGAAGAAGCTAAATAGTGTCGCCTTTTGCTGTTGATAATTTGTAACACGTTGTATGTCTCTTTACTCTTGTAAATTATTTTCGGTGTGTCGGATGAAATATATATAATTGTGTCAGTGACAATTATAACGCCTATTTTTTACATGCTCATAATGCTGCTAGAAAGTACAGTTATAATAGTGCAAGGCAAAAAATAAAACTGAATAAAAACCAAAAATGTACATGTATCAACGACACAGCGGCACAGTATGTTTGATAAAGTTTATATGGCAATAAATTTAAAACTTTGAATTGAATTGAATTGATGTTACCCTACATGTATATCATAGTTACAGCATTCAATAATATAATATATTTTGTATAACTTTTCAAAATTGTATCATAAAGTTTTTTTTTTTTTTTCATCAATAATGTGTTATGCTGTACAGTAATACCTCTAAGACTTTATTATTAGAAAATCTTGGTTTGCATTCTAAAATCTATCAGAAAACGTTAGGTCTGGAATCTGACATGTATGTGATCTTGCATACGGAACTTCCACGTTTTCATTGTTGTCGATCTTGTGTCTCCGTCGTCGTCGTCGGCGTCAACGTTTGCAGGGTCCGCAAATATTTACTATATGGTTAAAGTTTTTGAAAATTTAATAACTTTCTTAAACTATCCCGGATGTCTTCTTAACGGACCGAAGCTTGTTTATGATCATATAAGATAGTATCCAGAAGCAATTTTTTGTTAATAAAATCCTGTTTATCTGTATCATACCTATATATGGACGTTCTTCTGCCAGTTAAAATTACATTCCCTCTGTGGTTTACGATTTTAATATTTCAAAAACTTTCTTTTACTATCCTGAATTTGTACCAATCTTGGACAGAAGCTTGTTTATGATGATAAACTAGTATCTATAAGGAAATTTTATAAAATAGATATTTCCTGTTTTCTGTATATTTACTTATTAATGGACTTAGTTTTCTTTCTTCCAATTAACAGTACATACAGTCTGCAGTTAAAGTTTTTAAAACATTTATAACGATCATAAACCATCCTGGATTTTTACCACAAACCAACAGAATTTTTAATGAGTGTGCGACTAAAAGCAAATGTAGGCGGGACACTGGTTTCCGTGTTATCCTTACAATTTTTTTTAATTGTCTTTCGTTCTTAGAATAGGTTTGATGATTATAACCCTGTTGTGTTATTACATAATTGTTTCAAGCAAAGGGGAATGTCTGGAGCTCACACAGCTAACATGTGTAACACAATATTTATATCCGTCCTAACCTTGTAGGTTGCACTTTGTAAAAACAGCTGATTTGCAAACCACACCCTTGTTGGGGGAGATACTTTATATTGGTATAAATTTTGTTTTGTTTACCAGGTATAATTTTTAATTGTTTCAATTCAAAGAGTCATAACTAGCTAATTTTACCAGTTTAGATAGCGGGGAAAATAATGTTATTCAGTGGTTGCCGTTTCATGCTTAATATTTGTATTTCGTTATTTGCTGAATACTTGTATTTCGTTATTTACAAATATGACACCATTTATTTTACGTCAAATGTTTTAAGGTTTAGGTCACCGCATGCGTATGGCCTTTAGCAATGAGTAAAACCCAGTTTTACGTACAAAATAACGAAATACAAATATGATTTACAGCTACAAACGACAACCAGTGAATCACATGCTCCTGACTTGGGACAGGAACATACTGAATGTGGCGGGGTTAAAAATGTTTTCGGGCGCACAACCATTGCATGTCATGGGACAGTAAAGTTATAATACAACATATAAACAAACTATAACAATTAGTTGAAAAGAACAACTTGTCAGATGGATATAAACCAGAAATACCTCCAACAAAAACACACTGATCCATTTTGCTTTAATTTAACAAATGAGTTATTTAAACAAATTTTCAATTATGCATACATACATGTACAAAATGTACAAAATGTATACACAGCAAACGGTGTCTTTGAAACGTTTTGTTTGCATAAACAATATTTTATTGGGAATTATACAAGTACAATGTACATTTTATATGCATTTGTACACATTCACAAAATGGATTTAGAAACAGGCAACACGTGTTTTGTTATTTGAATTGTCTTTAAAAATCATCCATTTCAACGAATAGTTGATGTAAAAAAGTGATATCCGTTATGATTATAGAAATAAAATCAATTTGACATGCAATTAAAATTTGATATCCAATTATATAAACTATATTTACACGTTAGTTTTATGTTTCAAGTATCGTATTGTTGTTTGTTTCATCATTAATTTATTATTGAAATGTCAAAATACACTTCAATAGATACTATGTTTTACTAAATAAAAGATTGATAATTAATCAATTGTTTTATTTGCTATATAAAACAGATATTAAATACACCCTGGTGCATTAATAACATTCTCCGCCTCCGTAATTAAAATGTATTGTCTTCATTATCATGAGAGATTTACAGCTTAGCCCAACTTCTCTTCAGTTGTGAGACACTTGTCGGTTCCTTAGCGAACTATATGACTTCGTTCCCTGAGCGTCGCCACTTTAAAAAAAGTAATGACACCATAGCATGGAAAATTTACTGCAAACTAATCGTTTTACCAAAGAACTAGACAATAATGTCAAAATAAAATTTAAAAAAAAATTGAGCCGATCGAGGCCTTACATAATTTAGTCTTAGATGTATGAATTTTCTATAAGTTGTTAATGGCTTTGAACTACATGTAGCTGTCAGTAACTGCGAGTACATTCAGATCTGTACTTGTGTCTTTTCATTGTTGGGATATACAAGTACTCGGCCACATCCACTCTGTGTTGTATTTCTATTTGTATCCATCTGATGAATTAAACCTTTTTCAACTGATTTTTATAGTTCGTTCTTATGTTGTATTGTTACATCACTGTCCCAGGTTTAGGGAGGGTAGGGATCCTGCTAACATATTTAACCCCGCCATAATTCTATATGTATGTGCCTGTCCCAAGTCAGGAGCCTGTAATTCAGTTGTTGTCGTTTGTTTTCTCGTTTGAATTGTTTTACATTTATCATTTGGGACCTTTTATAGCTAGCTATGCGGTATGGGCTTTGCTCATTGTTGAAGGCCGTATGGTGACGTATAGTTGTTAATTTCTGTGTGACTTGGTCTCGTGTAGAGAGGGGTCTCATTGGCAATCATACCACATCTTCTTTTGTATGTATAGCACATTATTTTCCGACAAGATTTATCATTAAAAGTTTTTAATCTATACAAGATACAATGTATGTTTTAGATGTATGGTTTGACTCATCTTATTGGCCAAAATGTAAAACGTTGGTCCATTCACTGATCAGGTCAATAACTGAGTTGGTTCACTCCGTTAAAAACAGTATACCCTCGGGATATACAAAAGATTGGCAATAACGGTCAGGTACTAGTCGAGTACACCACTAACATAGTTTATAGGAGAGGATTGGGATCCCGCTATCATGTCTAACCCCGCTACATTCTGTATGTACAAAATGTATGTGCCTGTCATTCATAGGTTGTCGTTTGTTGCTGTGTTACATTTTTGTTTTTTGTTTCTTTTTTTTTTTGTACATAGATTATTCCGTTAGATGAATTGAATTACATTTGTCATTTCGGTGCCTTTTACAGCTGAATATGCGGTATAGTGCTGTGTTTCATTGTTGAAGGACGTACGGTGACCTATAGTTGTTAATTTCTGTGTCTTGTGAAGAGCTGTCGTATTAGCAATTAAACCACATCTTCTTTTTTATAGTTAATAACTGTACTGTCATTTCGTTTTAAGAGTTCAATATATAGGACCAAAAAATGATAAACATTAAACATAATTTTTTTTTATACATGATTTTAAATTAAATCAAAATACCAAAACGATAGCAATTGAGTAAGCAATTCCACGTACTCCGCGGATTTCGTTTCGAGATATCCGGTGTGTTACTTGTTATCATGGAAAACAGCTTTTCATCCAAAATGTTAATAACCGAAATATATACATTATTGGTTGTTATATGGATCGGACTTCTTATGGCTTGTCTTTAATTTGATTTAGGCGTTTCCATTTTTTTTATTTCTTTCTATCTATCTTTCTTTCTTTCATTCTTTTTCTTTCTTTCGTTTTCTTTCTTTCTTTCTTACTCTTTTTGTTCGTGTGCTTTCTTTAACGTTTATTCTCCATACAATGTTTCATCTATAATAAACAGACTCGACGTAAATTATAAAGCAGCTACATTGTAAGTATAACGACCAAATTACATGCATGACGGTTTAAGGAGGTTATCGAGAAGACCTTTCTAAAAAAGTGATAGAAATCAAGACACAGTTAAAAAGAGACATGGGAGAGCAAAAACAATCATCAGTTCGTGTTATCTTTACTGCCTAGAAACAAGAATTTACAAAAATAGACGGTTTTTTTTCTGACGGAGAATATTAATACATACAGTATCATACATCTATATCCTATTCCTGTTCCCAAATGTAAAGTTTATAGTAGGTGGGAATGATTCAAAACTAGTAGTACTTTTTACAGCAGTCTGTCATATTAATAATTAAAATATTATTCTTACTCATTTTTTCCACAATAAAGCTGTAATTATATCTATCAGGTCATAAAGCAGGTCATAAAGCAGAGAGATCAATGTGACCCCATGGTAACAATTTCAGTGTACACGTAACGTTTTAAGCCCACAATACAAAACACATAAGGTTATATTTATCAGGCCATAAAGCATATAGACCAACTTTCAAAATGTCTCTTGTAACTTTTTCTTTCTAGACAGTATAGATCTTCATATAGTGTAAAGGCACTTGTCCATTGTTGAAGGCTACATATATGTTGACTCTCTTTGTCATTTGTTTGTTGTATAGTTGGGTTGCTGTATGATTAACGCTTTAGTCTGATCTTCTTTTATTGGTAATCAAAAGTTCCTTTACGTATTGTATAAGTTAATATAACATATTTAAATCATATATATCTAATGCTTCATTTGAAAGTATTTTTTTTATACTCGAATGGCTTTAAAACACATGTACATATGGAGTTTCTTTTAACATACAAATCTTCAAATATGTACTGCTTTTGAAATATTATCTGTTCGTCTTCTTATTGTCGACCGCTCTGTCATATGTTGTGACCTTAACCGTGATAACTCTCTTAACAATAACATCGTCCAGAACATGCATGAAATATTTGCCACTGGTAGAAACGTAACCACAATCAATCAATCAATCAATCAATCAATCAATCAATCTGTTTACAACTGTGTTAAACACATGTAGCGTAAGTGTAAGGGGAAGGTGGGAGAATCATGATGTGGAATGTAGATAATGTTAATTGATTCTGAAGAAACAGCTTAATGCACCAAACCATTTAGAACTAACAACTGTAAATATGACAAAGTTTCATTAACTAAAATATAAAACAGAAAACCAAATGCACATCACTCTAACATACATTTGTATCACATATATTTTAGTTCAATTATTTCCTTAGCAATATAATTGCAAGAAAGTCGTTCCGTGTGACTTTAAGGGAATTATTATTGTATAAATGTAAAAAGACAGTTGTAATTTCAAACTTACAAGTTCTTTTTAAATAAATAATGGGTAGCTGTAGCAATGTAGTTGTTTTTGATTAATTAAAGTCATGTTTTCACTGCATAACATACTAACAAACTTAGAACTTGAGGTTAATTGTTAAAAATAGCAACACATTGCTGTTGTGATAATTTAATTTTAAACCATCAGAAACAAACTTATCTTTATACATTGTTGTTAGAAATTTACGTCTTTGTATATAGAACACATTGTTTTAGCACAATTTTCTTCAATTTACATCTTACGTAAATTTTGAAACGATCGATAAGGCCAAATAAAATAGTATGTATGGTTCCAGTTACATCTAAATTAATAGTTAGGGTAGGTAGGTAGGAATTTCTTTTTGTTACATTGAGTCTATATGGTAGGTAGTGTAGCTGGAACCACACATATTTTTATTAGGCTTAAAATGAATGACGTACATGTGGTGAAACCCACTTCCGGTTTTGAAATTGAACTCTGTGTTGTTGTTCCTTCTTTTATTAATGCGTACTTTAAATTAAGAATACGAGCAACAATTGGATGTATCTTATTCAGATAGGATGTCTTACTGTCCAGATAGTATAGGGGGAGGGTTGAGATCTCACAAACATGTTTAACCCCGCCGCATTTTTGCGCCTGTCCCAAGTCAGGAGCCTCTGGCCTTTGTTAGTCTTGTATTATTTTAATTTTAGTTTCTTGTGTACAATTTGGAAATTAGTATGGCGTTCATTATCACTGAACTGGTATATATTTGTTTAGGGGCCAGTTGAAGGACGCCTCCGGGTGCGGGAATTTCTCGCTACATTGAAGACCTGTTGGTGACCTTCTGCTGTTGTTTTTTTCTATGGTCGGGTTGTTGTCTCTTTGGCACATTCCCCATTTCCATTCTCAATTTTATTTTACATGTATAGGGTGAACTGTATATTTGCGATAGATTGTCTGTTATATAATTATATAATTAGCTAGCGTTTTTGTTTTCCATGCTAAGCACACGACATTAAACATTATAGACAAAAGACTGGATTTTATTTTGTCCCATAGGATTTTGTTTGTCCCATGGAACAACAAATATCCCATTGGACCAAAAGAAAATCCAAAATCCAAAATCCTATCGGATAATGGTCGATACCATAGGATTTTTCCCTGTCCCATGGGATATTGAAAATCCCATGTTTTTATAAATCAAATAGCAAAATAAATATAATAGAAACAGTAGAAAACAAATGAAATTATTGAATCCCATGCAATTCTTCACATTTTGGTTACATACATGACATTGTAGCTCTAATTTGAGGCGGCGGCGGATTTGCAAATGAGTGTTTTGCAAATTAAAAGTGTCCAGTGTTTTTTAGGTTTTGAGATTCGTTGTCCAATGAACTTTCTCCTTGTAAGCAAACAACATTATAAATCCTGCTTAACGTGTCCGTCTAGAAAAATTTAAAGCAGGTTTAATTTTCAATTGCATATCAACTTTTTAATTTCACAAATAGGCATTATGAGTGTAATATTTGCCACTGGACTTAAAAGCAAGCAATGAATTCATAAGATTTGAGTTACTCTATATGTAAATCAGTGAATGATTAATTATATCATCACCTGCTGCACCTGTACATGTGTATCTAAGTATTTTTATTCGTCATTGTTCGAAGTGCTCCTTTGAAGGAGGGATTTTCTATACCAGAACATAACAGAACAGTGGCGTGCTCGTAACGTAACAGTTACAGAGATGATACAGGAACTGTCGTTATAAAACATGTAAAAGGGTATTGACTGATTTACAGAAAAGAGAATAATGAACCAATACAACAGTAAAAAACGTCAAACAAATAAGTAAAGGAATAAAACAGGGTGTTGAAATATAAAGAATAGAAAACTAAGGGACAAGTAATAACATTTACGGTACCAATTTTCCTGCACCAAATCCCCATTTCGACAATACATGTCTCTTCAGTAATGCTCGGGGCCAAAATATTTGAAATCCAAAGCTTACATAAAAGATGAAGAGATATTATTCAAAATGTCCAAAAAGTATAGACAAAATTCCGTGAAAGGAATCAGAGCTTTGCATGAGGGAGATACATTCCTTAATTGATAATAATTTCTAACATTTTGTAACAACAAATTTTGATAACACAATAAATTCGTATTTTGTACTGGCTACTGGGCTGGGACTAACAGTCGACCGGCAGCGGCATCGACCCAGTGGTAGTAATAGCATATAAAGGAACGAGAAAAATGGCATAAAACTAGCTTAGAGAAAAAAAAATGGAATATCCACAATTTGAACGCCCTTGTCAACCATTAGAAGTATCTGATTATATATTTTGTATTGGCGTTTTGCTGCTCGAGGTCTTTTTTTGTACTTTCAACAGTTTCTTCGTACAAATGATGATCGTCGTTTTTTTTAAATGCCCGTCCATACATTTATCCTTTTAAAATCCATAATTCATTTTATAATTTTAGATACAAGAAATTACGTATCAGTGCCGAAATTGAACTTCAGATCATTACAGAATTTATTGATGTCATCTTTGTCCGACGATGACGCAGACGACAACGAGTATATGGATGCAGACGACAATTACCAAGGCAACAGTGTACGTCAAACGTCAGAGGAATTGTATAAATATGCCAAGAGAGGAATAGGACAATGTATTTTTAACTGTCTAAAACGTCCAGGACAAATGAACTTCATACAATGTAAATCAATGTGCCACAAAAGATGGTAAGAAATAATTAGTAAAATGTTATTCTAATTATATATGAGGGTCTGGAAAGAGGGACACTTAAGGTGGTACATAACACTACAGGGGGATAACTCTGTGAAACCTTGGTTGAACGTTTTTATCTAGTTCTATTGTTAAGAAAATATTAATTTCTCAATGTCAAACTTCTACATGTATATACCAAATGAAATATTTGCGATAAAGTCTGTGGTTCAAGTTTTTTGAAAATTTTATATTTTTATCAAAAAGACAAATAAATATGAATATTTGTCAAGATTATACGGAAATTAAAAGAGCCTTACTTATTTCAGTCAAGGTGTTTGGTACCACCTTATTTCTATATTCTTATTGTTTAAGCTATCTCCCCATTCTTTATTATGTTACGACCCTTTTTTAGTTTATATTCTAACACCCCATTTTTCTGAACTTTTTATTTTTTTGCCAATTTTCTGTAGCCTTGGCCAATTATTCTCTAAGTAAAAAAAAACTCATATAAACCCTCGTGCATATGCTCTAGGGTAAAACAAAAAAATATATGTAATCCATTTGTTAACTCTGAAAACAGGATATTAATGTAACATGAGTTGTAAGTTACATCCATTTATATTATGATATTTCCTTAACACGTGGTCATAATATGATAAATAATATTAATCTTAATAGAAATCTACCGTAAACTTTAAAAATTGTCTTTAACACATACTTATGATTTTGCATAATTACTCCCAAGGTAAATATTATATCAAAACTGTGGACTGGTTAACTAATTGTTGTCATTTGTATTCATTTTGTATCTCTATAATTTAAATCTTTTAATATATAATTAAAATAATTCGAGAGATGCTAAGATAAGGGCAACTCTTTTACATAGAAATTGTCGTAAAATTCTACACTATAATCATTTGAAATTGTGTTAATTTTGTCATGTAAAATTGTATAAACATCATAAAACTTTTGACACTCCAGTGAAGAAATGACACATGAGACGGTGTCAAAAGGTTTTTCATGATTTGCATTTCTACAACTATTAACGTGATGGGTTCGTTATATATTATCCTTTACATTTCGATAGACAATATTAAATGTCGAAGCTATTATCGTGACCCATGCAAACACGATGTCGATTACGCTGTAAAAACAAAATATAAAAAAATTGAGATGTGGTATGATAGCTAATGACGAGAATGACATTCATTATAGGCTTCGGATGCTACCATTTAAATGTTAGGGGGTAGCTAGTATGCAAATTTTTGTCCTGCATTTTTTCTATTTTTCACTCTGTTTGGTCCTGCCTTGCCTTTTTATTTTTTACATAAATGTCATACTGCCTTTATTTTCGGCAAAGTGTCTAATCCTGTCATCTTTCAAATTTCATCATCCTAGTAGCCCCCCCCCCCCCTAAAATTCAAATGGTAGCTCCCTTAGGTCGTCATGAAAGATTTCAATGATTAAGTACAAATTATATCAATAAGGTTCCAACAGAAATCTTCTGCAGTCGTATTGCAAACATAGTTTGATTAATACGCAATACATGTTTTGTTTTATGAACAATTATAATTAAAATGTCTTAAAGCTAGTCTCCATGTCACTTTGCGTTTAGAACTATCATTGAAAATTTTCATATATCAAATATTTGTACGATTGTTCAAACATCGTCTAAAAAAAGAAATAAGAAAAAGTGCATAGCTCTGCCTTATATTTGCTGTTGTCTGTTCTATGGTCGGGTTGTTTGTCTCTTTGACACATTCCCCATTTCCATTCTCAATTTTAACATTGCATTCGGATAAAGTGCATAATTACTTGCATCTTGAGCACATCCGTTCGAATCCCGACCGGGACAGGTGCACTCGACTCCAATCTTAATTGACTAGATTTGTCAGTTTTCCATTAAGGTCGGCACTTCATCGGCCACTCTGAATTCGGCTTACTACACTTATATATCCGACCGTCATGAAATAACACAAATTTGAGATGTTATGTTGAACGTGGTGTTTAACACAAATAAATCAATCACAAATATTAAATGTGTCTTGTTTTATTTCAGATGGAAGGATCTCATCACGATATTCACAGACACTTGAAAGCTGCAATAAAAATCTTCCATTTACCGATGGAATATAAAGACAAAACTATGTCACACTATCATTTGATTGAGAGATATATCAAGCATTTTGTCTGGTGTTCTCAATAAAATCTGTTTCGGACAAATTATTTCTTCTTTATTGTTAAAAATATCAAGAAAGTTGAGTTTTTGACGAGTGATTGGTGTCTTATATTTATTTTTGTCGCTTTATAATGTTTTTTTGCATAATTGCTGGTGCACATATCTCTTCATACGTACATGTATTCACATTTCTAAAGATGATTTTAATTTAGTTCATGTATGGCATGTTTTCAATGTGGCTTTGTTAAATTGATTGCTAATTATCTCTTTCAATTTACGTTCCTTGGAAAATATTTCATTGCAATTCAGAACAAGACAACAACAACATTAATCCGATTGGTATATTTTCGTAGAAGTGGATACTAGACTGGAATATAGTGTAGGGTATTTAAACTGTCATTGCAAAGAGGATGTTGAAACTTTTTGCACGATGTGACAAGAACTTTGCCTCAGAATATGCCACCTGTGATAATCTCAAAAGCTGTTGCAAGATTTCTAAATAAATACAAGGAGCACGTTCCGGAGTCTTTGTACTCGGGCATCTGCTTTGACGTTTGAATTCCGACTGGACACGGCTGTGTACATATCATAAAACCCCACTCGGATATATATCTTTAGCATTTTAATGCCAATTGAGAGTATTACAGGGATGACCATATTATTTTACCCCTCACAATTTTGGGTAATAGTTTCAAATTGTACACTGACACATCATGATTCGTTACAGACATACCAAACAATGGGAACCAATGACGTGGCGTTATTTTCATTTATGGGTACGAACAATAATATTACACATTATCCGATAGATTTTGAAACAGCCAATTTAAAGCAAGCTTCTTAACTTGTTGATTGAAATTACGCCGTCCCATACTCTAATATCGGTGGCTGTACTTAGATTTCACACACAAAAAATCACAAGGAAACATAGTCTTTTGCAATGCCAAATCCAATTGTTCAGAGTTTCAAAATAAAATTATCAAGTGATCGTGCCTCAAATTATAAAATTACTCACCACTTCAAAACATAAACAACAACCAAACAACAAAACAAAACAAGACATTGCTCACGGTGACGCTGTGAATGAACAACAACATAGTAATCCCTATATATTTATTATTGAGTCAAATAAGCTAACCATGCTGATCAGACTTGATGGAAAATTTCTGAATTTTTAGAGTAATAAACATTATCCCTGTATAATATAAAAAAGAACATGTGGTATGATTGCCAATGAGACAACTCTCCACAAGAGACAAAGTGAAACAGAAATTAACAACTGCAGATCACTGTACGGCCTTCAACAATGAGTAAAGCCCATACCACAAAGTCAGCTATAAATGGCCCCGAAATGACAATGTAAAACAGTTTAAACGCGAAAACTAACCGCCATAATTTATGTACAAAAAAATGGACGAAAAACAAATATGTAATACATACAGCTGGAAGTCAAAAGTCACCTTCTTATAACTTTAATTACTGAATTAAAAACTGAAATCAAAAGCCAGACAACATCTCTGTATTTGTAATAATATTCAGTTAAATTTTTGATCAATTTATTCTGTATGCAGTTGTAAAAGTTTAATGTTCAATTAAATGGAAGTACACGGCGTTTTAAGTTCATTGTAATTGAAACTACCACGATGAAAATCTCTATCATTGCAATATAATTTAGTAAAATGTTTAATCAATTTATGATATATGTTACAGTAAATAGATGAAATTAGGAATTACACGTAATTACTAAAATTTAGGAATTACATGCAATTCCTGTTGCACTTAGTTAATACAAGTAATTCCTAAAACTGCCCAGTTATGACCAGTTAATACTAATTTTTAAATGAGTTTTTACACCTATTTACTAACTGATAAAACAATGTTGCATTGTATGATCAGCTGATCAAAAGTAAAGGCAATAATGATCTGAAGTTTTAAAATATGTTTTGCTTGGCTTTTGTTTAGTAGTAAGATAGATAATTCAATATTTTGAAATAACTACGAAGGCAGCATTTTGATTAATAATAGAAATATTTATAAAAAAGAAGATGTGGTATGATTGCCAATGAGACAACTATCCACAAAAGACCAAAATGACACAGACATTAACAACTATAGGTCACCGTACGGCCTTCAACAATGAGCAAAGCCCATACCGCATAGTGAGCTAAAAAAGGCCCCGATAAGACAATATAAACCAATTCAAACGAGAAAACTAACAGCCTTATTTATGTAAAAAAAAAATGAACGAAAAACAAATGTGTAACACATAAACAAACGACAACCACTGAATTACAGGCTCCTGACTTGGGACAGGCACATACATAAATAATGTGGCGGGGTTAAACATGTTAGCGGGATCCCCCTAACCTGGGACAGTGGTATAACAGTACAACATAAGAACGAATTTAATATACTTGATAAGTTGGTAAAATTAAGTTCTATTTAATGTATCAAAGTACATTGTAACAGAAATTACATTACTCTATATACCATGGAACATTATTTGGTTACATAAGACTGTGAAAGTTTGAATTTCCTCGTTTAGCAAAAAGAAAAATGAAATAGAGAATGGAAACAAGGAATGTGTAAAAGAGACAATACCCAAACAAAGAGCAGGCAACAGCCGAAGGCCACCAATGGTTTATCAACGCAGCGCGAAAATACTTGTCCAGTGGCGGGCTTCAGCTTATCCCACATAAAACAAAATTGTAAACTAGTTCAGCGAAATTGACGCCACTTGTACACGTTACTTCAAAACAAACAAATGAACCAATATTCTTAAGTCAGGTCCAAATATGCAGCAGGGTTAATATGTTCTGTGCTATTTCAATCCCTCCCTATACCTCTAGCCAATGTGGAATAGCCTATCACACAGCAAAACGCAAAATAACCATCACTTCAAAAGAAACCCGAGTTCGATGTAAAAAAAAAGTAACATAATAAACCAAGCAAATTGACAATGATGAACATTAACAGAGGACTACTAGCAGTTACTGACATACCAGCACCAGGCCTCAATTAAACTTATTGAAAGATTACAATGTATGTCTTCATCATAAAAAAAATCAACTACAATCCCTTTTTGTAAGGAGTAAGTAAGTATATTGCTATCATAAATCATACGAGAAGAACATAACTTTATACACAATAATATTTGATTCAGAACGGACTTTACTGTGTACATTGAACATGCAAGGTATAAAGGAGGGGCGAAATATACCAAAGGGAGAGTCAAATTCGTTGATCTTAAATAAACTGACAACGCCATGGCTAACAGAAAGAGACAACAAACAAATAATAGCACACAAGACACAACATAGAAAACTTACGACTAAGCAACACGAACCCCAATAAAACCTTGGGGTGATCGCAGGTTCTCCGGAATAGTAAACGCGGCGGAAGATGCAAAAGAGAAAATCATTAGGTCGAGAAAAGATCGAAAAAAATACGGCAAAATAAAATAAACCCAAACCACATTATACACGATAATATTATATAAAAACCGAATGACTGACAAGCACAAATACCACAAAACTCAAAATGGAGGATCTAAGGTAATCCGGAAGGTAAAATATTTGTTGAAAATAACGGAACACTGTTTTCTTTCTGTCTGTGTGTCCAAGACAGGCAAAAGATACCATAGGAATGTTCAAACTCATTGAGGAAGCCGGCTTGTCATGTTTTAGATTTTTTTGTCAGATTTTCGGAATCCTCTGGTTTTATCCATTTGAATGCCTTGAAAAAATTTGCCCGGTAACCCCCATTTTTCTTTTTGTAAATCTTTTACATGCATAATGATAATACATCTGTAAAAGTCTTATAAAATTTTAATTACTTTTTAATAGTTTTTGAGACTTGTTAATGATAAAGCTATGAAAAGTCCAGAGAGAATATTTTCCCGCCAAAAGCAGTGGCTAATATCTCGAAAACAAGTACGGTGACCTATATATATATATATTTTGCTCTTTAGATTCCTAAATATTAATCTCCTATCTATATAAACTTGTGTTTTGAAAAGGTATTAACATTGAAACTGAGAAGCGAACTCCCGAACAGCCCATGGCAAAAAAAAAAAAAAAAAAAGAAAAAAGACAACACTTTACAAACACAATCTAGAAGACTAAGCAACATGAACTCCAACAAAAAACTGGAGTGATTTTAGGCACCATGAAAGGTTTAGCAGATTAAACTTTCTACACCAGTATGTAATGTTCGTTAAATCTCTGCAATAAATCAGAACGTTTCAACCACTGGCCGATATCAAATTATCCATGATAGCAAATCTGATGTGTTATTTGTAACCTTTTATCGTAATTCCGAAATGAAATATTAAATATAAATTTAACATGGTGACAATTGTTAAAAAGGAACATACATGAGAAAATAAAGGAAACAAAAGTAAACTGTTGTTCGAAAGTCATAAATCTATTGAGGGAAAACAAATCCGGGTTACAAGCTAAAACTGAGATAAACAATAAAATATAAGAGGAAAACAACGAAACAAAAGAAACACTGAAATGCAACAAAAAACCAAAACGACAATGCAACGCACACAGAACAAACTATACGATAACAACTGCCATTTTTCTGCCTTGGTACAGGACATTTTAATAAAAAAAAAATGGTCGGTTAAACATGCATTGGTCAACGGTGAAAACATGCAAGTTGTTAATATATTTAAGTAAGATGAATATTAATGTAGACAACCGTAAAACACGTTATAGGACGAAGTGTCGAATCAGATTTTCTATTCAAATAGCGCCAATATTAATTAGTACTCTTGTAATAAACAAAATAATGATTACTTTTAAAACAAAACTCCTTAGTGCTTGAATTCTATGACAATTGACGTAGACGTTTCGTTAAAGTCAAATGATTTAAGTTCGTCGACAGACATATTAATATCAAAGCAAGACTATGATGGCTCCGTTTGCATTTGAGTACAATAGACGCATTAAATTTAGCAAAGTAAAATGCAAAGTAAAATGCTTTTATGCTGATCGACGGATAGCTTTTAGTAAAAGAAAATTTTATTTAAAGTCATAATGGTGCTCTCTAAGACTTAATGTTAAATATAAAAAAAACATGAAAACAAATCTCTACATACCTATCATAATCTTCTTTAAGATGTATCTGGAACACATCTACTATTGTATTTGGCTTAAGATGTGATATTTCAGCTTGTAATTAGTATTAGTTGAAGTATTATGTAGTGTGTGTGGAAGTATTTGAAGATTTTGTTTAATGGATATGTTTTAACTCAAATATTATCAGTTGATCACATTTACATTAAAAATTTTGTTTTGTCATCATTTTGTGAAAAAAGATTCGAATGAAAAGAATTTTCAGAATTGAATTTACATATCAACAAATAGCAAAACTCTGAAAAGAACTGCTTTTCACAATAGAAATTAGAGATCAAAGCTGAACAAGATGCAACTCTTCCCAGCTTTGATTTAAATATCCAACGCCTCTTTAAATTGTATTGAATAAAATTTAAAACAAAATCTGCAACTTTCTTCCAATGTACTTGCTTCATAGAAAATTATCAATCCTTTAGATCTTTTTTGTTTGAAATGGTGGTATCCTTTGTATATTTTTCTTTGAGTTTTTCTCGTCACAAAGAAGGAAACACTCCAATCGTGCGAAAGTTTATGTATATTGTAATAACGTTCACAATCTATCTAGCGAAACGTCTTTATCGTTTCGTCCCTGTATCTTATTTCAATCTGGACTACATTGTACATGTACCGTAATAGGAATCCTTGTGATGAGAACTTATAAGATATACTTGAATTTATCACGATACATACTATCCCAACTTTCCCATACCTTAGGCGATTTTAATGATAGTCCAATCTATTTGACGTTTCTCTTAAATGTCAGGGATTCCAATGTATTTTACTGGGTCATTGATCAGGTTCAATTTTATAAACTTAATTAAATTGTTATCTGTGATAATGGAGAAGATTAAACACACTAAACAAGTTTCAAAGAACTTCTTTTGGAACATTCGTTAAATCTGGTGATTACAAATATTCGCGATAGTTTTGATTTCTATGTCTTAGATATTACCAATATTATTTCAACTGATCGGGCGGAGCTTACGTTTTAATCTGCATAAGGACAGTCTATTTGAAGAATGTGTGTGATAAGGATGATTGCCGTTACAATTATTATTGAATTCTAATCACCTATCAGTGTAACCAAACGCATAAACAAAAGAACTGAGTGTATGATATGGAACGAATAACTGGACACCTCATTGTTGAGTTTATCCCAAAACTCTTGTCTACAGATGGAATGGTTTTAAATAAGCGAATTTCTTAAACCCCGCCCAGTCACGTGAAATAAATCCAGTAATAGCTGTCGTCACTTTAAGGTATCTCAAACTAGGAACAACACCTCAAACAGATTTATCTTATGCTAAATTAAATTAGAACATAATTATAACACTATACATGTACTTCATGACTACATGTACATGTTTATTATAATATTGCCCAAGATTTATGAGGCTGGAGGCGTAAGTAATGTTGCTTACTTGCAACACCCCCTAAGTTAGCCATCAGTCATTGCAACTTTAAATATTCAGACGCTTATACATCGGAAGTCTCATTGCCATGCATAGTATCCTAATGATATGTTTTAGGAAATTTACCTTTCGGTCATATATTCCCTCGCTTTGTCGAGTAACTTTCCATTTACATGTTCTAATCTATCAAAATTATAGATTTGGGATCTAGTGATGTTAAATCATTTAATATAGGATTAAACGTCTTTTTCAAGGAATTCATTGGTGTATAAGTGAGTTACTTAGTCCAGTTTATACACCAATAAATTCCTTTAAAAAGGCGTTTAATCCTTATAATTCTTAAAATGGGAGACAAGGAATTTCATTTTAATTTTATCACACCATGAAAGTGTCAATGTAATACTTCAATGATCACACGAACATTGTAAATTTGTGTCATTGATATGGCCTGGCGCATGAATTTGTTTTGTTGGTTAACGCAACTAAAAATGTACTGTATGAAATTTGCTATCTGATAAAAAAAAAAAAAAAAGTACAAAAATGTCTCTTAATCATTCAAATGAATGTTTTTTGTTTATTATATTAAATTTTACAATGAACGAGTAGAAACAATAAATATTTTAACGTCGCCGTCATCTTGTTTACATTGGTTACAAAAAGTAGTTCGTTAAACGTCGTTTATCAAAAAATAAACAACGTCAAGAGCCACCCCAGAAGCCATCTGAACCAATCATCTAAACGTATTCCCTAATATGCGAATCATATAAGAATAATAAAGTGATATTTTCGTTTAAGAACGATATCATAGAAAAAAGGAATTCACAGCGTGTGTAACATCTCTATAAAAGAGGGACGAAAGATCCCAGAGGGACAGTCAAACTCATAAATCGAAAATAAACTAACAACGCCATGGCTAAAAATGAAAAGGACAAACAGACAAACAATAGTACACATGACACAACATAGAAAACGAAAGAATAAACAACACAAACCCCACCAAAAACTAGGAGTGATCCTAGGTGCTCCGGAAGGGTAAGCAGTTTATAGCTTGTAAGATCTTATAAGATTGTTTTTACAGTAATTATAGAAATATTAGAACCGTAATAGAATGACTTCGCTTGAAATAAAAAAAAAAATACTTAATAAATAAATTTGTGTATTAGGGATTCTTGATGGAATGCTGTACAATAAGTATGATAATAATTTTGCTAAAACACCAAAGAGTGCAATACAACATTTATAAATATTAAAAAAAGAAAAGAATAAATTATTTTTTTATCTTTGACATATTTCCCATTTCCTTTCTCAATTTCATCATATATAACTAGATTAACATGGTGTGCACGAGATGCACATTGCGTCTTAAAAAGAGGGGCGAAAGATACCAGAGGGACAGTCAAACTCAAAGATAGAAAATAAACTGACAACGCCATGGCTAAAAAGACAAAACAGATAAATAATAGTACACAAAACACAACATAGAAAACTGGAGGTGATCTCAGGTGCTCCGGAAGGGTAAGCAGAAGACTTCTCATGTATGCTCGAATCCAAAATTTAAACAGGCCAAATCATGAGAGTACGAAAATGAAGAGCATTGAGGAACAAAAATACTAATATGTTTTGCCACATACGGATAAGGTAATATATTCTTAATTTGGAATTCTGCAGTATTACAAAGTTTCATTATGACAATATCAATGGTAGCTCAAGCCAACACAACAGTGCCGATTACTTGGCTAGTGATACCATCGAAAAGGAAACCTCCACCAAAAGAGTCATTGCCGCATTAGCTGTAATAGACTCATCATAGATACCAGAATTCAATATTTTGTTTTCCCGCATACTTAAAACTTGGCATTGTTGAACTGATTTCTCAGTTCCAAGTTGACTTCTTTTAGTTTAAATGTTGATATTTCTCACTCTAACACATCACTGAGAAATATTAACATGGTGTTAAGACTTGTTACTTTTGATCTGACAAATGTGAATGGGCTATTTTCAATTACATGTACAAGGTATATATTTTTGGGAATGCATACATTTTTGTCTTTCAGAAAATCTGTAAATCAAACTAACACAAAATTTGAATTATCAAAAATTACGAAATCAAGCTGGTAAATACTTTTTTTATTATGGCATAAACATATCAAAATTTTAAACACCTCTTTATTGCACATAATAAGTTCTTTGCATTCAATGTACATTGTATCCGAAATAGATATTCTGTGTAGAAAAGGAGCTATGACATTTTCCAACATTTTCTACATTTGAAAATGCCTGTACCAAGTCAGGAATATAACAGTTCTTGTCCATTCGTTTTTTATGTGTTTTGTCATTTGATTTTGCCATGAGATTATGGACTTTCCGATTAGATTTTTCTCTGAGTTCAGCATTTTTATGATTTTACTTTTTGGTATGTTTATGCCATGATAAAAAAATACCAAGTTAAACTACTTACAGGATTTTGTAATTTTTCATGTTTCAATTTTTGTGTTAGTGTAATTTAGATTCACACAATAGATATAACATGTGGTATGAGTGTCAACATGTATTCATGCACAAAAAAAAAATCCCTTTTACATGTAATTAAAAATAGTTATTATGTGGTGACAAAAGGTTTATGACATGTTGATATTTTATGTCATACTGTGACATATGTTCAAAGGTGAAATATAACATGAAGTTTAATCATGTTTAATTTTAATTTTCGAAGCATGTAAATGACATATTATTATTGTTAATTATACATATCATACATATGTGTTGTTCATTATCTATTATTTTAACTATTGCTCTAATAGAAGTAGATAAAAATGGTAAAATCACCAAAATAATGAACTCCGAGGAAAAATTCAAAACGGAAAGTTCCTAATCTAATGGCAAAATCAAATTACAAAACATATCAATCGAATGGACATCAACTGTCATATTCCTGACTTGGTACAGGCATTTATTTTCATGGTGTAATAGCAAAACGTAAGCTAAGGAATAATCTAAAAGAACGTTTGCATAAACTCATTAATGTGTCTTTGTATGGTATTCTATAACGCCTTGAAGTTTTCCTTCTATCTAGCATATATATCCTGTTTCTGTAATCTCCATTGTATTCTCCACTTTCATTCTTTAAGATACACTGTGTAAATGTTTGTTGATTTGTTCTCGATCTGAAGCACAAACAGCTTTGAATAAATAATAAAAAAAAACACCTTCAATACTGATGTTTTGAGTTTGTACCACGCTCTTGACATGTGTTTCAGACTCCAATCTGAATTAACTAGAATTGTAATCTTTCTGTCGAAGATCGATGTGTTTCTCTCCTCTCTTTTTATTCCTCCCACAAAAACTGGCTATCCGAAAAGTACCAAAAAAATCTAATAAAAAAAATATCAATCAAACATGCCAAACTTCATTCCTTTCAGATTCTTTCTTTGTTAAATGATTTTATTTCGATAATTTTATCAAATTGATTTATTAGTTATAACATACAATATGCTCATTTCGTCACGAAATAAAAAAAAAAAAAAAAAACTGGCAAAGGTTGAAAGTAACCTTAATTGTTGTAAAAATGTATTAAATTGCATATGGCAGCATCTTCCTTTGTGTATTGAGCAATTATTAACACGATCTTTTATTGCGCGAGATTGTGTGTCTATCGCCTTGAATTAAATTTGTTTCTTTAACCACCACGTCTATTATCTATGGGTGTGTCCAAAACAGATGATAACACGTTTTGTCGTCAATCAATATCAACACTTGTTGCTATTTTTCATTACGGTAACAAAAAAACCCTATTATTACCTCCAATTTCCTTTGTTCAATTTGTATAGTTAAAAATTTAATTGTTATCTGTTTATATATCACAAATGTATTCAATGATTAATTTCCCGATTAAAATAGTACAATTCTTGGACAAATAAATGTATATGCATACTCCCTTTGTATTTGTGAACTGTATTTACAGTTATAAAGTTTTAAGACAAATGACATCAAAGACACGACTTCAACTTTAATGCTAATTAGGAGACAAGTCTTAAATTAATTACACTTGTGCATACACCACGTGGACTGAATATTAAATATCATTAGTCCAACCCTTTAGGTTTCCCTTTTAATATCATTTATTTTAGCCGTATGGATTTTTTTCTGAGTTTGATGGCTTCGATCTAATGATTTCGATGGGATAGACAGTTATAAATGCACGAATCTGGAGATATCAAGGACGGTGGAATCCGTTCCGTGATTTTTGCCGGATCCACCTCTTTATTTATAATTGTGATTTCGTTCGGAATAACGGCATATGTTCAGTTTAATGATATTTCGTTACTGAAGAATCGAGTTAGAACACTTGAAGAAACATGTTTACCAGGGTCGTCTCATACTTCTCACAGATCGTCGGTAAGTTTTGCTGGAAGATTTCAGCTTCTAAGTATTTAGTTAGTATTTGGGGTCGTATTGAGTCCGTGCCTTTGAATATTGCTTTTTGTTTCAGTTTAGTGTTCCTGCGGTTCCCGGGTTTTTCCTTTTATAGTTGACGTGTTTCCCTTGGTTTTAGTTTGTGACCTGGACTTGTTTTTGGTTGAACTATATATGCCTATCGAACAGCGGTATACAAATGTTGCCTACATTTGAAAGTTTTGCATGAGAGTCAAGTCGACATCTGTATCTTCAAAATTACGACAGATTTGATTTAACTGATATGTTTCGTAAATAAGGTACTTTGATTGAGGTCCTTGCATTACGATCAGGAATTTTAGGGGAAACAAAAGGTCACAGTTAAATTGGAAGTTCAGAAATTTGACTGTTTCTATAATTAAGTGTTGAACCCATATATTTATTGAATACGTTACCAATCAAATGAAACTGTAAGTAGCATTTCTCTTTTTTTAATCAATCAGAGGTTAATATAAATATTTTATCCTTTGAATCAGCGCAAGGAAAATATTACCGGAAGTAACTTTAATTTAACAGTGGATAATTGTCTTCATGAAAAGAGTCATTTTATCTTTGCGTTTTAGAAATCATTGTGAGAAAAGCTAGTTTCTTAAACTGGACTTACACTTTTTCATGCAAACTGTCTAATCAAAGGGACGAAAATCTCCTGAATCTGAATCGTTCATTTGTCGTTATAAACAATTTTCTGTAACAAATTGACTATAGAATGGTTGATTTTTGTTAAATTAAATTTTAAGAATGAATAATAACAAGTGTACACTAAAGTTTTATGAACATAAAAAAGATCTTGTTCTTTTATATCCGTACTTAACTCGATTAACGCTAAAACGTTTGAGAAAACGGTTTCTAACTAATAAAGCCTATAAGTATATACGCCCAGTTTTACAAAAGTCTCAGGTCGACATGCATAGCAAACATTTGTAGTTTGCTCGTCACGATGCTATGTATTAAATTTGTATAAAAGTAATAAATTAAACGATGTACCAAATTAAGAATATGGTCTGTTATTGTGTACATGTTAAACCACAATATCACAAGGACACGTATACATTTCATTTTAAAAAGTAGTTATTACAACAATCTATTATGCGGTTCTACTGAATAATTACTTAAATATTTGTGTAAACGCAGGCTGTAATGCAACGAACAGTTATCCCCCAGATTGATAGGGAAATTGGCAAAATAAATACATGACAAATCCAATCCAAATAGCAGCAAATAGGTTTTTGATTACTTTTTTTTTTGGGGGGGGGGGGGGGGGGGTCTTCAAATAATTGAAAACTTCTGTCTTTTGTAGACGAAACGCGCGTCTGGCGTATATATAAAATTTAGTTCTGGTATCTATGATGAGTTTATTTACAACACGTACAACCACTGGATCGATGCCACTGCTGGCGGAGATTTATTTCCCCGAGGGTATCACAAGCCTAGTAGTCAGCACTTTTTGTGCTGACATGAATTATCATTGATATTGTTATATTTATAAATTAACTGTTTACAAAAATTTGAATTTTTTGAAATACTAAGGCTTTTCTACCTCAGGCATAGATTATCTTAGCTGTATTTGGCAACACTTTTAGGAATTTTTTATCTCAATGCACTTCAACTTGGTACTTTATTTGGCTTTTTAAAAACTTTTTTTGGATTCGAGCGTCACTGATGAGTCTTTTGTAGACGAAACGCGCGTCTGGCATATATATGAAATTTAGTCCTGGTATCTATGATGAGTTTATTTAAAGCCATCTTTTAATGGAGTGATCATAAATATTAAGAAAAGTATATAATAAAGGTCAAATAATTATTCATCCAATCGAGACAGTTAGATTTTAAAATTTAAAACGCGAGGCTCGCCGAGCTTTTTAAATATTCAAAATTTAACTGCCGAGAGTGGATAAATATCGTATTACACAAGATTTGGTGGTAGAATCTATTTCTCTAATGATTTTTAAACAATATACTGGTAAACTTATTCATTCTTTACAAATGATGTGCAAAAAGATGTGTTCTTTCTATATGACGTCATCAGGCATGGTCGGCTTTTGTCATGCCGTCACAATAGGAAATTCAGAGGAAAGCAAGAAAATTCGACGTCATAATCGGATTTTAACCAATGACGAACTGAGATCAAATGAACCATACGTTGATTAATTTTTTTATACAATTGGTGCAGAAAGGGATAAATTTACGAAGAATTAGAGAAACAGTATTTATTTACTCGCTGATATAATTTTAAGAATATTAACGTAAGTTTAACAAATCGAACGCACCACACACGCCTTCAGTTATGAATCCTATTTATGTCTAGGGTAAAACATCTTTGAATGTTGGGAATAGGTTTTCAAACCTACCCAATTCAACGTGAATTGTTTAAAGATGTTGGTTTTTAGTGAAAAGAAGATTAGAATAAATGTTAGCATATATTTTGATATTTCGTATTATAAGTGGAATATAGTTTCCTTTAGAATTTCTTCTAATAAAAACATCTTGTTTGAAATAAACATTATATGTATATTTTAGTAGCAGCTGTACGTTTTTTTAATGATATTTCACATATAAATATAAGCTAGAAGCTGAGTATTAGTGTTTCGTTAGTATCAATAATGTAAACTTGTTGAACTGCTAATCTTAAAAGAGGGACGAAAGATACCAAAGGGACAGTCAAACTCATAAATCGAAAACAAACTGAAAACGCCATGGCTAAAAATGAAAAAGACAAACAGACAAACAATAACACACATGACACAACATAGAAAACTAAAGAATAAACAACACGAACCATACCAAAAACTAGGGGTGATTGATCTACGGTGCTCCGGATGGGTAAGTAGCTCCTGCTCCACATGTGGCACCCGTCGTGTTGCTTAAGTGATTACAAATCCGGTAAATAGTCTAGTTCGGTAGGTCACATTCATGAAAGGGAAGGGGATTGTAGTTACGACGCAAGGAACATTTGGTTATTCCATAACGGTCAACCTACTCCTGATGGCGTCCGTAAAATGAAACTTACTTTTTTTGCACTTGTCGCTATTTATTTAACATGCCTCATTATATTTAAGATTTGTATTACGGACTTGGCTTGCAATGTTCAAGTTAACTATTCTCATAAACTGGCGACCGATCGTCATTAGTTAAACATTATAAAGGTCTTCACTTCTGAAACAAATTATAAAGGTCTTCACTTCTGAAACAAATATGACATATATAAATTATTGCATCAGCCGTGCCTTTTTAATGATTTTTCACATATAATCTTAATTCAAGCTGAGAATAAATTTTACATTAATGTCACCTTAAAGTCAATTATGTTGCAAGGCTTACAATTTATTTTAAACGTTTGTCGATGAAATTATGTTCCGCGTTCTAACATGCTGTAATATATAAATCAACTATACACTTGGCATGCAAAACAAAGTATTCGCAGAAAACTGCGTCTGTCGTCTTCCATTAACCTTGGTCGACATTTTCTGCTCTGAAACTACAAGGTCAATATAAACAAAATTTTGTACATATTTCTGTAGTAATTTGTTTGAAAACATATCTAATAATCCCTATTTGCCAATCAACATGGCCAACAAGACTAATCAAATAGAATTGTGTTTGCATGGTGTTAGGATGATTTCTAAATAAATCACCCTTACATCATGAACTTCAATTCAGCTTGACGTTCTACTTTTTAGTAATAAAAGCTACGTCCCCAATGTGTCATCAACCTTGGATACAAAGGTAACTTGAGGCGTAAACGGGATTTTTAACACTTACAGTCCTTCAAAATGTACCTAAAAAGAGTTGAAATAGAATATATATGTAAATGAAATTTGAATTAAAGTCTTTTTTGCTTCGGTAAATGTTCGTAAAAGTCTGGCAACGCTTCCATGATTGCCCGTTTGGATCGATTTGAGCTTCGGATCACTTCATTAGTTACAGCACTATAAAAGTTTGGACTATTTCGAAACATCTGACTCAACTTAATAAACAATCGCTATTCAGGTTGATATTGTACTGGTAAAACTAATGCGACGTCAAAGATGTGACGTCGACCTTTGATACAAAGGCATTTTGAGACATAACCAGTCCCCTGGTCTCTTCTACACATGTTTGTAGAGTCCCTCAAGTCAGTGATATTGTGTTTTCCTTTTTTAAACTAGGTCCTACAGACTAACTTGCAGTTTATTGACATAGCTCTATATACCTTCTAAGTCGTTATTTTTTTCAATATTTGATACAATCATACAATTCTTAAAAACCTTATAAACGTAAACAGATATAATCAAAGAATAACTATAATTATATATTGTTTCAGAGATCCATTCCAGATTCAAATTTAGACATAAAGCTGTCGTCAAACGAGTTAGCAAAGTATGTAGCTAATGTTACTAAGTTAAGAGAAAAACTTAAGGACGTCGAGAAACGGTCTACAAGTCCTGGAGATTTAGAATGGGCAATACAAGCTATAATTGACGCTCAGGTAAGTCTTTTTTTTTATTTCGAGTTATATACTCTTAGAAGAATAAATTAAAAACAGTTGTCAGTAATGCAACAGTTGCACGCACAAGTTTTCAGAAAGACCATGCAAATACTTTGTCATATCAAGAAACGATGATGAGTTTGACGATTACCAATAAAATGCGAGAATCTTCTGAAAAAGATACAACAAGGACAATCAAACTTATAAGTCGAAAATATTCTGACAACACAATGGCAAAAAAATAATGGACCAACAGACACACAATAGTACACAAAACACAACATAGAAAATTAAAGACAAATCAACGAGAAGGATAAGCAGATCCTGTAAATTATAAAAGAAGAACTGACCCACACCATGTTTTAGTATAAGAAACCTAGAACAAGTACTGTAAACTTTGTATGACGGTGATATGGACTAAAATATTTGAAAGATACACTTCACAAAATTAAAATTGCGTGACACAAATCAAGCCCAAACTAGGGTTAAGCGATGTCGCTCTTTAGGGTAAGACATATCTGCTCGAATAGTAAGTCTTTGGTCAGATTGGTCAATAGCTGCTTTTAACCTGTACACGCCAACTCCATACTGAAGTGCTACCTATCTTTAGTAACGGTACTGAATTTACTGCAGGCGAAATGTCTGAACAGTACTGAATTACACGCAGTTGATTACCATTAAAATTGACTAAATCATTTATTGTCAGACTTTTTATATCCTAAATAAAGGCAACAGTAGGATACCGCTGTTCAAAACTCATAAATCCATGGACAAAAAACAAAATCGGGGTAACAAACTAAAACCGAGGGAAACGCATTAAATATAAGAGGAGAACAACAACACAAAACTAAAATGTAACACACACAGAAACGGACCAAGCATCAGACAAAATCCCACGAGAATAACAAATATAACATCAAAACCAAATACATGAATTTGGGATAGACAAGTACCGTGACACGTCATACCAAAATGACCATTTCAAACTAAAACCCGTTGACTAGTGCATGATTTGATCGTAGCATACGTTTACGTCTTCTATTTTGGATGTTTGTCCTATTCCTTTCCTTTTGGTGTTTTCTAGGCTGATGTTGTCCATACGTATTGTACAACGCAAATGTGTTTACCAGGTAATTATGTTTTTATATTGATATCATAAACAATAATTTATTTATATAATTTTTTATTTATTTCATCAAGAGTTATTTAAAAAAGTCTTAGATGTTCCAAATGTTAATGTAAGATATAACACTTAACCAGTGTTGACATTAAAAGTTTTTGTTAAAAGCTAACACATTTAGAGTAAGACTTTGGTGAGTGTGCTTGCTTTGTTTATGTATTGTACGATTGCAATTTGGATAACATTCAAACAAATTTAGATATAATATGTACAGATTTAACTATGCCTTGTCATCTTTATTGTTTGAAGATGTCAATACTTATTACAATGCTTGTGCTAACGTTTACACAAACAAAGCAAGTAAGCCCAGTAAAATTTCATTTACAAGCATTAGGAAATTCGCTTTATTAAAAAGCTATGATTTGGTAACAAGTTGGTTCTTAGGAATCAACTGCACATAAATGAAATCTAACATAATCATTTTACTCTATGTTCTCGTCAGAGGGCGTTCTTTTTTTATTACAATAAATCCTTTTCGTTTGAAATTATACACACAGTAATTTTATAACCACGAAAACTTTACTGTTTCAATAATATTTGTAAAAGATAACCCTTGCCAAATATGTTTCCATCTACCTACTGCGAACTGTTTGTAATTGGTTTTGTGTTTGATAATTCTGTTTAAAAGAGTCTTGAATTAATTATTGACTCCCTTCAATGAAGCCATTGTCAATTTTGTCGGCAAACTTAAGCTTATAATTACTGTTTCAACACTATAACTTGTATGTTCATGAAGTATGACTAATAGTGGAATTATATTTTTGCAATAAGTGTATTAAGTTAGAATTATCAGGATGGAATAAGCCGTATCGTTTGGCCACCTGCGAGACACGTAAATTTAAGTGTTTATAATTGAATAATAATGTGCTTTTATAAATTATGAAGTCGTTATGCAAATGTTATTTTTAACGACGTATATAATTAATTCATCTTTTTGTGACCACTAATATAATTTAGAGTGATACTTTTTGTGCAACTGCTTCGGGCAAATTTGACTTTAAATTTTATTTTTTTCTTGCAAGATTGTAAAACACCTTTTTATCAAATTTATTTATTTTTATAAGAGTTGTTTGGCGTTATAAATCCTGGCGATTTAAACTCATTAATTTTACTGAGTCAAAGGTTTACTTAATTTGTCGCCATCCTAAGATTTTATTCTGGTTTCTCTTTACGAATCATTTATCATTTATCTGTAGAAATGTCTGTTCCTTAAAAAAGTTAATCACAATACAAATGAACTCATCATATATACCAGGATTGAAATTTCATATTTGCGCCTGACGCACGTTTCGTCCACAAAAGACTCACTAGTGATGCTCGAATAAAAATGTTAAAAAAGTCAAATGAATTACGAAGTTGAAGAGCACTAAGGACCAACAATCTTTAAAAGTTTTGACAAATACAGCTAATAGTACGGTGACCAGACCCAATATGTTTTAGAATTAATCGTCAAACATACTATATGGCTATATTATATATCATTAGATTCTGAAAAATTAGTACTTTTGAAATATCGATGTCGTCAACAAAAAATGTGGGAACAGTTATGCATAAAATAAGATCAAAGATCAAATTCTGTTTTTATTTTTCTTCTTCCATACTTTTAACATTTGAAGATTTGGGTTAAATTTCAGATACAGACATTTTTTTCTTCAAATCAATTAACAATGAATTATCTCGAAAATGTAAAAAAAAAATGAATTTGGAAATCTATTATTCTGGAAATTGGCGTTTTTTCAAACACTTGATCTAGTATACACATATTCTGTTGAACTTACGGTAGTACTCTGCCGACTGATATTCAATCTCAGCAATAAAGGATAAATATTAATCTGTTACCTGAAGCCTACTATCATGAAGGCGTATTTTGCATAAGCACGTTCTCGAATTCATTAAATCTAAAAAGTACTCAATACCTCAAAAAACAGTTACAATTAAAAAATCCAATCAAAGAGATCCAAACAACAGAATTATGCCAGGAGTATCATTTGGTTCATCTGTCAAGGAACATAGTTTGATATTTCTACATAATTCTGACCCTTTACAGGAGCAAAGCTCCAGAATGTAGGTTTTTTGTGAACAAACACATGACTTTTGTACATTTTACCTTAAATGAAAAAACAAGATCCTGCAAGAATTCTGCTGACATATTCCCTTTAAAATACACGGGGTGTAATGAATCATTTAACTCTCGTCAACCGTATTGTGAAATTGACGGAATAGGGGGTTTAGCAATGTGTAATGCGGTCCAAATTTTTAGTTTTAAACGAAGTACGTAAAACATGCTGATTCACTGCCGCCTCATAGGGAGGTTACCTGACTAAACATACATCTTGACGCGCATTGGATAATTATTATGATGGGATGATTTTAAAGAGATTTTTCTGATCATAAAGCTTTGAAATTAACTTTCATGGCCAAGCTTCATCTTTGTCAATATTACCGAAACTCGAAAAACCACTGAAATAGTCGTGTGTGGCCTTTAAAGTCTTGTATACAGTTTGTTTTCCTACTTCAAACAGAGACGAAGTACCTGTACAGCGGGCTATAGTTTACAAATTGTTGGAGAAAGACAGAAACATAGTTATTGAATGAGTGAAAATCTTCGTTGATCCTTTACACTGCTTATGTTCCCCATCTACACCCACAACTTGCTTATAGTAGTGAACACAGAGAACAATCACATTTGCATTAGAGGTCCGTATGATTGTTCTTCTGTTCTTTCCCTTTTCTCTAAACTTCGTGTCAAAGTTTAAGGTATTGAGTATTGGCCTCCTCTTGAGTGCTAAACAAGTTACGACAGCAATTAACAGTGTTGGTAAAAAACACTTTGACAATTTCGGAATTTACAAACGTTCTGGCTATGTAAAGATCACATCATATGGTATCATATAGGGGATTTGTCAAAGTTTTTCATTCAGGAATACTTCTCCCCTCAAAAATCTGACAAACTTTGGTGGAAGCTGTAGTCTTTGTGCGGCGTGCCCTTTCGGTGGACTTTATAGAGTTGTTCATGTCGTAGCGGTCAAAACAGCTGCTACTGTGTGAGCTATAGAAATTCTTCGGCACATATTATTTAAGAGTCAGCTGCAAGGTCACCGAAAGTTTTACCTTTATGAACATCAATACATTGAAGCAATATCATGTCATTTCTAATGTAAGTTGTGAGTGATGGTACAAAGGAAGGTAGGGAAAGTGCACAAGAGACTTCGGATTCTAATTGCTTCACCAAATCAGACTTGAATGATTTTCTAATGGTACCGTCATCTTAAAAAAAAAAGGAAATTGGAATGGGACTATATGGTGCGACAGCATATGTTCTATGGTTACATCATCTCTTCATTTTGCCAGATCAGTGCACCCTTAATACAAATTACGGATTTATAAGACCTAAAAGTATTTCCTCCAATTTATATTTAAGGTTTATTTGTGTAGTCATGTTTTCAAACGTTTTTAGTTTTGACTTTGATATTGGACTATAAAACACCTTCATTGGAACTAAAGAAAGAGCACTAGTGATAAATTGTTTAGACATGTTCAAGCCTTCCTCTAAAGCTGTGAGCAAAGACTCTCGAATATCTCTTGTAGAATGCATTCTATAAGAGATATTGATAAGACATTGAAGATGGGATTCCAAATCAAAGGGATCAGTCATGGATCATCCAGATGGTCCACAATCGAAATAACATGTTCTTCATCTCTTTTCATTGTTGGTTTTGTTTCCTCTTGTAAATTCGTATTATTTGCAGAAATTCCAGCCCTTTTCAACGTTACATTACTAAGGGATTATTGGAAATATCTATATAGCTAGTGCCCTTTCGGTGGACTTTATAGAGTTGTTCATGTCGTAGCGGTCAAAACAGCTGCTACTGTGTGAGCTATAGAAATTCTTCGGCACATATTATTTAAGAGTCAGCTGCAAGGTCACCGAAAGTTTTACCTTTATGAACATCAATACATTGAAGCAATATCATGTCATTTCTGATGTAAGTTGTGAGTGATGGTACAAAGGAAGGTAGGGAAAGTGCACAAGAGACTTCGGATTCTAATTGCTTCACCAAATCAGACTTGAATGATTTTCTAATGGTACCGTCATCTTAAAAAAAAAAGGAAATTGGAATGGGACTATATGGTGCGACAGCATATGTTCTATGGTTACATCATCTCTTCATTTTGCCAGATCAGTGCACCCTTAATACAAATTACGGATTTATAAGACCTAAAAGTATTTCCTCCAATTTATATTTAAGGTTTATTTGTGTAGTCATGTTTTCAAACGTTTTTAGTTTTGACTTTGATATTGGACTATAAAACACCTTCATTGGAACTAAAGAAAGAGCACTAGTGATAAATTGTTTAGACATGTTCAAGCCTTCCTCTAAAGCTGTGAGCAAAGACTCTCGAATATCTCTTGTAGAATGCATTCTATAAGAGATATTGATAAGACATTGAAGATGGGATTCCAAATCAAAGGGATCAGTCATGGATCATCCAGATGGTCCACAATCGAAATAACATGTTCTTCATCTCTTTTCATTGTTGGTTTTGTTTCCTCTTGTAAATTCGTATTATTTGCAGAAATTCCAGCCCTTTTCAACGTTACATTACTAAGGGATTATTGGAAATATCTATATAGCTAGTAAGGGTCAATCTAACAAGCGCAGACTTTTGATTTGTTATGCATACAGTGCCACCTGATTTTATAACGGTCTTTTATGTTGCCATGTCGGTCCATGTACCGTTAAAATGTCCAGGAGTCTGTCTAAAAGCAAAGTAGCCATCTATAAAAAGTGATTGAATATTCTCAGAAAGTTGAAGCATATCGAGTATGCAAACTGGATCCAGTTGTTGGTACGGTTTGTTACAAAAACATAAGGTTGAATTTGAGATGAAGATCTCAAAGAAGTTACCAATTTACCTCTCGATCTGCTCTAAATTTGACAGCAAATGTCTACTTCTTCAAGGAACACACCCCAGTATTTGAATGTAATTGCTACAGCACATCCACATTGCTTATATGTATCTATAGGAGGTGGTATATGAGCTTTGACTAGCTCCGTCATATGAGCGTTAGGACTTGGGTTTGGCTTGAATTGCTGAAATAATGCTTCTGAGATAAATAGAATTATTTTACATTTTGCGTTAAAAAAATGATGTTATTAAATTGAAACGTACTCTATTAAATAAAAAAAAAATATTCGTTGTGTTAAATCTTTTAAATAAACTCTTCAATAACGGATAATTTTTTCTAAACTTTATTTGAAATCGTTTAAATAAGGTGTAACTACAATGTATATAATAACAGAAATCATATCACGGATGTAATTTTATAATTTAGTCCTCAAAACCTTTATAAACCGATTTTTTCGTTCAAGTGAGCAAACGTACTTCAAAGCCCATTTTATAAAAAATGAACTGTACGATTTTTTGATAAGTCAAAATGTTAAGTTTATCCTTTGAACTACCAATACTGTGATTTATAGCCGTATAGTCCGAATGACAAGTAAACTCCTTAAATAAGCAACTGTTCCTTACTCGGTCATATAAGGTAATATATCCCTGAGGTAGAAAATCCTAAGTATTTCAAAAATTCGAAATTTTGAAAGCAGTTAATTTATAACTATGACCATACCGTAATGCATTGAAAAAAACATTAATCTTGTTATAGTCGATATTTACCCCAACATTATAACGAAAAAGATAAAAGCAATATTCAGCTTGAAATATCACCAACTTGACTTCAGGTCACGTGAAAAGTCATGCTGCTTTACATGAGTGGTTTTATAAGAGATACAATAAATCTTAATTAATGTATGCGCAATTTTTGTAGTGATACATAATTATAATAATAGTTATCATATTAACTTTTGATACTATAAGCATTTATTTACAACTAATAAATAACAATAAAACTGACATCCCATAAATGTTTATAAGGAAAAAAAGGTGCAGACTAACAAAGACTAATGTCTGTGCATTTAACAATGTTTAACATTGATAATGAGTGTCCTGAACTTTTTATAAATTTTACCTGTCAAATAGCATCATTCGTATAACTTTATTTTACATTTGAATCCTAAAAAAAAATTATACAATTATGAATATATCCATTAACTTCTTTCTGTGTAAATGTTAGATGTCAGCATGTTTTGTCTTAACTTTTCTTACTTATCATCTAATTAAATGTATTCATAAGGTTTTAAATACATTGCATTTAATGACAATTGCAAAATGACAGACATGTTTTGCCATTCATATTAAATACAAAGAGTGAAAAAGAAAGCTTACCCAACAAGTTATCCCTAAAAATAACATTTGACAGGGTAAAAATTAACAATGTACTTGTTTTACAACATAAATTGGGATATTGCTGTTGTTCAGATACAGTTTTACCAAAACTATTCAAATTTGTTTTTTCATCAAAAAATGATTTTGATAGGTTTTATTTTTCTATATTATTTTTCTCTCATAATTCATTTACAGATCACCTGAGATCACCCCTAGTTTTTTGGTGGGGTTCGTGTTGTTTATTTTTTAGTTGCTATGTTGTGTCGTCTGTGCTGTTTGTCTTTTCCATTTTTAGCCATGGCGTTGTCAGTTTGTTTTAGATTTATGAGTTTGACTGTCCCTTTGGTATTTTTCATCCCTCTTTTACAGGTTAAATTGACTTGTTGTCTTGTGATCTACAAGGCAGTAGGAAATGTTAAATATGTATATTGTATAACAAGGTTTCTTTCTATCGTCTTCATTTACAACCAGTGGAATTATAAACAACTGATATTCAGGAAATAAAATTTAATTAGATGTAAAACCATGTTTAAGGTGGTACCTAACACTACAGGGAGACAACTCTGTAAAATCAGCAGAACGTTTTAATGACGTTGTGTTCTCAAAGGAATATTAAGCTTCTCAATGATCAAAACAAGTTTTTGTCAAACTGCTATATCACCAGTGTATTTTTTCTGATTAAACGGTTGGTTCAAATTTTTTGAAATTTTTATATTTTTGTCAAAGGTTCAAAGTAAATACTTTATCAAAATTTTAAGAAAATTAAACGAGCCAAATTAATTTTAGTAAAGGTGTTAGGTACCACCTTAACCCAGCAGTTTCTTTGGAATTTCAGGAATATCATATATGTTCTCATTTGTGTCGTTGGGAGTATAACGTTTAATTTTGTCAGCTTGAAAGGATTCCTCTTTGGTTAACCCTTTTTATTTTTTTTCCCCAAAATTATTACCTTTCACTTAATGAAAAACATGTTTAAATGTTGCCTATGTCCGATTAGTTGATATCAGCACCATGGAATAGTTTCGTTAGTTTGTTTGATGAGCATTATTTGAATATGTTTAAATACAATGAAACCTTTTATTTATTTTCCTCACTGTAATTGTTTAAATCTCATAAAAAGGTTTCTCTTTCTTCAATATTCTAAGCTGAATTAATGTAAAATAAATAATATAGAAATCAACTATTTCTTTCTTATAAAAACATCTTACTAAGTAATTTTTATAGCAACATCGTGTTATAAATCATTGTTAATTATGTACCCAATTATAATTAATCATATCATTATTAATACAATAATTATCAATTATTTATTTACCTTAAGTTATGTTAATTGCCTTGTTTACGGGCAGTTTCATTATGCTGTTTTAAATTAATACAAATGTCATGTTACAAATTATGCAATGCAAGTCAGGACTTTTTTTTTATTCTGTTTTATATTTTATCGATTAATGTTTTTAAAATATCAATGATACATCTTTTCAAAGTCTTTCCTGCATTTTGTTCTATCGTCCGTACAATTAAGAGAAATCTACTATTATGTGAAAAAATAGAAATGTTAGAATAATAATCCGTCCTTTTGTTGTGTCTTTTAACTCCTTAATCAATCGTAAGATGCTGATGGTTTGGCGGAAATGAGATTCATGAAAGAAAATTTATTCAAAATTGCAAAATAGCCTACAATAACCCATACACGTGTATTTACATTTAGAAATTTAATGTAAAAATAAGGTTAATATATCTGTAATTATAGGTATTCATATATTTAAATGTTTTATGTCACCAATGTACCAAAGTTTTCAAAATATTTTACAACTTTATTATATCCGACAACGTTAATTAATGATCTAAGTATGCTTTGTTTTGTCAATAGTTTTTTCTTAATTTTGAATTACGTACCGTCTTTGTTTTGGAAGTACACCACTAATTCATGGTCCCATTGCTTTCTATGTTAAATTCCTCCGTTTCAAGTAGGCACACCTCTTCTGTTTTAAGTTCAAATAAAGTGGCAATCATTGCATTTCAAGGCAACACTTTATGGTGTCTTGTACTGAAAAAATCAACATACCTTTAATTGCATATAAGAAAGAACTGGTTCCCGGAACTTTGGATGTACCAAAACAGGTACTTCAGATCTGACAAACAGATAAAATGAACCCTCTTTTTAAAATTTGGTGAAATTTTTTTTGATATTCAAAATCAAAAGTTCAAAAGTTTTTTACAATGATCACCAGTCCTTCAGCTTTCATTTGATACCAAAAATACCTAAATATTCTACATATTTTGAAAGTTACACTCATGCGTAGGAACTATTTTGTGTTAAATATGTACTACTTTCTGGTATGTGCTTTCTGGCCGGGCCTGAGTTAGTGGTGTTACACCTTTTACTATCAGTAAAAAAACCCACATTTGTTATGCATAGCTGTTTCCATAAAGATAACACACATGAGCTTATTTGCACTTAATTGTACTCGTCCTTTCAATTAATTGTATGAGCTGTTTTCTTTATTATTCCTATTAATAGTTTAAAATACAGTGATGCATTATTTTGTTTTACAAACAAAAATGCTTAAGCTTAAAAAGGCTGAACTGGAAATTAAAGAAAAGTTTATGTATGTCATCTATTGTTTTATAACATAAACAATCGAAAGATCTAGGGACAACATTTTATACAAATATCAATCCATTAGTTTTAGAGAAAGATTAAAGACATACAGTGTAATAGTGAGGTTTTAATTTTACTTTACGTGTTTTAAATAAAAGAGATTTTATTTTTTGAAGATAGTTATATCGATCTGATGAGTCAAGCTCTTTTCCCATGATTTTTATGATTTTAATGGTGTACTGTTAAACCACTGTCCCCGAGTTTGGCTAAGCAACTAGTTTAATGTCGCTACATTTTATATGAACCTGTCTCAAGTCTTTTAATCTTTTTATGTAAAATTAAACATTTAAAATAATTTTTATATACATACATGACATATATGAATACTATTCCATCTGAAATACATCATAGCCAAGTTGTATGTAAAAACCATAACACACACATTTGTGATACTAGTCCTCATACCTCCTAAACCGTAAGTGGACAATTGTGGAATATAATTAATTATGAGACACAAAGAAAGAAAACAATTATGTTTTAAACTTCTCACTCTTGCAATTATTTTCAGGTCCGATAGGTCCAATTGGCCCAGCAGGTCCTCAAGGAAAGCCAGGTAATTTATAACAATATCAATAATTGGTCGATAGTAATGTTAAATGACATAATCAACAGTGAGATATAAAATAATAGAAATAAATTTTTGCTTCAACAGCATTTTCATATTGTTGATCGATTGATTGTTGCTGGTTTAGCATTAAGATGGATGATTACAGATAACTGAAGTATAGAACATTCTTAATAGATCTTAATAAAAATGCACATGAAAATTATATAACAAATATCAAAAAAACATCTTGTCGATGTTGCTAGAATATTTGGTAGCCACAGTATTTATTTTTATACAAAATTCTATAACTAAAACAAAATATAAAAATTAAAACGAATAATTATGTGTTTATATATCAAATGATTAATTTTATCAATTGTTCAAAATAGGTGTATCATTAATATGAACTTTATTCAAAAGTTTTGTTCCTTTAAATATTTACCACAAGTTACTAAAAGAAACGACACAGTTGTCTATATATCATAATTAACCTGTGATTTTATTGAAGGTTCAGGAGGTGCAAAACCAGGACCAAAGGGAGATCCTGGTAAGATTCTTTATATTTTTGCTTGTACAAATGTTGTAATTTCCCACTGTGTTGATGACCCATTTGTGGACTTCGGTATTTTTCTTTATCCTTATTCGGGTTGTTATCTTTTTTGACACATTCCCAATTTCCGCTTTACATTTTATTGTAGTGTTAATATTTTTTGTGTTGCAGTGAGATAAACATTATCACGTTCTCAATTAGACTCATTATTGGCGCTAGTACAAAAATAGTTGAAAGGCAAAATCAAATTCCAAGCCAATTGATGATTTCATTGTACTAAGAATCTTCTGAACGAATTCTTAAGTTGGCAAGAAGAGGAGTAGATTTGGTTCCAATGGAAATGCTGTTTGTTTGTTGAAAAAAGTCTCCCATACTTAACAGATATAATGTCTGTTAGACAATCAAGCATCTTGCAGACGTAGTTTTTAAAATATTTTATTTGAAGCCCAGTGTATTTTTACGAAAGTTTATTAATCAGGAGTCTTGCATCAATGTTGGGTAATCAATTTATTGAAATAAACTTGGATGAACTATTTCAAACTCTATTTAGTTAAAAATAAGAGATACTTGTGTCACAGTTATGCATACTATAACGGCATCAAATATACTTTCATTGTTAATACTCACATAATTATGTACAGTTGATTCATTAAGTCGTTAGCTACCTATTGTCTCGGTTTCGATGGATACAGTTGAACCACGAATTCAAATGTTCAAACGATTGCAATTTTTTATAGGCTTTCTATGTACATATTTTCAAAACCAAAATATCAAATATCTCTGATCATGGACATTTTCCAAAAATCCACGAAAATTGATAAAGATGTAAAAAGGGTTTAAGAACAAAGTTGTGTTTCTACTTTAACAGGAAAGCCAGGAGCAGATGGGAAACCAGGAATTAAAGGTAAACATTTTCAAAATCTATACTGTACTAACATGAAAACAATTATCATTTAAAATGTCTGAACAGAGATTATAATGTTATATTGTACCTTTTCGGGTTGCTTTACATGGCTATGAAATATATAAGACTGGTATAATATTGCAGAAAAAAGAGAACAAATTCTTATGTCAATTGATTAGATATTTCTACCCTTCACATAGTTTATTTCTTAACAAAAATCGAAACAACTTTTATACTAAGTACTTTCATCTTGTATGCTGGTATACTGTTAAAAATGTATATCGTTCAAAACAATATTTAGCTTTTCGATGAAAAAAATAAGTTATGTCTACTAATTTGAACAAACTTCTGGTTCTTGGATCCTTTATAGCTTGCTGTTTGGTGTGAAACAAGTCTCCGGCACTCATACCACATCTTCTTATATCAAGTTGTCTCATGGCACTCATACCACATCTTCTTATATCAAGTTGTCTCATGGCACTCATACCACATCTTCTTATATCAAGTTGTCTCATGGCACTCATACCACATCTTCTTATATCAAGTTGTCTCATGGCACTCATACCACATCTTCTTATATCTAATAAAGTATTGAAGACCGTACATTTTACTTTGCTCATAATGGTCTACTTTTCAAAATTGTGACTTGGATGGAGAGTTGTCTCATGGCATGCATACCACATCTTCTAATATATAATAAAGTATTACATGTATTAATACGCTGCATACTTGCTTTTGAAAGTTTGTCATTAGAAATTTTCTTTTTACAATGAAATTTATTTCAGGTAGTCCGGGGGCTGATGGAAAGATTGGACCAGTTGGCCCTGCGGGGACACCAGGTATATCAATGTAGTTTTATCTGTAGAACTATAAGAAAAATGTTCTTTTTACAGTGTAGTGATACTTTTAATGTGATATACATTTCAATCCAAGGGCTGTTATATTTATTTTTCTGACCCTGTATTAAAGAATTGTAGTAAACTAATTATAATATATAACAAACGTTTTAAACTGTACTAAAAATTTGTAGGACAAACCCTACATTATAAAAAACGTGTTGAAATAGTAGTAGTATATTCTAGTCCTAAAACCAATGTATTACTTATGTACACAATCAGTCATTCATGCAAAATATGTCTATATATTGTAGGATCACCGGGTAAAGATGGCATAGTTGGACCTGCAGGACCAAGGGGTGCACCAGGATTACTTGGTCCACAGGGACCTAGTGGCAAAAATGGTATGATACATGCTGCATACAATAAAAATATCTAGAGCATATGTGCATAATTAATCAACCAATTATTTGTATATAGATATAGGGGATGTGGTATGAGTGCCAATAAGACCACTCATCATCCAAATAAACTCACCACAGATACAGATTGATTAAAATTTTGTATTTGCACCAGACGGACGTTTCGTCCTCAGAAGACTCATCAGTAACGCTCGAATCAAAAGAAATAACGAAAGCCAATATTGTACAAAGTTTTGAAGCATTGAGGACAAAACATGCCTACAGCTTAAGTAATCTATTCTTACGGTAGAAAACATATAATAAGAGTTAAAAGGGAAATGCAGAATGATTCCTTATAAGACAATTTCAAGTAAAAATGAGGTGAATATAAATTACAATAGGCCAACGTACGATCTTTAACAGTGATTTAATCCCTTTCTTATATATTCTTATAGTTATATTTAAAAGTCATATTAAAATATGAAATTATTGAAAAGAGAAAGTATAGTCATTTTTCTTAAACAAACAATAAACGACAAACAAATAATTATCTAATAAAAAATGGAAGAAAAGGAAGAATATTGGACGGACAGAAAATCTATAACTTTTTGTTTTCATTATAATATTCACTCTTTTTATTTGTAGGTATGCCTGGAATGAGAGGATTAACTGGTACATTATAGCAATTCATTTTATGAAATCATATATTTATAAAACAAATAGTATAGGCAATAATCAATGTACTTGCCAAAAATATCAAAAATGCCTGTCGACGACTGAAATTGAAATGAAAACAGCAAGTGATATAATATACAAAAGTAAAATTGTGGATGTCCGTAATAAAATGCTTTAATCTACATATATGTACATGTAACTTTCTAATTGCCTTGTTAACAACATTACATACTTAACTTTAACTCGTACAGATACTGTCGTATGGCTTTCCATATTTAAAAGACTAAAAAATGAAACAAAGTAAACCCAAATGACAATTATTGGATTGTATGTTTTCAATAATAAGGGTCGATGGTTCTCTCCGGACACTCCTCTTTCCATTGACAATAAATACTAACTGCCAAGAAATAGCACAACAGTATTGAAAGTGGCATTAAAATAATTCAATGATTTTATCAATCGACTTTTATTTAACCAGATGACTATATCGATCCAGTAGTATTATCTCGAAATATGTACTGCCTCTGTCATTACCCAAACTATGTACTACGCTTAATCTAATGAATTGGTGTACAATTAACGTGTTTTAACCTGCTATCACTGTACAGAACAAAACAATGTAATAATGCGAGCGGGCATGATGTAATTTGAAGACATACTTTTATTTTTGCTGATTCCGTATTATAATATATTTCCATTCATTTAAAGGCAGGCCAGGAAAATCAGGTGAATTCAGCTGCTTACCCATATTATCTATATATATCATATATATACACCAATGCTGTAACTAATTTATAAGAACAGATTGCAGTTATCATATATTTAACATACACTCCTGTCACGTAACTACACATCAAGCTTTTTTTTATTGTAGTAGTATGTAATTGAATTTGATTTGCAGGTTTATACAAATTACAAGTCTTGAGTTTTATGGTTATGTTTTTTTCAATATGACCGTAAATCAATATAAATTTGAGAATGACAATGGGGAATGTGTCAAAGAGACAACAACCCGATCACGTAACAGACAAGAGGAGAAGGTGACCAATATATAAATTTGATCTAAAATATGAAAATAAACAATAAATAAATCTCTGCGTGTTTGATTTCAAATTATTGACATGCTTTTGTTTTTCCTTGTGGTTTTTATAGTTACATGTATATCATTAACTTTGTTTTGGTTAGGGGACAGAAACCCTAAAAAGCTGAATGATAAAAACTGCTAGTGACAATTGTGAAGTTTGTATGTTATGATATAATAAATCTACTTTTGAGGTTTTGGGGACTTTGTCCAATACAAATTGTCTATGAGATAACATAAACACGTATCATTCCATATTGGTATTATTTTAGTAGGTTTCTCTATATGAATAAGATTTTGAATAAAAAAGCATATTCACCTGAAAAAGTGTTATTCACCGCGTTAAACGTCACGCGCTTTAACTTGAAACGTTATGGTAAAATGTTTCATGTAAAATTTGTTATAGTATTTGTTTGTTATTAAAAACATTTTCTTCTCTCGGAATATGGAATAAAACAATTACTGTCTTTTTTTCGGTAAATATGGGGTTTAATTGACTTTTGAAAAACTGATCGCTTCGGCCGTCGGCCTCAGTGAATATCAGTTTTTTAAAAGTCAATTAAACCCCATATTTACCTCATCAAAAGACAGTAATGGTACAATATTGCTCATATCGAAATGTTTGGAAAATCACTCAAAAAAGAAAGAAAACCTTTTATTTTACTTATTTTACTGTGCTTTTATTTAAAGTTCAATTAGAAGGACTTACTTTTCTACCGTGATACAAACTTCAATGATCAGGCCGTGATTTTATTTTTTGTCCATGGATTTATGAGTTTTTGAACAGCGGTATACTACTGTTGCCTTTATTTATGATAATTTAGGTTAGTTTTAGCCTAGTTCATTTAGAATTTAAAATCTGATATTTGTTTACTGCTTCTTTTGAATATCAATGTAACTCAATTATGGTATTTTAAGGTCTACCTGGTAAAGATGGACAACCTGGACCAATTGGACCTCCAGGACCGGCCGGACCAAAAGGTAAATTTATTTTATTTTATTTCAGTTGAACAATGTTTTGAAAAAATGGTAAAACTTCTTTGTAAATAATGATAATATTAATCATTACTTATCACTACAATCATTTAAAAAAAAAAAGAATATCATTATATCATGTATAAACATTAATAGTTGCAGCATTTATTTGCAACAGAGATACTGAATTAAACAACGCTTATAAGCAGATTGGTTTTACAAAAACAATGATAAGGATTGCGATTCATTATGATGAAACATTATTCATTTAGTTTGGCGTTCTTTTGAAAATAATCAGCAGGCCTTGGACATGTTGGATGCAGATTTAATTTTACCGGAATTTTTTTGGAATAATTCGAAAATTTTGGTTAACATACCCGACGCGTAGATTACTTTAGTTGCATTGACAAATAATTTATGAGATTTTGGTCGCCAATGCTCTTCAAATTAAAATTTTATTTTGTCTCTTAAATGTTAGATGGTCTTATAAAGATTGTTTAACTATTTTTTATTTGTAGGTATGCCCGGTATGAGAGGACTAACAGGTTAGTAAACAATAAAAGTTTTAATCTATTAGGTCAATATTTGGTTACTGAGATTGTTTCCATTTTAGTTTTCGAGTTATGCGTAATTCAAAGAAGTAGGCATTATAATATATAGGTGATTTTTTTTGTTCGCTCATATGAACTCTTGTTCATATAACTTCATCTTTATAAGTTTATTTCCACCATTTTGGTTTTTCGTACTCTAAGCTGGGTACCTTCTGTGTTGTAAGATTCTAAAGAGCAGCAAGCCCCGGTGCCAAAAAATGTAAGATTGCATACAACAATTATAAAAAGAAATGTAATACGACAGAGAACAACCTACAACTAGCATCATTACCCCGGCACATGTTTGACAAGTACGCATGTTTGTGTGCGCTATGCAATAAGTTGAAAAGGCTTCAAATAAAATCTTTTGGTCTAACCTGTCCGATGAAAATATTGCAACAACATTATAATAAGAATTTTAGAATACTAGGTTTGACATTCAACTTTTTTAGTTTGAGTTTTTTTTTTCTTGAATAAAAGGACTTTAATATTTGATTTAGAAACACTGTTGATCGGGTTTGTTTCTGTTTTGTAGTGCATCTTTTGGATTTGCAGGGTTTTAATATATTTTTCTCTGTAAACAATTTTATAAGTGCATGTATATTAAACTTTTTTATAAGTGAATACCTATTGAACTATTCATTTATATGATTCTTTTAGGAAGGCCGGGAAAACCAGGTAACATTATTATTATTACTATTCGTTAGAATGAAGCAGTTTATGTACATATATTTATTTATTTTCGTGGATTGAACAAAATTAGCATTTTTGTGGATATTTGATTTCTTTGTTTTGGCAAAGTGTGCATACAATCCTACAGAAATAATGTATTTCGGTTGGCAATTTAATTCGCTGTTCTCCTGTACCAACGGAATCTTCAAAAAAGTAATCCACAAATAATAACGAACTCACAGTTTGTAGTTAAATAGCGCAAACAAATTCACTGTTTGTTTTTGTTATCAATACATTAATGTAATTGTTCACGCATGGTTATTGTTTAACTAACTTGCCTGCCTCATTCTTGCATTTTCTTGTACTTATTACTTATAAGCTAATAACAAGTCGTCGAAGACTAACATTATATATTTATGGTTTGAATGCTTGACTAATTTGATTATATATTCAATAATAATATACTTCCTGCATGAGGTTCAATTTGAAATGCTCATATGGTAAAAAATCTTCATGATATCATGCATCTTTAAATAGACCTAAACACCAAATAAAATGTAGTGTGTAATTGTAGTATCATCAAATGAAAAAAAACTTGGAATGTCAACGTTCAGTGGTATATTCTATATTGCATGACTATCAGACTTTTAAACAACAGGTGTTTGTTGCTGACTAGACCAAATCATTCCTTAACTATATGTATCATGCAAAACCAAAATAGCGCTTGGTCTATTGTCCGCTTTATACTTGACAAATTTCAAAGGCAGTAAAAACAAAGCAGCAGCATAAAGAAGTCAATAACACAGAACTAAAAGGCTTTCAAAAGATCATTGTCAACCTTGGCTTTGTGTCGTTTGACAATCACTCCTCGGGATAAAAATCTACTATTTACATGATAAATTACACAATCGTTGATTGTTGTTTGGTAAACTTTCTATAGCAAGTAAATCATGAATACTCGATACTATCAGGTTTTCAACTGAATTCTCTACTATAGACAGAACTTACATAAAAAAGTATGTAAATATATACACGTGTGTATTATTTATTAAAGTACACTGATTTCCTGTCAATGAATACATAAGGCAAAACTCAATTTTTGAACAGGACAATGATGCCACAATGTTGTGAAATAGAAACAGATTACACGAATAAATTGTAATATTCATTTAAATAACTATTTGACACGATAGAGTGTAATTAGTACAAGTAATTTAAGACATTCCTTATGATTATTTAGACTATTGTTTAATGATTCAAAAGTTTTCACAAATAAACTTCAGTGATTGTTTGTGCTTTTCTTTTGAGAACTTATATGCACTGTGCATATTTAAATATGCAAGTGTGATAATGTTAGATTTATAAGTTATTAAGTACTTTGACATTGAAATCGACAAACTAGTTCAACATTTCCGTTGGCAATAGCATTCAAAAGACAAACATAAAGCTGATCTTATAACATATCTACATCAGTTGTCAAAATTCCCGCCATAAAGGATGCTTTAACAAATAATACAAATCTTGAATATCATACAATAGAGTAGATACTAAGTTTCCCAAATTGACACTAAAACATAAATTGATCAAAATAATAATTAACAGTTACATGCTCAATTATAAATTATACATTCCGCACTATGAATAATTGGAATTTCGAATTGATTTAATGGGCAAAAGACCACTATCATAGAATGAAAACTTGTTTGATATTTTCCCTTAGGATCTCCTGGAAAGGATGGATTAGCTGGACCGCAAGGTCCTCCAGGACCCATAGGACCACCTGGTGAAAAAGGTAAATACATAATTTAATACTCAGTTTTATTCAACAATGAATAAATATTATACATTTAAAAACTTTTTTTAAGAAATCTATTTTGATATTTATGTTTCTACTGATTTTCCAAATGCGTCTTCCTCGTACGTCCACTTCAGCCTTAATCACCCCTAGTTTTGTTGGTGGGGTTCGTGTTGTTTATTCTTTAGTTTTCTATGTTGTGTCATGTGTGCTGTTGTTTGTTTGTCTTTTTCATTTTTAGCCATGGCGTTATCAGTTTGTTTCAGATTTATGAGTTTGACTGTCCCTTTGGTATCTTTCGTCCCTCTTTTTTAAGCATTGTTTAAAGCAAGATTGTTTTCGACAAATAATGATCTGTTTTTGTTGAATTGAAATTCATGTATTATTTCGTCTGATCCAAAATCAAAATGATAATTAACTTTAGTTTAGTCTTAGATGCATGATTTTTTTTTTATTAGTTTTAGTGACTTTGAACTAGCTGTCAGATAGCTGCGAGTACTCTCAGATCTGTTCACTGTGTGTTTTTGTGTTGGAATGTATAAGTACCCGGCCACGTCCACTTGTATTTTTGTCCATCTGATGAGTTAAGCCTTTTTCAACTGATTTTTATAGTTGGGTCTTATGTTGTACTGTTATACCACTGTCCCAGGTTAGTAGGAGGGTTGGGATCCCGCTTACATCTTTAACACCGCCACATTATTTATGTATGTGCCTGTCCCAAGTCAGGAGCCTGTAATTTAGTGGTTGTCGTTTGTTTATGTGTTACATATTTGTTTTTCGTTCATTTTTTTTATATAAATAAGGCCATTAGTTTTCTCGTTTGAATTGTTTTAAATTTTCTTATCGGGGCCTTTTATAGCTGACTATGCGGTACAGTATGGGCTTTGCTCATTGTTGAAGGCCGTACGGTGACCTACAGTTGTTAATGTATGTGTTATTTTGGTCTCTTGTGGACAGATGTCTCATTGGCGATCATACCACATTTCTTTTTTATATTAACTTTTTATTTGGTAATCATTTGCAAGATGTATTTGTTCTAGTTAATTTGCTTCTCGATTAATGAATGTGACAATGAGATTGTAAATACCTTTTACAAATATTACAGGAAGACCAGGAATGAGAGGTCTTACCGGTGAGTTCAACACTTATTTAGAGTATTTTAAGAAAACTATTTAATACAAATAACATTTATAACTGACCATCCATAAGTAAAAATGCAAAACTATATACATTTGTATAACCATTTTGAATGTATTTTTAAATAAAATTATGGTGGGTAGTTAAAATCAGTGAAACTGTTGTCCACATATTATGAAGTATATCACATTGTTATAAAATTATTTGGTTGAAAAACCTTGTCTTTAATGATTCACATTTCAGAGATATTTATAAAGATACATCAAATCGTATTTAGTTTACATGTACGACAAAGAAGAGGGGCAAAATACATTTGATATTGGTTTTAGTTAAAAAGATATAATAATATACCGTTTTAGAATCTGAACATGCTGAAGGATCAGGGGTATTTCATTTGTTGTACTACAAAATGATAACAATGTACCGTCATTAGTTGAATATCAATTGTGTGGAATGTTGTAAACCAATCATAGAGATTTAGACTACAATTGAGTAAATTTTACCATGAATGCATTTGATGGTGAAACAAAAAATTGTACAGACAAGCAAATTTGATTCTTATTTTCGTTACTACATTTCCTCTGATACTTAGTCAAGACAATGAAAGTATGATAAGAATTTGGGAAGCTTACCATCTAAATCAAATTTCAGCATGAACATTTTTTCTAATTATACGGATTTTTCAGGTCGTCCAGGAAAGTCAGGTAAAATCTGATATAATATGTAGTTAAACGTTTTGAATAATAAACATTGTCTTGCATGCTGGTAATATATCTATACAATTTCTTATACTTCATTTCACATAATGGATAAGTACATACTGTATATATATATATATATATATAAATGATATCTACATACTTTATACATTAATAAATTATAGCTACATACCTTATACATACATAAATGATATCTACATACTTTATACATATATAAATGATATCTACATACGTTATACGTATATAAATGATATCTACATACTTTATACATTTATAAATTATATCTACATACTTTATACATATATAGATGATATCTACACTCTTTATACATATATAAATGATATTTACATACTTTATACATATACAAATGATATCTACATAGTTAATACATATATCAATAATATCTACATACGTTATACGTATATAAATGATATCTACAAACTTTATACATTTATGAATGATATCTACATACTTTATACATATATAGATGATATCTACACACTTTATATATTTATAAATGATATCTACATACTTTAAGCCCCAGTCCCACTAGACCACGATCGCACTACGCTCACCACGATCTAAAATAAAATCAGATCGTGGTGAGGTTGCGGTATGAGCGGCATGAAAATGTACATTTTCGTTGCTTTCACGATGCTACTACGTCCTCATTACGCTTCTACAACGATCCCGCTACGATTATACCACGCTTATTCTGCGACCTCACTACGCTTATCAAGACCTTTCTACGCTCTTCACGTTCTCATTACGACCATACTACGATTTATGCGATTGCAACACGATCTTACCACGCGTCTACTGCGATTATAGCACACTCGTCCCACGACCTTACTTCGACCATACCACGCTCATACCGCGATCTTACTACGCTCTCAACAATGTCAGCACCGAACTCCATATAAATACTGTTTCATTCCTTCTATTTCTCATTTAAAAGAATATTTTACGGAAACAACACAGACACCTCATCTTTATATTCGTCAACTATTGCTCGGCAAACCTCGGGTAACAATTTACTTATAGAATTCCGAGCAACTCTGAAGTCATACTGCAAGGTCGAATACTTGTCACCAGTAGCTAAATGTCTTAAAGTGATGGTCAGTTTAAGACCAGGCGATAGGGCTCATCTAAATAGCGTATCCGTCTTCTTAATTCTTGGACCAACTCGGTTAAGAAGTTCATCGAACATCACTGGAGACATTCTTAAAAAATTGAAGAAGGAAGGTTCATCCTCAATTCTTAACTCGTTCATCAACTGATCATAATGACCAAACTAGAGTCTCCTATCCGTTGCTAACCAAGGACGAATCCAAAAGGACCGACGCCGTCTAAATGTTCTTCGAATCCTTCTTCTTCGCTCTCTCAATAACAACATCATGGCTTGGTCGTTAAGATTTTGTACCTGAGTTATTGATTGAAGAAGCATTACTACATGTACATGGTCTTGTGTTTCCATGGTTCCATTGAAATTGATGTTTCAAACAAAAACTGGAGAGCTTTTTTACATTTATGTGACAATGACAATGAGCATGACAAGAACTCGAAATAGTCGTAGTACGAACGTAGACAGGTCGTAAGAAGAGCGTGATGAGGACGGCATCAGCGTGCTAGAATCGTACTATGGTCTTGAACAGCGTGGTGTAAAGTGGTATGGTCGTAGTGGGAGCGTAGTTGGGTCGCGGTGAGAACGTGATGATCGGAGAGAGGTCGTGAAAACGTCGTTGTGAGATCGTAGCGTAGTCTCCCCGAATAGTATCACGCTCTCGCTACGATGGTACAGCGACCTTTGCGATCTTACCACGACTTTACTGCGCTCTCACTACGCTTCTACTACGACCTGATTTCGCCACGACCGCACCACGCTTGTTTTGAACATGTTCAAAGTTGGCCACGCTCATCACGATCTCCAAGACCTTACCACGACCGCATTACGACCTCACTGCGATCTACAAGATCGCACTACGCTCGTCAAAATTTGCATTTTTTCACAGATCGTAGAGCGATCGTGGCCTAGTGGGACTGGGGTATTATACATTTATAAATGATATCTACATACGTTATACGTTATATAAATGATATATACACACTTTAAACATATATAAATGATATCTACATACTTTATACATAAATAGGTGATATCTACATACTTTCTACATATATAAATTATATCTACATACTACATACATGTATAAATGATATCTACATACTTTATACATTTATAAATTATAGCTACATACCTTATACATATATAAATTATAGCTACATACCTTATACATATATAAATGAGATCTTCATACGTTATACGTTATATGAATGATATCTACACACTTTATACATTTATAAATGATATCTACATACTTTATACATTTATAAATGATATCTACATAGTTTATACATCTATAAATAATATCTACATACTAAGTACACTATCATGGAGCCCTACAAACTAAATACTCTAACATCGATAACTACAAAGTTAGTACACTATCATCGATAATTACGTACTAAATACACTAACATCGATAATTACAAAGTTAGTATACTATCATCGAGAATTACGTACTAAATACACTAACAACGATAATTACAAAGTTAGTACACTATCATCGATAATTACCTACTAAATACACTAACATCGATAATTACAAAGTTAGTACACTATCATCGATAATTACCTACTAAATACACTAACATCGATAATTACAAAGTTAGTACACTATCATCGATAACTACTTACTAAATACACTATCATCCATAGCTATAAACTAAATACTATGTAATCAATATCTACTGACAAAATGTTTTAATTGTCGGAAACTACATGCTTAAAGTAAAGAAATGATAATTCTATACTATTATGAACTATCGATAACTCGTATTATAAGCAATATACTTGATAAAAATTTACTGAATGTAATTTAACCGATAAACTATAAAATTTAAGCAATATAATCGCAAACGATATACAATAGATAATACAATCAATAACTAATTCGATCATTATATAGTATAGGTAAGATAATCGATAACTGCCATAATCATTAAGTATATACTTTATACATTTTATCAATCACTAAATGATATAGGCAATTAAATTGCACATTACTTAGTATTAGCAATATTATCAATACATGTAGCTGTAAATTAAATGAAATTAAATTGATTATTACATACTATAAGCAATAATTGATAACTACATACTTTAAACGATGCAATATTATGTTACCGATAACCAATATTATCGATAACTAAATGCGATAAGCAATATAATTGATAACTTTAGAGTATAAACAATATAATCAATTATTACATTCTATAACCTATATAATCGATTAACACATATACTATACATTATTATCGATAAATGGACACTAAATGCACTATAATCGATACCTACGTGCTATAAGCAAATCCAATACATACAATACACACTAAAATCAATAACTGCACTCTGTACACACTAAAACTGATATCTACACTCTGTACACACTAAAATCGATATCTACACTCTGTATACACTAAAATCAATAACTTTACTCTGTACACACTAAAACCGATATCTACACTCTGTATACACTAAAATCGATATCTACACTCTGTATACACTAAAACCGATATCTACACTCTGTATACACTAAAACCGATATCTACACTCTGTACACACTAAAATCGATATCTACACTCTGTATACACTAAAATCAGTAACTCTACTCTGTACACACTAAAACCGATATCTACACTCTGTATACACTAAAACAGATATCTACACTATGAACACACTAAAACAGATATCTACACTCTGTACACACTAAAACTGATATCTACACTCTGTACACACTAAAATCGATATCTGTACTCGGTATACACTAAAATCAATAACTCTACTCTGTACACACTAAAACCGATATCTATACTCTGTATACACTAAAACCGATATCTACACTCTGTATACACTAAAACCGATATCTACACGCTGTATACACTAAAACCGATATCTACACTCTGTACACATTAAAACCGATATCTACACTCTGTATACACTAAAATCAATAACTCTACTCTGTCCACACTAAAACCGATATCTACATTCTGTACACACTAAAACCGATATCTACACTCTGTATACACTATTAAAGATAACAAAGTACTATTAACAATATAATTGATAACATCATACTAAATGCAATATAATCGATTAATACAATGTATGAACAATATAAGCAATAACTACATACTATAAGCAATATTATTGTTTTATACATATCATAAGAATAGACATAAAAATCGATAACTTCATACTATTAGCATTATAATCGATTTATACATATCATAAGCATAAAAAACGATAGCTGCATACTATTATCAATATTATCGATTTATACATTTCATAAGCATAAAAAATCGATAACTTCATACTATAATATGTACTAACAATTTCAATACCTACATACTTTAATCAATATTATTGATAACTTGATATTATGAGAAGTATAATCGATAACTTCATACTATTACATGTAAGAATATTAGCGATAGCTAGATACTACATGCAAATTAATTTGATAACTATATATTAAATTAATCAATATAATCGATAAGTTCATACTATTGCATGTAAGAATATTATCGATAGCTAGATACTAAATGCAATTTAATTTGATAACTATATAATTTAATCAATTCAATCGGTAAGTTCATACTGTAAGCAATCGATAACCAAATGCTTCGTGTAATATCAATAACACTTTTTTGCAACATATTAAATAATCTTTAGCTACATGTAAATTTTCCTACTACATTTTACTAGAAAAAGACTCAAAGTTTGTAATTTTTTCTTCCCATTTGAACGTCAAATCATTTTGACAGCCTTCTTAAAAAGAAAACAGCCATTTTAGAGACTGTTAGTATTTTTATGGATGTTCATTCCTCTTGTTTTTGAACTTTTGTCAGATATAAAGAAATCCTCTGGTTTATCCTTGTTTTGTCATTATTTTTTTATTTCCAACTAAGCGCTACTTTTATTTTCTTATCTAATAAATATTGTTTAAAACGCCATATTTGAAAATCTTATGAAATCCTTGTTATTTTGTCATAGTTGTTGATAGAATATACCTGCCAATGTTAACTGAATTAAAAATCTAGAGATAGTAATTCCCAGCCAAAAATATCAACAACAACAAAAAAAAAAAAAAAAAAAACCAAGCACATTAACCCATCATTTATTTTTATTTTTCAGTTCTGTTATTTATATACTACTAGTATCAATTTATAATTCTCCTGAAAAGCTTGTAATTTTGAAACAGAAGTAAGCATCCTAAAATTATTGACCTATCTCTGTTTCACTGTTTCAGGAGACGCATCTAACGGTGCTAGTCAACCGGGACCTACTGGACCACCAGGACCAATAGGACCTGCAGGACCTGCAGGACCTGAAGGACCTCTGGGGCCTGCTGGACCTAAAGGAGTTGATGGTAAGCAATAGTATTAATAAATAAAGATAATCGTTTCAAATATAGAATGTAATAAAAGATCCAATAGATATATCAGCATGGGAATATGCAAGTATAAAGCATGTAAAACTTGAACATCATCAATGTATTACACCGTTGGTTTTCCCGTTTGAATGGTTTTACACTAGTAATTTTGGGGCCCTTTATAGGTTGTTGTTCGGTGTGGGTCAAGGCTCCGTGTTGAAGGCCGTACATTGACCTATAATGGTTTACTTTTTTTTAAATTGTTATTTGGATGGAGAGTTGTCTCATTGGCATTCACACCACATCTTCCTATATCTATTATAAATCTGATTAGCAATTCGCAACAATTAAAACGAACAATGCAAAGAAACATCAACTGATATGTGTAGAAACTGAAAGGATTTTAAACCATTTTATATTAGTTTCTTTCAATAAATTATGCTTTGTCAACAAATGTTTGACACAACTTTTTGGAATTTTGGATCCTCAATGCTCTTCAACTTTGTACTAGTTTGGCTATATAAATATTTTGATATGAGCGTCACTGATGAGTCTTATGTAGACAACACGCGCGTCTGGCGTACTAAATTATAATCCTATTACCTTTGATAACTATTTACAGTACTGCCCTTTGTTCGGGGAAGGAATGGGCCCTTTATACACTTTTAACACCTCTTTTATATGCCTGAAATCTGTAAATCAGTAGTTGTCGTTAGTTGCTTCATATATTATCTCTATGATATATTATTTTTCTTTTTTCAATATTGAACGCTCATAGCATAGTTGATATAAACACATGAGACGTATTTCAGTGTGCAAACTATTTACCACTAACGATTCCGTCTATTTTATTTTTTTTATTTTAGGAAGACCAGGCATGCGTGGCTTAACAGGTATTTATCTTAATCAAGTCTGGGTAAAACCTTTAAAAAGTTCACAAAGGAAAAAAATAAAATACTAGTCTAGCAGTGACAAAAGTATCAATTGACTCATGCATTAAATAATATCAGATTGGTAGAAATTGCATGCAAAGGTTTTACAAACGAAAGAACAAGATCAAATTTACAATGATATATGACAGGTCTTGCAAGGTAAACTTACCCCTCGAAAAGGCACAACAAAAATCATAATTTTGATGTTGTTTGTTTCGAAGAAGCTTTCAGGTACTCTCCTGTTTCTTTAATAATGCCATGTGTTTTTTATAATCGGATTTCTACGTATTTTTCTTTAAATCAAATAGTACTAGATTGTAATACACAAGGCACATTGAAAATTAGTATTTCTTAAATTAATTCATTCAATACGATTGACATATTGTTATGTTAGACACTAAAATGGTTAAACTACGTGAAGTACATTATAGATCGCAATATAGTGAACCATTGACAAGTTGCACTGTTCAGTGGCCCTTTACTCTAGGTACCAAAAACATAAAAAAAAAAAAAAAATGCAATCGTGGTTCTAAGTGGCAGCCAATATCTAATTATTTTTAGTTATGAACGAGTTAAGAGGTTTTTTTTACTTTGCATTTATACTTTACCGTTTTGTTACAGGTCGTCCAGGTGTGGGACAACAAGGTATGTATATTACGGGTATGAAATCAATATTAAAATGATTTGTGATGCTACTGCTACGACAATACAGATGATTGCTTTGTGAAGGTCAGTGTTTCAGTTCGTGTTTGATCCAGATTTCTTGTTCCACTACAAGCTGAAGTATAAAAGAGAAAAAATCTTGAACATTTATCATTATGCTATGCATTATTATAAGTAAAATAACAATAAAATCATTCGATAACACATGTTTCCAAGTAACACTTTACAATGTATGTAATCAAACTACAAAGAAATTAAACATACAGACTCAAATAACACTTTACGTTTATATAATTACTTCTTTAAATCGAAACTTGGGAACACTGATGTCCTCTTAAAACAGTATAACTGGTTTACTTTAGCTTAAATCTATAGTTAGTACATTTTATACAATAATTACAGCTTCTTTTTACCAGTTTTCAAATAAAACAGGTCCCATGATATCATCGTGAATGCTAAAGAACAATAGTTCGTGAGAACAGAAAATACAGAGGGAGAACAATGTCTTTAAACTTTTTAAGATTGAAAAAAAGGCCTTAGTTATAATTCTGCTGAATTTAGTAAATGTAAACTGTATACTTAAGTTTTACATTATGCTGTCAGTATCATGCTTCTTTAAATGCACTATCGATATTTTTTTCTATCCAGGGAAAGATGGCGCTCCTGGTGAGTAGGAAATTTTACCAGTTTGTCATATTTCAGCCAAAGCAAACGATATCTTAGTAAAACAATATTGCAAAAAGAGTCATATTATAATATAGACTTGTTTTATTATATACTAAATGTGTGTGATTATAATAACTTCCCATTGTGAACCCGGCTTTTTTATGGACTCTCACTTCCTAACTTAAACTCGAACTTACAACTGAAATTGCCCTTGATACTTACAAACAAACTTATTTGTTAGGTATGCCACATTTTAACAAAACATTTGTATATCGTGTGGGTGCATGTAGATCAATTTCTTGCATTACAATAATAATATTGCAAATCTGCATAGATCTTATCGAATTTGACAACTGTGTGCAGTACACATATATTCATATATAACACCACATATAAATCCTATCTTAAAGAAAAAGTTTTGATATTATATTTCAATAGGGTCAATGAATAAAAAGTATAACTTAATTTTGCTATGTAAATACGGTGATTAGATAAACTATAAATATTAAAGGTCATTACAACACACACGATATCCCGATCGGAAAACGCGGAGGGAACCGAATCCCGAGAAGAAGTTAAAGAAATTAAAAGTTCGTAAAGGTAGGTAAGTACAATCTAAATCCGATTCACATGGAAGAATTAAGCCCCGAAGGATTCGAATCACGATATATCTATCGACTGTTACAAACTTTTCGATAATTAATTACTCCTTGCGATTATAATCTTGGCGGGAACGTCATAAAGCAGTACACAGGAAAACGTCAAAAGCAGTTTTTAGTAGCTGTAACATAACGCAGTTGACTTTCGGTTCGGATATTCGGAGTGTATATTGGACATTTTGTAAATTATATCGCAGACAACCATTTTATTTCATAACAGTTGAATAAATAAATAAATGTTGCTGTGAATGCATGGCTTACCTAAGATGTTAATCTGCACCTTATAATGTACTATTTGAATCTTTTTCAGGACTTCCAGGAAAAGACGGTACACCCGGTAAGTGTGCTGTTTTACCAATGTAAACAAATCTTGGCTAATGAATGATTTTTATTTTTAGTTTCTTTTATATATTTAGGAGTTTAGTATGACATCAATTATCACTGAACTAGAATACATTTTTATTTAGGGGGCAGCAGAAGCACACCTCCGGGTGCGCGATTTTATCGTTGTATTGAAGGCCCATTGGTAGCCTGTGGTTGTTATTTGCTTTTTGGTCGGGTTGTTGTCTATTTGACACATTCTCAAATCCATTGCACGTTTAAGACACCCTTGTATATTTCGATAAAAGAGCAGGCTAATGCCGCTACAAGGCAGCACTTGCACCAGCAAAGTGGAAAGGGATTAACATAAGTTGCGAAACTTGTTTCCCAATACACTATGGATGCATATGTTTAAACTATTCTCAATTTTATTTATGGTTTGATTTAATTTACATTTTACATCTTGTAGTATCGTTAATTATATTCTTATTTAATAGTATAATTACAATATTTTACTATGTTAAGGTCGAACAATATATTATGCTAAATATGTAAATTTATTTATAATTAAACATTTACATTCAAATGTAACCTTTAATTCATTCTTTCGTTCATTGATAATTTGTACATATAGGTATCGTTGGCGGCAACGTCATTAAGCAATACAAGAAAAAGTTAAAAAAAAGTTGTAAGTAAGATCACTCCCAGTTTTTGATGGGTTTAGTGTTACGTGGTCTTTTGTTTTCAAGTTTGTGTCTTGTGTACTGTTGTTTGTCTGTTTGTCTTTTTTTTTATTGGGCATGGCGATGTCATTTTATTTTCAATCTATGAGTTTGATTGTCCCTCTTGTATCTTTCGCCCCTCTTTAAGGAACTGTTTTATAACGTTACTTTATACAAATGTACTGTTTTTCTCAGAGTTGCTAGTTATACAAACCTTTTTCTAAATGATTTTGAATAAAATGTCGATGCATTAGAGTTGATTTCCCTATTATATCTAATGTGTGTTTTCTAAAGTTAAACCAAGATCTTTAATGCATTGTGTAGATTTCAAAATCTTAGTATATTATCGAGACGCATGTTCATCTAAATATCAAAAGAGACTCAGAGGAAACATTTACATTCAAATGTAACCTTTAATTCATTCTTTCGTTCATTGATAATTTGTACATATAGGTATCGTTGGCGGCAACGTCATTAAGCAATACAAGAAAAAGTTAAAAAAAAAGATGTAAGTAAGATCACTCCCAGTTTTTGATGGGTTTAGTGTTACGTGGTCTTTTGTTTTCAATTTTGTGTCTTGTGTACTGTTGTTTGTCTGTTTGTCTTTTTTTTTTATTGGGCATGGCGATGTCATTTTATTTTCAATCTATGAGTTTGATTGTCCCTCTTGTATCTTTCGCCCCTCTTTAAGGAACTGTTTTATAACGTTACTTTATACAACTGTACTGTTTTTCTCAGAGTTGCTAATTATACAAACCTTTTTCTAAATGATTTTGAATACAATGTCGATGCATTAGAGTTGATTTCCCTATTATATCTAATGTGTGTTTCCTAAAGTTAAACCAAGATCTATAATGCATTGTGTAGATTTCAAAATCTTAGTATGTTATCGAGACGCATGTTCATCTAAATATCCAAAGAGACTCAGAGGAAACACGTTTTTTTGGGTCTATGCTAAGTGGTGGATCCAGAGGGAGGGTTCCGGGTTTTGGAACCTTCCCGTTTTTTGGAGGACCAATGCATTTAAATGGGGACATATTGTTGGAACGCCCTCTTTCTTTTGGGTGGGGACATTCCCCCTTACAAATTGCTGAATCCGACCCTGGTGCTATTTTGAAACAGGAATGTGGTTGTGGGTTCGTTCTCCGGCCAGGTCTAACCAAAATTTGCAAATTTAGTATTTGCAGGTTTTCCAGTAAGCAAACGAGGTATAAAGAAAGCAAAGAATGCTCGGAATAGTTTATCCGAGTAGAACTACATGTATTCTTGCAGACCGGTACCTCGTGAACTAACACGTTGTTTACAATGTCGGATATATTATAGATTGCATGGTCACTGTGTGGCCCTGTGGTTTAAAAAGTTGAACTACTGTATCAATTTTAAGTAGTCGAACTAATGTACATGTATCTTTATCCTAAGTTGTGAGTTCGAATCCTGCTTCGATTTAAATCTGAATTGACTCGGGTTGTCAGTTTTCCTACCGATGGGCGTCGGTGGTTCTTCCCGGAGATTCCGACTTTCTCCACCAATACAAACGGTTTACAACAAAACACAACAGTGGTGTTGAACACTAAGAAATCAATAAAAAAAATAGCTTAGAGTATTGTAAAGACAGCTGACTATTGATCCTGACCAAATATTACCCTCTGGATGTCTTCTCCTTATTTTTTTCAGTAGTTAGTTGCTATCACCTTGACTTATAATTCCTATGTTTTGAATCAAAATTTAACTTTCTTAGACAAGAGCTTTGTGTTCAATTTAATGTGTTTTATTGTTTCAGGAAGACCAGGAATGCGTGGATTAACAGGTAATTACTTTTATGTACACTACAATTACAAAATTATAAAAGAATCATTCAGAGATTGAGTAAGAGATCAAAACTCGTGAATCAGTTTTTACTATCATAAGGAGGGGACGGTTGACCCCCCCCCTTCTTGAAATCAAATAAGCACTGTTAAATTCAAAGTTTTGTTCGAATTGTGACTGTTAATGTCTAGTTCGTGCGTCCAAATACCCCCTTTTTGAAATTCCTGGCTACAGACCTGACTATACACATTAAAAAAACTGTATATAATAGCATTCATTATACAACAGGGTGAGTCCGGATGTGTTGATTGAGTGTATTGACCTGGGTAAGCGGACATATCAATTCCAGAGAATCATACATTATAAATCATGTCACGTTAGGAAATATGTGTTAAAGACAAAATTAGAAAATTTGAAAATCAGACGAGGTTTGTAGAATTTAAAATTGAAGAGGACAACAAAACATTCGTAAGGTTAGACACCTATATGTTTCTAAATAATATATTCATTGACTGCATTTTTTCCACGATATAGCGTGAGCTTCCGGCTGTTTTGACCCCTAACCGGAGGTCCTCTGCCCTGGACCGCTACGGGCATTCAGACCACTCGCTGAGATTCGTGGCTACACTTTATTGAATAGAAAAATTGGGGGGAGGGGGATAAATAAACTTATCATAGAAACCAGGATTTAATTTTGTATATACGCCAGACGCGCGTTTCGTATACAAAAGACTTATCAGTGACGCTCGTATCAAAAAAAAAGTTAAGAATAACAGACCAAGTTTTAACACAATATAGTAAATTGCAATAAAATATTAAAAGAATACATAAGTAAAGCACCTCTTCCAGACCGCATATATTTTCAGGATCTTTTAATTGCACATACTCCTAAAGCGCATTTTTCTGTAGGATTGTTATGTACTTAAATTACTTGGTACCTCGATATACCCTAATAATACCCTTATTCTTGTTCCAGGTCGCCCAGGTGTAGGAAAACCAGGTATGTATTGATTTATTTTGTTGGGTATTTTTTGTGTTTCTTTTTTATAAATAGTGATTATCGAAACGAAACAAAAGTCGCACTAATTAACAAATAATCAAATATAAATTGCATGCGTCCGAAATGCTTCTCTTGATATATTCCCATTTGAAAATGACTCAGGAACACGTAATAGATAACTAGATTCATATCAACATCACACGATTCAAATACTTGACGAATTAAAAATCACGTTCGATTGATACAGTCCGATATGCGGTTTAAATAGAACAAAAGAATTCGACCTCTTGTGTTTAGAAGGTAGAAAAGTGTAACGAACTTTGTATACGGTTGTCAAGATGTCTCAAAAGTTACTTTCCGTAAAGTCATTATAAATATTTGCATTCACGTTGTTTAATTTTCATATTGTACAATTGTTCACAATGCAACTTGCAAGCAATCGTTTTTAAAACGACCATAAGTCAAGCTGTTACGTCATTTAGGGGGTCTCCTTATAATCTGCTACTTTTTTTTGCTCGACATAGAAAAAATCTGGGAAAAAACACAAAAATTGAAAAATGAATTGTCAATCGTTTAAGACCATTCCCAAAGTGGCACACCTAAATTTGACATTTGGACGCAACTTCAAAATTGGATGTTATATGACGGGGTTTTGTTAATTAATTTACGCATCGAACACACCTGTCCTATATATGTAACATCACATGACTTTTAAGTGATTAAAACTTTTTTTTTTAAATAATATTTGCATGCTTGACATGTTTTTTTCTTAAACAATTTTACAATTGCACCGACAGTCATAATTTCTGTATTATTTAAAAAAAAGTTTTGTTACACATTTTGTAATGTAGTTTGCGTCTTATTTCTTGAGTGTCATATTTTGGCTATGTTTGTGTTCGATCATACAGTATAATAAGTTGGTAGTTGCCCGCGAATGGATTTTTTTTAATTTCTTGTGACTCTTTGCGTCGTATTTGCTGATTTGCAGTTGGTTTTTTGTTTTGTGTCATGTGGAGATATGGTGTTATTTTGTTTTTCTTTTGATGTGTTTGCATCTTAAATTGGAATTGCACTGAGTTATTTCATGATTTCTTTTGTGCTATATTTTCGATACATTTTTAGTCTATCTTATAGCATCTTACAACTGTCCGACGACATAATGTGATACTTTTTTTGATCGGCAATATTATTCATACGATTCATACGATTTGCGATTTGAATTTACTATTTATATCTTATTTTTTTCTTAATAATAGTTTATCTACAGTCGAAAATTTGCTAGACATTAAGAGTCTTAACTTATTTAACAGTTTAACATTAGACTCAATTTTATTGTAGTAATTTTCTTGAATAACCGTCCCACTGTTAGTTGTATGTTAGTTCTTCACAACACAGAAACAGATTCAAGGATATCAAAGTTCCCTTATATGAATTTTTACCGTATATGGTAGCTCACTCTATTTGTCTCATACATGCTCACTATTACAAGTCACAGAGTCGGATTTAAGGGGGGGGGGGTGCTTTTTCAGAAAAAAAAATGGTTGGTTATATAGGGAATCACTGAAGCGTGAAGGAATCCCCCCCCCGCCTTAGGCAGTCAGTGGGCCCCCTCTTATGAAAATTTTATTTGATCCGCCACTGAGTCAAGTACTATAGTAGTACACCGGTGTCTTCATATTTCAAGTACAACACATGCGTAAATATATAACTTGAGTGTGAAACATGCAACAATACTCTAACAAAGCAAGCCAGGAAACAATCCATCAACAAGGAAGTAAGTTAATCCTTGAACTTTAAAGGTTTTCTTGTTTGAGCGCGAAAATTTATTGTCCGCCTTCATCAATCAATTTTTTTTTCTTTCAAAACTTAACACTATAAGGTTTTAGAATATCAGAATTCATAATATTTAGGCGATATTTTTTTAATGAATCTTACCCTCACTCTTTTTCACAATTTGAAGTTAAATTTTCGTTCCCGTATGTAAATAACTAGCACAAAGACTTTCATTATTTTTTTTTATTATTCATTTAAAGACTTCCATCGCACTGTTAAAACCTATATTCAGTGACCGATCCAGAATTTTACATTAGGAGGCGGTGGGCGCTGACTGAGCTTGGGAGAGCTCGCTCCAGTCTTGCTACAGTGAATCCCGTATGTTTAAGCTAACAAATTTTTCCGACTAAAGCCCCAGCTCGAATCTGCCTATATGCTTGAAAACGTTGTTCTTATACATACTTACCTCCATGTCATTGTCGCAAGTCTACAGTCTCTGCACCGAACACTTACAATCGGCAAAGCCGTTGATAAGACGGTGCTTAAAAGAGCAGGGGCTTAGGTTAAAATTGTACTTACTAGACAGTCTTTGATAATCTGTTACAGTTTTGTGCAAGAGTTAGTCCTTTGTTTTTTTAATAATAACACAGAACTATTATGATGTTATGGAAAATATCGAGTTTGCTTGATATTGACAAATCAAAAACTCAAGTCACATGGTAATGTTTGGGATGCTTAAACCTTTGACATATTCTGTAAGTTGAAAAATGAATATACTAGACCTTTTTGGGATGTTAACATTTACGGTTGACTGGCATATTTTATGTAGAATGTACAACCTGATTCATTTTAAAAAAATGATGATTCTAAAAAATAACGAAAATTAAGCATATATATGCTCTTTTAACTGTTCTTGAACAGGGCTCCAATTTTTAAAAAAAGTTCAGATGATCAAGTTCATTGAAGAAGGAGAAAGGGGAAACCAATGGCACTGCTATATCATCTCAGAAATTATATAAATTATTACCATCAGTATTGCAAGGCTATATAAAAAATGCATTTACATCTCATCTGTTATGGATACGTTTGACAAATTCTGTATATAAAAAAAAAACAAGTTCCTTTTGTGGCATAACTTTATTCATATAGATTATTTCTCCTACATATCTTTATATATTGCTTTCTTTAGTTCAAATTGGAATCTCAGATAAGCATCTGGTACTTTAAAACCTCTCCTCTCTGTTCCATGTCTCTGGTCGACATGTGTACTTCAGAATAATTCCTGGCTGTCAGATGTATAGCAGAACTTTCACATAACTTCTTGATAAAACTGCTGTCTTACTCCCTTTTCGACACTGCAAACAAAAAATCGAACAGGCAATTAAAGAGGGGGTTGCAACCGGATCGGAACTAAGAGTTTTTTCCCGGATCTGGCACTGGATTTATACATCAGATGCGTCACAAAATATAAACATGTTATTAAATATACTAGAATATGAAATAAAGAAAAATATAAATAGAAAATGTTGAATTATCATTTATGTCTACAAAACCACAAGATCCCACTTAATTGGCCATGTTTTCAAATCATATCAAATGTTTTCATTGGTCTTCACTTGTTAGAAAAATGCACTTGGCTTGTTAGAAAAATGTACTGAAGTTATTGTTAGCTAAATTATCAATATTAGATTATTGCATATTCTTCAGAGCTGTATCTTGAACTAATGATGAATTGAAAAAGAGGGGATGGGTATACGTACTAAACATTTGTCTGTATTTTCAATATGTCTAACAAACATGTGAGAAACATTAGTTTTAGAATACGAAATATTTCTCATTCTGTAAACAGATATTAGTTTTCTCGTTTTAATTGTTTTACATTGTCTTATCGTGGCCTTTTATAGCTGACTATGCGGTATGGGCTTTGCTCATTGTTGAAGGCAGTACGGTGACCTAGAGTTGTTAATGTCTGTGTCATTTTGGTATCTTGTTGACAGTTGTCTCATTGGCATACCACATCTTCTTTTTTTATATTGTAGGATTGTTAAGGTATTTTGGTGTTTTTATCCCCCACCCTTTTTTTTTTTGTAATATACACCACAAAAAACATTAAGTTAGGATAAAGAACTAATAATCAAAAGTCCAATAATGTCAGGCTTCAGAGTTTCATATCATTTACATTCAACATGTTTATCGGGATTTATTTTTACTATCAATGTTGAACCATTAATTTGTATCGGATTTTATTTTAACTACCAATGTTGAACCGTTCAACATTGAAAGTAAACAAAAATTAGATAAAAAATGTTGAATCTAAATGATATGAACCTCCGGTCTTATATTAAAGGACAATATATAAGACTTCTGAGGTTCATATCATTTACATTCAACGGTTTTATCGGATTTTGTTTTTTACTATGAACCGTTTAACATCATTAGTAAAAAAAAATCCGATATAAAAACGTTGAATATAAGTGATATGAACCTCCGAAGTCTTATGTAATAGCACTACATTAAATAGAATAATTGAAATTCAGATAATTGAGTGTGGGAAGCTATTTTAATCCACTTTATGAGTGTGTATTATATAATGTTACAATGTAACAAACCTATCGAACACACCGTGAAAAATAACATTATCTCCCCTGGAAATGCTTAACAACAAGACACAAATAACTGCTACCTTTTTTTGCTCTATATCACATAATTATGAAAACACATTACATAGATAGGGTATACTGTGCTTGTGTACACGTTTGAATGTGTAGGTGGCACACTCAGAACGATCGTCTCTAGATTTTTTTTTAAAATTCGTCCCGGCCTTTCCGGGTTCACGTAGCAACACGTTTCTTTTCTTCCCAGCTATTCCTGATTATGAATTAATCCAAAACATGCATTTATACAAATGCAACAACTATTAAACAACTCACCTATACCAATGGTGATCGTCTAATTCCTAGCTGATTCCTTTAATCGTACCTTTCTTGACGACACCCATCGTTGTAGCGTCTACCATTGGAGGTAGCGAAATTACATGATTTGACAGGAGAACGAAATAAACAAGGGGAGCAATTTTATCGAACCGCATTCCGGACTGGATATACATGTAATTGACAGAATTATGTTTACGTTAGGCTGCATCAGCACAAAAAGCCTTTATTGTTGCGATCAATTGATACATTTTTTATATGAACAATTAAAATGAACTGCATGACAACTAACAAAGCTTTTAGACAAAAATTGACTTACAGAACTTAGTCAAAAGATTAAACCCCTAGTATTATAATCAAAGGCAAGGCGATCCGCCTGATAGATCATGTTAGATAGATGATTTGACTGTTGTTTGATTAAAGTTGAGTGGCAAACATAACATGCATGTTGATATCAAAGTTGAGTGGCAAACATAACATGCATGTTGATATCAGTTTAAATGATTGAAATTAACGCTTTGTGAATTAAATAAACTAGTATGAAGGTTGTTTTTATTTTGTGAGGAAATGAAAAGGTACATATAGAATCTTTGGACCCCTAAAAAGCTATAGTAACAACATTAATCAAGTTTATGAGGGTCTGGAAGAGTTTTTTTTTCAAAAAAGAGAAAAATTGGCAAAAGTGCAGAATAAAAGTAGTTAGCAAAAATTATACAATAGAGACAATTAGGCACAATTGAGTACAATGGTTGAATAAATTAAGAAATGAAGGACCATCCCCCTTTTTGTCCAATAAAGACCCTTGTTTATAAACCCCACAAACCATTAATGTCGCTATCGTATGTGTTTTTTACAGGACCCCCTGGAAGTCCTGGACCGGAAGGACAAAGAGGATGGAGAGGTACTTATATAACCATTTTTTGTGAGCGGAAATATTGACCTTGTCTTATCTTTAAACTGTTTATTTGTCAATTTTAATCCCAGTATTAAGGGGGCTCGTGGGTATAAATTAAATTTTGGTTTTAATATAGGATTTCGCTATATTTTTCTATCAAAGAACTTTATCTTATACTTGATAGAAAAATAAAATAAAAAAAATGGGAGATAATTTGGAGCTTTTCAATGATATTTTTATGCATTTTAAAAGTCAATTTAGCCAAAACCAATTGATTTTTCTGAATGATTTTTGTACCATATGATAAAGTAACAACTAATAAAGTAATAAATCAAATTTGTAAGGAAAAAGAAATGGTTTTTTTTTCTGAAATTTTTATACCCTCGAGCCTCCTTAAGTAAAAATTATTACATAGTAATATTTATGATTATGATATATTTGAAAATATGTTAAATTTTATATGTTTTATACTAGAAAATAAAAATATGAAAAAAAATGTAAAATTTAACATTGCTTTATTGTTGATGATTGAGGAAAATGTACGGGATTGCAAATCAAATTCAATTGTGAACAATGAGGATTGCAAATCAAATTCAAATGTGAACAATGAACAAGACTGGCTCCTTATCCTTCATTCTTCATTTGGAACAATTCAGTATAACTACGATCAATCTTAGTCGTATTTTTTTTTTTTTTTTTTTTTTTGTGAAACCGACTCCATGCTCTTTCAATGGTGAATCAGATACCCGTATGTTACAAGAGAGAGAACTTGCTTTCAAATGGACAGGGAATACCATAACGAGAATATACACAAACAAAATTTTACAGGAAGTTGAACTTCACTTACAAATCCTCTGACTGAACCACCGGAACCCTATGTAAAAATAGAAAGTCTAGGTTTTGTCTTCAATAAATGAGACTTAATTCTAATCGCCTACAGATACTCAGCAACAGCCAGCAAAAGAAATATGAGTATACTCAACTTTATGAAATCAGACTTTTCATTAAAAAAAAATCGCACAGTGCATATACGATTTATACGCTAAACAAACGTTTGAAAATTATAAAAAGGTTGAAATTAAAAAAATCAGTATATGAATAATTGTATGATCTGGTTAATTTAGTTCTCCACTATTTCAGGTTGGCGTGGTTTTACAGGTAAGTACTATAAAGTAATAAATAAGGTTTCTATAAATGTAGGTGACCTCATATTTATATAAATATTTTGTCTCGACAAATATAATTTGTTTTAAAATATATTTTAACTGATAAAATTATTTTGTCTTTTGTTTCATCAACAACTTAATCAATTTTGTTGCTATTTTGATATTTAACCATTGATGTGGCTCTCTAACATTTTGTGTTATTTACATTTATTGGCAACAATAACAATATTAGTCACATATTACTTCTAAAGGACCAGCTGGACCATCTGGAGCAGCTGGAACACCAGGAGCAGATGGAAAACCAGGAGCAGTTGGAAAACCTGGACCTCATGGACCTTTTGGGAAACCTGGACCACAAGGGCCATCTGGTAAACCAGGATTAAATGGAGCACTAGGACAAAAAGGTTCACCTGGGTCGCCAGGTCCACCAGGCGCAAATGGAGCATCAGGACCAAAAGGTTCACCTGGGTCGCCAGGTCCACCAGGCGAAGATGGAGCATCAGGACCAAAAGGTTCACAAGGGTCACCGGGAGATCAAGGCGCAATTGGGCCACAAGGACCAAAAGGAGAGAGAGGACCGATGGGACCAGAAGGACAACAGGGTAAACTAGGTCCAGTCGGGCCTAGGGGAGCACCTGGTATGATACATTAAAGTCAGAATATTTTGCTGTAACCGTTCAAATATTTTTTGAAAATGCTTAATTCAATAAATCTGAATATGGACGAAATGATTGTAATTGATATTATGATATATTTGTGACATAATTTCATAATGCAAAAAGGGCATTAAAAGATGTTACCTTACACTACAGGGAGATAACTCTGTAAAAATCAGCTAAACGTTAAAATCGCGTTGCATTGTTAAACGTAATACTAAGCTTCTCAATGATCAAAATTAGTGTTTGTCAAACTGCTATATAACCACTGAAACTATTCTGATAAAGTGGTTGGCCTTTGTACAAATTTTTATATTTTTGTCAAAATTTTATGAAAACTAAACGAGTCAAATTAATATTAGTCAAGGTGTTGGGTACCACCTTAAAGATAAAATTCGACAATCTTTCAAGTGTGGTATTTATGACCGATCTCTGGTATTCGTGCTTATTCTTATTCGCAACTATTTTAGTCTCTGACGATTGAGAGCTTAAGTATCAGAAGATGTCGGTCAATTTTCGAAAACCGTGTGTCGATTTGTTTTGGTTGATTTGATATAAAATATAAACTAGAGGCTCTGAAGAGCCTTGTCGCTCACCTTGGTCTATGTGCATATTAAACAAAGGACACAGAATGAGATGGATTCATGACAAAATTGTGTTTTTGGTGATGGTGATGTGTTTGTAGATCTTACTTTTACTGAACATTCTTGCTACTTACAATTTTCTCTATCTATATATACTTTAGATACAAAGGAAAATATTTTGTAAAAATTTACAAAAAATTACCAAATTAATGAAAATTGTAAAAAAAATTACTATAAAGGGCAATAACTCCTTACGGGTTAACTGACTATTGTGGTCATGTTGACTTATTATTAAGTTTTACTTTGCAAATCATTATTGCTATTTACAGTTTGTCTCCATCTATAATAGTATTCAAGATAATTACCAAAAACCGAAAATTTCCTTTAAAATTACCAATTGGGGGCAGCAACCCAACAAACAGTTGTCCAATTCATCAGAAAATTTCAGGGCAGATAGACATTGATTTGAAAAACAAATTAACCCCTGTCAGATTTGCTCTAATTCTTCGGTTTCAGAGTTATAAGCCAAAATCTACATTTTACCCCTATGCTCTATTTTTAGCCATGATGGCCATCTTGATTGGTTGGCTGGGTCACCGCACACTAACTTTAAAATAAAAACCCTAATGATTGTGGAAAAATTTGGTTAAATTTGACCCAGTAGTTTCAGAGGAGAAGATTTTTGTAAAAGATATCAAAAATTTACAAAAAGTTGGTAAAAAGTGACTATTAAGGGCAATAACTCATTTAAGGGTCAACTGACCATTTTGGTCATGTTGACTTATTTGTAGATCTTACTTTGCTGAACATTATTACTGTTACAGTGTATCTCTATCTATAATAATATTCAAGATAATAACCCCAAAAAAAAATTCCCTTAAAATTACCAATTTAGGGGCAGTAAGCCAACAACCAGTTGTCATATTCATCTGAAAATTTCAGGGCAGATAGATCTTGACCTGATCAACAATTTTAAAATGTCAAGTTTGCTCTAAATATTTGGTTTCAGAGTTATAAGCGAAAATCTACATTTTACCCCTATATTCTAGTTTTAGCCATGGCGGTCATTTTGATTGGTTGACTGGGTCACCGCACACATTTTTAAACTAGACAACCCTAATAATGATTGTGGCCAAGTTTTGTTAAATTTGGCCCAGTAGTTTCAGAGGAGAAGATTTTTGTAAAAGTTAACGACGGACGACGACGACGGACGACGGACGACGGACGCCAAGAGATGAGAAAAGCTCACTTGGACCTATGGGCCAGGTGAGCTAAAACGAAGATGTAGTATAATTGCCAATGAGACAACTGTCCACAAGAGACCAAAATGACAAAGACATTAACAACTATAGGTCACCGTACGGCCTTCAACAATTAGCAAAGCCCATACTGCATAGTCAGCTATAAAATGCCCCGATATGACAATGTAAAAAAATTCAAACGTGAATACTAATGGCCTTATTTATATATGAAAAATGAACGAAAAACAAATATGTAACACATAAACAAACGACAACCACTGAATTATAGGCTCCTGACTTGGGACTGGCACATACATAAATAATGTGGCGGGGTTAAACATGTTAGCGGTATCCCAGGCATCCCCCTAACCTTGGACAGTGGTATAACAGTACAACATAAGAACGAACTATAAAAATCAGTTGAAAAAGGCTCATCAGATGGACAAAAATACAAGTTGACGAGGCTGGGTACTTGTACATCCCGACAACTATGTAAGACATCTCTTATAAGACGACATCACGAAATTGTGAGTGCATATAATGTTATCGAGTTTACATTTCGTTTTGTTTGAACGTTCTTTTGTCGATATTACGGCCATGCGACTATGTTGTGATAATAATACATCTTATTTTCAGGTGTAGGAAAAACGACAAGTGGACATGTTGTTAGAGGTATGTATGAAGAGGTTTATTGTGTAGTGCGTAGTGTTGTCTTCTATTTATTAAAAAAAAACATAAGATAATTTCTTCCTCCACATTTGTTTGACACATTTTCTGGGTTTCAGTAATTAGAGATAAAAGCGTAGAAAAAGCGACAAGAGTTCAAAATAAAATACTGTTGGAATGAAACGAGACAAAACTAACCAAAGACGGACAATTTGATCCGCCAGTTAGTTGATACTTTGAAATCGATAATAAATACTTTGTTAAGATGGTTTAGTAACCCACATGCTCGTTTGATATGCTGATTTTTCAAGCACATAGTGATTTTGACCTTTCTAAACTATGAACGATTTACGAAACAAGATAAAACGTTTTATATACCTCCGATATGTTTGTTGCAAAATTTAAGAAAATAACTTCATGATTTATCGAATATATATAATGTGGCAAACTAAAGTACATATGTATTATAACAAACTTGGTTTACAGTATAAATAAATAAGGCTTACAAAAGTGCTAACACGCAGGTACTACTTGCTATAACCAACGCATAGTGTGGTATCCATATGTATTGAATTAAGAGCATCGAACTGGTGATTTCATATCAGCATGCACATACAGTACTGTTTTATGATGTCATTCATTGCAAACATTCTCGATACATTTAATACACGATTTAATTGTATAAGGTTGTGTGTATATGTTATCATTTACATAGGACCACCAGGACCATCGGGACCACAGGGGACACGAGGTCCAATTGGGCCAGAGGGAACTCCTGGAACAAATGGTTCTCCTGGACCGCAAGGACCGTCAGGTCAAAAAGGTGAATCTGGAACATCTGGTTCACCTGGAAGCCCAGGCCTACAAGGAATTAAAGGAGCACTTGGGCCACAAGGTCCAAGAGGTGCAACAGGACCTCAAGGAGAAAAGGGACCTTCTGGACCAATGGGTCATCCAGGTCCAATGGGTTACACTGGTCCACCTGGCAAACCAGGACCCCCGGGATCACCAGGATCTCACGGTACGTGAAACTATTTTCCTTTCATTCATCTTTCATCTGTAATTACATTGTCTTGTCTTGCTTAAGGTGGTACCTAACACTACAGGGAGATAACTCTCTAAATCAGCTAAACGTTTTAATTACGTTGTGTTGTAAAAGGAATATTAAGCTTCTCAATGATCAAAATTGGTGTTTGTCAAACTGCTATATAACCAGTGTATTTTTTCTGACAAAACAGTTGGTTCTTAATTTTTGACATTTTTATATTTTTGTTAAAGAGTCAGAGTCAAAGTAAGAACTTTTACAAAATTTTATGAAAATTAAACGAGCCAAATTAATTTTAGTGCAAGTGTTTGGTACGACCTTAAATTCATGTGAACAAACAAGAGGGGAGAAAGATACCGGAGGGACATTCAAACTCATAGATAAAAAAAAAACACTGACAACGCAGTGGCTAAAAAAGAAAAAGACAAACATACAAATACATCAGTGTTATCAATTATTACTTCACTGTAATTCCCCTTTTTTTAAAATCGCTTGTTTAGAGTGACATTGGTGAATCTTTTGAAGACAAAACGCGCATCTGGAGTAAACAATTTAAATCTCGATGTCTATGATGATTGATTTTTACCAGGTATTTTTATTAATTGAAAGACCTTAAAAACAAGCTTCCTTTATATTAGAAGAAAGCAAAAAGTACTATTTTTCTTAATTTATAGACTGTATACAGTACTGATATAAATTAGTATCATCCCAAATAAATTGAACTATTTATTCAAACCAGGTAAATCATAGAACAGTTTTGCAGAAATTATGAACTCATGTACGTAAAGAAATAAATTTCTACAATATAATTGAAACAAGCACTCGTTTACATTTGAGCATAAGTTAAATGCTTTTGTGAGTACAAATTTTGCTCTTTTTAACAATACGAGCCGACAGCACATAATAACTCTATCTAACCAAGAAGTAATATGTATTTATTCTTTACATTTACAGGCCCAGCTGTGAACCATACTAGTAAATTCGTTCAAGGTAGGAATATACATGATTTGTACTGAATATCAATTTCCAATTAAATAGTTCACATTTTTATTAAGGGGTCAACTGAAGACCGCCTCCGGTTGCTCGATTTTCTCGTTGTGTTGAAGACTCACTGGTTGCTTTTGGTTGTTTTCTGCTCTTTGGTTGGGGTGTGGTCTCTATAATACGTTCCCCAATTTCCATATTCCATTTTCTTTGTTCTGAATATCAAGTTATTTCACCTAAATAAGTTTGTGTTATACCTAGAAAAATATACATTACCTGTTCGTCCGGGGACAACATTTAAATATAAGTTTTGAAATTTTTAGTGAAACTTAAGTATTTAGTTATAGACACGAATGTTCCAACTATTCGTGCTCTAAACTAAAGGAGTTTTTTAAATGAAAAAAAAATATTGCATGCAATGTTATCTTTATCTGTACTTTTTCTTTGGTTGGTCCAAAAGTTTAACTTTTTTTTTTAAATTGGAATCTGAAAGAAATGAATATAGCAAATAACTACAATCTCTAATAAGCTATAGTAATTATGGAAAAAACAAAAATACACTGAGGACATTAAACTATTATTGTCGTGCTATTAAGGATACGAAAACAAGTTTAGAAACTCATTCCTTTGAAATATAAAAATCCATATTTACATACATTACTAATAAAAAACAACACGTTATAAAAGCTTCATGCCCACAGGACATTGGTCTGTATGACTGAGCCAAGGCGATTTCATGGCTCTTGCAGTCAATACCACTGTCCTACTGGCAGTCCATGTATCACGGGAAGAGATCCGTTTGCGCCAAAAATGCGTCCTTTTGCGCCACAACTTTTTTTCTCAAATGCTACGTTTGCGCCACATGTTTTAAAATTAGATGGTTTCATTTGCGCCAAAAATAAAACATACGATTGCGCCAGTTAAAAGAAAATTACTTCCTTACTCCTTTATTCGGACTTGGAACCGGCAGTGTAACACGGCACATGTTTCCTTTTCTGAAACATATGTTTTTATTACTGCTGCTGCATGGGTACTTCCCAATTTAATGTATGTAGTAGCTTTTAACTTCTTTCTATTGTCCAAAAACACAAACATTGAAGGATGAAATCCATAAAATAGTTAATAATAGTTCATAATAATAATAAAGCCCATACGCACGATGGGAACAAAGCTCTGTGTCAGCAACATTTGTGGCTAAAAAATAAAGAGCAAAAACTTCTATTTTCTATATTGGCATATCTTTGTTAAGCAAAGCAATAAGTTTTATTCTCTCTCTGTACATTGACTGTCTAATGCTGCTTAAGTCATTTAATTCTCTTCAGAAACTCGTCTTTATGTTGAAATATCTCCTAACATGTGATACCTTTTGGGGCAAAAATAAGAATACATATATAGTAATCATTAATATTTATGATAGATATATGTACAGGTAAATTGGCGCAAATGAGTTCCGAATATTGGCGCAATTGATACATTTTGAAAATAAAATTTGGCGCAAATGATACCCCTGAAAAACAGTAATTGGCGCAAAAGGACTGGTGCCGTATCACGATAGTGACCAATTCTTCAATAACTATAATGCATATATATACATGTACTAGTATGTGAATACAAAATAAGCTTTTTCTATAATTTTATAATTAACGAAAACATATTCAACAACTTCAATATAAAATTGATATAACTCTACGCACAGAAAACACACCACATCGGTCACTAACATGTAAAAGTTCTTTGAGGACCGGTTTCTGATCCGTTTAAATCTGCTTAAGACCGATGTTTTTTTTTAATAAAGAATGAAGAATGTCCTTTGGCTCCTTGGTATCCAAAAAGAAAAGCTAATTCTTAATCGGTATAAAATAAAAAACTAATAGTATAAACACATTGCAATGTCTATATGTACATGTAGGTCCGCCAGGTCCACCCGGACCTATTGGCCATCCAGGAAAAGACGGTCAACCAGGTGTGATGGGACCAATTGGACCACGTGGTCATCCAGGTATGAAATTTGATCTTTGTCCTTTAAAAAGAAATCATGATAAAAAGATGACACGTTATGAATTATTATCTCGTTCTTGGCCATTACGCCACAAATATAAGGAAAAACATCCCGAACGTTTGTTTTCGACAAGTACGTATCCGAGTCTGCGCAATCCGTTCATAAAAATTTCGGCAAATCAGGAGTGCTATGCAATAAACATATTTGTTATTTTAATCAATCGTAATTTAACACTGACAGAAGATAGTAAACCATTATTTGATTACGGATTACATTTCAAGTTGACTTCACTACACTTATCGAAATATAAGTTTCACTTACATGTATGTCCTTGTTTGCCTCTTACGTAAAAAAAACTAAAACTAATACGATAAAAAAGAAGATGTGGTATGATTGCCAATGAGACAACTATCCACAAAAGACCAAAATGACACAGACATTAACAACTATAGGTCATCGTAGGGCCTTCAACAATGAGCAAAGCCAATACCGCATAGTCAGCTATAAAAGGCCCCGACAAGACAATGTAAAACAATTCAAACGAGAAAACTAACGGCCTTATTTATGTAAAAAAATGAACGAAAAACAAATATGTAACACATAAACAAACGACAACCACTGAATTACAGGCTCCTGACTTGGGACAGACACATACATAAATAATGTGGCGGGGTTAAACATGTTAGCGGGATCCCAACTCAGTATGTATGTTTAGAATGAATTATGAACACATGCCTTTGAATATTTAACTGAATTTTTCTCCTTGTGGTATTAAAATGAAAAGACTAGATATTGCTACATGTATGAAGAAAATGGAAGAGAAAATAATAAACACTTATATGTGTGGTAGCATACACTACCTGGTCATTAATGTAGAAAATTGCTTCATTTTTTATATAAGTCTATAAATGAGTGAGGAGAAATAAATTCTTTTGTAAAATATAACACAATCAATGTGTGTGTTCTTTCTTTTTGTTTCCTTTGAGTGAGAGACGTCTAACAGAAATTGATAAATAAACCGTGAATTTTTTTTACACATTTTAGGCGAGCCAGGGCCATTAGGACCATCAGGTACCGCTGGTAACGACGGACTTCCGGGTCAAAAAGGTCAAAAAGGTGAAAACGGCAGTCCGGGTCAACAAGGTACTTGTTGTGAGCCAGGAAAAGACAAGAATTTGTCAAAAGATCAACTTAAAAGTATCGATGACGGCATACATATGCTGGAGAACATGCTATCTAGTGGGAAATCTCCAGCTGATACAGATGGCAAAAAGCTTGAATCAAATTCAGGACAAAATTTAACTCAACAAATACGCAGCAATGTTAATAATCATGAAACTCCCGATTCTCCAAATATATTACCGCAAGAGTTTTCTTATTTAAGAAATAATAGAGAAGAAAATAATCATGTTAGGATAGAAACAAAAACAACACCAGCCACTACACCTTTGTATGAAGTTCAAAAAGCTGAATTCGCAGAAACCCCACAAAATACTGGCGTTGTATATTTTCCACCATCTTATCAACAGTCGCAATCTCAAAATGAAAACTACAATCAACCCCAAAATGTCAAGATTCCAACTGAACATAATTATGTGTCCCCTCAACAAAATCCGGTATCAAATCCACATCATCAAGTAAATCCAAACCAACTTATTCAACAACCTCCCTATCAACCCGCTCAAAGTCAATATATTCCTCAACCACCAGGACAGCAAAATTATATACCTACACCCCCTAAACCAGGTCCTACACAATATAATCCTCCGCCTCAAAACAAACAGCCAGGGCAATATATTCCACCTCCTATTCAAAGTGCTTATGTTGATCCGCAATCGTCCAATCCACAACCTGCATATGACAATACGCATGCTCAATATCAACAACCACCGCCTCCTTCCGGTGTCAATGGGTACCAAGCTCCACCATCAGTCGACCAGTACGGTCAACCATATCCATACGATCATCAACAGCAAGCGATTCCAAACTCGGCTTACAGTCCCGGAACACAATATCAACCACCTGCACCACCAGAACCGCAACCCCAAACTGCGTATCAAGACCCATATTACCAGGACCCCCGATATGCAGCGCCCCAGTACCAAACACAACCGCCACCTCCACCAACTGCTCCAAACTACCCACAGATTCCTCATCAACCAACAGCGCCTAATTACCCACCAGCACCACATTATTCAGCTACCACACGTGATCCCTATTACTCCGCCGGTGGTGCATATCTTCCTGCAAATGACCCGAACTATAATTATAACCAGCAGTATAGATATTCTGATCTTGGAAGATAAGTGCTTTCTTGCTTGGTGTGTGAAATTATAATTTGTTTTAGCATTACATAAAATATTTGTAAACAAGTAAAGCGTTCTCATTTTGCCCCCCTGTCCATTCATAAACAAAAAGATTAATACGTGTTTTTTCTTTCGTATTTTTGTTAAAACCATATATTTACATCATAAACTATATATACGATAATTGGGAGTTTTGTCACAGATATTTTTTCACATTTTACAGGGGAAGTAATACAACTGCATTTCCGGCGGTAAACACGTACTGGACATGTGACTTTGTTCTTATCTTCGTGATATGCTGTACAAATTAATATAGCATGCGTTAGCTCATATTCAAAGTTTAACAGGTTTTATTTAGTACAATCAGATGCAAAGGTTTTCAAATGTATTCTAAAAAGTGTGTTTGCTTCGAAATATATTGGACTTGTATATATTGTATAAATTAACCTTTATAAAAAAAAAAATAAGACGAAATACACGTGTGCAACTTTTATAATTATTATTATGTTTTTAATTGTTTGTGGTCAAGATACATACCAACAATACACTAAAGATCAACTGCTGCATATATTTTGACATAGCTGAACAATTTAATAGATAATTTGGAATATCTATTAAGCAATTTTGAAAATATGTATTTTTAAGAGCTAGTAAGAGCTAGTAAAGTAAGTTTTTCATTAGATAACTGACTGATAAAAAAATTTCTTTTATTTTATTCGTTTTAAGATAAAGACTTTTATTGCAATAAGCACAATCATACAAGATTATACTGTCTAAGCAACATGATATTTATTAATGCACAGACAGTTTACTATATCATGTTCATAGTTTTACATGTATACTGTTGTCTTTGTTGTATACTTTAACAATAACATTTGCCATTGAACTAACAATTTTAGTACTATCTTTTATCATTATACCAATTGCTTTGTCATCTTGTTCGAGACACACATGGTTCATTTTCGTTGTTATTGATTTTTATAAAAATGTGTGAACTTAACAGTTATATTTATGAATATAATGCAAATAATTTTATACCAAATACCTTTTAGTGACCCGTATATCGATTGTCATTCCTTCTGCCGTAAATTTGAAGTTTTTTTCTCATTGGAACATGTTTAATCTTTGATACTGTTAATTATTACAACATACAATTTCTGGATTTCAGTTCGGTAAACAGACTTTTTCTTCTAAATTATAAAAAAAAAATATGAAATCAATTTAGCTGTTATAAAATCTTAACCAACTTTTAATATTTTCCTACAGTTAAAGATTCACATGTTCCGTGAAGCCCATTTGTTTCTCAATTTCAGATGATGTTACTGTCCGAAGATACAAAACGGAAAGGTTCAGAGATGACATAGTGATGCAAAACGAGCTTTTTGAAAAACGACAAAAATTCAATACACAACAAGGAAAAAATGTAACACAAAAAACATACCTTGTACACATACCCTGGTATCGTACTACTACCGCGGAAACCTTTAAGCAGAGTCTTAATCAGACTAAAACTGATCCAAATTCAATTTTGAAGAGTGCAGACATTCCTGTATCTAAACCTTTGGCTGCATCAAACATTATACCGACGACACTGTCGAATGAATATACAATATCTACTGACATTCCGTTGAAATCTGAATCATCACCAGGCATTGGCAAATCTGTCTCCTCAAAACATACACATCAACGCGAGATACAAGCGTTGTATGAACAATCATATTCTAACAAAATTAAAACAACTACGGTACAACCACATATATCCGAATATCTAGACGGAGTATCTGCCACTACAACGGCCGAACCTCTGAAATATGCTGACACGACACAAACTACTATTCGTTTATCAAAGAACGATCAAATTGACCATCAGGCTGTCAGTGACGTAGGATCGCCTTCAGAAGAGTATGGGAACAACATACATATTACAGAAACTCCTCAAAAAGATATCCGTGTTACTACACATTCAACGTTGCCAACCACACCTCAAATTCAAGATGAATCTAAAACTTACCAAGATGTCAGTTTAACTACCCGTTCAATTTTGCCAAACACAAATGAATTTCAAGATGAAACAACAACTTACAAAGATGGCAGTGTTGCTTCACATTCAACTTTACCGACCACATCCGGATTTCTAGGCGAAACTACAATTTACCAAGATACCAGTATTACTACCCCTTCAATGTTACCTACACCATCTGGATTCAAAATCGAAATTAAAACTAAACAAGATGCCGTCCAACTATCAAGTGTCAAATTTCAAGACACAGCAGATAAACCTATTGATGTTAAATCTCCGTCCTCTGTTGACAATGACTGGATAAAGGTGGTGCGACATGGCTTTGAATTACAGTCAGCAATGGGAACCGCAAATAATGATAATCAACATTACGTCACCTCGACCAAGTCGTCTAATCGCAACGCAATCGCCTCAAACCACTCACCTAACCTCAATTCAGTCGCTAACCGCAATCCAATCGCCTCGAACCAGTCACCGCATAATACATCAGTAACGACTTATGATCCTTCTATCGAATTGAATAGAATTAATGATCGAACTAGTTATCAAAATTATTATGGTTCTTATAACGAAATGTATGCACATAATTATCCAAACGAAGTTCAATATACTTATCAAAATGAGGGTCAACATACTTACCAAAATGAGGGACAACCGACCTATCAAAATAAAGGTCAACTAACTTACCAAAATGAGGGACAACCGACTTATCAAAATCATGGTCAACCGACTTATCAAAATCAGGGTCAACATGCTTATCAAAATCAAGGTCAAAATGTTTATCAAAATCAGGGTCAACATGCTTATCAAAATGATGAACAATATGCTTATCAAAATGATGGACAATATGCTTATCAAAATGATAGGCAATACAATTATCAAAATGAGGGACAACATAACTATCAAAATGAGCGCCAAAATAATTATCATGATGGCCGTTATAATTATGACGCATATACTGAATTGAACGGGAATAATGAAAGTAATGGGGGTCAAGATAATAAAGTGATGTATGGTTACACAGATAACACCTACAATGAAATATCAACGGAACCTTCGGTTGATCTTACTACCACAAAGGAGCCTGCATATAAGTTTAAATGGAGACCTGGTGTTCCATATTCATTTCAGTCGGACACTATTGCAAGTAATCAAGAAAAACATGATCCAGTATTTAGCGAACGAGTATCAATCGCCAAAATACCAACAAAACAAATAACCGAAATAAATGAAATTGCTTTACACAGATTGCCAAAAGATTTGATTCAGGACAACGGACAGGATAACGGTTTTAAAGACCGAACTCAGCCAAATATACAGTATGAACAATTGCCAAAAGATTTGATTCAGGATAACGGACAAGATAACAGTTACAAAGACCAAACTCAGCCAAATGTACAGTATGAACAATTACCAAAACCTTCAAATGCTTTGTCAACGTTAACTAATTACATAGAAGACATCTCCTTGAAACTACCGGATATTAAGGATATGTCCGTCAAAGAAAACAATAATAACAAGCGCGAGAAGGCAATACAACTTGTTGATAAAAGAATTATTCAACTGAAAAAAATTGCAGCAATAAAATTAATACGACAGAAATTGTTACTTACAAAATTACAGAAATTAAAAAATAACCCGTTAGCCCTTAAGAAAGCAATTTCAATAATTAAGTCAAATCGAGATGTAAAACAAATTATTTGATAAATTGTGTAATGTTGTTATTTTATCTATTTTTATGCAAATTCTAAGGAAAAATAAAATTGTAACTTCTTCTGCTCATGTCTTATATTTTTGAGGATGGTCCATTACCTTGTCAACTCAAAACATTTATCTTTATTTCAGATTCAAAATAAGGTACTCGATATAAAGAAAAAGAACATTTATTTGAAAATAGCTATACCAAACAAAAAGAAAAATACAAGAAATTTAACAGACAGCAGAAGAAAAAAAAAAACAGGAAAAAAATAGAAAAACACAATCAAATAAAATAATAAAAAACAAAATACAAACAAAAAAATAAAAAACTAATTTGATTTCACTATGGTATATATATATCGAATATCTAATATGTTACTAACAAATTTACGTACATGTGCTATGCAAACACGATCTTACCATATCTCTTACTGTGGCTTTGCTTCTGATAATAGCCATAAGGTGGCAAGTGACATTTTTGAATGAACTGTATTACTGATATTTGATGTTGAAACCATTATGAAACTATCTGCTCTATACTTGCAGGTCAAGTCGGGCCCCCGGGCCCAGCTGGTCCACCTGGTAAGTAATTTAAATAAGTGACTTTTTAAGGGGTAGACATGGGATATGGAAGACAAATCTTGAAAAGCTATAATTACAAGTCATTTCGGCATTTATACATATCAGTAATTGAAACATTGATCTAGCGAGCATTTATGTCATTCACAAATGAAGAATTAGCATACTTTTTTTGTTTCGAGCGTCCCTGGTGAGTCTTTTGTAGACGATACGTGCGTCTGATACAAATATTAAAGTTCAATCCTGGTATCTATGATGAGGATGTTTTTTAAGGAAATTTGACTCTATCAAGCATTACATTAAAGAACAAATGTTTTCAAAACTGAAAAAAAGTTAAAAAAAAAGATGGGAAGTTAAAAAAAATCATAGCTGACATTACAGTTCTTAATTCATGTGATGAAGGATTTATGAAGGTTTTAATGATGTTTCTATAATGGTCACTTGATTTGTGTTCCTTTGTCACTTTTTTACATGTTCTTAAATAAGGATACTATAGCTTCTTCCGATCAGAAGGTTTGTCGATATCGTGCTTATCTTCCTTTCTCGTGAAAAGTTTAATGTTTAAAAGCAACAAATAAAACATTCAGAAGAACAAATGTAGCATGAAGCGTTAGAAAGTTCAGTTAAAAATGGAAATTACCTTATCGACTATAACATAATTATTCATAGATAAGATCATCAAGTGCATCAAAAAACATCTTAACATTTTTAATATCTGTTTCAAGGAGCTGGAAAATCTGGACCTCAAGATATAGTCCAAGGTAAATTTAACTTTTAATTATCTAACGACGGGTGCCACATGTAGAGCAAAACCTGCTACGGTGACCTATAGTTGTTAATGTCTGTGTCATTTTTGGTCTTTTGTGGATAGTTGTCTCATTGGCAATCATACCACATCTTCTTTTTTATATTACCCTTCCGGACTAACTGAAATCTCTAGTTTTGGAGGGGGTTGTGTTTGGTGTTTAGTTTTCTCTGTTATGTCTTGTGTTCTATTGTCTTTTTGTCATTTTTTTTAGCCATGGCATTTTATTTTCGTTCTTTGAATTTGACTGTACCTTTTGTATCGTTCGCCCCTTTCTCAAGTAATAAAAACAAACTAAAGTATTTCAAAACATATTTTCTGTTTGATACATTTAATACATGTTCAGGTGCCGAACCTTTCAAAAAGAAATCAGGTTTACTTAACACTACTATAACACTATCACCAGTTAACAATGAGCACGAAAATAATTGAAAATAGTCAGTCGAAGCTGAATAGGCATTACCTTCATAAGCCATTTTTTCCCAAATTTTGCTTGTGTTTGCCTATATTTTTAAAATAAACATTCGATGGATAGAAAATGCAAATATGATCGATCACAAAGGATCTGCAAACAACATAACATGGATAAATTTGTCTATTGAAAATATATAGGAGCTCTTGCCCTTGAATGACAAGTTTTACCCTTTAAGGAAAACACTGTGCATGGCAAACAATATTTGCAAGACAAGATATCTACAATTTAGTAAAAAAAAAAAGGAGACAATGTACGTAAATTTCTTACTTGAATCATAGTGAATCATAGTTTTTGAAATTTTACCAATTGTTTGACGTATTTTGGGCACAAAATCTAGTTGTGATTGATAGCTGTCTCAGTAGCAATCAGACTTTATCTTATAATTTAGATAGAGAGAAACTGTAAACAGACAAAAAGGTTCAGCAGTACAAAATCAAATTTCTTTTTTTAAATTGATTATATTTAATCCAAAAAAGTAAAATATGGCTGTTGTATCAGTAGCATATAGAGAAGAGTGCGCTAAATAAATCCCATATAGCTTTAGTTTTAGCGCATCAACATTAAAATAGTGTGTTATGCAAAATCATTAGATCTACTTCTAGTATATAAAGCGAAGAGGTAAACGCTTTGCACAGCGAACATGAAGAAGTAAGGAAACCACAATTCGTTGACTGATTGTTACTTCCGATAGTACATCTTAATGGAGTTCGCTTCTCAGTTTCAAAGGAATTAACTTTTCAAAACACTAGTTTAAATAAATAGGGGGGTATTAAAGGAATCCAAAGAGCAAAAAATATATATAGGTCGCCGTGCTTGTTTTCGAGATATATGCAATTGAAATTTTGGCGGGAAAATATTCTCTCTTGACTTTCATAGCTTTATCATTGTCAAGTTGAAGTTTTCAAAAACTGTTAAAAAGTAGTTAAAATTTTATAAAACTTTTACAGATTGCTTATCATTATAAATATAAAAGATTTATAAAAAGAAAAATGGGGGTCACCGGGCAATTTTTTTCCAGGCATTCAAATGGATAAAACCAGAGGATTCTGAAAATCTGTCAAAAAATCCAAAACATGACAAGCCAGCGTCCTTAAAGATTACAGCATTGTAGCTATGTTTGACCAAACACTAATGACTTCCATAATTGCCTCATCTATAAAAGGTTAAACCCGATTTGTTTAATAGTTCACAATGTGTGCATGCATTTTTCATAGTTGCAACTCTTTGATTTGTAGGGGCACCAGGACCACCAGGAGCATCAGGTATATATATTTTACATATAATTCTGAAAATTACGTATACGAAAGAAAGGCTTACGATTTGATATAAAAATTAGACATCCTATTATAAAGAGCTGTATAAAAATAAGTACACCAGACGAACGTGTCGACTACAAAAGATTCTGTAGTAACTGCACAGCTATGCATGACATTTTATTTTTTTTTTTTTTTATTACAAATGTTTTTTTTTTAATCGAGCAAATTCTAATTTCTTGAAGGATGAAATACATTAGGTAGTTTATTGACACCCTTTCATCATAATTGTTAAAAGACTACCAGTATTCGAGTTGAATTTTTGCATTATAAATTATTTTTATTTGAAATAAAAGAGTATTGTACTGAAAACAGAGTTATATTAGTTAAACTTTTTTCAGGTCCGCCAGGTCCAAAAGGTAGGATAATTTAAACTGTAGATATACAAAGTACTTACAAATGTATATACTAGCGAAGAAAAAGATTACAAAAAAACTATTGTTAATTAATTAATATTTAAACACGTAATTGCAATCCAGTTAATCAATGATCACAATATTATACATGTAGTTATTATGGTGTGTTCAACGCACTTTTTTATACGACTGTCATACAAGTGATAGGTTAAGCTAGCTATAAAACCAGGTTTAGTCTACCATGTTTTACATAAGAAAATGTCTTTACCAAGTCAGAAATATGACAGTTGTTATCCATTCGTTTGAGCTTTATATGTTTTGAGTTCAGTATTTTTGTGATTTTACTTTTTTTCTAGATTTACCTTCATCAGTAACGCTAAAATGCAAAGAGTTAAAGTCCAGGTTGTAAACACGTTTGCATTTCTAATGAACTATATGACATTGAAGGGTGATATAAAGTCCAAACCATCCATACCATGCAATTACAATTTCTTCTATTGACATTGCTTCAATTACTTTGTGTTTGCCTGTATGGGTCAGGATGTTCTGTTTTTCTATGTCTTTAAGTTGACACTTCAAAACAACGACATTCCAAATCAATCTTTTAATTGATGTTTTATCAATTTAACATTTATATGTCATCACACCTGACGCTTAATAATATAACCGATAAACAAAGCAGTCGATCAACTCTTTAACTGAAACATATTGTAGTTGATGAATATTGACATGTGGTTTAATAATATTTCAGGTGACAAAGGTGACATGGGCTTACGAGGTATGTATAAAAATTATTAGATAACAAGTATTGATATTCAAAAGCATTTGTCACCAATAACCTAATTGGTTTTAGTAAATTATAACAGCATTAGCAATTTTTCAATCTAGTTTTGCACTTTTCTTCACAAATGTAATACAGTAGCATACATTATCATCTGCTTATTTGGTTATACAACAAAACTCAATTCTTTTCTTACGTACACAAAGTGTGCAAAGAAAATGAAGCGCGTGTTTTTCAGTGGTTGTCGTTTGTTTGTGTAGGTCTAATGTGTTTCTCGTTTTTTATATTAATAAGACTGTTCGGTTTTCCTATTTGATTGCTTTATACTAGTCATTTTGGGGACAATTTATAGTTTGCTGTTCAATGAGAACTAAAGCTATTTGTAATTTGTAAAAGCCATACTTTTACCTAATAATGTTAACTGTTTATACCTTGTTACTCGGGCGGAGAGATGTTTTAATGCCACATTTTTTTTTATTCATATGGAAATGAAAATGAATATGAGTCTCAAAATAAAAACAGATCAACAAATCAATTTCAGTACAATGTTGGTACACAAAAACAAAACTGTTGTCCATCTATTAAGTGTTCTTGTAACTTTCTGTTTCAAACGGAATTTTCTTGTTTCAAATTTTTTTTGTTTTATTTTAGGACCTCAAGGTTATGGAGGGAAGCCAGGACAAATGGGTAAACTATTTTATTTAACTGTTTCTAATTAAATTCTACTGAAGTTGTATTTAAAACTCAATTTAAGCTTCGTGTATTATCGGTTTATGAGGTTTAAGTTTTTCCAATTTGTTTAGCAAAATAGATAAGTAGCATCTAATTGAATCTCCTAAGCGAAAACCACACAAATGTTATATCTTTTTCTGGGTGTGATATCTTTGTGATTTCCATAATGCGTTCTAAATATTACAAGTTCAAGCTAAAATTAAAATGAACCTCAAACTGAACATTAACAAACGCAATGTTTGATTATTCTTAAATAGGTCCCAAAGGTGCCTATGGTATGAGAGGACCAGGAGGAAGAATGGGACCAATAGGACCTCCAGGTAGGTTACCTTTAACAATATACAAATATTTTGGGCTTGAAAAAATCTCGTTTACTAGTTTTTTGGTGGGGTTCGTGTTGTTTATTCTTTAGTTTTCTATGTTGTGTCATGTGTGCTGTTGCTTGTTTGTCTTTTTCATTTTTAGCCATGGCGTTGTCGGTTGTTTTAGATTTATGAGTTTGACTGTCCCTTTGGTATCTTTCGTCCCTCTTTTATAATATATTTTGACTGTAAGACAACTTATCAATGATATCAGGTGTATAATTGAGAAGACCAGACGCACGTTTTGTCTTAAACGAGTCATCACTTACGCTTGAATGAAGTAAGTTAAGTCCAAATAATGTACGAAATTGAAAAATACATTGAGAATAGCTACGAAACTAAGTGTGTAGGATAGAAAATCATTTATATTTGAATCAGTTCAAACTTTTCTCCACAAATAAATTATAATTATAATCATGACACCACAGAAGTGCTAACTACTGGAATGATGATAAATCAATAAAGTTTTAATGATGCTTAGAAGTATAGTCTAACCAATTTTACAGTATATGAATTATACATCTACGTCTACTTGTTAGTAATATAGTTAAATAACACTGAACAAATAATTTCTTTCATTTTAGGAAGAATAGGTTCACCAGGTAAGGATTTTTTTGTTTTCTTGAAAATTAAAAATAATTTGTACTTATTATCTTAGTAAATCAACAACAAAAAAATAGAAAAAGGAAGAATCATGTACATGTTCATCATAACAATATAACACCACATTTTGAAACATGTATTGAATCAATTAATATAAAAAAGAAACTTGAACAACATAAACTTGACAACAAGGGTATTTCAGTCTCCTATTTTTACCGTCTGATTTGACGTAAGTAGCTTCATATTTCTTTCAAGGTAAATATTTAATAAGATGTGCATATTTTCTTAACGCTTTAAAGTATACCCTTTTCAAACCCAAAGAAAGTAAACACTTAACTCAGAAGCAAGCCCAGCAAAGACTTACGGATACAATTATAACTATACAAGCTCTTTGACTGCATACTTGTTACGCTGTTTTAAATTCTAAACTCATCAGTAACAGTTTAACTCGCACTTGTTACCAATTTCACGAAGAGGTTGTTTCCGGAGTTGCCCTATTCAAGGATTCGATCATTACTAATATATATTTGACAAATGAAACATAGAGAGTAGAAGAAATATTCCTTGTTGAAGCATCTGGTCCTAAACATATTGTTCGTGTCATTTTATTGTATTAGTTGTCATATTTGCCTAAATCGGCAAACCTCGGGTGATTCCGCTTTTTTGATTCTACATGCACCTTTTTAGTAGTCAAATTCTCCTTTCACAAAACATACATCTTTTACACATAGTCAAAGACAGTATGAGCATTACCTGTAAATTTTATAACATTGTGCTTCATATTTTCACAAAATCCACTCATTCAACGAGTGTACTGTGGATTCATCGTGGGTACCAATTTTCGTGGACTGAGACGAACTTGTATTTTCGTGATATTTGATTGCATAATTTTGCTAAAGTCTAAAAACAAACCTATAAAACGTTTGTATATTGCTGAATATTTAAATTCGGGGTTCATATGTACCCACGAAATCCACAACCATTTCTATCTTACGAATAATAATGAATCCACAGTTTTCTAATATTTTAAGTGATGTCGGGACAACCTATATATCTGTGGTATTTTTGTTTATTCTGTAAGTTTTGCTGATCTGTGTCTTACTTCCGGCAGGTGCTTGCTGTGGAGTGGGAATGGAAAGCAACTCACTACAGAATCAACAAACAGTCCATCAGAATATGGTCCAAATGGCTCCTCAAGACAACTACAACCAGATGCCACAACAACCACCGACATCTAAACCTTCTTCCATTTTGACGAACTTTAATTCATTGGCCAAAGTTTACTTTGACAACAATGGCGGCCAATCGTCCTCAAAAGACAATCAAACAGAACTAACCTCCGCATATAGACCATATCTGCCTCCTGTGACAATTCCACCTTTTACTGCATACCATAACACGAAACCGCCTGAAAGGAAAAACTCGAATTATGTTCGCTCCCCATCTATTACAAATTTTGCAGGGCATAATTCTGAAATAAAAAAGAAAAAGTACCAATATGCAAATCTATATCGTAAATCACAACCTCCAAAACCTGATTTACGTAGACCATACTATGCCCCACCAAACTCTCAGGTTAAGTACTGGAGTTCTTTAGTTCCCTATCGTACAATGCCAAAATACACCAATCGCGCAAATCAAATGACCTGGGGTCCGTATAGGTTAGCTCCTAATACAACTTTAGTGGCGAATATAACAACCACAACGCCCTCTGCAGCTGGAGAAGAAGCGGAAGTTGAAGCCTAAGTGATGTATAATGCTTAATTTAGTCTTTGTCTGTAGCTAACAGTTTTATACAAATGTAAAAAGCGGCTAGTATTTGTTCTTCGATTCACAAGCATAAGCTTAACCATTTTACCTGACTAAGGAAATACCAGTATATGTCTAGTGTTGACAGGTGTCGCTGTGGACTAACATCCATATTTGTTTCTTTTTTAAGAAACAAATTGGTTTAAGGTTTAATGGTTTTGCATAGATCGTCTAATAGTTGGTATTTGCGGTTAGGGCTTTACTGCTTTGTAAACAAAAATATTATTAAATCATATGGTACATAAATTAACAGGATTTATCGTGAGTGATCAAGGTGTTCAATGTTATGCTGTGGATTCATTTATTTTCGTGGATTGCTGAAAACTTGAATATTCGGGGATATTTGATTTCGTGGTTTTGCCAATCTCTGTATACAAAGCCTATTGAAGATATGATATTCAGTGAACATTTGAATTCGTGGTTCACCTGTACCCACGAAACCCACGCAAATTGGTATCCAACGAAAAATAATGAATCCACAGTTTGATTACTATATGCGATGTTTAGTGTGTAGAAAGTGCTACAAGTGTCAGTCATTTTCTAGATCATGTATCTGGAATCATGTGAAATTTTTCTTTATTCCTTTCACAATTACTTGTAATGATTAATTAAGAGGACGGAGTAAAGTTGATAGTTTAGTGCTGCCATGCCAGTTGGTGTATAGGCAAAAGGAAAAACCGTTGTCATTTTCCCATTATATCTAGTTACCAAAAAAGTGTAAACGGTCACCAAACTAGAAATGATTGTTCAATGGTGCATTTTGTTTACTAAGATCCCCTGACTCAATAGATAAATACATTAATTTCATTATAATTACACCTTGCTTAATATAGTTGTTTAAACTGCAGGAAAATCATTCTTTATTCTGAAATCTGCAAGAACATGACCTCTTTTATTTTTCAACTGACACCCAGTCAACATCATGTTAAAAAAGTCATAAAAGCAAGGCTATTACTACACAAACTTCAAGTTGAAAAAAAGATAATATTTCAATTATTAGTGATGCTTCGTTTTGATTGAAAGTTGTTTCAAAACATTAATGTTCAGTTCCTCATACAAACATGTAGTAGCTCACTGATTCCCTAAATGTTTATTTTACATTTAATCAATTTGTGTACATACAACATCAATTTACAGTAAATTACAATTAACAATACTACATATTTTGTTTAATTGTATGATGCAAATATATTTCAGTCTTTTTATATTCTGTTTCATGTTCCAAATCATTTAGAAAGGGTGCTTTATGTACAACTACATTACATAGCAAAAGAGATCTATTCTGTTTAACATGTTTAATATTATACATATGTGTACCTCCACTGTTCTTCTGTTTTTCTTTAGCCACCTTTTTTTATATTTTCTTAATGTTGTCTTAACCAATCCCTGCTTTCAATTGAACCCGATTAACTTCATCAATTGTACTTCGTCAAGAACTCATTCACAGTACATGTCAAGCATTATACGTATGCAATCCCGAAACTGTATCTTTGGATTTAAGACTATGAATTAAAGAGGTTTGGAAATTGCTAACATCATGTAGTTTTCAACAATAAATAAGTGTAAGCACAAGATGTCAAGCTCTTTTAAAATCGCCAAGAACAGACGTGGATAAATTTTAAAAAGCAAACAAAATGTCGGGTTTTGTTCAGTGCTCATATCTCATGGTATTTTTTCACACACTTTTTAGTCGATTTGTTGGTGTCTTCTGTAACAAAACAATCTATGAATGAAGTCGATTAAACTCATAATCGCCATTATTTAACTTCATTTCCATGCATATGAATAACAAACAGTTTAACTATACCATCGTGAACAAGATGTTCAAATAATGTAAGTAAAGAAAGTTAACGTATTAATTGTCACAAATTAATTTGTTCATTATCTCTAATTTTCACCTATTATGAATTAGTCGTATTTTCAAAATAGTCTCTTTCCACATCTATGTGAAATCGGAAACACGTAAGTTCGATAAGACAACTATGTCGAGATTAATAAATTTAATTATCAATATTAAAGAAGTAATTCAGAGTTTCCATGGTTTTCAGATAATAATGACACAAGCAACACTATTTAAATTCAATGCGTTCGAACATGATATTTCCGAAATCTGAAGTTAAACATGAATACTATGTCAATGAATGTGCTTTTGTTTCATTATTATACATATTACAGGTCCTCCAGGTCGTCAAGGACTTGACGGAGATCTTGGTAAGACAATTACTACTTTTTTTCAAAAATGTATATTAATTTTATATAATGGAAAAACAAAGTCTATGACACAAAAACACATAAAGCAAATGAACAGCACTTGTAATGCTGTTTTTCGTCTCAAATTCACAGTTAAATGTAGATGTTTATATAGGTATAGTGTATATGAAAATCAACTTATACCGCGTAAGACTTAATTTTTGTGACTTCCGCAATATAGAAAAATAACGCAGATATATCTAGTCGCAGAAATGTCAAACTTGGATCGAAATGTTCTAATATACATTTACGAGTAGTTAGAAATCGCGAATATCAATCGACGGTAAAAGCCACAAAAAACATGTATTCATGAAAATAAACCAATTTTACAGTAATGGAAAAGACTAGTATACAAGATGATTCATCTTATCATTCATTGCATCATACTTTCAAGATTTGGAGACAGAATACTATTTAAAGCAGGTGCATAACTTCATTGTGAACTAGGGCTTTAAAATCAAGCAATGGCTGTGGGTCTAGAAAAACGTATTGCAATAAATTGTTCAAGTCCAGACTATACAGGAGATGATGGGCCTATGATTTAAAATAGTTGATAAGGGAGAAACCGTTGAACTTCTGAGTCCGAAATTTTTATTGAGCTTTTACTTGCTATCAATCAAATTATTTCATTTCAAAATTTAACACTATAATGTATACATGTATATGGGGGAAATCCGGATTTAGAATATTTTTTTTTCATCTGCTTGAACAGAATGATATTTTTTTTATCAGATTGGATCATAGAAAAAAACCGTTACCCCTCCCCTCTTTCATATTAAATATTCGCTCCCTCGGGGTAAACATACCGTGAAGCATCACAACTGTACATAGTACCATTTATCCGATTTTGACGATTTGAAGAGAGATAAAGTCAATTAAAGATGATGATCAGCACTAAATAGTAACTACATTATAGGAATTCACTACAAAAAAAAAGTGTTAGTATAATGCAAATAAGAATACTTCGACTTAATGGACTTCACACCTTCATCATGTTGTGATACTACACAGGGATGCATACATTTGATTAGCAACACTTGTAGTTAAAGAAGTCATCATAGTAGTAGCCATATTTTTTTAAACATAAGGTATATTTTTTTGTGTGACTGACAAAATAACTATGGTTTTGATAAATTATTCTTATAGGTATGCCAGGAACTGTTGGACGACCAGGCTCTCCTGGTATGCCAGGTAAACAAGGAGCACCTGGTGACTGTAACTGCGGTGCTGGACCAATGTCACGTGGACCCCAGCTAGGACCAATGAGATCACCAATGGGATCACCAATGGGACCACCACCAATCAATGCTTACAGAAATCGTCCACCATATATGCCACCTCCAAAGACACCACATCCAGGGTCTCGTGGAGTTCCCCCACCAGGTGCGCGAAAATATAGACCAATACCTCCGTGGGTCCCTTATCGACCACCAAGGGCAAACACGCAACTTCCAATAGGGAAGAGGCCCCCACCTGCTCCAACAGCACGTCCTCCGCAAGGTGCCCATTCGACAGCAACCCAAGTGCCACCATCATTTCAAAGACGTCGATTAGCAGATATCGATTAATTAAAATTTAGGTAGTTATATATACAAATGTATGTGTAAATTAAAAGTGAACCATGGAGGTTCCCTTCAAACCATATTGTCTGGACAATGGGTACCTTGGACGATGTACATGGAGGTTTGACCATAATGTTTAGAAATATTTAATCAGTTTGAAGGGGACCTTGTGGTTGGAAAACATATAGTGTTTAATATGTTTTAATATTTCATTTTCATTCTGAAATACTCATTCAGTTTGAACACACATTAGATTTTATTATTTCTTATATCATATTTTCATTCTATGTAAATATTTCAAAATACGTACATGTATAGAATTTAAGATAAGTACATGAAAATTCGAAAGAAATCAGAAAAAAAGGCACAAACAAATGACAAGTCTTAGAGATTAAAGTCAAAAATTAACAATGAAGCAACAGAACTATTATCAAATGTAAGCACTAAATGAATTAGTGTCCTAGTCTTATGTAAAACTTCATAATTTATAAATGACTTCTAAGTTATAAGATGTAAGAATTAAAATAGAACTGTACACGTTATTTGTATTGTTTGTATTTAAAGAAAGAGTTAACTCGATTGTGTGTACTTTTATCTAATTACCACTAAGATAGTATGCTGAATGCAAAAGCATCAATTTCAATAATTTAGGAGAAGTTTCCTGCAATTTAACCTTGATATGCACTGGAAAAGCATGAGAAATGCAGGATATCCAATTTAGCCGTCAGATAGGGAACGAAAAAGCTGAAAATATCGATAGGTTATGGAGCTCTTTTTCGTGATATTGTTTTTTTTTTTAATGGCGGGGAAAGACTGACTCGGATTTTTACCTTATTTTTGCATTGGTATAAGTTGGGTCTCAAAATGAAATCGAAAGATAAGACATCTAAAATTTGCTAAATTTTGGTAAATGACCTATTATGAGATATTGATGTCTTGTATGATAAAAAATAGTTGCTATGATGCACGCCATATTACACTGTATTGAAGGAAAAAACTGAGAAGTCCGAAGATCTGACACAAATTCTTACACCTCACATAATTACATCTTCAAGACGTCTTCGGTTACGTAGGAGTGTGTTCTTTCTTTGTTGTTCTAATAATCAAATAATAGAATATATTTTTTGTACAATTTCATTTCTCTTAATTCTTATAGGTTATCCATGGTCACCAAATTACAACAGAAACCCCTACCAACAATATTCCTCGTTTGGACGTTCATCATCGCTCATTGGTGGAACAGGCCCAAGTGCACTTTCTAATCCGAATGGTTCATGGCGGAAAAAGCCGATTAATGCCGAAAATGAGGCACCGGAAGTTTAGAAATTACGATGTAGGTTTTCATGTACATTGCATTATAATGATTCGAGGTTGTTGTCACTTGTCTGGGGTTGTTGTTTTTTGTTGTTTTTTTTTTTTTGTGTGTATTGTTATGTTTGTAGTCGTTGTCGTTGTCTCACGAAAAAAGGTCATATTTAATTTCCGTTGTAGTATGCGTTTGTATTTACTAATATTGTGGTGTTTTGATTGTATTCTTCGTGAAAGTTTTTTATGCCTTAATTTTCATTTGTAATTTCAAGATTTTTTTTTACGTTTATGTATTTAATTACATTGCTTTTACGTTTAAATGTATTTTGATTACATTTGCTTTTACGTTTATGTGTTTTAAATAAAAATTTTCAGCTATAAAAAGGATACCAGTAGTTATTTCCCCCAAAAAATGGTTTAAACACCGATATATTACTTTCAACTTATCATGCTTTTCGTGACCTTGAAGGCATAAAACTTTGCACTCGGAGCACAAAAATCATGCTCGAAAAATGAAATCCAGCAATTTGATTGATTGATTTTCGAGTTTGAGTACAAAAATCATGCTTGAAAGTTTTATGACCGTGAGGCCTGAAGCCAATTTTGTCCTGTATGGAAGCAACGAGTGTTAAAAGTGTTCGATAACAAAATCAAATTGGTCAAGACAAATGAACTATCATGCTTCGTTCATTTAATTCGAATTCAATTTGAATCGAATTCGCTTATCGCGTTCACACACTCTTATTTTTTAATTCGAATTCGAATTCGCATTAGAAATGCGAACCGAATTCGAATTACGTGTGAACTCACCATTAGAGTGAGACACAAACAAACACAGTTTTAAGCAAAATTGAATGTCACATTAAAAACAGATTCACAGATAAAATTTTGTTTTAACTTCTAGTATACTATTATAAAGGAAACATTTATTTCGCCTGCTAAAAGATTTCCGCCAAATGCCTTTGTATAGCAGTACAAAATGTACATGTTTCCTATTTAGTGTTTTAGCTATACTGTGACGTATCTCATTTTTATATTGACATTCATATATGATATTATTTATTACTAGTGTTCTCTCCAATAAAGATGTTATTCCTAAAAAGAAAGTTTTTCTTCTTTAAGTTACTCGTTTATTACACGAATCGAAAAAGACAAATGCGGAGAACGGTTAACCCCTAGCATATGTACACATAAAAGCACTCATTGGAACATATTTCTTTTTTGGAATTGCATATTATAACTCTAGATGCTAGTGGCGTGGGCCTCAATCCTTTTTGTTGTCTGGGGGGGGGGGGGGGGGGGGGGGGGACTATGAGATTGAAGTCACGCTTTTCGTTATCCAAATTTTATTTTACTGCCATTTAACAAACACATGTATGGCAGACGATACTAACTCTTCGCCGCCGACAAGCATAAAAAATGTATACAGTCCTGTAAAATACAATAAACAGTATAAATAATGTCCTACATTTCCGGTAACTAGAAATACCAAATAGAGGTATATAACACTAGACAGAATAAAAATAAAATTGAAAAAGGAAATGGAAATTGAAATGGAAACGGGAAATGTGTCAAAGAGACAACAACCAGACCATAGAGAATAAAACAGTCGAAGGCCACCAATGGGTCTTCAATGCAGTGAGGAAATCCGCTTCCGGAGGCGGGCTTGAGCTGGATGACCATTTATTCAAAAAAGGAATATGAATAATTGTTTTACGTGATTTAATTTCTTATTCATGATACACTTTTTAATATTCGCTAGAACCAATAGAAAATTTCTTGCTACACATACATCATAATGCATATGCATTTTCAACTTTATGTAAGTAGCCATATTTTAATCCTTTTAGCAAATTTCTTGCTATACATACATTACATCATATGGCATATTCATTTTCAACTTTATATAAGTAGCCGTATTTTAATCCTTTTTATGTACATTGTTATTCATATTGCAATTAATTCCATTCATTATTAAAATCTTCCGCTAAACATGCATTATTATCCATAAGACAACTTCATAGAAGCAAATTTGTGTTTTAATTATGTTGTTGGGTTGTTCCCTTTCTGACGTACCACCAACATCTCCTTTTATTTTTAGTATACTAGTTGTGCTATGTCGACTATTTGCTAGTAGAAATATTGCAATTCCCTAAACATGTACATGAAAAATGATTGACTTTTTTTGTGTTTTGTGTTGCTTTCTGATTTTATTCTATATAATTGAGCATAGAAATGGGTAATGTGTCAGAAAGACAACAACCCGACCATAGAACAGACAACAGGTAGAAGGTCACAAATACATTTGTAGGTCTCCAATGGAGGAGAAATTCCCGCAACCGGAGGCGTCATTCAGCTGGCCTCTAAACAAATATATATACTAGTTCAGTGATAATGAACGCCACACTAAACTCCAAAATGTACACAAGAAACTAAAAATAAAAAAATATACAAGACAAACAAAGGCCAGAGGCTCTTGACTTGGGACAGACGCAAAAATGCGGCGGGGTTTATGTTTATGAGATCTCAACCCTCCCCTATACCTGTAGCCAATGCAGAAAAGTAAACGCATAACAATACGCACATTAAAATGCAGTTCAACGGAAGTCCGAGTCTATATCCGCTTTACTCGTGACCGAAACTTTCAACACTAATAATATGTTATTTTAAATCTCTCATTTTGAAAAATAAGTTAAGATTACAGGTGGGTTTTTAAACAATCTCACTACTTTTCATAAAATTGTGAATGACATTCCCAATTCAAAATTTCTGTTCGCAATTTTTGATAAGAACTCTATTGTTATATTAATTTGTATTCCTAGATGAGGCAAATTAAATATCCGGAAAAAAATCAGTACAAATGTAAACTATACACTTTGAATCACAAAAAGATCAGCTATTGTTTCTAGAAATATTGCCATACAGATTTTTAATTACCCCTCTGTAGCACCTCAGATAACCTCCGGTTTTTGGTACGATTCGTGTGGCTCAGATAATTGTTTTCTCTGTTGTGTTTTGTATACTAATGTTTGTCTATTTTTCTTTTTTTTTTTTTACATAGCTTTCTAAGTTCCATTTTTGAATTACGAGTTTGAATTTCTTTTGGTATATTTTGCCTCTCTACATGTATTAATTGAGCATTGATAGAAAAATACAGGTTTGCCATGGTGCTGTAATTTTATTTTCGACTTTTGAGTTTTAATTTCCCATCGGTATCTTTCGCCTCTTTACATATATCAATAATTCAATGAAAGTCAAATGTACATGTACTTCAGCGCGGTAGTGATATGCAGGTGTACTTGTAGGCGTCTATCTACAGACCCAAAGAACTATTACATGTATGACGACCATAACAAGTAAACATATTTTTATTTATCGAATAGTGATTGTATATCAGGAGTACCTATCGCCCCTAGACTAGACAGTACTAGTCAGTAGATAAAATAATGAAGGATCGTACAGGAGATACGTCCTCGAATAAATGTGTAAATGTATGCACATTTTTTACATTTATTATTGTCGTAACAACATTCGGGACATTCTCGATTCTTCAGTGGAAGGAAATCATCAAACTAAATGAACGAATTTCCCGGCTTGAGTTTGGAAGACTTGTAACTGTCCAAAAACGGAACCAGGTAAGTTTGTCGTTTTAAATAATTAAAAAAGGAAGTATATAATTTTGGTTTAATCGTATTCTTTCTATGGTATTTTTCGTTTTCGTTTATATATGTATGACATTTATAAATTGATATCAGTTGCGTTAATTCATAGATAGTCATATACATGTACATGGATGATGTACATTTCAATAAATAAGGTCTTTAAAGCACACCATTATCACAAGAGGAAAATGTACTGAAAACGAGACTGTTACGTTTCCTTGTAATACAGCTGTCAGAATGCTTATTGTTAACACCCATTGCTCTTTTGATTTTAAAGTATTTAAAATGTGTCTAAATGCCAGAATATTTGAGTACTTTTAGATTAATTGGATATATTCAGAAAGGAAAAAACAATCAAACGAATTGCGCTGTCAAATTCTACAGTTCAAGTTGTACTCTTTGTTTGGTTCTTTACATAAACAAAACCAGGCATCTCTTCTTCCTCCGTTTTCTTAAGTTTTGGGGGCTTAGGTGGCCGAGGGGTCTAATTTCATCGAACTACTATGTATCACTAGCCAGTCAATACAGATGTTATGAGTTCGATCCCCCCCCCTCCCCCCCCCCCCCCCCCAACTCGTAAATTGCACTCGACTACATCACAATTGACTAGAATTGTTAGTTTTTCTACCGATGGTCGGTGGTTCTCATCGGGCATTCCGGCTTCCTCCGCCAATAAAACTGACCGTCACGAAAAAGCCCAAAACACTAACCGACCAAATAATAAACCAATCAATCTTAGGTTTGAAGACTGCTTTCATACAAATGTACTTTTAGGTTTTGTGTTTTTGCCTTATTTCCATGCAAAGAATAACGATTTAAAATCAATTAAATGTATAAAATAATGATAACATAGTAAAAAATATTTTAAGTTCTACCAATAGCAAATATAATGTTAACGATATTAGTCAAAACAATTATCATGTCCTTAAAAAGAGACAACGGAATACGCTCAAAACATGGATTTATCATCTCATTTCACTGCCCTACATGCAGATTGCTGATAGCATATAGCATACATAAATTTAAACTCGCAGCAAGTGTGTGTGTATATATATATGTATAAAGAAAAGTGTCACGACTTAACTTGTCTGTCTGTTATCAACAAACTTCAAGTTGAGTGCGTTTGTTTCGGATAACCTTAGGATTAAGGTCAATAGAACACCATTACATATGCAAACTTTCTTATCAAATGTTTATGAACAATTCTCGTGAAGGTTGCACTTCTGTAAATACAGGCAATGCAAGTTCCATAATTCTTTTTACGGCTAAGACTGTGCCACTTTTACTATGGAGAGTTTCGTTCTAAATTCTATCATATAATAGAATGTTCATATGCACTACTATTTTTGTCAAAGGTTAAAATATAGAGTTGTGTGGCCTTTTTTGAACACGTATTATAATGTCTTGCACCTCTAAAAGTTTGAACTGATTCTAAAATTTTATTCTACATTTTCCATTGCTTTGAGTCTTCTTGAGAATTCAATTTGTCGCTATCTAAGAACATTTATACTGGAAAATATCCAAGTTTTATCTGTAAGAGAAGACATATGGAAACTAAATCTGGGAACCGGTACATGTAGGTCAATAAAGCAAAACAATCTATCAATATTACATGTTAACCCAACAGAGGCGTGGTTTGAGAATCAACTGTGTTGACAAAGTGCAGCTCGAAAGATATCCCGGTCGACCAGCTTAAATAAAAATAAAAACTGTCGGACTATAAAGTATCTTTAAAGTTATTCCTATATCAACTTTGTCCTGTAGTTTTTTTTTATTCTCTGTAGTATTCTTTATATGTTTTATCGTCACTTTCTATTCTGTAACCCTATCCACAACATTATATACAATGTAGGAGTGATAATCAATATTTTGATAATATGAAAATAAATAGAGCTGGAGCATCGTTTTAAGTCTATAATATGCATGATATGATTAAAGTTGAAGTATGTTTAAACCACGTTCTAATTGTGAGCGTAATAGTCTGATTGGAACAAAAACCGTGGAAATTGAAATACTCCTAGAGGGATCTGACATCTCTCAGTTTTACTTGCTGTTCTAATAATAATTACATTAACCATTGACATTTTGTGAAAGTGTCACTATAAAATCCGGGGACCCCGAAAAGATTGTCAAAACAGAACGTATAAGCTTTCCTTTTTGTGTTTCTTTGATACAAATGGCATGGCTCTGTACTTCTAGATCCCGTCAATGTGTTATTGTGTTATGATAATTAAAGACCGCGCTGAAGTACGTCCATTATTCATAGTTCATTATTCATTATTCAATAATGAATAATGAAATAGTTCACTATTCACTATTCAATATTGAAAAATGAAAAATGAATAATGAAATGGTTTATGTTTCATTATTCAAATTGAAGCGGTGAATCGTGAAAAAAAAATAAAAAAAATTGACTGTGACACTATAGCTATATTTTGATTCGAAATGACCATAAGACGGTTTACGGAGGACCTAAATGCCACAATATGCATAAAAATGAGGAAATATAAAAAAGAAAATGTGGTATGATTGCCAATGAGACAAATATCAAGAAAGACCACAATGACACAGACATTAACAACTATAGCTCACCGTACAGCCTTCAACAATGAGCAAAGCCCATATCGCAGAGTCAGCCATTAAAGGTTCCGCAACGAATATTAGAAGACCTAAATGCCAAAATACGCGTGAAAATTAAGAAATAGCCAATTTTGAATAATGAAATGGATATTTTGAATAATGGAATGGACTGCGGCGACCCTTTAGTCCCTATTATAGATAAACCTTATACCTCATTCGAAAGCTGATTACAAGAGGAACAAAATGTATATAGTCAATATGTTCCGCAACGAATATTAGAAGACCTAATTGCCATAATACGCGTGAAAATTAAGAAATTGCCAATTTTGAATAATGGAATTGACTGCGGCGACCCTTTAGCCCCAATTATAGATAAACCTTATACCTCATTCGAAAGCTGATTTCAAGAGGAACAAAATGTATATAGTCAATATGTTCCGCAACGAATATTAGAAGAACTAAATGCCAAAATACACGTGAAAATTAAGAAATAGCTAATTTTGAATAATGAAATGGATATTTTGAATAATGGAATGGACTGCGGCGACCCTTTAGCCCCTAATTATAGATAAATCTTATACCTCATTCGAAAGCTGATTACAAGAGGAACAAAATGTATATAGTCAATATGTTCCGCAACGAATATTAGAAGACTTTAATGCCAAAATACGCGTGAAAATTAAGAAATAGCCAATTTTGAATAATGAAATGGATATTTTGAAATTTGGAATGGACTGGCAGGACCCTTCAGCCCCTAAATACAGATATATATTATACCTCAATCGAAAGCTGATTAAAAGAGGAACAAAATGTATATAGTCAATATGTTCCGCAACGAATATTAGAAGACCTGATTGCCAAAATACGCGTGAAAATTAATAAATAGCCAATTTTGAATAATGAAATGGATATTTTGAATAATGAAATGGACTGCGGCGACCCTTTAGCCCCTATTATAGATAAACCTTATACCTCATTCGAAAGCTGATTACAAGAGGAACAAAATGTATATAGTCAATATGTTCCGCAACGAATATTAGAAGACCTAAATGCCGAACTACGCGTTAAAATTAAGAAATAGCCAATTTTGAATAATGAAATGGATATTTTGAATAATGGAATGAACTGCGGCGACCCTTTAGCCCCTAATTATAGATAAATCTTATATCTCATTCGAAAGCTGATTACAAGAGGAGCATAATGTATATAGTCAATATGTTCTGCAACGAATATTAAAAGACCTAAATGCCAAAATACGCTTGAAAATTAATAAATAGCCAATTTTGAATAATGAAATGGATATTTTGAATAATGGAATGGACTGCGGCGACCCTTTAGCCCCTATTATAGATAAACCTTATACCTCATTCGAAAGCTGATTACAAGAGGAACAAAATGTATATAGTCAATATGTTCCGCAACGAATATTAGAAGACCTGATTGCCGAAATACGCGTGAAAATTAAGAAATAGCCAATTTTGAATAATGAAATGGATATTTTGAATAATGGAATTGAGTGCGGCGACCCTTTAGCCCCTATTATAGATAAACCTTATACCTCATTCGAAAGCTGATTACAAGAGGAACAAAATGTATATAGTCAATATGTTCCGCAACGAATATTAGAAGACCTTAATGCCAAAATACGCGTGAAAATTAAGAAATAGCCAATTTTGAAAAATGAAATGGATATTTTGAATAATGGAATGGACTGCGGCGACCCTTTAGCCCTAATTATAGATAAACATTATACCTCATTCGAAAGCTGATTACAAGAGGAACAAAATGTATATAGTCAATATGTTCCGCAACGAATATTAGAAGACCTAAATGCCAAAATACGCGTGAAAATTAACAAATAGCCAATTTTGAATAATGAAATGGATATTTTGAATAATGGAATGGAGTGCGTCGACCCTTTTGCCCCTAATTATAGATAAACCTTACACCTCATTCGAAAGCTGATTACAAGAGGAACAAAATGTATATAGTCAATATGTTCCGCAACGAATATTAGAAGACCTAAATGCCGAAATACGCGTGAAAATTAATAAATAGCCAATTTTGAATAATGAAATGGATATTTTGAATAATGGAATGGACTGCGGCGACCCTTTAGTCCCTATTATAGATAAACCTTATACTATATACATTTTGTTCTTCTTGTAATCAGCTTTCGAATGAGGTATAAGGTTTATCTTCAAAAGGTGCTAAAGGGTCGCCGCAGTCCATTCCATTATTCAAAATATCCATTTCATTATTCAAAATTGACTTTTTCTTAATTTTCACGCGTATTTTGGCAATTAGGTCTTCTAATATTCGTTGCGGAACATATTGACTAGATACATTTTGTTTCTCTTGTAATCAGCTTTCGAATGAGGTATAAGGTTTATCTATAATAGGGGCTAAAGGGTCGCCGCAGTCAATTCCATTATTCAAAATTGGCTATTTCTTAATTTTCACGCGAATTTTGGCATTTAGGTCTTCTAATATTCGTTGCGGAACATATTGACTAGATACATTTTGTTCCTCTTGTAATCAGCTTTCGAATGAGGTATAAGATTTATCTATAATTAGGGGCTAAAGGGTCGCTGCAGTCCATTCCATTATTCAAAATATCCATTTCATTATTCAAAATTGGCTATTTCTTAATTTTCACGCGTATTTTGGCATTTAGGTCTTCTAATATTCGTTGCAGAACATATTGACTATATAGATTTTGTTCCGCTTGTAATCAGCTTTCGAATGAGGTATAAGATTTATCTATAATTAGGGGCTAAAGGGTCGCCGCAGTCCATTCCATTATTCAAAATATCCATTTCATTATTCAAAATTGGCTATTTCTTTTTTTTACGTGTATTTTGGCATTTAGTTCTTCTAATTTTCGTTGCGGAACCTTTAATAGCTGACTATGCGGTATGGGCTTTGCTCATTGTTGAAGGCTGTACGGTGAGCTATAGTTGTTAATGTCTGTGTCAATGTGGTCCTTTTGGATATTTGTCTCATTGGCAATCATACCACATCTTTTTTTTTATATTTCTCATTTTTATGCATATTGTGGCATTAGGTCCTCCGTAAACCGTCTTATGGTCATTTTGAATCAAAATATAGCTATAGTGTCACAGTCAATTTTTTTTATATTTTTTTCAATATTCACCGCTTCAATTTGAATAATGAAACATAAACCATTTCATTATTCATTATTCATTTTTCAATATTGAATAGTGAACTATTTCATTATTCATTATTGAATAATGAATAATGAACTATGAATAATGGAAGTACTTCAGCGCGGTTAATTAAAGGGGGTGTCATAATTTTTAGTATTTAATGATGTCTTTAAATTTTGCTTCCGTGCTTTGTCTATATGTTTTTTATGCTTCTTTGTTACATATTTGTTTATTTTTATAGTGATTAAGATTATATATAAGACAAAAATGAATGTTGACTGCTCTATCCCAATTATTGACATATAAACAAGAAGATGTGGTATGCTACGTTTTGCATTTGCGCCGATCTGCATTTCATTTGCGCCGATTTTTTCTTTCATTTGCGCCGATATTTCTTTTCATTTGCACCGATTTTTTTTACAGGTAAGTAACAGATGACTGTTATTTTTCATTTATCATTATTGACCTCTTCCGTTTATAACCAGTTGTACAAATGATATGACTTGCCAATCATAATATGTATGAGGCTGTTGTCCTCGGCCCACCACGGGGAGGTGGAAGTAGGAAATCGAGCAGGATAAGTCAATTTAAACGCACTACGTTCATATACTCTATTTATATTAAAATAACTAATTCAAAATATATTTACAACATTAAAACGTTATACATTAAAATCACAAATCTGTTCTTGTCGAGTATTTATAGACAACACAACTTATATATTCCTTTTTCCTCATCATTTCGGCTCTTCTATGCTTGTTGAAATTGTCAATAACGAAGTCCATCTTTTCATTTTCTTACGTTCTGATGCAGGCATTTCTAAAGCTCGTATTTTTACATACGTAATGGCCTGGATTTTCTTGCCTTAAACATAAGTGAACCATCTTTATAACCAAATTGTACCAATATACCTTCATGGTATGGTACATGAACAAGCATTTACCCACATGTGTTAAACTGAAAATGCAATTAGGAGCAAATAAAAAAATTAAATCGGCGCAAATGAAAGAATGACAATTTTAAAAACTGGCGCAAATGTCAGACGCCCGTGGTATGATTGCCACTGAGATAACTCTCCACAAGAAACTAAATGACACGGAAATTAGCAACCGCATAGTCAGCTATAAAAGGCCCCGTAATGCCAATGTAAAACAATTCAAACGAGAGAACTAACGACCTAATCTATGTACAAAAAATGAACGAAAAACCAAATATATAACTCATAAGCAAACGACAACCACTATGTCTGTTTGTTATATTCACACATTGTTGTCAATATAATGAACTTAAAAGAGGGACGAAAGATACCAAAGGGACAGTCAAACTCATAAATCTAAAACAAACTGACAACGCCATGGCTAAAAATGAAAAAGACAAACAGAAAAACAATAGTACACATGACACAACATAGAAAACTAAAGAATAAACAACACGAACCCCACCAAAAACTAGGGGTGATCTCAGGTGCTCCGGAAGGGTAAGCAGATCCTGCTCCACATGTGGCACCCGTCGTGTTGGTTATGTGATTACAAATCCGGTAAATAGTATAATTCGGTAGGTCACATTCATGAAAGGGAAGGGGATTATAGTTACGACGTAAGGAACATATCCGATATCATTTGTGAAACGGTTATTCCATAACGGTCAACCAACTCGTGATGGCGTCCGTAAAATTTACGAAGGGATGATTTCAACTTCACCATTTGGAACTCTTGGTTTAATAGCTTCCTTGTGAGCAGTAACCCTCTATCAAGAAAATCATGATAGGAAACGCAAGCACGGGAATATCGTATCAATTGGGATATATATACCCCGTATGCAGGTGCTGCTGGAATGTTGCTACTTAGAAATGGAAAGTTCACAATTGGAAAGCTGAAATCATCTCTTTTGTCGTAAAGTTTTTGATGCGACTGTCATACAAGTGAGAGGTTTAGCTAGCTACAAACATCGATACAACCAGGTTTAATACACCATTGTTTACATAAGAAAATGCCTGTACCAAGTCAGACATATGAGAGTTTTTATCCATTCGTTTGATCTTTTGATTTTGTCATTTTGTTAGGGACCTTCTCTTTTGAATTTTAAACGAAGATGTGTATTTTTAAACTAGAATTTGATAGAATAATAACAAATATTAAAAACCTTATTACAGGATAAATTGACGCCGTCAGAAAACAATTTCAACGATGTATATGAAAAGTTGATGAAAGAAATCTCCGAGAAACAGGTGATTTAATCTTTAAATCAAGTTTATACAAGTCTTATACATGAACTAACAGGTATTTTTTAAATCACTTATATCATATTTCCCCTCGAGAGGACTTTTAATATCTGTATAAATTGCTGTATTCCAAAATTATTGAACGCTAACCGTTATACAAAATATATACACTATGTATTTATAACCTGTGAATATTTCCAAAATAGATATCGACCATTTAAGAAAATAAATATTACATCTTATTCAAAATAGCAACTAAGAATATGAATAGTAGTGTGAACGTAAATATTTCTTCCCTTCCGGCTTAATTCATTTTTCAGTTGTAAACCTATTCTTTTTCAGAAAGATCTATTGAGAAAGTATTGTTCAAATTCTTCAAAGATATGCTTACCAGGTATGTTTAATCAGATTTTCTATAATACACCGTTCGTTTGTATGGTCAAACGCAGTCTTGAGGGTTTCGTGCACCGAAAATCCGGATATGCATAACTAAATATAAGAAAATATGGTACATGTATGAGGCCACAGACCACAATTAAATTCGCTATTAGTTCTTTTTAACGTTTTGTTTCATTACGAAAATGCACCGAATCCTTTCGTCATATTTTTGAGTGTGTAAAGTGCAGTTCTAGTCCAAAAATATATATCCAACATTCAGAAAGATTGCTCTGCTGTATTTTACAAATTTAGTCAATATACACCTATACCCATAAGGACAAGTCAAGAGATGTTCCGAAAACTGTAAATATCACCTTTTTGCACCTGGCATAATTACTCTTTCCACATCAAAATCAGTTAAAATACAACATCCAAAAGTTTATTTCATCTCTCTTCTTTCATTTCTACAAAAAAAAATAATATAAGAAATAAGTGAGAAAGAGAAAGAAAAAAAATAAGAAAACATAAACTCTATTAAGGAGGAACTATATTGGACAACGAAACGCGAGGTCATTAATTGTGGTCTTGGACCATGAGTGCCAATGAGCACTTAGGACAGGCACAAACAAATGCAGCAGGTCTAAACCTTTTTAAAAATATCTGTTTTATATTGATTTTATTCATGTTTCTTATATTAAACAAATTGATTTGAAATCAAATCTTATTCGTTATAAATTTGAGACAATCAACCAATCGTTTCATATGTATTATGGAAGTTTGAAAATTTTTAAAATATTATATGATTGTAAACATTCTGATATCGGTTATTGGTGTTTAGACTGGACCGAAGTACTAACAGACTGACTTTAATTCCAAGGTATCTAAAACACTTTAGCTAGTAAAGTGTGTCAGTGCAGCTACTATAAAGCACATACATAACCGCTAGATAAAAATGTGTTTTATCCAAATTATAATTCATAACCCAAATTTCACCTTTCATGTATCGCATGCGAATCATAAGTTTTATATCACAGTGTGTAGAGGTTACCAAATTACTGCCGGTAAAATTAAAATGATATATCGAATCACAAACCAAGGAAAGAAATGCTAACATACAAATCATGTTCAAGTATTTGTAGATATGCAAATAATAAAAGATTGATTTGAAACATAATTTTAAGTTTTAAATGTGTTGTCTGTGTTTAACGTTTTAAATATCAGATCATGATTATCGAAGGCGTTTCCCCACTGAACGTTAAACAACCTACAATCAATCAATCAATCGAAGGCGTTTTTAATATGATTTAGCTTATGACTTTATAAAGTAAACGTAAAATGAGTATTCTTTTTATATTTATCTTTAACATTGTACCTTATACATTTACATAGGTGCAACTGGTCCAAAAGGAGAAAAGGGTAAGTTTAAGGTTAATTAAAACATAATTATTACTGGTATAATGAAGATATTGTCATTCAGTCAGGATAAGAAAAGCAAAGAATAAATGAGAAAAAGAGGGAGAAATTCGATCGATCGAGAGAGAGAGAGAGAGAGAGAGAGAGAGAGAGAGAGAGAGAGAGAGAGGAAATTTTAACTTGGAACCAAATATCAACATTACTTAAATGCATGTCGTATTTGACATTTATTCATTTGTTGCATTTTCAATTTAAAAAGTTTTTTACTGCTTGCAGGCTCAAAGGGAGATCCAGGTATCTCTGGTGGATGTGGTTCTAAACACAGAATCGGTCAACGAGATTTACAAGGTAAAATGTATATTATGTACATGTATGTCTAAAAATGTATATACTTGTTATGTTGTTCATTTGATTGGATTTGATGAAAAAATGTACATGTAGTGCTATCACAGATCGGTAAATGGGTCTGAAATTTTTGTTACGCACATTCTACCTGAATTATGTTGTACGGTTCGTGTGTCCGTTCGTCCGTCCGTCCGTCCGATTTGTACATATGTCTGTCCTGCTGCAGTTTAAAGCTTTTGGTGAAGCTGAAGTCCAATCAACTTGAAACTTAGTACACATGTGTCATATGATATGATTTTTCTAATTTTAAGGCCAATTGATGTGTACCTTATAAATGGGAATAAACAATTGGACTATAATTCAACTGTTAAAAAAAGCTATTTCATACATTTAAAACTGAATGTCGATTACCATATACATTTTTTTTTGTACTCAGCATTTGATAAAAGTATATGTTTTATTTTAAATCGTTAATGATGATTGTTTGAACTATGTTTTGATAACTATTATTTTTCATCATTCGTTTCAGGTTTATTGGGAACACAATTTAATGACGTCGCAGACACTTGTTGCAATCACCTTGGTAAGAAATAAATTGTGGTGTTTAAAAATAAATAGGTAAATAAATGGCAAATTGGAAATATTTTGATGGCGTCTTTTTTCTATGTGTCCGTCGAATATAAAACAAAAAGATGTAATATGATTGCAAATGCGTCAAATTCCCATCAGAGTCCAAATAAAGTAAAAAAATAGGTCATTGTAAGGCTTGCATTTGGTGTATAATGAGACAGCTAAATCCAAGACTGTTAGCAATTGTATACTTGAAAATGAAAATCAAACATGGCTGTAAATGCGGATAAGAGTTTAATATAGGGCTATATGAATGAAACACTGACATACTAGTAGTACATAAAATACTTGATGGGTCACAACCAATGCATAAACTCGATGGAGAAAACCATCTCGATGACAATATTGCTTTAGTGATAAAACAAAAATATCCACACTGATCTGTGTCCACACTTATATAAACTTGACTTTTAAAGCATTCAGTTTGCATGTTTTTTTTTTTAGCTAAACCTATGTTGACGGGACCAGCAGTTGTTGTAGTGCCGGCAAATAAAGGTGGCGATGTTATACTTCCTTGTAAACCGACTGGTTTACCACCAGCACAGATAACCTGGACACCTGCCGTTGATCCTAAGCACCAAGGGCGTTACATACAAACCGTAGACGGGTTGCTGATTAGATCAACGGAGTTCACTGATTCTACGACTTTTACCTGTCAAGCTACAAATATCTTTGGAACAGTAAATAAAAAATTCAATCTTATTGTGACTGGTAAGAATATACTTTAAGACAGACAGCTAGATACCAGAAACATACTATGTATACACATGCCAGAGTCTGAGCTTGATTTGCTATATGATATAAAAACTAAACTGACGAAAAAAGGTCATTTATTCAAAACCATAAAATGCAAAAAATACATTTTGCAAATAAAACATTTGAAATAAAAGTTCATATTTAATATGAAATAATAATACATAATTAATACGAAATTACATCAACTAATATCATATCAATTGAATAAATGACAAAGAATAGCAAAGGTGGGGAGACAAAATCTGCCCCATAAATAAACATATATACATATCTACTTCAAAAGATAACATTAAGGGAGGTATGCGGGTGGGAATTTTGAACAAATTGTTTGATAAGAATCACAAGTAAACACATCAAATGCTGATGTTAAAAGGAAGTGACCACAATGCACTTACACGTGAACTCGTGCTGACCCGCAAGATCATTGACCAATAAGAAAGGTGAAATCCAATCATGCATTGGTCATAAGTGAAATTTCTCTGCACGTGAAAACATGTTATCTAATTTCAACAATTAATCGTTTAATTAAGTAGGACACTCTGACCCTTTGACCAGACTAGAGACATCATACATTTAGAGTATTAAAAGCTCACTCTTTTATTTAAGTCGGTTAGTAATAACCAATTAAAACAGAATTATCTTCTCTGCTGTCTTAAATTATTTTATTCCGCTTAATTTTCAATTAGCAAATAAAACTGGTTTATTCTTGTCGTCAGATATCACAGTACCTTCGAAATACAAACGAAAAAAACACATTGTCCATGTCCATATATAGGACAGTGCAATAGTAAGGAACGACATCAAAACTTCAATGAAGGATAAAAAACTCAATTCACATAGTTTTTTTTCACTGACCCCACACCCCCTTCTAACTTAATTTGGGAATAATTGATTGACCAATAGGGATATATGTAAAATCGATTTTAGATTAACAAAACTTGCAGCAATGTTGACCCCTCCCACCCACAAACTATATGATTTAAGTTTTTTTTATCCTACATCGATCTTTTGATGTCATCCCTAAATCAATATTACAGATGAAGCACTTATAAGAACTAACGTTGAGGTTAGAACCGTTCAACGGGAATACGTTATACGTTTGTATAAAACGCAGTAAAATACATTACATTATATATTTAACGTACATGTACTTCACATAAACAGATTGAAGAAATAAGGCTTTTAATCCTCAAAGCATATTACATGTATGTTGACTGCAGCAAATACATAACTTTTTACAGAACCATTTTATATCCATATTCATTGATGAGAAAAAACAATAGACAATCTACAGTAAACAAAACACAACATAGAAAACAATGAGTCAGTAACACGAACCCTACCACAAACTGGGAATGATCTCATGTGTTTTTGTGGGTAAAAACCTGATATGAAGGATGATACTGTATACATGTCAGTGATGTCAATCGCTTGAAATGCCAGACAAAATTGTAATCGCCTTAGCCCTTTATCAATTTTAACATAGCTCGTCACCATGTTGCCGTTTTAAAACAATAATCTCTATTAAGTGTATAATGTGTCAAAAGAAAGCTGTATGTTTCCTTTAATCTTACTGACTCAGCACAGTAAAGTTGTCACTAGAAAGTTAAGGTACACGTGCCGTTGTCAATTAAATTAACAACGACGTCATAGGTAAAATAGCGATAAACAGATTAACATAGGTTATCGCAACTAATGGCTTGATTGCATTTGATTGAAAAACAATATCGTTCAGATGACAAACAATAATCTAAAAATATGTTATTTCATGCTCAGATCCAACGACAATTTATTTCATATCAATTTTTGCATTTTTGCAGATCCGATTAAGATCAACATAACCCCGTCACAATCTCAGTTGAATGCAAATCAAAAACAAGATCTAACCTGTAGCTTTTCTGGTGTTCCTCCACCAACAGTGAAATGGTATCACGTGACATATAACGGCCTAAGGGAACTAATAACTTCCGGTGTCACAACTGGAGCTCAGCAAAGTGTTTTACATCTCGATAGTGTTGGTGCTTTGTCCGCTGGGCAGTATATATGTGAGGTTGCAAACGGTTTCGAGAACAAATCAGTATCATCAAGTCTTAATGTTATATGTAAGTTGTATCATGCAGTGGATTAATTTAGTAATTAGACCAAGATGCATGCTTCCACACGTATAGTTTATTGAAAAATGTAAGTAATGGGTTTCGTGTAAATTGAACCTGAATGTTTTGGGCGTATAATGTCGATATTTTTTTATGACAAAAACATTTAAATTTATTTTTTTACTATAATTTGACTAAAAAGTAAAATCACAAAAATATTGAACTCCGAGGAAATTTCAAAACGGAAAGTCCGTAAACAAATGGCAAAATTAAAAGCTCAAACACATTAAACGAAAGTAAAACAACTGTTATATTCCTGACTTGGAACCGGCATTTTCTTATGTAGAAAATTATGGATTGAACCTGGTTTTATAGCTAGATAAACTTCTCCCTAATTTACATTTGGTTTACATAAATCATATCAGACTGTTTTAAAGGGGAACGACTCAATACTTATAACCAAGTGTAAATCAAAGTATGTACAGTACTAAAATGATAAAAACCTTAAAATTATATACATTTCAGTTTTTCAGAAAAATGATGTTATAAATGTACGATTGAAGGCTTCATTCGTTAAGTTAAAGTTCTATGATAATAGTATTTTGATACATTTTTATTTTAAACATGTGTATTCAAAATATCTTAAATATAAAACATTACAAATATACTTTTTTTTGTAGCAAAACCTGTTATAATCGGTGGACCAAATAACCATTTAGTTAACATTGGTACAACATTAACACTTTATTGTGATAATATCGCCAACCCTCCCGCTAGTGTGGCATGGAATTTCCCTAAGGTACTTATATCATTGTCATAGCTAAAGGTGGTACCTAACACTACAGGGAGATAACTCTGTAAAATCAGCTAAACGTTTTAATTACGTTGTGTTTATAAGGGAATACTAAGCTTTATTGTGATAATATCGCCAACCCTCCCTCTAGTGTGGCATGGAATTTCCCTAAGGTACTTATATCATTGTCATGATAGCTTACCCACAAATAGAGGGACACAACGACCTCTCTGTCCCTTCTATGCTCATTTCTGCCCTTTTTAGTTCTCCGTTTGTGTGGGTTTTTTTAAAAGAGGAAACCTTACAGTGTAAAAAAAAATAATGTTAGCTTCTTGAAAAAAAAATAAAACTACAGGTTACCATATGACCTTCGACAATGAGCAAGTACCACACCGTATCTTAAGTAATTAACGGCCTGGTAAATAAACATTGAACAATACAACAAAGTCTTAAAACCATTTTTTGTAGTGTAAACTAAAGTTTCTAATCTTGATACCTTCATATTGAATATTATGCGACATTAGGATGACACAGTGTTGCGTACTAAACCCTATCTCCAACCTGGAGCAGTGGTGGAAGTACAGAACATAAACAAAATACTTGTACAAATAAGTAACAAAGTGTTGGTCTCCTAAAATAATCACTTTATACAAAAAAAAAAAAAAAAAAAAAAAAAAACAAAGACCGGTATGTGAGGAGGACAACATTTTCCGAATGAACGCGAAAATCATTGAATTAGAATTTCGTTCCAAAATACGGTACCAAAAATCGAAGTAATATATCGAATGTTGCAGATGGCCAGAGAAAACACAGCACATGTCATTGTATCAAAGTAAATTAATTTCTTTTATACTCTATATTCCCCTGATGTACCTGAGGTTTCAAGGTTTAATTAAAAAAAGTTAGCAAAAATGTTTGAATTAAACGTAATGTTATAATTATATGAAATACAAAATATAAAAAAGCGATAGTATCCGTAAAAACAACATGTCAAAAACACAACGTAACAGCGAAAAAAACAGAAGACATTTCTTTCTTTAGTTGAAAGTATAGAAACTATTGATGCTTTGGAATCTGTGACACTTGATCGAAGAATTGAAGACTTAAAGATTATCAAAGTCAAAAAACAGCCTATGATGAGGTATTTAACATGAATAATGGAACAAACGTGTGGTTAGAAGTTCAAAATCACTGAGTCTTTCACTCATGCATATATCATAGTCTTCTGAAAATAACGACCCATAAATATATTTCATGGAAAAATCCTTACATTTGGTTAAGATTCCATAGTTTTTGGTGTGTTAAGAATGTTTTATCTCTAATTTTCATAGTCTTTTCATAATCTAAAAGGCTATGGGTAATCTCATTATTCGTACACCAAGATGAAAATAACGTTACGTCATTAGTTGAATTTATATCGTTTATTACTTTTAAACCAGTCACAACGTTTTTGAGTACATTTTCATAAATATTACCCAGATTGCTGTAGATTCAAAAACGGCGAAGTCACTATATTTTTTTTTTACAGACAGGAAGTATACCCCCTAAAACAGCACGAATTAATTCTGATGGTTCCGTTACATTGTTTCACGTTGATGCATTTAGTGAAGGAGATTACACGTGCACTGCAACAAACAGTGTCGGTTCAACTACAGCGTCTGGCAGGTTAAGTATAAATGGTAAGACTTATTTTATTCATGGAGGAGACCGGAGTAACCGGATTGAACCATCCACATTTGGTAGGAATACTTGCAGGTCTTGTAAATACAGATACTTGAGTCAAACACATCTCGAAACAAGCGTTATTTAATTTCACAATTTCAGTATTGACTAACGTGCAAGTGATCCATACACACATACGCACTACATGTATTTGAATGCGTGGCATCAGACTCCCTACAGTATACAGCCTCTGATCAATAAAAGACAACTACAAAATATGTTAAATTCCTATTTTTTTTTTTTTTTTGGTAACACATTTGTTTTGCTTTGATTTGTTTTGTTGGTATTTTTTCGTTTTAGTCTGTTGAAGACATTGGTTGAAAAGGTTTATTTATTTTGTTGATAATGTTTAAATTGTTTATTTATTTGTTTTTATTTTTATTTTTGTTTTTGTTTTTTTATGCTTTGAATTTCTTTCTTTTTGGATTGAAGTTTATTAATTAAAGATTGTTTTTTCTTAATAACACTACTACTGATGGTTTAAGTTTGTATTATACAATTGAGAATGGAAATGTATCATATATTTCTAGTGCCATTTACTGTCACTGCAAGTCCACACAACAGACCATTAGTTTCTGGTGAATCGTTTCTACAACTTACATGTGACTCTTCCGGTGGTGGGCAGACACAATTCTCCTGGTCTAAAACAAACAGTCCTCCTTTATCGGGTAACCCTGGGAAATATCTGCTTGTTGGTGATGGTTTGATTGTAACAAGCGTTGATTTAGCTACTGACACTGGTGTTTACGTCTGCAATGGTACAAATGGAAATAAACAAGGATCAGACAAAGTAGTATGTATGTATCATATCGTCAGGTTTATTATTGTATGAAGATAAATGTACAGTGAAATCTGTCTAACAGAACTTCGTCTTTTTTGTTAGGTGTAAATCTTAATCAGGTTCAAAACGCTTAAAAATTGATATGATTAGACCAAAGAACATGTTTGTTATTGAAAGCTTTACGGTTTATTCAAGATTCGATTTAGACAGGTTTCACTCTAAATGCTTTGTATAGAGTTCCTGATTGTTATGCACATTGATACATTGGATAAAGAAATATCAGTCGCAAGTAATTATTTGAACCTTTTCAGCGAGTGAACGCTGTGAACAATAAAAAAACCTTCACATTGTATCCAGCGATTGGTATTTTATTATGTTTTAAACAGTAAATCTGCAATCTGTTAATCGTATCATGGTTGTTTTTTTTTTCCCTCCCTGACATTTGTACGAACGAAAGTATATACTTGATATTGTTCTGCGGTCATATTACGACGTCGTTGAAAACTTCTCCTAATACATTGTGACTCGCTGATAAGTTTCTACTCGATGCTACGTGAAATATGAAGCGAATGAGCCTGATGATATTTGCAAAAAGATGGGTTAACAGCTCGCAAGCATGACTTTTTAACCCATCGACATTCTAGATCTACCTTTTTCAAGTCAGCAGTTTTTCTTTTGTGATTTCCGTTGTGAGGTCGTGGTCATATGTGTTTTGTTATTGTTTTGTCATGAATAAGACCGTTGGATATTTCGTTTTCACTGTTTCACATTTTTATAGCTGACTATACGGGTTTTGATAAACGCAATTTAAAAAAAAAGTCATTTACTCAAATTCTCTTCAATTTGGACCCTGTTTGATAGTTGTGTCATCGATCCACGACAATCATACCAAATTTCAATATTTTATAAAAGGCGGGATGGACATGTATTCGACAAGCTCAACAAGCACAACATCGTACAAGTCTATTGTGAATCTGTTAAGGCATTTATAAACTTATCATATGTTTTATGTGTATATATATATATAAATTAACTAAATCGTCAGTATGAAAATTGGAACAGCCAAAAAAGGAAAATCTTTCCTTTTATGTATTTCTTATGTATATGAATAATTTAATTTTGGATGTAACGCGTCTTCTGATTGGCTGACGTTATTTTGTTATGAGCCCATAGACATACTTTAGTCATGTGACCGTGACGTCATCAACGTTTTTTCATGGTTTTCTACGGTTTAAAATGGAATTTAGAATAAAATTATAAGAAATGACTGTAATATTGCTTTCTGTCTATTCGAAGCAACATAAAAAATGTGGTGCACACTGTTAAATAACCCGCTACGCGCGTTATTCAGTGTGCACCAAATTTTTAATGTTATTTCTTCATAGACAGAAAAAATATCACAGTCATTCCTTGATTAATCTAGGCTATTGGGAGGGTTGGGATCCCGCTAACATGTTTAACCCCGCCACATTATTTATGTATGTGCTGTCCCAAGTCAGGAGCCTGTAATTCAGTGGTTGTCGTTTGTTTATGTGTTACATATTTGTTTTTCGTTCATTTTTTTACATAAATAAGGCCGTTAGTTTTCTCGTTTGAATTGTTTTACATTGTCTTATCGGGGCCTTTTATAGCTGACTATGCGGTATGGGTTTTGCTCGTTGTTGAAGGCCGTACGGTGACCTATAGTTGTTAATGTCTGTGTCATTTTGGTCTTTTGTGGATAGTTGTCTCATTGGCAATCATACCACATCTTCTTTTTTATATATTGTTCTCTTCGCCTTTTCTTTCTCATTTCACATTATTCGCTAGTTTTAACATTGCAGCACCAATCCTCACGCTGCGATGTAGATTTACATTGAGATAATATTTCTTGATTTTCAAAATACTATCATACATAAATTATTATTCTGTCTGTTTATAGTGTATAAAGATATGGGACAACTAAACTGCAGTACTACGTTTAATGATTGTGGTGTAGGGATCAGTGGAGCTTGTGGGTTTGTATAATTGCATACTTCTTCAATTTTCTTTAAAATGACTATTAAAAGAAAATATCAGAAAGTGAAAGTCCCACTGATGTTGTTAGCCATCGGAATTTGATCTACAGAGATCCTAAGAAAGTAATGTGAATTTAAAACTAGTTAAATTAAATAAGTTTTATTTTATTTATTTTATTTAAAACTTAATTGTTTAAAGAATATAATCAAGATTTAGCAATGCAACATATCAAATATATATCGGGAAATATGAGGAAACGGAAATTATTCGATCCCTTCCCAATACCATATATATAATATAATATCATACGTTTTATATGTATAGTAAGCTTGATTGTACTTTATTTTGATTTCAAAATTCAAATATAGACCAATATTTCAGTGTGGCTTCAGTACATTTTGAATAAATCTTTGAAGTGTTATTTAGAGGCTTTATATAATTTTATTTATTTTCTAGTGGCACGTGTCCTGGAACCTGTACATCCGGGAACATTTATGGTTACTTCAGATATACATTAGTAAGACAATTATAGTAGAAAGTAAAAAAAAAAAAAAAAAAAAAACTCCGAGGAAAATTCAAAACGGAAATTCTGTAATCAAATGGCATATTCAAAACACATCAAGCTAATAAAGGAATGACTGTAATATTTTTTCTGTCTAAGAAGAAATAACATTAAAAATTTGGTACACACTGAACAACGCGCGTAGCGGGTTATTTAACAGTGTGCACCACATTTTTTATGTTATTTCGAATAGACAGAAAAAATATTACAGTCACTTCTTATAATTTAATTCTAAATTCCATTTTAAACCGTAGAAAACCATGAAAAAACGTTGATGACGTCAAGGTCACATGACTAAATTTTGTCTATGAGCTCATAACAAAATAGCATCAGCCAATCAGAAGACGCGTTACATCCAAAATTAAATTATTGAATAATAACTGTCATATTCCTGGCTCAGAGAACAACCATTTTCTTGTGAAACCTGGTAATGGGTACAAGAAAGATTTTGATTTTAAAAATAACTGTGAACAAAAAGTGTTGACTAATGAGACAGCAGTACGAGAAAAAAAGTTTTGTCTGCAATTAAATATAAATGTTAGACACTACCACCATTGTATCACTCTCGTTCTGAATATATAATAAATGCTTATGGGAAACATCAACTCTATTTAATGGGAGGAAGTATCCCTGAAATGTCCCGAATTCCCGCAAAAATTAACAAAGAATCCGAAATTAATGCAAGAATAAAGGACTGGTTACAATGTCATGAAAAAGCTTCTTCCGCCCCAGTTGTAGCATCATACTTTTTTGCGAACATTGTTTATATCAGTGCTTTTTTACATATCTGTTATTTTGACTGCTAGATAAATAGTACATTTACAGACCATATACTGAATTCTAACCCTTTAGTTACTTTATAGACGGTTGCATATGTACAATACACTGCGCATAAAAACTGCACATAAATACAATGTAAAGTAGTCAATTTTCCTTAAAACTGTTATAAACATGTATTAAAATGAACATTTTTAATTTACCCAGAGTTCATTAGTGTGTCTGGCGGGAAAACATGCTGGAGCCGGAAATAATAACAAAGTAATATGGACTGTAGAGCCAACAACTGATACATTCGAAGCTAAATTAAGTAATGGAATTCAGAGTCAGTAGTAAGTTTCATATTTATTGAATTCTGTGTTATCACTTTGCACGTTGTTGCCTCTCAAACATGAGCACGACGGGTGTCACATGTGGAGCAGGATCTACTTAGTACCCTTCCGGAGCACCTGAGATCACCGCCAGATTTTGGTGGGGTTCGTGTTGCTTAGTCTATAGTTTTCTATGGTGTGTCTTGTGTACTATTATTTTTCTGTTTGTCTTTTTATTTTTTAACAATGTTGTTGTCAGTTTATTGTCGATGTATGAGTTTGACTGTCCCTCTGGTATCTTTTGCCCATCATTTAAAAGTTGGTAGACGGTGCTTTAGAATGTGCTTTGTTTATTCACGTATTCGGTTAATGCATGATTTGGTTTAGCCAGGTTTCTAACACGTTATAAGGTTTTTTGGCCGTAAATGGCGATAGCGCCTATAAAGCACAGATCTGTAAAAAAGGAAAGCGTTAAGATGAAAAATGAAAACAAATAGTATTAAGTCCAGGCAAAATATACTACTAACTTAGGCCACACCAATTTGATGAATAGTTCTTCGGACATTTGCCTTAAAAAAAATTGGGCGAGCGAGCGAAATTTTTTTGTTTTTAATAAATTCTTAAAAATGAGTTTTTGACAGGCGAGTGGTCTACAAGAGGAGCGAGCGATATTTTTTTTTCAAAGTGTTACAAGCTATGTTTACCAAACAGAATTAGAAGGAAAAGCACTGATGTTTTGATGCATAAGGCCTGTTATTCCATTTGAATACATTATTCTGACTCTAAGCAAACAACTGAAGACTCTTTCACCTTGCAGCAGCAAATATCAGTATATTTGAAAAAAAACCTCTTAAATGTGACTTAGACATGGCAATAGTCGCAATACCAATCAACTTCACAAATGTAAGGGCTGTTCCAAAAATAAATGTATGGGGGAGGGAAGGAAGGCATTTTTTATTTGACCCCACCATGCAAATTACATACATTTTAAATTGGATATTTCTTTTAAATGTTCAAGCAATCTTTCTTAAATACCCACCACCAATCAAATTTTAATACAGCCCCATGCAATTAATTCTGGAAAGGCCCTAAACAGAACATGGGATTTTCTCATGGTTAAAGAATTTTTGGATGCTATAATTGCTTACATCTACTTCTTTGGAATTTTGGTGGATACATTTTGTAGTTGTCTTATTGTCAATTAACCACATCTCCTCATTCTTATAGTAAGAGTTGTGCTTGGAAACTAAAAGACAAACAGAAGGATATGTGTTCTCATCAAAATTAGCTAAATTAAATACTGTGAATTGTAAGATGCACTCTCATGACTCTGGGAATGAATAAATTTTTAATATCGGATAGATTTTATTTTGAAAGTAGGATTTTGACATACATGTATTTCAGAGTAAATTGCAGTCTTTTATGGATGTAGTCTATATACCACAAAGCATTTTGAAGTTTATTCTTCACAATTGTCCCTGATTTTAAAGTATCTGAAGACCACCCACACTCCATAGTACTAGCCAGGTCAATAAGGTCTCACACCAGTTTCTCTGGGGAATTAAGAGATAACTGTATTGTATTTGAAGCTTTAAGGACGTCCATCGGTAGTTTTACTGTCGCAAATTTAGTTTACCTGGCGACGCGGAGCGGAGACAGGTAAACGGGTATTTGCGACAGTAAAACTACCGATGGACGTCCGCAAAGCTTCAAATACAATACAGTTATCTCTATTCTAATGCAAAACAAGTTCATAATTAAATTTCAATCATTATTTTAGTGTAAAATCTTCATTAAAGAAAAATCCGCGAAAATATGTTAACTTCTTTGGTCCCTACACTAGGTGACGTCATAGGTATGCTTCCGGCGTCAAACATAAACACCGGGCGTTGGCTGGCTTTTGTGCCGCTTCAGAATGTAATAAAAATTGATAAAAAGAAGATTTTTAGCTACAACAAGTGAGTTTTTTGGCTTATTATTGTAGAAATTACATGTCAATACATTCAGCAATTCAAAATGTCGGCTTCCTTAGTTACAGACAAGGAGATAGAGAATTTTACGCTAACTGTCATCCAATCAGAACCATTGATACAAAATAATTGCATTAGAATATCAAGTTCTCCTTGCCCTGTTCACATAATTTTGGTTTAGGATTTTTAGGAAGTTCTATTGTTTTTTTTATTATTAAACACTGCAAACATATTTTTTAGGGGACCTGTTGATTATTCATTTAAATTAGGGCCTTTTAATTATTGTTTAGGGGGGGGGGGGGGGGGTGTCTTTTATCAATTTCAAAATTCACAAATTTACAGTTTAATTAACTCTCCCAACACAGAAATACCCATGTCAGTGCCAACATTGAGAGCTAAGGTGTAGTCCGACATTACTCAGACGTTCAACGGCTGTTTTGCAAGACAAGCCCCAGCCCAGCTTGTCTGGCAAACCAGTCGTTGGACGTCAGAGTAATCTCAGACTATGATAGATGATGTCGACGGCCGATGTCGAATTTGTATGTGTTTGATATCATGAAACGAAATATTGACAGACTTTACCCTTTTGGCTTCATAAAAGATATCTTTGAATGCGAATGATGACGAAAACGGATAACCGTTTGTTCAATGATTGCCTCTCCTTGGCATTGAGCCGAAACCACAACAACTGATGGCTTGACCTTTTGATTTTTTATATTTCCTTTCACTTTTTATTGACAGATCACACGTGTTTTTGAACCCAGATTTGATTATATGCAAAAGTAAAGCGTCAGTGAGGAAAAAAATTCAAGGCAAGACTAATTTTGGAGCGGCATGCGGACCAAAAAAATACGGAAGCGGTAGTTGTTTTTTTTTGTTGAAAATTTGATTTTTCAAAAACAGGAACGGGAAAATCCAAAGAACTGTAAATCAAATTGGTGTGGCCTTAAATATATTTCTGAAAAATCCGCGGTGCCACTAGCAAAGTACACGAATTAAATAACCGTCTCAAATCATAACGTGGGTTTATTTGGCCTTGTTGTAACATTTTATAAACAAACGATAGACCTTAATCATGCTTATGCGTGGATCAGAAAATGCAGGTTATCAGGTAAAGATAAAGGGGGTATAGGTCTTTGTTTAGAATCAGAACTTCCTGTTCTTGGCGATAACCTTCTTACTATTAACAAAGATAAACATAAACGAATGTGGGTTCTATCAAGAAAAGGTAATTACAATTATAGCTATTGGAATGGCACATTTTCCAATGATTGAATCGATCGACAACCAACAGATATGCTCATGTATAAGCTACTCGAAAACTGCTAAAGTGAATCTGTTCATAAAATTGTACTAATGAGTAAATTTTATTTTTAAGGAAAATGTATTGAAAAATATCACTATGCAAATTTCAGTATAATATGTGAATTAGTTTCTTTTAATTGAAAAAAAACCCTAATCAATTTATAGATGTGACAACCCGACCAAAACGCAGAAAACAGCCAAAAGCCACCAAAGGGTCTTCAACGCAGCGCGAAAATCCCGCTTCCAGAAGTGAGCCTCAGCTAGCCCCTAAATAAAAATGTGTACTAGTTGTAGACAAACAAACCAATATAAAAAGAAGGCCAATTAAGTTGAATGAGATAAAGAAAAGAAAAGAAGATAAATTTGTTTTATCAAATTATTATATCGATATTATTTTTTTTTCAGTTTCGGATTAGATATACAAGAGGCAGTATTCTGGACCCAACAACAAACAGGAGTTCCATCGCCACTTGGATAGCAGTTGTTAAACATGTTAAATCAATAAAGAAATTGATTAAAAAAAAACGTTATTATCTTGGTATATAGCTAGACCTACATGTATGAACAAAACAGTAATGAGTATTATATTAAAGAGACAGCAATTCAACACCCGGCCGCAAACAAAAATGACAACTACAGGTCATCAGACGGTCTTCGACAATTGATAAATGTCTTGACAAAATGTCAAACTGTTATTGTCCAGTGATTAAAAACAAGTAAAAAGTTGTGACGGTGTCTATCAAAAATAATTCCTCAACAGAATATTATTTAGAAGAACAAACATATTTAGGATAAAAGTTATAACTCCAAACACTTTGAACGTTCTTGATTTTTACATGATAATTTTTTTTAGGCTATCTGTCCGATGCTAGGAGCCTTTGCTAGTCTTGTATGTTTTTAAATTTAAGTAAATTCATATGTATTGGAGTTTTGAATGATGTTCATTTTAACTGAACTATTCACATTTTTGTTTGGTGTCGGAAGACACCAACTGAAGCTCGCCTCCGGATGCAGGAATATCTCGCTGTGTTGAATACTGAGTTATGGCCTTCGGCTGTTATCTACTAGCTCTTTTATGTACCATATGCATATATTGCTTTTATCTTTTCTTCAAGTTTTTATCAATAGAATAGATGCATAGAAATATTGTCATTGTACTCAAAGCATCGGTATTTAGTTTAGAAAAAAAACATGTACTAGTACATGTAACATTGTATTTTGCAATGCTAGCTCATGTTTTAGTAAGTTATAACAAAATATTATAATATAGTTTGTAGTCTATGAATGTTTAAAAAGTTGTACTTCCATTTTTTTGTTCATTACGATTTTTTTAATTTTGCTAGTGTTTTTTTTTTCTTTAAATTTTGATTCATTCTATGTTTCGGATTTAATTGTTGATCAAGTAAACAACGTTTAAAGCCGCTGCATTTGTTTGTACCTGTCTGAAGTCAGGAACCTGTTGTTCAGTGGTTATCGTTTGTTTATGTGGTTCATTAGCTTTTATCGTTTCTCCTTTTGTATATAGAATATACCGTTTGTGTTCCTGTTTGAATGGTTTTACACTAGTCATTTTATGGACCCTTCATAGCTTGTTGATCGATGTGAACCAAGACTCCGTGTTGAAGGCCGTACTTTGACCTATAATGATTTACTTTTTATATTTTGACTTAGATGGAGAGTTAGCCTTGGGTTGTTTTCTGCTATTTTGTCTGGTTGTTGTCTGGTTGAAGCATTTTCCGTGTTTCAACTTCCTTTTCTATAAACAAGCGCGTATTACTGTTTTTTTTTTTTCCGTATAAAAAAAAAACAGTTAATCATTAAGCGCTCATCTATACAAAAGAGGAAAGATACCAGGGGGATAGTCAAATAAATAATAGTACACATGACACAACATAGAAAACTAAAGACTAAGCAACACGAACCCCACCAAAAACTTGGGGCTATTATCTCAGGTGCTCTGGAAGGGTTAGCAGCTCCTGCTCAAAAATGCATACCGAGCTAAGTAATAAAATTGTAAATGGAATGGGTAATGTGTCAATGAGACAACAACCCGACCATAGAACAGACAAAAGCAGAAGGTCACCAATAGGTCTTCAATACAGCGAGAAATTCTCACACCCGGAGGCGTCCTTCAGCTGACCCCTAAACAAATATCTATACTAGTTCAGGGATAATGGACGTCATGCCGAATTATACACAAAAAACTAAAATTAAAAATCTTAAGTGTATACATATTTTTATATCCACGCCCTCTAAGTGGCAGCTGTGCTGCATTCACCTTGGCCGTCCGTCTGTTAGTCCAACAATTATGTCCTTCTATTGTCATTCTTAGTTCCTAATTTATAAATCTTTTAAAGCAACTGAACATCGTATTTGCAATGTCAAATTGCAAAACGTAATAATAGGGTTCGATGAATCCTAAAGATCAAGTCTGAAGCCGTACTAACACAAAAAAGCAGACAGTTAGACGTCAAATACGGGCGGATATAGGGTTGGCCCCCCCCCCCGGGGGGGGGGGGGGGTAGGGCGGTCAACGAGTTGAAATAATTAAAAAGTCCTTTCATTACCTATATATTTAGCTCCATAAGGGTGCCCTCTTAATCCAGGTCTGATAACCCGAAAATTTACACTTTCAAGACTTCTTGTTAACATGTGTTGATGTCTGCGTGGGTGCTAAAACTATTTGGTCTTTAACTTTAATTGGCGTACACAATTACTATACCTAGAAATGTCTGAAACGCAATTTACGCAAAGAAATATTTTGCCAATGACTTTGTCCACAGAAAACATCATACATCGCCAATCAATATATAGCAGACCTTTTGTCTTTAAAATTTGAAGAAAATGTTTCATAAGTGCCCATGTTCCTTTAAAATTAAACAAAAACTTGTACTATATAAACCTATTTTAAAAGGGGCGAAAGATACAAAAGGGGCGAAAGATACAAGAGGGACAGTCAAAATCAAAGATCGAAAACAAACTGCCAACGCAATAGCTAATATTGACTTAGCAACTAAAACCACACCAAAAACTGGGTGTTGTGTCAGGAACTCTGAAAGGGTGCTCTGCTCAAACATGCATCTGAATTAAGTTGTAAGCATATCCTGCTATCCATGTGGCACCTGTCGTGTTGCTGATGTTATTACAAACCCGGTAAATAGACTAATTCAGTTGTTTACATATATGAATAGGGAAGGGGATTGTAATCACGACGTAAGGAACATAACCGATACCATCTGTGAAACGGTTATTCCATAACGGTCAACACACTCGTGATGTCGTCCGTAAAATTTACAAAGGCATGATTTCAACTTCACCATTTGAAACCGTTTAATAGCTTCCGTGTGAGTGGCAACCCTCTATCAAAGGAATCATGATAGGAAATGCAAGCACGGGAATATCGTATCAATTTTCCGTATACAGGTGCTGCTGGAATGTTGCTACTTATAAATAGAAAGTTCACAATTGGGAAGCTGAAATCATCTATTTTGTTGTAAGGTTTTGTTTTCAACCGTGGTATGAGGCCGACTTAATTGTATCTGTTATATCCTTTATCTCTAGTTCGATAGGATAGATGCGTTCAACATAATCACCAAATTTTGAATTACAAATGTATTTAGCGAGAGAACATACAATAACCATCTATATAGCGGAAAGTAAAGTAAAAGGATATTGATAATAAAATTAACGGTACCAATTTTCTTGCACCAGATAACTTATTATCTTTCTTCCGACGAAGTTCCCGTATGAAGTCAGCCTCATAATAATAAAGAAACAAGTCGGCAAGAAGATTATGAAGTCAGCCTCATAATAATAAAGAAACAAATCGACAAGAAGATTGGTTCCCATTAGAAATTCGACAGTCTGTTGAAAACCTCCAAACGTAACACATTTGTTGTCAATCAAGAAATCAAGCATCTTAATAACGTAAGTGTCAGAGCATTAATTGTTTGAATCAAAGTGACCCTTTACAAAGTAGGATGTATCCCTCCCTAAGACAAGGTACGTATATCCTTTTCATCTTTTTTTTTTATGAAAAAAGGAATACCAACTCTTTCAATTTGTCCTTTAGTTTGGAATGGGGAAGACTTGTGTAAAGTGTAGAAATGTCAAATGTTTTAATACTATTGCAATGCATGATAAAATACTAGTAGATGTTAATAATTCAGAAATAGGTTTCGTGGAGGACTTTGAAGACCCAGAAATACACCATTGTTTGTAAGGACACTTATGTAGTTTAGGTATCCAATACTAGTTCTTCATCTTTGTTTTAAATTCCAAAGAAACATAGAACAGACCTATGATTATTCAGGAATTCCTCCTTGGTAAGTGTCGTACGGGTAATGTTGAGTTTCCAAGTGAATTGGCAATACCTTACTCATTTATCAAGCAGTTAGTGTCATGTGTTTTACACACACAAACGCTGTTGTTTGTGGCTTTATCTAACGTAGTCAATTGGGGACTATAAGTGTTACCCTTGACCGTCCGTCCCTTCAGCTTAACTTTGTCTCATCTAAATTTTATGAAATTGAACAGAGTGCGTAGGACTACAACACGCAAACTGAGTTTAAATTTGGGTTGTGAGTTATTTACTGTTTTAGAGTTATAACCCCTTTTTAACTTGGAAAATTGCAAAACTTGAGCAGCGCAATCGTGTCAGGGGACACATATTCTTCTTCTATGTATATCTGTGTTCAAATTTGCATTTATTAAGTAAAAAGACTGTATACGTCATGTATAACAGACAATTGTACGAAAAGTATTGGGACAAATTCATTCAAAAGTTTATAAGTCATATACAAATGTACATTTGTATAATAGACACCTGAATGGAACGTATTTGAACAATTTCATTCAAACGTTATACGTCATATACATGGTTTTTAAGAGACAACTGAAATGGTACGTATTGAGGGCAAGGTCAATGTGTCAATTTGTATATACAGAATATAAAGATAAGACAGTACGGATCAACCCTTGACGAGCACTCATCTTTTTCCTTCAATATGATCCGAGGTAAGATAGAAACTCATAGATATTTCATGAATATTTAAGTTCTAACAGATATGATCCTTTCACGACTAAATATTACAAAATTAATGCTTTGTTTAAATTAAAGAGTGCTTATGTCACAATTCGGGCAGATATGTATATTATGTATAGATATATAGAAGATAACGATCAACAGTTCCGTACAGGAGAAATGTAGAGCTGTTATGATAACTTGTGAATCCTTGATATTCAAGACTTATTTTCAAACTTACGTTATAATTTGCATATAAGTAGACATACTGTATGATATGACTACAGCAATAAAAGATATATTCCTCAGCTTTTTGATTATTTTTTTTACACTCCACCAGAAACCAAAATGACGTAGAAGTAAACAACTATAAATCGCCGTACGACTTCAACAATGAGCAAAACACTTACTACATAACAAGCTATAAATGCCTCGAAATAAAACATGTAAAAAAATCAAACGATAAAACAAACGGCGGGAACAAAGAAATACACGAAAAACAAATATGGTATAAATTAATACACGATAACCCCTAATGCATAAGTTTATTTCACAGTTGAACCTACACTCAGTTGAGATATTTCAATGAAGGGTTCGAAAAAAAAACAAGCTGCAAAGATATTACATATGTACAGGTTCCAGACGTCAACCACATATTTATTTACACTGTCATATACCATAAACGGCTCCGTATTGAAGATCGTACTTTGATACTAGTAATCGTTTACTTTTGCAAATTGTGACTTGAGTGGCGAACTGTCTCATCGGCACTAATACCACATCCTTTTATATATGATTATATATAGCTTAATGTAAATAGTTGCATTTATTCTCTCATTTTTAACTATTATGTCTGTTTTGTTCACGCATCGCTGTAAATTTAATGGAATGCGATGCGACTGGTATTCAAATGAGTGGTTTAGCGCTATAAAACCAGGTTCAAGTCACCATTTTCTACATTTGAAAATGCCTGTACCAAGTTAGAAATATGACAATTGTTGTCTATTCCTTTGATGTGTTTTATCATTTGATTTTGACATTTAATTCGGGAATTTCCGTTTTGAATTTCTTCGAAGTTCAGTATTTTTGTAATTTTATTGATATACATTCTCATTTTAAAAAGTACAAATATCAATCCTCCTACCGTCCGGCGTTTTGCATGTTTTAAGATATATTTGTTTCTGTTTCAGATACGTATTGGTTTTTATCTGTATTATTGATGATAACATCAGCAAGTGAGTACTATTTAAGGAATGACTGTACTATATTTTCTGTCAATGAAGATATAACATAAGAAATGTGATGCACACTTAATAACGCCCGTAGCAGGTTATTTTATTATGTGCACCACATTTTTGATGTAATCATTCAATCAATCTCTTATATGGAGCGTTTCACAGTTATCAATCAATCAAAATTTCATATGAAGTAAATCATAAAATCAATGAATCAACGAATAGCTTTATTATAATTTTTTGTCATATATTTTTTCAGATGCTAAAATACGATGTCTTGAAGGTGTTCGTTTGACATCACCACTTGATACTACTATCGTTACAGAATGTGGCGACCATGAGGTAAATATAATGGAGATTTTAATAGTTTGACCTTGAACATCACTAAGGGTATTTATTGTCGTAAACGCGCTGCAGAAAAAAAAAATATAGACATTGTGTTATATGACTTTGCTGTTACAAAATTGTGAAAATAACAATTGGTATCGTTAACGATTCAAGTGTTACTGACTTATATTAAAAATCGAATCCAACAAAGACATGATTTGGAGAATCACAAAACTTCACTACCATGTAAGCCATCGATTGTTAAACAAGAGATGAATCAAACTAAATCACTTTTAAGACACGAAAAGAGAAGCACACTATTTAAAGAGGTCATATTCAAACTCATTAATGAAAAATAAATTGACAACGGAAAGACAAAAAAAAAAAACACCTACGAAAAGCGGCGAAAGGACACAATAGAATAATAAAGATTTAGCAACATGCACACGTCAAACATGTGTTCCTGAAGTATAAGAATATCCTGTTCAACATATGGCACCTGTTGTTTTGCTTATTTTAGTAAACTCGGTGATAAGTCTCATACGGTAGGGCACATTCGAGGGAAAGATGACAATATTGCAGTAACGAAAATCGAAATGTATCCTTTGTCATGTGTGTAACATATTCCAAAATAACCAACTTAACTTGTAATGGATTTTTTGAAGGAATAAATGTGTAATTCTACACTTTGAATTAAGACATAAAGGGACATTATGTTTTTAAGAAACATATCCTTTCCCCAATGCCAACATGGAAGTTAGAGGAGTTAACCCGTAACTGATGAAAGTGAAATGCATTGGTCTTAATGTCACTTTTATCAATAACGAGTTAAAATCTCATATTTCCATTGTCATATCCCAGCATCTATATCTCCAGAGTTCTAAGAGTTTAAACTTATACAAAATTCTGTACCACTCCTACCTTTACTCTGGGTCTTCTTCAGAATTCAACTTAGCCGCTATTCGTGTGTATTTATGATGGTAACATCCCAAGTTGTGTATTTATGAGATGAAACATAGAAATTGTTTTAGGGAACCAGTATTTAACCAGAACAAAATATCTTTGAAAATTCACAAAAAGGCCTGATTTGTGAAACAGCTGTATTTATAAATTGCAACGTACAGAGGAAAGCATATAAATCTTATTTTGTCTTTATTTAGATCTGTTCTGTAGAAAGATACGTAACAAATGATGGTATCATACTGTACAACGTAGGATGTAAAGACCGTCAGGTAACTGCCATCAGCACACTATATGTGCTACACACATTTTACCAAGTTTAATGCATTACAAGTTTTAGATTTCTAAGAAGCTTTAAAGTGCTTTGCAGTATCACACCTTTATGTAAGATGCGGTTTTTCTCATTTTCTAATATATAACCTAAAGTGTGATCTAAAGGACTTTCTTCAAATATGCTATATCTCAGTCTTTCTGTCCGTACGTCTATCTCCAATTCGCACACAATCTCAAATTTTCTTTCACTCATTTCCATAATACAATTCTTTGTTTATACCCGTTTTGATTTAGGGTTTTGGTTACTTGTATTGGTCTACTGGAAACATTTTACAGTTGAATCAGTAACAATAAGATACTTTTACATTTGAAATTTTTAAATCTATCATTCGAATCTTATGGTACTTACATGACCGTTAAATTAATAAAAAGAAAATTGTTCACGCCAAGCACTAGATTTATTATGATGCCATATTATATAAGTAACACATAGCTGAGAGGGTGATAGAGCAGATTGTTACCCCGAGAAATCATTGTCAACCGCGGCGAAGCCAAGTATTGTATAGCAAACACACTAGCCAAACTTGATGAAACTGTTATCCTTTAGTTTTTATATATTTCTTTTATTCCAGTATTGTATAGCAAACCCACTAGGTAAACGTAAAGCAAACCAACTTGGCCTAGGCAAACGTGCCGAAACTGTTATTTGCCGCCATTGTTGTGAGGACAAAGATTTATGCAACATGAACCAATGTGGTGCACGTATGTTAAGCTTTAGATTCAAACACATTTCAAGTCAGTATTGTTACTTGTAAAAAATTCAAGTTTTTACTGTTCCTTGTCAAGCTTTTAGAGACAAAAACATTTCAAGTCTTTATTGTTCCTTGTCAAGCTTTTAGAAACGAAAAAAAATCAAGTCTTTATTGTTCCTTGCTAAGCTTTTAGAGACTAAAACATTTCAAGTCTTGATTGTTCCTTGTCAAACTTTTAGAGACGAACACATTTCAAGTTTTTATTGTTCCTTACTAAGCTTTTAGAGACTAAAACATTACAAGTCTTTATTGTTCCTTGTCAAGCTTTTAGAGACGAAAACATTTCAAGTTTTTATTATTCCTTGTTATGCTTTTAGAGACTAAAACATTACAAGTCTTTATTGTTCCTTGCTAAGCTTTTAGAGACTAAAACATTTCAAGTCTTTATTGTTCCTTGTCAAACTTTTAGAGATGAAAACATTTCAAGTATTTATCGTTCCTAATCAAGCTTTTATAGATGATAATATTTTCAAGTCTTTACCGTTCATCGTCAAGCGTTATTTGAAATCTTTATTGTTCCTTGTCAGGCTTTTATAAAAGCTTGACAAGGAACGATAAAGACTTGTAATGTTTTCATCTCTAAAAGTTTAACAGGGAACAATAAAGACTTGTAATGTTTTCATCTCTAAAACCTTGACAAGAAACAATAAACACTTGTAATGTTTTCATCTCTAAAAGCTTGACAAGGAACAATAAAGACTTGTAATGTTTTCATCTCTAAAACCTTGACAAGAAACAATAAACACTTGTAATGTTTTCATTAAAAATGTCAAACATAGGGGTAATTCCTATAGAAATAAACACATATATCTGCTTGTCTGTTCGTAGAATCTGCACGTAACCCTTAGTTTTCTGTGTGGTTAGTTTTGCTCAATTTTGAGTTTCCTTTTGAGAAGTTTGTAGACTGTTTATTTTGTATTTTGAAAAACAATGAGGACCCAAAATTCCGAATGGATATTTTTACGGTTATCATAACGACATGTTAAGAAACACACAATGTGCTGTTACATGTATGTCTTAAATAAATAACAATGATATTAGGAGTGGCAAAAGACATCAGAGAAACAGTCAAACTCATTTATCGAAAATAAACTGAAAACAGCATGGCTAAAAATGAAAAGGACAAACAGACAAAAAATAGTACACAAGAAAAAAACAGACTGAGCAACACGAACCCCACCAAAAACTTGGGGATTATCTCAGGTGCTCCGGAAAAGGAAGCAGATTCTGCACCACATGTGGCACCCGTCGTGTGCATCTTTTAATGCCAAATAGTATGATAAATACTAAATTATATTTATTCTGTTACAGGTGTTAATCTTCCCGTAGGATCAACCATATGTTATTCTTGCCCTTTGGCAATGGATGCTAATAAATGCAATCACATTACACTTTGTGACCAAGATTCGGTAATGTATGACTGAATCACAAAACATATTTTTTTTATTTGTTAGTTTAATAACTAAGTTTTGTAAATTTAATTGAAAGTGACCCAGAAATAATTAATTCAGCATATTTCATAACCAATTCGTAAATGGTTATTTTCAAAAGCTTACATTCAAAGAACGGATTGATAAATGAAATTCAAAGCAATTGGTCTTATTACTTTGGATGACCACAGGTTGATTCTCAATTTGAAAATGTCTTCAGTATTTTTTTTATAAATTTATAAGGGGTATTTTGCAATCCTCGGAAATAAAAGTTCCAAAATGTTAATATATTAATAAGTCATACGATACATTTGTACACGGAATCTGTAATGGTCATTTGAGTACATTGTATCTGTACAAATTCTAAGAAAACACTGCAACATTTTTTTAATTATCTCGTATAGGCCAAGACATACACCTCATTTCTTAATTTTTAAGGGAATACATTAAATCAAAGTATTACATGGACCAATATTTCCCAAGTTCATAGGTAAACGCACATCTTAAGTAAAAGGGAATATACCAAATCTAAATGTATTGGTATAAACTATATCTAAAAGAGGGACCTTCACACTTGTAAATCAAAAATATACTGACAATGCAAAGGCTAAATAAGAAAAACACAAACAGACAAAAAATAGTTAACAAAACACGACATAGAAAATTAAAGAGTAAGCTCGAACCTAACTAAAACCTGGGATGATCTTAAGGCCTATAGATGTGTAAGCAGATCCTGCCTCAAATGTGGCACCCGTTGTGTTGCTCACAAACCCGGTAAACATTCTTTAGTTTGATTGATATAGCTATATGTATACACCACATCTGAATGTATGAAGGCAAAAATGGTGAGATGTCAAAAAACATTTTAGCCTTATTGGTCAAATATACATGACAATGAAAATACACATGAATATATGATGTGATACACAATCAAGTATTAAAAGGAAAGAGCAGATGACAGCATAAAATAAATATATTTTAAATCGTGTATTTCTTAATGTAATCATAGTCCTGACTGTTTGTCATTAGAATATATTTATTTATGTTCTCCATTCTTTAATTACATTACAGGCATGCTCTATAAAACAAGCACAAAATTTGATTGGTAAACCACGTTGGAGTCATGGCTGTTCAGAGAAAACGGTATGTTGCATGTAGAAAGGTTTTAATGAAGCTTTTGAGAAAAAAATATATATACCAATGCATTAGTTCTTCATACAAGATCACAAGAAAGAAAAAGGAACACTGATTATGCTGTTATCTAAAACGTACAGTGAGGGTTTCAACATGAAACAAAAACAAGGTTAAGGTCCCTAACACCGGATAAGAATACAAATCTTATCTTGAATTTCATCCAAATTCTTTCTTAATTTTCGGAACACGTTTCGTCACTTTTGGCATTGCAATGGCTTTAGTTAACACGGCTGTGATCTTGTAATGTATTCGTTTTTATTATATATTAGTCACCACTTCAGTTTAATCATGTATATTATGAAGTTATTTTATAAAATTAATTGTTTGTAAAACTATGTATTATTCTTGATAATAATGATGTTTTTGTCCCAGGCGGATAACTCTGGCCGTATTGGTCACAACTTTTCGGAACTTTTGGTCCTCGTCGATCTTCAATTTTGTACTTGTTTTGGCTTTCAAACTTTTTTCCTCTGAGCATAGTTGTGTGTGGACGTAACGCACGTCTGGCATATACATATTTTACCTGGCACCTTTTGATGGCTATTATTCGTTTGTTTCTCGAGCTCTGTCCTATATTTTCTCCCATTTATTGATTGTAGCCCTGTCGTGTAATGTTGTCATTTTAATGTTATAATTAATATTGCCACTAAAGCGGGGGTTTGGTATGCCACAAAACACGGTTCAACCCACTATTTTTCATAAAATGCCCTGTACCAAATCAAAAAAATGGCCATTCTTACCTTATAATTCGTTTTTGTAGGTACATTTTGGTGTTGTGTTTCTGTATGTTACTATCACTAGGGTGAGAATGTGAATATATACCTCATAAATAAAACCATTTAAATTTAGCCTAGTCAGCGTGAACTTTTCTGTTATTTTATTCTTAAATAGCAATTCCTGTTTTTTTTTAATACTTACAAAAAACATATACATATAATTTCGTGCAATTTTAAGTCTATATGCATATGTTTCATATATAGTGTCCTTGTGTGCTGTTGTAAATTCGTGTTGGATTTTGCTTTTGTTGTAGTTTAGTTTTGTTGTTCCGTTGTTTTCCTTATAGTTGTCTTGATGTGTTTCCCTGTATTTAGTTGGTTACCAGGATTTGCCGTTGCTTACTCGAATATAATTATTGAGCTGTGGCATACTACTATTGCCTTTATTTACAGTGAGTTTGTAACTAAGTCTATCCCAGGTTTATGGATGGTTTGCGCGCCAGCAAACAGGTTATTGTGTCTAACAAGATTTTGTGAGATAAACACAATTGACCTTCAAAACGATTTTATTGACCTTTAAAGTTCAAAAAAGGCAGATCGGACATATTTTGACTTTATTCAATGACTACTTCTATGAAGGACTAAATGTAATTATAACATTATTTATTTTGAAAAAGTAACAACATTATTTTTTGATACAAGTAACACTCGATGTTATGGATATGAATTTGCTATCCAAATATTTTATGAACTCGCTCAAAATAACGCAAACCTTACTAAAGTCGATATCAAATCTAAATATCAGTACAAATAGTGGGGTCTTTCTAGTTTTAGTAACTTCTACTTACAAAAATAAAATAAAATATAAAACAAAAAACTAGATGAGACACTAGGACCACACTCATTGATATAAGACGTGCATTATAACAGACGAGATAAACATTGAGATCCGGGTTGTACATGGTCATGTGTTTTTATCTGATTGTTAATGACGTCCTTTTACTAAATATATTGGATGTTAGATATGTTAAGGATGTACTTAGTTGAGGTTTTGGAATTTGTGACAAATGTTCGGACTCCTTGGTGTTTTTCCATACAATACAATGTAAAATATTTTGCCCCATAACACCCATTTATTTTTCACATAAGACTTAATAGCTCATGAAAGGTTATTTACCAAAATTTTAGAAGATTCTTTATTTTCTTTCTTTTGTTTTGAGACCCAATAATACCAATGCAAATATAAGGTAAAAGTCCGAGTCAGCCTTTTCCCGCCATATTTTAATTCTCAAATATCTCGAAAAGGAGTTCCATGACCTATCAGTATTTTTAGCTTATGTTTATCCTTAATTGATGCTCTACCAGCTTACAGTATCAATTTTAACTTCTTAATTCATTAATTTTCACCTCACCTCACCTAAGTACATCCTTAAAACGAACATTCGTAATTGTGTTCCAAATAAAAATCAAAGTCAAAGTATTCTGATATGTGCTATTTTATGTTTATGCACGTACAAATCTCTTTTTTTTTTGTTGGTATGGCAGATAATAGATCAATTGCTAGTTTATTATCAATCAAGGACAAATATGTCATGTTCAGTACGAATAGAAATAATCAAACCATAAATAGTTGGGTCAACCGGGATGATTGTCGGTAAATGTTTAATGTCAGTTGACACTGATGGTATATGGGATATATAGAGAAAGAAACAATCCTTGCAACATGCCGCGAATTGACTTCTGTAAGAATTGAGTAAATTGTGCGAAGGCTTATTTTTAATTTTACAAATACCAATAGTCTAAAATTCAAAACAATGCACCATGTAAAATTACACAAGCATATTTTAAAAGTGTGTACCGCTGTTTTGTGGCATGTTTTCATTATCGATGTTCCTGTGGTTGAAAGACTGAGTAGATACTGTACATTGTATACTACAACAATACTGAGAAGTCTCTTGATAGCTTATGGGGTACCCTGGTTCCCCCAAACATCATGATGATGATAAGTATTAGATATAATTATTAAGGGTATTTAAAAACAAACAAATGAAATTGTAAATGACAATAAACACAATGAATTGTACTTTCATATACTTAAAAGAAAAATGAAATAAAAAATGGGGTCACCGTTCATTTAAGCTCACAATCTGCCTCTGGAAGAAGCATACATTTTTGTTAATGTCCTTTTTTCCTGTTGAACTAATAGGAGATATAGAGGTAATATCGAAATAAAAAAATAACCTAATTACAGAAATCGCTTAAATTTTACAAATATTTAGTTTATGAACAGCTTATATGAAAACAATAATAAAAATATAGGTCACCGATGAGTTAAAAAAGGTATTTCAAATTTAATGCCAAAAAATGGCATTTTTGCACCAAAGGGAGATAATTTGGAGCTTTTTCAATGATATGAACATTTTTAACGTCATCTGGGGCTAAACCGAATCGATTTTTTGGGGTTGATTTTTTTACCATATCATAAAGAAATAACTAATAGTGTAATAAATAAAACTTGTAATGAAAAAATAAAGGTTGCTGCACATATATCACACTAAACTTAAAACAATTTTATTTTTCAGCAATGTGCAACAATTGCGCAAAGTAATCCCCAGGGAATCTGTTCATTTTGTTGTGACACAGAATTATGTAACCGTAACTGTACAATCAGATCGACAATAGCTCCTCCTCCAACCACAACTACTACAACTACTACAACTATGGCGCCAACAACGCCTATTCCTCGTAAGTACCATCAAATGAACAATAGCTCATCCTCCAAAAACAACCACTATATCAACTACTACTATTGCGCCAACAACGCATATTCCTCGTAAGTACCATCATATCAAAAATAGCTCCTCCTACAACCACAACTACTACAACTTTGGCTGCAACAACGCCTAGTCCTCGTAAGTACCATCAAACCAACAATAGCTTCTCATTCAACCACAACTACTACAACTACTACAACTATGGCGCCAACAACGCCTTTTCCTCGTAAGTACCAACAAATGATTAATAGCTCCTCTTTCAACCACAACTACTACAACTACTACAACTATGGCGCAAACAAAACCTATTCCGCGTAAGTACCATCAATTTAACAATAGCAACTCCTTCTATCACAACTATAACAACTACCATAACTATGGCGCCAACAACGCCTATTCTCCGTAGGAACCATCAAATCATTAAAAGCTCCTCCTCCAACCGCAACTACTACAACTACTACAATTATGGCGCCAACAACGCCTATTCCTAGCAAGTACCATCAAATTAACAATAGCTCCTCCTACAACCACAACTACTACAAGTATGGCGCCAACAACGCCTATTCCTCGTTAGTTGTATTTGAAATAAAAAGGTACCAGGCTGTTCAATTTGGTACGCCCCGCGTCTTGCTACACAAGACTCATCAGTGGCGCATTGATTTCAACAGTAGGAAGTTAGCTGAAATCACCCCCAGATTTTAGTGGGGTCGTGTTACTTAGTCTTTAGTTTTCTATGTTGTGTCTTGTGTACTATTATTTGTCTGTTTGTCTTTTCCCTTTTAAGCCGTGACATTGTCAGTTTATTTTACGATCTGTGAGTTTGAGTGTCGCTCTGATATCTTTCACCCCTATTTTATCAGAATTAAAGATACCAGGGTTAAGAGTGTGTACTCTTGACGCACGGTTTGTCAACAAAAGACTCATCCTTTCATGATGGAATCAAATTGGTCAGATAAGCGAGTGCATAACAAAAATAAAAGTTTTAAAATTGTACTATATGCGTCTCAGTCATTCCGATGTCTTGTGTTTCGAATAACAATTTCATACAAAGCAAATTCACACCACAAAATATAGCAATGGTATTTAATGAAATGAAATTTTTGATAGTATTCGATATAAGTTGAATCCTTTTGGTGTTGTGGCTCTGGATCTACACCATGCTAAACAAATTATTCTCATCCTTACTATAAAATGCTTAATCATGACACAAACGTCTTTTAAAATGAAGTTTTTTTTTTTAATTTCACATAAGTAAATCCTTAAGAGAAGCTAAAAATGTGATTTCATCATCAAATTTTAACTTTTGAAGAATTGAGAATACGACAATAGTTCGTTGATTATGAAAACAATTAACAAAAACCAACCAGTCGGGAAAAGTATATTTTTGCTACAATTTTTTTGATAATTTATTGACAATGTCTAGGCAATATTTATCTTTAATTGTTACTTATCCTTGTTCATATAGATTTCCTAATGTCATTCGTCACACATCATATTCGCCATTTTAATGACATCACATTATATAAATAATATAGATAAGAATATTTGGGACATGTATCATTATCGAAAATAAGACCAAGAAAGACGCAGAGTTAATAAATATGCACCTTAATAGAAAAAAAAACATTTGTCTTGTTACTCATGTTCACATTTTCATGATCTTTCATATGTTTATTTATTTATTTTTTCAGTGACGGCCCCAATTATTACACAAACTGTTATTCGACCAACGAGTATCAAATATGGCGATACCGTTACGATCCAATGCATTGCCACAGGAAATCCTAAGCCAACAATAGATTTCTTAGTTAAGGTAAACAATGTTTGTCTTTTATCTCAATTATACATACATATTGACAGCAGATTTGTAAAAGCATCCGATTGGCATTTTCAAATAATGCTTGGTTGAATATTTGAAGAATGATAAAATATTGTAGATTGATTTGTTCATGTAATATTTTCAAAACCATACATAAAAGGTTATAAATGGCCGATCACGTCCTTATAACTGTTGATTCAAATACAAGGATGTAATTATAAGTATTTAAATTCATTTTGTTGAGGGAAAAGAGCGCGAAATATGGAGAATAATCATAGCCCTTTAAAACTCACATTTCTGAAAGAACTAATGAATTTAGCGTCGTATATATACAAATATATGAGGTATATAATTTTGTCCACAGGTGTTTTGTTTTCTGTTTGGTATTTAATTAATCATTAAGATGTATTTTGTTCCATCTGGTGATCCATTTTCTTTGCAAAAACCAAAGGCAGTCAGCAGGGCTAGTTTCGTCCGTTGTTCGACCTGCTAGTCAAATGGATTTTGTTAAAATATACTTTTTCACTTTTTTTTGGTCTTTTGGAAAATGTTGTTTGTTCTGCAAAGTAATTTGTTTTGCATGCACAAGTATTAGATGTATAACAATTGTGGTTTTTACCCAACGCAATTAAAGGTATCAAAGTTGAATTCAATTAAGACTTGGTTATTTTGTTTTTCGTTTGGATTTAAATTTTATTTGCCTACGGGTTAATATGATTCGTTCATTCTATATCGACTCCTCAAAATCCATCCTAAATTGAGGTAAATTATATGGCCTTTCAAATACCGTTGCATCCACATGTATACAAATTGCGGTTTTTTATCCAAAGCAATCACAGGTTTGGACGTTGTTTTCAATTCAGACTTGTTTACAAGAAACAAATATGTCAAATGATATTGTGCTTTTAAATCAATTTTAACATGGTTGCATGTCAACTTAAAGTATTTACATTAATTAAAAAAAATGTTGATGTACTACAGTATATATTTTTTTTTATTAAAATTGAGAATGGAAACGAGGAATGTGTCAAAGAGACAACAACCCGACCAAAGAGCAGACTGCTGTCTCATCTATGATAAATAATTCATTTTTTTATCAAATGTGAATCATGTTCATGTAACCTTAAAACAATTAAGCTCTATATAATTTAGGACTATTATAGTGCTACATTACATTGAATATGCAACTTTGATAATTTTTGGTGTCGATCTTAGATAAATAGTCGTGGCATCTAGTTTATTGGAAAAATCATCAATTTTACGCACGGACAAAATCAAGAGTCTCTTGTCTTCGTTAGTTTTGTTTGTTCTTTTTATCTTAGTTCATTTATGTGTTTAAGAAATTATGACGTCCATTTTTACCAAACTTACACATTTTAAGTGCCAGCTGAAGTCCGCTTCGGGTGCGGGATTTTCTGGATGTGTTAAAAACCACTTGGTGGCCTTCGTCTGTATTTTACTTTTTGGTCGGGTTGCTGTTCATTCTTCATTACATGTACAATACAACGAAGTGGTTGTAAGTGTACTATTAATTGTCTGTATATCGTTTGCTTTTTATGCATGACGCTATCAGTTAATTTTTCCACTTACGAGTTTGAATGCCCCTTTGAAATTTTTCGCCTCTCATTTAATGAATCAGTTATAAAAAAAAGACGTGCGAAAGATACCAGAGGGACATTTAAACTCTAACGTGTGTTACATATTTCTTGTTAATTGCAGGGTAGAAGATTGGGAGCTAATGTGCGTGTAGATCCCAGAACACACCTTCTTACCATATCGAACTTTTTACCTTATGATGACGGAGATTACAGATGTATCGCTGCAAACTTATTGGGTGATGTGCATAATGATATCCACATACAAGGACATACTTAATACTTCGATTGGTTGTTTGAAAATAAATGAAGTGATATTTGATTTCTTTTCCACCTACTTTTATTGGCTCAATATATTTCAAAATGCCAATACAACTACACTTTTTTTCTTAGAACACAGGAAAATATCATTATAGGAATAACTTATGTATTTTCTATTGGCACTAATAATGAATTTCAATCATGACAAACATAATGAGAGTGACAGAGTATAGCATCATGCATGGCAATACATAGTCCTCTACCGGTTAACATTTTAATATATAACGTGGCATAATGTATTGTAATATATAGCAGGTCAATATATCTACAAGCATCAGCTGCATGATAAACGAAAGTGTCGAAATAGATTATTTGATTGAATCAAAACGGAACAAAATGTGTACTTGATGTGTAATTTTTCATTATAAAACTACATACATGCATGTACCAATTTCAAACAAAGTGTAAAACTAATTATCCAAGTCAAAGGGCCATAATATAACTCTGCACAAAATCATCTGATCACAACAAAGTTTTAATTGAAGTTGTCATGATAATACCTTGAAACAATTATCAAATCAATCATTTCAGGCAAGAAAATTATTAAAAGATCGTGATAAAATTAACAAGAAGATAGTGTATGGTTGCCAATGAAACAACTATCCAACAAAGTTCATGTGTAAGCAATAATAGGCAATCATCATTATAAAACATATACTCATACATAATTGTTGGTTATAAAAGTCCCAAATGAAGAATGTGAATTGAGAAAACTAACAGCATATTTACATAACAAAACAATTAACAGAAAACAAATATGGCAGACAAAACATAACGACAACCACTTTGACGGTTTCTTTTAAATGTATTCAAGTTTTCAAACAAAACAGGAAACAAAAGGAACAATTCAGAGCTTGGCATATATGATACACCGACTACCCCTGGCATTGTAATCAGCATGTTGATAATACATACGAAGGATATATCATCAATGTCTCTGATTGGTAAGCTTTAGTCATGAAGTTGCTGACTGGTATACCCTGACATACTCTCCTTTTATATATTTTATGAATTTAATTGTAAACTACTTGAGTTTTTTTTCAAAAAATCTTGCATAATTATCGAGGCATTCAAAATATAGTCTTGTTTTTTTCTACCCGACTCTAAAAATGCCCTACCCTAAAGATTTAAAGGACAAAAGATATAAAAAAAAATAAAAAAATATGGATTTTCCAATTTCAGGAATTAATTTGGGTCCGGTGACCTAAACCTAATCCGTCCTTAATTTTGTGAAGAACGCAATCTCAAGGGACGTTCATTGACAACTGAGCGCTTTATTTTTATTGTACAAGGCTACATCCAATCAACGACCATGACCCTGTTTTTGAAAAGTAAAAATTGTATGTAAACGTTTTTGAAATAAAAATACTTTACTGTACCTGAACTTTAACTAAACTTAATTATTAATAGCAGTATTATTCAGAAATCAATTGACTTCCCTGAGCACATGTTTGTGTTTTTGTTTTGTTAACCACCAAATATGCCTGTCTCATGTGCACTTTTGGCGGGGAAAATACTGGGGACCATATAAATAACAGATAAAACTGTCTGGTTATTTAGATATATTTAAGTTAAATAACTATTATGAGAGTGCCTGAAAAAGAGTTAAACTAAATCTTCATCAATTTAATTTCGAAAAACTTGAAAAAAGGGGGGGGGGGTAATTTGTAATTGTTTTATATTTAAATATATATTTATATTGACTTTGTCAAGTAATTCTTCTTAAAACTTTGGGAACCACTCTGGCTTTCTTAAACTGTAACTTTTGTTGTTATGGATGTCATTATTTGTGTTCTCTAATTTTTGAATACAACTAAAATATATAATAATGACAAACATACCAAGTGAGTAATCAACACAAAAATAAATCGAAGGAACAGACAAACAACGGAAAACAAACACACAACGACAGAGAACAAAACAAGAAACACTGAAACCTAAACAAACATGGACCACACGAACTGCTCTTAAAACCAGCAGTGAACTCATGTGTTTCGGAAAGGTAAGCAGTTCCTGATCTGTCAACTGCACCCTTCTGAGGTCAAACAAAGTCAATTCAGTGTGTCACAATCAGGAGAGGAACAAGCCATATTTATGACGATGGAAGCATGTCTCGTAGCATTTGTGTCACTGTTACACTGTGACGGATAAGCATTTACTGATGCCGGCCGTAAAACTTCCAAAATGAAGATACTAACGTTTTCCTGACATAACCCTGACTGGTACCTTTTGAAGACATTACTTTACCCTTGGAATTGCATTTATTCCTAAACTTAAACGGCAGTGAATATTAGCGTGACATAACTTTATTGACCTGTCACATTATTATATGGCACAGAAGTCTATCTTTGAAAAAAAAAGAAAAGAAATAAAATGAAAAAAAATAATAATTTTCCTACATACCATATTTTTCTGCACAGTAGCAGGAAACAAGACTATATTTTTCAGCCTGATCGAAAGTTATACTGAAATGTGAATGCCTATAATTTGGTTTTGGTACAAATACTAAAGGTAACTTATTTAAAAGATCTGAAAAAAGTAACATCATTTAGCCAACTATAAAATCAGCAACATGAACATCAAAACTTAAATCGACTTTTGGAAAAAAGTAAAATCACAAAAATACTGAACTCCGCTGTAATTTCAAAATAGAAAGTCCCATTATCAAATGACAAAATCAAAAGCTCAAACACATCAACGAATGGATAACAACTGTCATTTTCCTGACTTGGTTCAGGATTTTTCTTTTGTAGAAAATAGTGTATTGAACCTTGGTTTTTAGATAGCTAAACCTCTCGCTTGCATGACAAAGTCGCATCAAATTCCGTTATATTTACAACGATGCCCGAACAAAACACAATAGGCAAAACTGTCACGTATACAGCCGTCAACATTGCGTTATAATCCTTATCACACACAAAAAAAAAACATGTAACAAAGAAGCACAAAATAACATACAAAACAAGCATATTAGTAAAAAATTAAAGAAAAGACTATACACAAATGTACCAAGTACAACACAATGACGCGGTGTATTTGTACAGAGCCACGTCATATATGTATCGACGAAACATGAAAAGGCATATAGACAAAGCACTTAAAATTTAGGGAAAATCTGTCATACGGATTTTTAAGTTATTGTCTAAAAACTGGTAAATCTCTCTTTTTCAATGAATAAAACATGTAAAACCCTATAAAATTATAACCCTAATACGTAAAATCTGAATTTAATACAAATCAAAAGGGAACTCCCATCAATACTTATATATAGAATAATAGGTAGTTTTGTGTTTGGTACTGACTATATCATGTGGAATATCTAGACGAGCCCGTTAGGGCGAGTTATGATATTCCACATGATATAGTCAGTATCTGAGGTAGAAAAGTCTTAGTAATTCAAAAAATTCAAAAAATTGTAGGTAGTACATTTTTTTAATATAACCATATCAATGACAATTCATGTCAGCACAAAAAGTGCTGACTACTTGGCTTGTGATACCCTCTGTGAAATAAATCTCCACCAGCAGTGGCATCGACCAAGTGGTTGTAAATAAACTCATCATAGATACCAGTACTAAATTTAGTATATACGCTAGACGCGCGTTTCGTCTACAAAAGACTCATCAGTAACGCTCGAATCCAAAAAAGTTAAAAAGGACAAATAAAGTACGAAGTTGAAGAGCATTGAGAACCAAAATCCTAAAAGTTTTGCCAAATACAGCTAAGGTGATCTATGCCTGAGGTAGAAAAGCCTTAGTAATTCAAAAAATTCAAATATTTGTACACAGTAAATTTATAAATATAACCGTATTCTGACTATTTTACCGATTTTGTCTGTTTTGTTAACGCATTGTAGTAAAAATAACGGAATTTGATGCAATTGTCATAAAAGTGAGAGGTTAAGCGCTATAAAATCAGGTTCAATCCATGATTTTCTACATTTGAAAATGCATGTACCAAGTTAGGAAGATGACAGTTGCTATCCATTCGTGTTATGTGTTTTATTCTTCGATTTTGCCCTTTGATTAGTGACTTTCCGTTTTGAATTTTCCGCGGAATTCTGTATTTGTGTTATTGTACTTTTTAAATATACCATTGGAAATTATGTGTAAAACACAAACTTATCAACCTAACCTTAATATTTTCTCAAGAATAGATTTGAGCATTTGAAAAGTGTGTACGTGTTGTTTATCTTTAACGTTATTTCATGCAGTGTGTCGTACGTTAGTTTGAAACAGTAACTATATGCCATACTCGATTCATAATTATTACCGCATTTGTCCTGTTCATCTTATAAGAATACAATAATCTAAACCACTGATATATGATAATAGTAGCAATACATTCAAGCACATTTCAAGTATCATCCCAAATAAATACACTAATTAGTACAATGTCTGCCATATTGAATTTTACCGGAATAGGGCTTTCGAAGACTTAAAATCAATAAAAAAATGAAATTTAAATAAATTAAAAAGTTGGACATAACAGTTGTTTTTATTATACTTCATGTCAAAATGCCAGATTTTGATTGGCAAATACGAGAGTGTCAATTTACTCTATTACCCTTCATGGAGACGCTTGATCAAGTGTGCGCTTTATTAAATACGACTCTATCCTATGACATATACTCTATCAACCTTCACAGAGACGCTTGATCAAGTGTGCGCTTTATTAAATACGAATCTATCCTTTGGCAAATACTCTATTACCCTTCACGGAGACGTTTGATCAAGTGTGCGCTTTATTAAATACGGAAGGTTATGTACAAGATGTCATAGTTTATTACTTTGAATTTAAAAATTAATCGACAGTAATAACAGAACATTCAGTATAATAAATTAAATAACACATATCTGAGAGGGTGATAGAGCAGATTGTTACCCCTCAAAAAACATTGTCAACCTTGGCTTCGCCGCGGTTGACAATGTTTTCTCGGGGTAACAATCTGCTCTATCACCCTCTCAGATATGTGTGGACTGACTTAAGTATACTTTCCGCCATTTTAAATGTTACCGAAAGAGAGACATTATTTTTCCAATGCCTCCTCATCTGAAATCAAAGAGTAATATTAGAGAAAGCTTTGTGCCAAGTTAGATGCTTGTAGCAGGATGTGCACACTTTTTCATGAAGCCGCCGTACTATACCGTCTATGTTTCGGTACATTGTCATTTGTCAAAAAAATAATCCATTTACTACATTATTTATTATTAGTAGATCGGAAGAGGTGATGTGAGTGTCAACGAAACAACTCTCCACCCAGAAAATAATTTATAAATTAAAGTAAACTTATTTTACATAAGACTTATTCCAGACGGATTTTTTTCTCGTTTGATATGTTCCAATTAACATAACGATATGCAGTAGTTTTATTTTAATGGTTATCATAATAGATTTTGGTCTTATCTAGGTTATCCTGACTTTTCTTATGACCAATGCTATCATAATTCATAAACTGATAGATAATGACACGTAAGTATGAACGTTCCATAAAGAGCTCTTGTTTCTACATGTGCAACTATCTTCAATGTAATAAGTAAATCACAATTGTTTGTAAAAATGAAAAAATGTGTTGCATTGTTGTTTCGGTTTGTTGATGCACTTCAGTGTTTCTGATCATTCGTCATTTTCCTCTTGTAGTTGGTGTGTTCACCTTTGTTTTAGTTTGTAACACGGATGTGTTTTCTCTCAATCGATTTGAACAGCGGTATAATACTTTTTCCATTATTTCTAAACACAATCAGAAAACATGTTGTTTATATTTAGAATGTTTAAAAGAGGAACGAAAGATACCAAAGGGACAGTCAAACTCATAAATCTAAAACAAACTGACAGCGCCATGGCTTAAAATGAAATAGACAAACAAACAACAGAACACATGACACAACATGGAAAATTAAAGAATAAACAACACGAACCCCAACAAAAAACTAGGGGTGATCTCAGGTGCTTCGGAAGGGTAAGCAGATATTGTTCCACATGTGGCACCCGTCGTGTTGCTTATGTGATCACAAATCCGGTAAATAGTTTAAATTGGTAGGTCACATTCAAGAAAGGGAAGGGGATTGTAGTTACGACGTAAGGAACATATCCGATATCAGCTGACTATGCAATATGGGCTTTGCTCATTGTTGAAGGCCGTACGGTGACCTATAGTTGTTAATGTCTGTGTTATTTTGGTCTTTTGTGGATAGTTGTCTCATTGGCAATCATACCACATCTTCTTTTTTATATATTCAATAACGGTCAAACAACTCGTGATGTCGTCCGTAAAATTTACGAAGGGATGATTTCAACTTCACCATTAGGAACTCTTGGTTTAATAGCTTCCTTGTGAGCAGCAACCCTCTATCAAGAAAATCATGATAGGAAATGCAAGCACGGGAATATCGTATCAATTGAGAGATATATACCCCGTATGCAGGTGCTGCGGTTTCACTTAATATGTTTAACCCCGCCGCATTTTTTGCGCCTGGCCAAAGTCAGGAGCCTCTGGCCTTTGTATGACGTTCATTTCAACTGAATTGGTGCACATTTTTATTTCGGAACCAGATCTGCCCTACCTCCTTGTTTAGGATTTTATCGTTGCGTTGAAGTTCTATTGGTGAACTTCGGCTAAAATCTGTTCTTTGGTCGGGTTGTTGTCTTTTGACATTTTTCTCCATTTCAAATCTCAACTGTATTAAAAAGAATTATTTTGTAAAAATGCTGTCCTTAAAACAGTTTTGTTTTAAAGAAAGAAACATAACAAACATAACAAATTCCAAGAAGCTTTCAAAACAGAAAGTTCGTACTTCGTAATCATGTGTCAAAATCATATCCCAAACACATGAAATGAATTGATAACAACTGTCATATTCTTGGATTCGTACAGCACTTTTCTTATGTATCCTGGATAATTTTGGGTCTTTAATTATGTTTTAAGGTTTTCGCCTTCTCTAAGTGAGCATCTATTATGTTTTGCTGTTTATTTGTAATTTTCCTATAAAAAATATTGTACATTGTTTAATTTACAGAATTTGTACACTATTTTTACTCAGTTTTCTGTATTTTTCGACAAACAATGTTTTATGCAATATTGAAACTTTTTTGTCAGACATCTCCACATACTTCTGTAAAACCAAGACAGAAAAAAAAAATATAAGAAATCATATATCGAAAAAAATCGCCACTACTTTATGTACCATAACAACAAAAATATGACATACGACGAAAACATGATCTTCGAAGTATGAAATAGGAAACTAAAGACCGAGAAAAACGAACCCTATATTTATAGGAGATATCACAATTTTTCTTCTGTGAATGACATTACCTCTAGATTGATATTCTGAAAAAGAAAACATCTGTCAAAAGTTCTTTAAAATGTATGCTGATTGTGAACATGTAACTTTTAAATACTAAAACAATCCCAAGTAACATCCTTTCTCAGGAAAGTTCACAATTGGAAAACTGAAATCATCTCTTTTGTCGTAAAGTTTTGTTTTCAACCGACCTTCATTGAAAATTACAGATGTAACTCAAGATATGAGGCCGACTGAACTGTATCTGTAGTATCCTTTATCTCTAGCTCGATGGGATAGATGCGTTCCACATAGTCACCAAATTTTGAATTATTTAGTAAAAGAACATCATCTATATAGCGGAAAGTAGAGTTAAAGGATATTGCTAACTTCTTATCTTTCTTCCTAAGAAGTTCCTGTATGAAGTCAGCCTCACAATAATATTATCCCTCCCTTAGACAAGATACTTGTATCTACGTTGGTCATTCTTTTTCTATGAAGCAAAGCAATACCAACTCTTTCAATTTGTCTCTTAGTTTGGAATGTGGAATACTTGTGTAAAGAGTAGAAAAGTCAAATGTTTTAATACTGTTACAAGATGAAAGAGAGTTAGATTGTATGTACTCTAAAAGATCTTTTTATCTCTAGTTCGATTGGATAGATGCGTTCAACTTGGTCATCCATTTTTCTAATTATTTAGTGAGATTTTATAGCGGAAATCAAAGTTAAAGGATATTGATATCTTCTAATCTTTCTTCCTGAGAAGTCCCTGTGTGAAGTCAGCCTCATAATCATAAAGAAACAAGTCGGAAAAAAGAGGGACACTACTGGAACTTTTGACTTTCGACAATCTGTTGAAAAACACATTCTCTGAACGTAACACATATGTTATCAATCAAGAAATAAAGCATCTTGATAATGTCAGATTCAGAGAATTTTTGGTTTGAAACAGAGTGATAATTTAAATGATTAATTATGACAAGACTTTCGGTTTACAGGTCATTTCGTTAAAAAAAATATACAGTCAGGTATATCATCGGTTCTTGTTTGGATTTTACATGTTCCTTGTTACATACTATTTCGTCATTAGTAATCAACATTTAACTTATTTAAGTATGGTACATTCATCAAGAGCATTCCCCATATGGTTAGATGACCATTACAATCGCGCCAAACTTTGGAATATCGTTTTAACAAAAAATAAAGAATTGATATGCATATCTGTTTGTTATTTTGTTAAAAACTTCTTTTTGTTATCGTAGAGAATAGTTGCTTTATCCTTAAGGATGTTCGCTGCTCAGTTTCAAAATAAGTAACTTTTCATAAAACTAGTATATAGTGATAGGGAATAGATTGAGGAATCAAAGAAGTAAAAAAAATAAAAATTTCAATGTGCTTGTTTTCGAGATATTAGCCTTTAAACATTTTGGCGGGAAAATGTTCTCTCTTGATTTTTCGTAGCTTTATCATTCACCAGTTTATGTTCTCAAATACAATTTAAAAATGAATAAGATTTTATAAGACTTTTACAAATTACTTATAATTATACATGTAAAAGATTTATAAAAAGAAAAATGGGGGTTCATGGGCAAATTTTTTTAAGGCATTCAAATGGATAAAACCAGAGGATTCCGAAAATTTGACAAAAAATCCAAACCATGACAAGCAAACATCATTAAATCATGGTTGTATTTACTGTAATTATAATTTTTATACCTCTATAGGTATATGTTTGTTGATAATTATCAGCTTTGTCGTGAGATCATCCAGTGAGTATTATTGTTTTGTAGTTACTGATGTTAGTCTATTTTGTCAACGAACTAAGCTTTTCTTCTTTGAATTAAATATGACTATTTTGTTCTATATCTAAATTACATCCTCATATTATGGAATTTCGTGCTATTAAGGGGGCTCGCGGGTATAACTTTTTTTTTAATATTAGATTTCGGTGTATTTTTTTATAAATGAACTTTATCATATACTTAATAGAAAAATGAAATAAGAAATGGGGTCACCGTTCATTTAAACTCACAATCTGCCTCCGAAAGAAGAATTCATTTTTGTTCAGTCACCACTTCAGTTAAATCATGTGTATCTATTATGTAGTCATTTTATAAAGTTAACTGTTTGTAAAAGTATGAATTATTCTATATAATAAGAATGTTCTTGTCCTAAGCGGATAACCCTGGCCGTATTGGTCACAACTTTTTGGAACGTTTGGTCCTCAGTGCTATTCAACTTTGTTCTTGTTTTGTCATTCAAAGTTTTTTTTCATCTCAGCGTCAATGGTTTTCCTTGTGTAGACGTAACGCACGTCTGGCGTATTACATTTTTGACCTGGTACCTTTTGTTGGCTGTTATTCGTTTCTTTCTATGTCCTGTAAATTCTCCCATTTTAATTTGTATTATAGTTCTGTCGTGTAGTGTTGTCATTTTGATGTTATAATTAACATTGTCATTAAAACGGGAGGTATGGCATGTCACAAAACCAGGTTCAACCTAACATTTAATTATAAAAATGTAGTTCGTTACTGTGTGTGTTACATTTTAATGTTGTGTTTCTGTTGTGTCGTGGTTCTCTTGTGTTTGGTGCGTTTCCCTCAGTTTTAGTTTGTAACCCGTTTATGTCTTTTCTCTATCGATTTATGAATTTCGAACAGTAATACTACTGTTGCCTTTATTTTGTTAATGTCCTTTTTTCTGTTGAACCAATTAAAGACATAGAGGTAATATCGAAATAAAAAAAGAACTGAATTATAGAAAGCGCTTAAATTTTACATTGAATAATGGTCAGCGTTGACTTAACAAAGATATTTCACTTTTGATGCCAAAAAAAATGGCATTTGTGCACCAAAGGTAGATAATTTGGACCCTTTCCAATGCTATAAGCATTTTAGAAGTCTTCTGGGGCCAAACCGACCTGATTTTTTGGTTGATTTTTGTAACGTATCAAAAAGTAATAACTAATAGTGTAATAAATAAAATTTGTAATGAAAACAATAATTTTAATTTTTTGCTGAAATTTTTGTACCCGCGAGCCTCCTCAAGCATGCATTATAACGTCACAGTTTCTATTTTAAAATAACTCATAGTACATATACGAATTCATACGACGTACAAAAAACATATGATCTGACAAGGGAGTGAGGTAATTGCAATGTGTAATCGTAATCGATTATAACTAATTGCAACTTTCCAAGTAATCGACAGTAATCTGTAATCGTAATGTAATCGATTACAGAAAAAAAAAATATCGTGTAATCATTGATTGCTTTTCGATTACATTTCGATTACTTTAGTAATATAGTTTTATAGAATAGAACTTAGTTTAAATGAGAGAAAAAAATATTAAGTGCTTTATTTTATGTTACAGGTAAAATAAAATGTAGAAATAGGACATGAGATCCAATTTCTTATTAAGTTTTATGTTTTTCTCACACTTGCCTAAGGTTAGACCAAATTCGTGTTAAAATAAGTGACTAACAAATCACTGAAATTGTGAATAGCATGAGTTCTCTGAGTTTTCTTATGCCCCCATAATAAAATAATGCCAAATTAAATGCAAACTGATTAAAATTCATAAAAATGATTATGGACAATAAATATGTAAGATAGGTTCATTACGAATGATCGAATGAAATTGTTGCAATTTAGTTATGATCATAATTTCGAGATTTATTTCAGTATAATTTGTTGGCTCCGATGATAATGTATTATGTTCTTAAATAAATAATGACTGGAAAAGTGACAGTCTAAAGACTTTCTTTTTTTTTCAGTTGCAATAATTTGTCTTGACTGTAGACGTATACCACAGCCATACGATTGTACAACTGTTACTGAGTGTAGTACAAACGAGGTATTATGTTATAATTGTTGATTTTTTTATTAAATCATGTTAAATTTGAAAACACTAGATTAATTGCATGCGTCTAAAGCGTTTTTTGGAGTTACCTTGAACAAGAATGCTCAAAGCTTCATGACCGAAAACACATTATATTCATTTTTTAAGCATTTTTTAATTTTTAAGTTTTGTAATGATACATGTAATACAGGTTGCTAAACTTTACAAATTAATTAGTAAAATATAGATTGCAATTTATGGCAACTTGTCAGTAGGCGAAGTAATTTTCATCAACAATAAACAATACTAGTATTCAATTATCTGTAAGCACTACAGGAGTTTAGGTCGTTATAACACAAGTAGAATTGTAATATTTAATGCACATAAAAACCGTGCCTGAGGAAGATATATTCACCCAAGAAAAATGATATTTCATGAGGGCATCGTAGGAGAATAATACTACCTTAGATTGCGAACAAATGTCCCTCAGCCAAGGAAATATGTTTTGGTCAACTGCTTTTACTTTTTTCAAATTCCTAAACTTTAAATTGTAATTTAAATATTTTAGCTTACCCGTTTTCGTATTATATAAGCAATAAATATCAATATGTATTCCATTTTGTTTTGAACACAAAAAAAACAATAATATCACTTTTTAAGTTATAATTATTAAGTTTTGTTCTATGTGAAGAAGTCTTAAATGAGTGTTTTACCTATCACAATGTACATACAGTGGAATAATATAATTATTTATACCCGAAAGATAACACTGTGATATTTAAAATATTAAAATACGCCAACGTGAAACATATTTATGGTGCGGAATGCGTCGTTAAAATTAGTACCTAATTTGGTTTTTAAGTCGATTTTACAGGATTTAAGTATTAAAATGAAAATAGCATTGCCATTTCTTACTGATCTATTAGTTTTGCTAACGTTTATGGGTATGTATGTTGATTTCTGACGATAAAGATGAAGATAATAAAATACAATCTTCTATAGTTTTTCATCTCCATTGTATCAACGTTTCAGGTGTGTTATATAGAGAAATATGAAACCAGTAACGGACAAAAAACTTGGCATTTATACAATGTTGGATGCAAACCACTCAATGTAAGTAACCGTTTAACAATGTAAGCATGAATGTATGTTTATAAGATAGATTTCAGGTGTCATATTCCTGACTTCGTACAGGCATTTTCTTATGTCGAAAATAGTGGATTAAACCTGGTTTTATAGCTAACTAAACCTCTCACATGTATGAGAATATAATAGCACGGCGATAAGTTATGTCATCTTTAGGTCTTTGTAGATGGCTAATCGAAGAGAAGACAATGATTACCAAATATTCCAAAAAAAAAATATCGAAAGATAAAAGATTTTATTTGATTAAATATTCAAATTATAATATATCATAAACATTCAATTAGAAATGAGGCATAGAATAACACAAATTTAAAAGATGATGATTTCAACATTGGAGACATATTTGGACTGCTTACCCTTCAAGCGTACCTTCATTTTATGTGTTTTTATACATGTGTGTTTCTTTGAAACCTTCTTGTCATGTCTTTTTATTTTAATGTCGACTGCTACTTTTGCCTTTCGTCGATTTTTTTCTTTTGCTGCATATCATAATGAAATGATAACTCACTATATATAGTAGGTAACTGTGTTTTATAATAGGATGATTTATTTTATGTCGTGAATGATTTTTCAAGAAGGTTAATATGGTGTGTAGTTCATAAAGACGGAAACACAACAACACACAGAACACATTTGATAGTTCAATGTATGTAGATATAAGAAGATGTGGTATGAGTGCCAATGAGACAACTTTACATTCAAGACAGAATTTGTAAAATAAACCAATATAGGTCAAAGTACGGTCTGCAATACGGAGCATGGTTTATATAAGTATGCAACTTTTGTCAAGCTCGGAATTGCCAACAATCTAGAAACAAGACACTAGTTTCAAGAGAACCATCAGTATCAATCGGCAAATCAACTGGTAAAATCAAAATACAAATAATAATCATTTAGTGAAGAACACGTGTAGCACTTAAAGTATACTAGTCAACCAAAGAAACGATCCACAACTTTGGACTCAAACTTATCATAAAATGTAATAAATAGGACAAACTGTAATATTATTCAATTAACATTCATTTACAACACAAATGCATTAAATAATCTGACAAAATTGAAAAGTTAGAAAATAGAGAGTTATATTGAACACAGGGGTTACATTTAATTTCGAAGATGAGATTCAAGTATTCAAATATCTACAAAGGCTTTCCAAATTGTAAATAAACCACGTAACGGTTTCGTTTTAAAGTTTTAAGTTCTTATATTGATTTTTTAATATTTGGATGAAAATACGATTTTTGAAATTAAAAAATTAAAACATTTTATATTAAGAGTTTTACCGTAAAATAACGCTTTGTAAAATTAGACCAATTGGACAGATATTTACTTCGGTGCAGTGAATCCAATTTCATTATGAAAGGAAAATACATTGCCTTGTATCTTTTCTTTTGTTGACTGGTAGATTATAAATGTTTTACTCCTATGAAGTTTGTGACCAGGATTTGTATTCGCTCGATCAATTTATTATATTACTATTTAAAAAGAGGTATACTACTGTTGCCTTTGTTTATCCTACATCATGTTTATTCTTTTACTCATTTAGATATTAAATCGCATTGTGCTTATTATACAATCGGCAGCTGAACCTCGAATACATTTAGAATCTTAAACATTTAACAGAATGACACCATTTTTAATTCTGCAATGTCATGAGTATTGTTTACAGACTGAATACGTGATAATTGAAGAAAAATTCAACTTCGGAAGACATATTATTGTTTATAACCAGATTCACGTATTTTTTTACTGTTAAATATTATTGTAAGTAATTTTTGTTTTCCCATTCATCATTTAAGAGTTGCACCTCATCAGGCCCAAGTTTACCTGTAGTCGGAAAACGGAGTTCTAGAAAAAGCATAGATACGACCACATGTCATGAATGCTGTAGTGACAGGAATATCTGTAATTTGGAAGGTCACTGTGGTTCTGCAAGTAGGCTATTTTAACATTTAATTATTATCAGTTAAACAAAACAAATATAGACATCAAACCAAAATTGTCAAATTGTTAACTTCAATGATTACGAAAAATTTGTCAATGAACGTATAGCAAGAAACAAACAATCGTTAATCATTTGAGTGTGTATCGGAATAAATGTCGCTGAATATGCGGTATGGGCTTTGTTCATTGTTGTAGGCCATACGGTGACCTATAGTTGTTAATGTCTGTGTCATTTTGGTCTTTTGTGGATAGTTGTCTCATTGGCAATCATACCATATCTTCTTTTTTTATATTGTTAATTATAAAAAAAAATTAGGAAGTTGTTTTGGTCTTTCAACACGACTGTGATGCATGTTTGCAATACAAAAAGTGTTACATTCACCTTTAATAAAACAAAAAAAGGAGGTGTGATAAGAGACAACTATCCATTATTGTAATTTCAAACGAAGTGAATGTAAGCAAATATACACTACCGCTACGGCCTTTGACAATTTAAAAACCCATACCGTGAAGTCTGCTTCAAAATGTGTGTTTGGGTTGCTTGAAAATAAAATTGAGAAAGGAAATGGGGAATTTGTCAAAGCGACAACAACCCGACCATAGTGTAGACAACAGCCGAAGGCCACAAATGGGTCGTCAATGTAGCGAGAATCTCCCGCACCCGTAAGTGTCTTTCAGCTGGCCCCTTAAAAATATGTATACTAGTACAGTGATAATAGACGTCATACTAAACTCCGAATATATACAAGAAACTAAAATTAAAAATCATACAAGACTAACATATTTACCATATTTTTGGAATTTTACTACAAACAAGGGTAATACATATTAGGTTAGGATAGTTATAATCCAGGTTTAATAAACCATTTTCAGTGAAAAATGTCAGTACAAATGCAAAAATATGAGTGTGTTGTTGTTTTAAACTCTTTTCGTTGGTTGATACATTGATTTTGTTCTTTTAAATTTTCTTTACTTGGAGATATTTATTATTTAGAGAGGTTTTATCGCAATCGTTGTCGCTTTCTTCTATCAAATTTACATTTAGTTGCTCGACTGACTGATATCTGTAACATTTGAACAGTTATTATAAATCATATAAGTAGCAGCTTACATATGTCACCGTTTCGATGAAAAGATATGTTGACGAATAATGCGTCAGACTTATAATTTAACAAGCCTTGTACACATGTTGCATGATGTGTTTTTTCCATCTAAGGCTATAAAATTATTTATGGTAGGTCTATATGAAATACGGAGACGAGTTATGATTGCCAATGAGACAACTCTCCACCACAGCTCAAATGAGATAGTTTTATATAGACTGTGCATACATTTTTAAACATGTTTTAGATTTTACCAAGCCGTTTGGATCAACTTTATGCTATGACTGTCCTTTAAGTAAAAGTTCGAACACTTGTAACCAGTTAACATTATGTGATAGAGATTCGGTAAGTTTGTTTGTTTATTTATTGATTCCTACAAAGGAAAAAATATATATATAGTAGCAAATAAACAAAAAAGATTAAACGAGGTCTTTTGACTAGATTTGCAGTTTCTAAACAAGGCAAATGTTCATAAGGTAGATCATGGGTTTATCGTCATCTTGAATTCTACAATAGTAAATAATCGGTCTAGTTCTTTGTCCAAAATCTGCAAATTTGGAGACAGATTATCAATGTATTGGTTATACTGTTTATTTTGATAAAGAAAACTTGGTTATTCATTGCATTGTCGAAAATATTTGAACAAATACCAAATATTAGTGCTTTTAGAATTGATTTTTCAAATAAGCCATTTAAGGGAGATAACTCTTTTATATTAAATGAGGTCTTATGACTAGATTTCCAGTAGCTAGGTTAATGTATTTAAACAGGAAAATATTATGTTATATTTTGTTGGTTAAACTATCAAGGTTCTTTTCGTTGTAAATGTACAAATATGAACCCAAAGAACCCCTTCCTTCCCCCCCCGGCTAAACAGTCAGATACAAAACTAAACACCTGTAAGATTTCCTTTTGTTTAAAAATTTAGAAAAAAGACAAATACAACATGAATCTGCAAAAGTTAGGGAAAACTCCAATAAAAAAAAGCACACGGTGACATAAAATAAATGTACTGGTGTTTATTTTAAAGCTAGTGAACATTGTTCATATAATCAAACTCCTTACCTTTAGCCTGAAATTATCAATCTAAATGTGCATATTTCATATTACAGGCATGCTCTATAAAGCAAACACGAAATCTCCTTGGTGAACCTCGTTGGATGCATGGTTGTTCACAGAAATCGGTATGTTGCATCTACTGTGTATTCACTATTGTTCGTTAAATGCCATTTGCGTGTATTCCGTGGGTACAGGTGGACCACTAAATTAAATGTCCAAAAAATAACAAGTTTTCTATAGGCTTGTATCAAGAATTCAGAAAACCTATAAACTTAACATCCACGCAGTAAATGTGTCCACAGTAGAAATATTTCAAGGAATAGAGTGACAAGGAACTGATATGATAGCTATGTATCATAAAATTAGTGACACAATATAACACCCAAAATAAGGATGGCATGTTCCTATTTCATTTAAAAATCTCAAAGTCATAGTTCAACTTAAATGTTACATTGTTAAACTCAACTGAAATAGTTATCATTCAAAATAAATACATTTCAACATAAACAGATCCCTAGGTGTTAGTATATCTTTTTCCTGGATTATGGAATACTTGCCATGTGTAATCAACAAAGCAGCGCTTTTTGGCGCACTTATTCATGATCACTGTTGAAGAACACAAATATTTTGAATACTCAACATTCTTTACGCATACAATAAAATCAAGACGTCACTTTGTTAAGTATGCAGTACTCTGATTTCATCAAGAAAAACTATATTGATACTAATCGGGCAATATGGGAGAATTTATATCACACTTAACATAAAATAAATGATTTTTCAGCAATGTTCAACAATTGCACACATTAATCCCCAGGGAATCTGTTCATTTTGTTGTGACACGGAATTATGTAACCGTAAATGTACCATCAAATCGACAGTAACTACTCCCCCATCCACATCTACTACACCTACTATGGCGCCAACAACGCCTATTCCTAGTAAGTACCATCATATCAACAATTGCTCCTCCTACAACCCAACTACTACAACTATGGAGCCAACAACACCTTTTCCTCGTAAGAACCATCGAATCAACAATAGCTCCTCCTCCAACCATAACTTCTACAACTACTACAACTATGGCTCCAACTACACCTTTTCCTCAAAGGTACCATCATATCAGCAAAAGCTCCTCCTCTACCCACTACTACTACAACTACTACAACTATGGCTCCAACTACACATTTTCCTCGTAAGTACCATTAAATCAACTATAGCTCCTCCTACAACCACAACTACTATAACTATGGCGCCAACAACGCCTATTCCTGGTAAGTACCATCAAATCAACAATAGCTCCTCCTACAACCACAACTACTACAACTATGGCGCCAAAAACGCCTATTCCTTGTAAGTACCATCAAATCAACAATAGCTCCTCCTACAACCACAACTACTATAACTATGGCGCCAACAACGCCTATTCCTGGTAAGTACCATCAAATCAACAATAGCCCCTCCTCCAATAACAACTACTACAAGTACTACAATTATGGCGCCAACAACGCCTATTCCTCGTAAGTACCACCAAATCAACAATGACTTCTCCTCCAACCACTACTACTACAACTACTCCAACACTGGCTCCAACTACACTTTTTTCCTCGTAAGTACCATTAAATCAACTATAGCTCCTCCTACAACCACAACTACTACAACTATGGCGCCAAAAACGCCTATTCCTTGTAAGTACCATCAAATCAACAATAGCTCCACCTACAACCACAACTACTATAACTATGGCACCAACAACGCCTATTCCTGGTAAGTACCATCAAATCAACAATAGCTCCTCCTACAACCACAACTACTACAACTATGGCGCAAAAAACGCCTTTTCCTTGTAAGTACCATCAAATCAAAAATAGCTCCTCCTACAACCACAACTACTATAACTAAGGCGCCAACAACGCCTATTCCTGGTAAGTACCATCAAATCAACAATAGCTCCTCCTCCAATAACAACTACTACAACTACTACAAGTATGGCGCCAACAACGCCTATTCCTCGTAAGTACCACCAAATCAACAATGGCTTCTCCTCCAACTACTACTACTACAACAATGGCTCCAACTACACCTTTTCCTCGTAGGTACCATTAAATCAACTATAGCTCCTCCTCCAACCACTACTACTACAACTACTACAACAATGGCTCCAACTACACCTTTTCCTCGTAAGTACCATCAAATCAACAATAGCTCCTCCTACAACCACAACTACTACAACTATGGCGCCAACAACGCCTATTCCTTGTAGGTACCATCAAATCAATAATAGCTCCTCCTCCAACCACAACTACTACAACTACTACAACTATGGCGCCACCAACACCTATTCCTCGTAAGTACCATCATATCAACAATAGTTTCTCCCCAAATCACAACTACTACAACTGTGGCGCCAACAACGCCTATTCCTCGTAAGTACCATCAAATCAACAATAGCTTCTCCCCAAACCACAACTACTACAACTGTGGCGCCAACAACGCCTGTTCCTCGTAATACCATCAAATCAGCCAAAACTCCTCCTCCAACTACAACTACTACAACTGTGGCGCCAGCAACGCCTATTCCTCGTAAGTACCATCAAATCAATAATAGCTTCTCCCCCAACCACAACTACTACAACTACTACAAATCTGGCACCAACAACACCTATTCCTCGTAAGTACCATCATATAAACAATAGCTCCTCCTACAACCCAACTACTACAACTACAACAACTCTGGCGCTAACAACACCTATTCCTCGTATGTACCATCATATCAACAATAGTTCCCCCTACAACCCAACTACTACAACTACTACAACAGTGATTTTGAAGCCAACAACACCTATTCTTCGTAAGTACCGTCATAACAACAATAGCTCCTCCTACAACCAACTACCACAATTACTACAACTATTGAGCTGACAACGCCTATTCCTCGTAAGTTGTACTTGTTTTAATTCATCAAATATACCAGGCTTCTGTAAATACTGAAATTATTGCCATGGTTTTGTTATTGCGAATATTTTGATTAAATAACATTTGATACACAGTAAAGTTGCCCCAAAAAATATAGCAATATTTCATGTAATATAATGTTTGATAGTATACGGAATAACAATTATTTTATTTGTTTTTCTATATGAAACTACCCTTTATTTTGAAGGAATACAATTTCGAAATATTTGATAACAAATTGATAAGAACAACACTTTACCTATTTGTTTTTAACAGAATAAATGTAACTGTCTTGACGAATAGCTGTATATTATTCATAGAAAAAAGAACTTTCACTATTACATTGTCTAAAACATTCAACCATTTTTTAATGTTTATACATCCCTTTTATTTGACACATACGTTGTTTGGACCAGTTTTATTAGTAATATTTATTCGAGGATTAAAAAGTGCAGGCTACAAAACAAGATGTAATGTCATGTTTTGATATGAGAAGCTGTAGTTAACCGATCTTAAAACAAGTATGTTTCTACATATCTGATTTTACGCAAAAAAGTTTGAAAAAAATACTGCTTTTGTTATATGCAATGAATGGGTTTGGTTCTCGTGTGTTTACAAACATTTAAACGTAGGAGATGACTGTAACGTATATTTCCGACATTTAATAGTTTTACGAATATCAAGCTTATAATACAATATAATTATCTCCATTATAGTGCCATGTTTTAAAATAAGTTCCATTTGATAAATATTTTGGTTAAAAAAATGCCATCAATAAATAAGTCCGCGAGACTGTTGCGTCGTCTTTGATATCTAAAGAATGTGACGTCATGCATATGTATACTCCCACTGTAACTCCTGCTGTTAACATAAACAAAAAAACAATAGACGTATTCACACTTTTTGTACGCATCTTGGTGGTTTCAATGTTGACAAACAGAAGACTGTAGACACAAAATGTGATTTTTTATTGATTTGTTTTAGAATTTTCATACACAAAAAAAATCAGAATTCATCATTCCGGACTGCTAGAACGTGGAATCTAACCCTTCAAAAATATTTGTAAACGTTCAATTAAAAAACAATGTAACAAACAAATTACATTTTCATAATTTTTTTATCATATATATTTGCAGATGCTAAAATACGATGCTTTGAAGGCGTTCGTTTAACGTCACCGCTTGATACTACTATTGTTACAGAATGTAAGGACAATGAGGTAAATTTAATGGAGTTTTAAATAATTTGACCATGAACATCACTGAGGACGTTAATAATCGAATGCGCATCTGGTGCAAAAACAAAAATTACCACTGGGTCGATACCTCTTCTCGTGGACTGTTAGTACCCGAGTGTATCACAAACCCAGCCAGAACAAGAAAATATGGATATTGTGTTATTTAAATTGCTGTTATAAAAATTTTAAATTATCTTATTTGTAAAATTTGTCTCCCTAATGTGAATATCTGATCCCTTCCAAGCTGTTGTTACACTTTTTTCTAAATGTTTTGGCAATGAGCAAAACACGGAAAAACGTTTGTTATTGTCGAAATAGGCATTTCATGAATATTAAATTGTAACTGATCTAATTTGATTGTTAAACAAGAGATTAATCGAATTTATTCACTATAAATGAAAGGCGAAAGATAATAAGGGGGTTATATTAAAACTCATAAGTGGAAAGCAAAATGACAACGTCAAAGAAAAAAAACTCCAAAAAACCGTCGAAAACAACAGTTTACAAAACACAACATAGAAAACTAAAGACTGAGCAATATATTCAAATTCAAAAGCTTAAACACATCAAACGAATGGAAAACATATTCCTGACGTGGTATAGACATTTCCTTTTGTAGACAATTTTGGAATAAACCTGGTCGTATAGATATCTTAACCTCTCGCTTGTCCACGTACTATTTTAAGATTTAAGGGTCAATTGCAAATGTACATCGAAAGTATATAATGAGAAGTTCATGTACGGTAAGGCACCAATGTCACTTAACAAAATTTTAATAATATAACGTCTTTGCAAATAAAGCAGCTATTCAATACTAGTAGTTTGATAACACTGTCTGAAATATTCTAATGATATAGAGTCCAGGGACATGACAAAATTTATATGAAAATTATATATCTCCCCAAAAAGTAAAAAAATATTTTTCAGTGGTCAAAATATAAGGCAGTGCGGCATATTATCAACTTGGATATGCCAAGAACTTCTCAGAGTTTAAACTAAACGTCTATACTATCCCTCCTTTCATTTTAGTTCTTCTTCAGAATTTGAATTGGACTGTGCGGCAAATTTCAACATCTTTATGATCAGATATTGTAAGAGTTAAAACTTATGCTAAAATACTGTACTACTCCTCCCTTCATTTTGGGTCATTTTCAATATAACATTTAGCCGCTATTCGTATCTTTTGATACTGGTAACATTCCCACGTTATGTCTTTATGAGATGAAACATATAAATCATATCTGGGAACCAGTAGCTTAACAATATTAGATACATAGTGTGCTAGTGTGGGTCAGTAAATTCCATATGGGGTGAGAGCTAATCTGTATTAGGTCACTAGCACACTATGTAACGAATTTATTTTACTGACTATCTTTAGTGTGAAATTTAGACTAGTGACCTATCAAAATTAGCAAGTCTTCAATACTGTTAGCATTAAGACACTACTTTCAATGATCCTACAAAAACAGATACCAGCAATAACAACTTCATAGGTTTTGAATGTGTTTTATGAATTTATTTCAATCTTAATCATCAATTTCTTCGTCTGTTGAAACCTTTAAGGTTTTTCTCAGTACCGTTTTGTTTTTATAAAGGAACGCAACACCACTACTACCCATGTATGAAATAAGTCCCGTCTCCCTTCTTACCTAATATGGAATATAAAGGGACGTAACTCCACTACTAACCGTGTATGAAATAAGCCCCGCCTCCCTTCTTACCTAATATGGAATATAAAGGGACGTAACTCCACTACTAACCGTGTATGAAATAAGCCCCGCCTCCCTACTAACCGAATATCAAATATACACCGTCTCCACGGGGACGCTTTTAACTAATCATATTCCTAGAAATGCTTAGGAGGTAAGATTAAACAAAATACCTTTGAATATTATATATCTCCCAAAAGAGGCTTGGTTTGTAAAACATAATTTACAAAGTATCCCTAAAGAGGAGAATATATAAATCTTATATGTCTTTATATAGATCTGTTCTGTTGAAAGATACGTAACAAATGATGGTATCATACTGTACAACGTAGGATGTAAAGACCGTCAGGTAACTGCCATAAGCACACTATATTTGCTACAAACATGTTACAAATGCATTACAAAGTTTAGCTTTCTAAGACGATTTACAGTGCTTTGCAGTACTAGTATCACAACTTTAAGTAAGATGCAGCTTATGTGATTTGTTGAGTATCTATCTCCTTTGTGTATATAATCATACGTGTGTTCTAAAAGACTTCCTTTTTTTATACTATGTCGTAGTCTGCTTGTCTCTTATTCGCACTAAATCTCAAACTTTACTGTACTCATTTCCATAAAAAAAACAAATACACAACATCAGGTTTGAAAAATAAATAATCTCAGTTCGATTTTGAATTTTTTTTTATTGTGTCTTTTTTATTCATGGTTTTGGATACATTAATTAATCTACTTGACGACACATCCTACAGTTGCATACATTACGATACTCTTCCATTTTGAAATTGTCATATATAATTCCAATTGTATTATTAATCAATAAAAGGTAATATTGTTCATGTCATACACTAGATTTATTATGATGCCATATATAGGTTTGTTAACCAGAAAAAGCGCTGTTGTTAGTTGATCGGGGATACTCCTATCTTCATATGAAACTGATACCTTACATTAAGCGTTGTGAGAAGGTTACACACATATGCGTGACGGTATTGTCTTATGTGTTGTGATGCAAAACAAAAAGAATGGTGTCGAAAAAGCAATCGGCATGTAGTTGAAAATATATATACAGCAGCATGCTATCATGTCATTTTACACATCCAACCATATCTTCAACTTGTAGTTGTACAAATAAGATTTCAATATCTATTGTTAGATATTAATAATCAAAAATTATCCGCAAAAAACAAAATGTAAAAAGTACTTGAAAATTATAAGAGTGGTTACTAAGTGTTCTTATAAAGGTTGAAAACAAAGATAGATAGATATATAGATATAAAAATATGTGATATGATTGCCAATGAGATAACTCTCCATCCAATTTACAACTTGTAACAGTAAACCATTATAAGTCAAAGTACGGTCTTTTACACGGAGCATTGGCGAACAGCAAGCTATAAAATTCAGCAATAACATCCACAAAATATTTGCAACTATTGTTATATGTACAATATTGTTATAAAGATACTCAAGGAAGTCTATACCAGACTATACCGCTTTTAATTGAAAGTTTGTTCAGCTGTATCAATTCATATGTATTATTTACCCTATTTCAAAAGTAAGTTCTCTAATTAAGTCATTTTCTACGATTTCTATGGTTCGATGTTGACCTTGATGTCATAATTTGACTATAAACAACATTCTAGTTTATATATATTTTTCATATTCCAATATTACATAGCAACCCCACTAAGCAACTTGATGAAACTGTTATCCTTAAGTTTTAATATATTTCTCCTATTACAGTAATGTATAGCAAACCCACTTGGCCTAGGCAAACGTGATAAAACTGTTATTTGCCGCCAGTGCTGTGATGATAAAGATTTATGCAACATGAACCAATGTGGTGCACGTATGTCAAGCTTTTATAGACAAAATCATTTCAAGTGTTTATTGTTACTTGCCAAGTTTTTATAGACGAAAACATTTCAAGTGTTTACTGTTCCTTGCCAAGCTTTATAGACGAAAACATTTCAGGTGTTAACTGTTCCTTGCCAAGCTTTCAAGGGGCGAAACCATTTCAAGTCTTTATTGTTCATTGTCAAGCTTTTAGAGACTAAAACATTTCAGTCTTTATTGTTACTTGTCAAGCTTTCAGGGACGAAACCATTTCAAGTCTTTATTGTTCATTGTCAAGCTTTTAGAGACTAAAACATTTCAGTCTTTATTGTTACTTGTCAAGCTTTCAGGGACGAAACCATTTCAAGTCTTTATTGTTCATTGTCAAGCTTTTAGAGACGAAAACATTGCAATACTTTATCTTTCCTTGTCAGGCTTTTAGATACGAAAACATTTCACGTCTTTATCGTTCTTTGTCAAGCTTTTAGAGACATAACCATTTCAAGTCTTTATTGTTCCTTGTAAAGCTTTTAGAGATGAAAACATTTCAATACTTTATCGTTCCTTGTCAAGCTTTTAGAGACGAAAACATTTCAAGTCTTTATTGTTCCTTGTCAAGCTTTTAGAGACGAAACCATTTCAAGTCTTTATTAGTCCTTGTCAAGCTTTTAGAGACGAAAACATTTCAAGACTTTATCTTTCCTTGTCAAGATTTTAGAGACAAAAACATTTCAAGACTTTATCATTCCTTGTCAGGCTTTTAGATACGAAAACATTTCAAGTCTTTATCGTTATTTGTCAAGCTTTTAGAGACGAAACCATTTCAAGTCTTTATTGTTCCTTGTAAAGCTTTTAGAGATGAAAACATTTCAATACGTTATCGTTCCTTGTCAAGTCAAGCTTTTAGAGACGAAAACATTTCAAGTCTTTATTGTTCCTTGTCAAGCTTTTAGAGACGAAAACATTTCAAGTCTTTATTGTTCCTTGTCAAGCTTTTAGAAACGAAACCATTTCAATACTTTATTAGTCCTTGTCAGGCTTTTAGAGACGAAAGCATTTCAAGACTTTATCTTTCCTTGGCAAGATTTTAGAGACGAAACCATTTCAAGACTTTATCATTCCTTGTCAAGCTTTTAGAGACGATAACATGTCAAGTCTTTATCGTTCCTTGTAAAGCTTTTAGAGACGAAAACATTTGAAATCTTTATTGTTCCTTGTCAAGCTTTTAGAGACGAAAACATTTCAAGTCTTTATCGTTCCTTGTCAAGCTTTTAGAGACGAAAACATTTCATGTCTTTTTTGTTCCTTGTAAAGCTTTCAGAGACAAAATCATTTCAAGTCTGTATTGTTCCTGATAAACTCAAGAATATAACTAACGAAACATTGAAATTAATATTTAAAAAAACAAAACAAATTAAAACCTTAAAAAGATGTACTGTAAATGTATTTAGTTTTTCTGGGGGTTTTTTCATGGCCGTTCTTAATTTTTTTGTGTATGTTTTGTTATCATATCATTTAGTAAATATATGATTAACTTTGTTTTTGTGGAGTTTTTATGGCATGCTACTTATATATTTTCTTCTGATATTATTTTCAATTTTTTTTTTAATTAAAAAATAAAAATTAAGAAAAATGTACATTTATGCAAATATGTTACTATTAGTGCTGTAGCCCTCATACTTTGAACAAGAACACACAAAATATATTACTTAAAGATTGGTCGAGTGCTGCTTTATATTTCGATAACCTGTTCAAAACATATTTATCCAAGATATTCTCGGGCACGTAAATGACGCTCATGCATATCAGCAAGTCGTACCACATGGACCTAGTGCACTTTAAGACTATCATGTTGGGTGCTTTATTCTAGGAGACAGTATACTACCCAAACACTTCTCCTTTATTCGTTCCCTATTTATAAAGGATGTGTCTATATAATAAAAGAAAAATACTAAACTTGTGTCATCTTAATCACTTTTCAATCCGTTATCAAACGCTAACAAATCTAGTCGTGATATTCATGAAGTATTTACCACTGAACGTTTAACATCCAACAATCAATCAATCAAATACAAACCAGACGTGCCAATTGTTTTTAACATTAACATTACATAACAATGATCTTTTAGAATGGATAAGGGAGATAAATCAAAAGCATATATACGACATGTACACAAACGAAACTCAACGTAAGAATACGTTACGTTCTACAACAGAAAATAAATTGGAACACTGATGTTTAACCACAAAAATAAAATACAAGGTTGCAAACAGACTATGCAATTGATAACTGTTGTCTTTAAACACACTGCAATATCGGTAGAAATTTATCGTGGATTTTATTTTTACAAAATTACTGCTTCACAACAGTACGTTCGTAGAGTTTCGTCCGTTCGTATGATGTTGAGAAACCTCTAATAAAACAAAAAACATATAAGGCCGAACTTATAAGATGGGCATAAATGTGCGCGAGTGCAAAAAAAAAAAAAAAAACTAAAAAAAAGATTTAAAACATTACACAGATTTGAGGCCTTATCTTTTTTAACGGACATAGATTTGCGAATGACGTCACAATTTAAAATAGGACACAGATTTGAGACCGAATAATTTTTTACGGACATAGATTAGAGATTGACGTCACGATGGGGCATATATTTGAGAAACGTACACAGATTTGAGGCCGTACACAGATCTGAGGTTTACATATATAAAAATCTAAAGTCGAAGTCATATGAACTTAATTGAATCTGGTTTTAACTTATGAATGATTCAAAAACAACGGTAGAAATTATCATTTGAAAAAAATAGATATCCCAAAGCCACGGAAGGGTATGACTAAAAAGACTGAGCACCACATTCTCTTTTAATGTTCATTGCAAGTGTGCTCACTATTCCAATTTCTTCATAAACATAATTAATGATAAAACTTGTCATTTGAATAATCAATTGCATGCCTGTAAAGTGCATATGTTCAGAACAGTGACATCCAAATCGGTAAAAAAAATATTAAATATATCATAAAGGGAGTTCGCTACTCAGTTTCAAAGTAATTAACTTTTCAAAACACTAGTTTATATTTATAGGAGACTGATAAAAGAATCCAAAGAGCAAAAAAAAAAAAAAATATAGGTCACCGTGCTTGTTTTCGAGAGATTAGCCATTGACATTTTGGCGGGAAAATATTCTCTCTTGACTTTTCATAGCTTTATCATTGACAAGTTTAAGTTCTCAAAAACTATTAAAAAGTAATTAAAATGTCATTAGACTTTAACAAATGGCTTATCATTATACATGTAAAAGATTTACCAAAAGAAAAATGGAGGTTACCGGGCAAATTTTTCCCAAGGCTTACAAATGGACAAAATCAGAGGATTCCGAAAATCTGACAAAAAATCCAAAACATGACAAGCCAGCTTCCTTAAGATTCAGAATTCAATAAAAAATATGTCATTATTTGTTCGCATATGTGCATATGCTTATTCAAAATGACATTTGAATGATTATTAAATTCATCCTAGATGCCAGGATCTAAATTGTGCACGCAATACTCGAGTTTTGTATACTAACGACTCATCGGTGACATTCAAATCAAAAAAGGTCAAAATCCCGAATAAAGAACAAAGTTGAAGAACAATGAGGACCTAAAATTCCGAATGGATATTTGTTAAGGTAATCGTAACGATATATAAAGAAATACACAAGGTGCTGTTGCATGTACGTCTTAAATAAAAATCGAAAATAAACTGACAACGCCATGGCTAAAAATGAAAAAGACAAACAGACAAATAATAATACACAAGAAACACCAAAGAACACTAAAGACTGAGCAACACGAATCCCAACAAAACCTGGAGTGATATCAGGTGCTCTGGAAGGGTAAGCAGATTCTGTACCACATGTGGCACCCGTCGTGTGTATCTTTGAATGCCAAATATTATGATAAATATTAAATAATCTTAATTCTGTTACAGGTGTTACACTTCCTGTAGGATCAACCATATGTTATTCATGTCCTCTTGCAATGGATCCTAATAAATGCAATCACATTGCTCTGTGTGACCGAGATTCGGTAATGTATGACTGAATCACAAGACATATTTTGTTATTTGTTAGTTAAATAACTTAGTTTGGTGAATTCTATCAAAAGAGACGAAAATGAAAGAATGATTTTTTTTTTAAATCGGTGCAAATGTCATACGCCCTATTGCTTATTATGCACCGTTATTGGTAATTCAAATATAAAAACTGCCTGTAATCTTCAATCTTTAATTAATCAACATGTACTGCCAGAGACATACGGATTAAAATTTAAATCCTTGATCATCAATAGATTAACATCTTCTGCAATAGAGATGATTAACATTAACATCTATTTAAAAAGTGTTTTAATGTTAACCTTTATTTCATATTTTCTTTCAACTTTGAACCACAATATACAGAAGTTTTTGCAATTGCATCCGTATCCGATTCCTTCATTATGTTAACGTTGTCGTATTTCAAGTTTGAGAAATTCAATGAAATTTTGTCAATACACGCGTAGATAAAATTAAATATAAATGAGCTTGCTTACTACCGTTGTTCCAAAATTAAACAAAGCGCCAAAATTACACACACCATAATAAAACACACGCCTTTCGGGAGAAAACCGCCAAAAATATACCAAATCTAAATGCATTGGTATAAACTATATATAAAAGAGGGACATTCAAACTTATAAATTGAAAATAAACTGACAACTCAAAGGCTTAATAAGATAAACAGAAACAGAAAAACAATAGTTCACAAAACACAAAATAATATTATATATATATATATATATATATATATATATATATATATATATATATATATATATATATATATATATATATATATATATATATATATATATATATATATATATATATACATATATATAAAAGCAAATTTACAGATCTAACATTGTTGGGTTGATGTTTAGACGAGTTATATATATATATATATTTCACAAAACACAACATAGAAAATTAAAGAGTAAGCAACACGAACCTCATTTAAAACTTGAGTAAGTAGATCCTGCTTCACATGTGGCACCCGTCGTGTTGCTCACAAACCTGGTATGTATTCTTTAGTTTGTTTGATCTAGCTATATGTATACACCACATCTGAATGTATGAAGGCAAAAAATCGTGAGATGTTAAAAAAAAATGTTTAGACTTATTGGTCAATTGTACAACATGACAACGAAAATGCACATGTTTATATGATGTGATACACAATTAAGTATTAAAAGGAAAGAGCAGATGATAGCATAAAATAAAAGTACATGTATGATGATTACAGATCGTGTATTTCTTAATATTATCATAACTCGGACTGTTCGTCCTAACAAGTTATCAATGTATTTTTTTCTATTTTTTAATAACATTACAGGCATGCTCTATAAAACAAACACAAAATTTAATTGGTCAACCTCGTTGGAGTCATGGTTGTTCAGAAAAAACGGTATGTTGCTTTAAAAGATACAATTCTTTCTTCTGTTCTTTATCTCAAAAGTACAATGCGGGTTTCAACAAAGAGCAAAAAACTCTCAAACCCATACAAAACTGACAGCCCTTAAAACCGGTTGAGCAATCGTTTTGTTACATAATTATCAGACTACAGCTGTTTATTGAGGAATAAAGTCTAGCTTTTATATTTGATTTTTATCTGGCAAGGACATTTTACAACGTTTTTATAATAAATATAGGCATCGAAAATAAAGCTAATTTAATCAAGCCTTGTCATCATGAATTCTTCTTTTTTTCTAAATTGAATTCTTGTTTTTCTTATGCTTAAAACCACATATACATATAATGTGGTTCCATTTTTAATCTGCATGCGTATGATATATTTATGATGTCCTGGTGTGCTTTCGTTAATGAATGAGAGGTGTCCATTGTTATTGTTTTGCTTCATAAAAAGAATGGCCGACGTAGATACAAGTATCTTGTCTAAAGGATGGGATAAATCCTACTTTGTTATAAATCACTCTAATTCAAACATAAAAAAAACCTGATATTATTTAGAGGCTTGCTTTCTTTATTGACAACATAATTCATACGTTTAGAGGACAGGTTTTTCAACATGCAATCGACAATCCTATGTGAACCAACGGTGCCCCTTTTTGCCGACTTGTATCTTTTTTAAAATGATGCTGACTTCATACAAAAGTTCTTATGACAAAAGAAAAGAAGTTAGCAATATCCTTTAACTTTACTTGCAACGACTATTATATAGATGATATTCCCTCACTTGATAATTAAAACTTTGGTGACTATGTTGACCGCATAGAACCTATCGAACTAGAGATAATAGATACAGTTAAGTCTGCCTGATATCTTGAAATACATCTAGAAATTAACAATGAGGGTCGATGGAAAACAAAATTTAAATTAAAAAAAAAATGATTTCAGCTTCTCAATTGTGCACTTTCCATTTCTATGTTGCAAAAATCCACCAGCGTCTGCATTCAAAATATGTATCTTGTTTTTTTTAATTATTATTAGTTGTTATCGGCTTTGAACTAGCTGTTAGTAACTGCGAGTATTCTCAGATCTGTACTTAATGTCTTTTTGTTGAAGGGACACTTTCACTTTATTTTTTGTTACATGTATTTCTATTTGTATTCATCCGATAAGTCAAGCCTTTTTCAATTAGCTTTGTAATTTTTGCTTATGTTGTACTGATGCACCGCTATCCCAGGTTAGTGAGGGTTAACATTAAAAAAGGAATTTAAAAGTTAAAGTTGTTATCTAATAGTCCGTTCCTCTGTTTGTTGCATTTTAGTGTTTCTGTTGTGTCGTTGTCCTCCTCTTATATTTGATGTGTTTCCCTCAGTTTGAAACTTGGAGTTTTTGTTCAAACGATTGGTGAATTTCGAACAGCGGAATACTATTGTTACCTTTCTATAAAAAGAAAGAAAAAAACTCCTTGCAAAAGGACGGCTATGGATCTCTTTAAGATTTTGTCTCAATTTTGTAGAAGCTGATTTTTAATTCCAAAAATATCAATCGTCTAAAGTGCAAAAGCAATACACCATGTAAAGTTACACAAGCATGTTAAGTAAGCAACGCAGTTTTTTTTTTTGCATTTTTTCATTATCGCTGCACATGTGGTTAAACGACTGTGATGATGGTGGCCTTATTCAAAAAAATCTCTTGACTACTTGATTATGCGGTTCCCTGGTCCTCCCAAACATCGTTAATATGATGTAAGTATATGATATAGTTACAATGTATTTAGGGACTTTGAAAACAAACAAATGAAATTGTAAATGGCAATGAACACAATGAAATGTATTTAAAAGAAAACATAAATATCACACTAAACTAAAACAATTTTATGTTTCAGCCATGCGCAACAATTGCGCAAAGTAATCCACAGGGAATTTGTTCATTTTGTTGTGACACGGAATTATGTAACCGTAATTGTAACATCAAATCAACTATGGCGCTAATAACGCCTATTCCTCGTAAGTTGTCTATGTAATAATTCACCAAAGGTACCAGGCTCTTAAATTTTGTACGCCACGCGTCTCTTCTACAGAAGACGAATAAGTGGCACATTGATAAAAACAGTAGGAAGTCAGCTAAGATAACCCCCAGTTTTTGATGGGGTTCGTGTTGCTTAGTCTTCAGTTTTTTATGTTGTTTCTTTTGTACTATTATATTGGTTGTTCGTCTGTTTCTTTGTTAGCCATAGCGTTGTTTGTTTAATTTAGATCTGTGAGTTTGGGTGTCCCTTTGGTATCTTTCGCCCCTCTTGTATCAAGGATAAAGATACCAAGGTTAACAGTGTGTACGCTAGACGCACGGTGTGTCCACAAAAGATTAATTCTTTGACAATCAAATCAAAATGATCAGAGGAGCTAGGGCATAACAAAAATAAAAGTTCGAAAATTGTGATATATGCGTCTCAGGCAATCGGATGTCTTGTGTTTCGAATAATTAACATTTGATACACAGTAAGTTTGCCTAAAAAAAATTATAGCAATAATATGTCATGTAATAATGTTTATGATAGTATATGATATAAGAAGAATCTTAATTAATTTATCGTGAATTGTATGTATTTTATTTTCATTGTTCCAGTTTTAGTGCTACATGCATCTTGCCTTTTCTACGTGGCGCCTCTGGATTTTACACCATGCTAAAAATAATAATACTCAGTCATACTATAAAATGCTTAATCATGACAAAAGAGAGACATTTTAAAATCTAGATTGTTTTATGTTCACCTAAGTACATCCTTACGGGAAGCTAAACAATGTGACTTCATCATTATATTTTGACTTTTGAAGAACTGAGATTAAGTTAACGATTTGTTGATTATGAAAACAATCAACAAAAACCAACCATTCGGGAAAAGTATATATCGGCTACAAATTCTTTGATAATTTCTGGACAGTGTCTAGGCAATACTTATCTTTAATTGTCACTTATCCTTATTTATATAGGCTTCCTAATCTCATACGTCACACACCATGTTCGCCACGTTACTTAATAGAAATAATTGAAACAAAGTCATAAGAATATTTGGTATCATAATCGAAAATCCGACCAAAAAAGACAAGAAGTTTAAACATATATATACATCTACATGGAAAATACATTTTTCTTGTTTCTTATGTTGACATTTTCATATGCTTATTTATTTATTTTTTCAGTGGCGGCCCCAATTATTACACAAATTGTTATCCTTCCAAAGAATTTCAGATATGGTGATACAGTTACAATCCAATGCCTTGCCACAGGAAATCCTAAGCCAACAATAGATTTCTTAATTTGGGTAAACAATTTTGTCTTTTAGCTCAAATACACATACATGTATAACAATTGCGGTTTATATCCAACGCAATTTTATGTTTGATTGTTGTTTTCAATAAAGATTTGTTTTTTTGTGTTTTTTTCGTTTGGGCTTGCATTATATTTGCTTATGAGTTTATATGGTTCGCTCATCCTATTTCGACTCTTCAAAATTCTAAAGAGTCTATCCTAAATTGAGGTAAATTATATGATATTCAAAATATCATTGCATGAAAAAAAATGGCGGTTTTGTCCAACGCAATGATAAGTTTAAACGTTGTGTTCATTTGAAACTAGTTACTTATACATGATATAAATGTGTGAAATGATATTGTACTAATTCATTCATTTTAACATGGTTACATGTTCACTTTTAGTATTTTCATTATTTAAAATAATATTTACTTACTACAATACTGTATTAGCTCAATATTTTTTTTATAACATGATATCCCAGCCATGATAAATTATTTATTTCTTTAATCAAATATGAATCATGTTCATGTACCAAAACAATTAATTTCTATGCAATTAAGTATATTTATAGTGTTACATTTCATTGAATGTAATAGTTATTGGTGTAGATCTTAGATTAATAGTCGTATTCGTGCTTGCATTATATTTGCTTACGAGTTTATATGGTTCGCTCATCCCATTTCGACTCTTTAAAATGCAAGAGTCTATCCTAAATTGAGATAAATTATATGATATTCAAAATATCGTTGCATGAAAAAAAATGGCGGTTTTGTCCAACGCAAAAATAGGTTTGAACGTTGTGTTTATTTGAGACTAGTTACATATACATGATATAAGCATTAGCCTTTCAAAAAGGGCTAGTCGACTCTTAGCTGATAAAAATGGAAAGTTCTCTCGCTTTGTAGATTAATTCATTAACTAGAATTAGCCACGTGCAGCAATCAACAAATTTTACCACACACGTGAGGTAACACGTTATGAAGTAGTATATATCGTTTAACGTTGTTGTTTACGAAACTCTAAAAGATTCGACTATTTATAGATAAAAGTTACCTGTGTACCAATATCATGAATATGCATGATTAATGACCAATCAAAATATAATTGCTAAAATAGAGAGGACAAATCCGATACTCTACGGGAGTGAAGGACATTTACTAGGTTTGGATTGTCCTAACCAATCAATAAACTTTGATTATTCACGTCTCGTAATATTTTCCAATCAGGTAGCAAGAAAAATTCACGCACTAACTGTCCATCGTTCAATTCTTAATATCGACTCCTAGGAGTCGATAATAAATGTGTGAAATGATATTGTACTAATTCATTCATTTTAACATGGTTACATGTTCACTTTTAGTATTGTCATTATTTAAAAAAAATATTTACTTACTACACTACTGTATTCGCTCAATATTTTTTTTATATATCATGATATCCCAGCCATGATAAATTATTTATTTCTTTAATCAAATATGAATCATGTTCATGTACCAAAACAATTAATTTCTATGCAATTAAGTATAATTATAGTCATGTGTTACATTTCATCGAATGTAATAGTTATTGGTGTTGATCTTAGATTAATAGTCGTGTTCGTGCTTGCATTATATTTGCTCACGAGTTTATATGGTTCGCTCATCCCATTTCGACTCTTTAAAATGCAAGAGTCTATCCTAAATTGAGGTAAATTATATGATATTCAAAATATCGTTGCATGAAAAAAAATGGCGATTTTGTCCAACGCAAATATAGGCTTGAACGTTGTGTTCATTTGAGACTAGTTACATATACATGATATAAATGTGTGAAATGATATTGTATTAATTCATCCATTTTAACATGGTTACATGTTCACTTTTAGTATTTTCATTATTTAAAAAAATATTTACTTACTACACTACTGTATTAGCTCAATATTTTTTTATATCATGATATCCCAGCCATGATAAATTATTTATTTCTTAAATCAGATATGAATCATGTTCATGTACCAAAACAATTTCATTTCTATGCAATTAATTAATTTAAAGTGTTACATTTCATTGAATGTGATTGTTATTGGTGTTGATCTTAGTCGTTTCATCTAGTTCATAGGGAAATCATCAGTTTTGAGGCATGGAAAAGTCAGGAGACTCTAGTCTTAGTTAGTGTTGTTTGTTTTTTTAATCTTAGTTCATTTATATGTTGAGGAGTTTTGTATGACGTCCATTTTCACCGAACTAGTACACATTTTAGGTGCAAGCTGAAGTCCGCCTCGGGTGCGTGATTTTCTCGCTGTGTAAAAGACCCATTGGTGGCCCTCGGCTGTTTTTTACTTTTTGGTCGAGTTTTTGCCTCTTTCACACATTTCCAATGTCCATTCTTCATTTTATTGTACATTAAATCAACGTGGTTGTTTTAAATTTTCACCAGACAATTGAAATGCCACCAATGATTTGACTTCATTTTCATTTGGAGGTGCAATACAGTTTAAATAGGTTTTCTTTTAAATTGTTAATTTATTGCAATTTTGATTTCGATTGCATTTTATGCCATATTTGAATTTTATAGGAGCTGTAATATCTGTTAAATATTTCGAAGCACCAGTGAATACCCTAAGTTTGTGTTATGTTGATATTTTTTAGTCTTTGGGTTTCGGTGTTTTGTTAAGTGTACTACTGTTTGACTGTATATCTTTTGTTTTATCTTTTATCCATGACGCTATGAGTTAATTTTTAACTAATGAGTTTGAATGCCCTTCTGGTATCTTTCGCCTCTCTTTTATTGATTAGGTGAAAGTCGATGCTTTCATTTTTAAATTCTCTTTAATACCTGTTCTAAATATATATTTTTAATTGCAGGGTAGAAGATTGGGCGCTTATGTGCATGTAGATCCCATTAAACACCTTCTTACAATATCGAACTTTTTACCTTATGATGACGGAGTTTACAGATGTTATGCTGCAAACTTATTGGGTGATGTTCATAAGGAATTCCACCTACAAGGACATACTTAATACTGATATTGGTTGTTTGAAAATAAATGAAGTGATATTAGATAGCTTTAGATGTGTTTCAGATAAAGAACGGTTTATAGCAAATGTATTTTTTTTATTTATCAAAAGCCTCTACCCCTTGAGACGCCAACAAATCTAACGCCTCGATAGGAATGCAAATCTTTCTAAATTATAAAAGGGGGGGGGTCATCTAAAGTAGTTTCTTATCCAGAAATTTGCATATGAAGTCTGAAAATCTGCAACACTGGAAACTAGGGAGAGGTGTTTGAGAAAACAGAGCACTGAAAACGACTGCTTCTGCTTGCAGGAAATAGAATATGTTTCACTTCCATTCCGTGCAATACATTATATGATACTAAAAATAATATGGTACTAAGAATTCTACTTGAACTTACTTTTTCTTCGCTTCAAAACTGCCACCCCGTGTCAAACATAGCCACCCCCCCCCCCCCCCTCCCTTTGGCGTTTTACACAGTGAATAATATATCTTGAAATAAGGATTGGTTTAAAATGCGACTATTATTTTGATATAAATCTACTTTTATAAAATTGAGATATCATTATGAAAAAACGAAGGTATCCCTTTCATGAAAAAGCTTTGATTTAATTTTCGGATTTGGTTATACGCTTAACCTTTTTTTTCTCTTTAATTACCAATATAATTTGTGACATGTGCATCTGCAGCAGTTACATTGATACTACATATGTTAATACAACCTTTGGGTTAGATTCCTGAGTTGTCACTAGCCAAATACATGTAGTTAGTATTTGGTGATGGCATAAAAATACAGATATCGCTTGATTTAAATTTGCTGTTTTGAAATTGAAAAACCAATTTCATGAAAAAAATGTAATCTAGTCATGTTTAACTCTGATTATTTGTCTTGATTTGGCTCATCCTGTCTTTTTTTTTACTAAAAACTCCTGTCCCGTGTCTATTTCAAATTAAATACAAGCCGCCCCCCTTAATACACATCAAATTATAGCTCCTTAATTTAACATAGAGCATTATTGAAAAAAGTAAAATCTGAACTAAGAGGAGAATCAAATCGGAAAGTCCATATTCACATTGCAAAATCAAATTTCAAAACACATCAATAACGAATGGACAAGAACAGTCATATTCCTGACTTGGTACAGGCATTTTCAAGTGTAGAAAATGGTGGATTAAACCTGGTTTTAAAGCGCAAAACCACTCACTTTGTCATCAAATTCCGGTATATTTACAACGATGCGTGAACTAAACAGACATAATAAATAAAATAGTCAAAATATAGGTACAGCAGTCAACATCATGATCATCGTGTAACAATTTTAAAAGGAACAATTTAACAGAACACAAAAAGCATCTCCATCTTCAAACACATTCATTGATCCGCGTGTCTGACGTTTTGTACGTCACATGAAATGACAGTTGCAAACTGAATCATATAGTTATCCTCTGGTCGATTTTCAACTGAACCCCGGGCATAATTATAAACTATCCGGATTGGAGACTACTCTGATTTGTATTCAGTATGATTCAATCATTTTTCTCTTAGTTTAATCTCTTTTTGTTTTCCTTTTCCTTTTTCTATTACTTTTTACTGTGCTGCATACATAAACACAATTTTGGATCATATAATCGTACGATGTTGTTTGTAAGTACATTCCTTCCTCAGCAAAATACTTTAGCTGGATTTTGTTATTTTCTAGTACAAATAAGAAGATGTGGTATGTGTTCTAATAACACAATTCCATTCGTGTCACAATTTGTAAAATAATTAACAAGTAAAAATCAAAGTATGGAACCTCACACCAAACAGCAATATATAAAAAGCCCCAACATAACTGGTATGACATACATCATTGAACAGACCTTATACTCAAAAATACTAGGCAATACTAGGAAATGATGTAAATTACATTCCAACTAAACGGCATGCTTGATGACCATGAAGGAAATAACTCAGAGAAAAGACAACCCTAAACACTGATGATTAAAGCATATCTCAGGGCCGAGCTGTCATAAAATAGAGACTTAATGGATACAAACTCATTCCCGTTGGTTTACAAAACGTAGACGGTAAAGAACAAGCTACAGAATTTTATTTTGGGTTTACTAAACTAAGCTACTCTAATTAAATCATATTTCTATATGAAGTTATAAAGTACATAACATACACTAACTATTTATTATCATAAAATACTTCAGACGGTCATCGCCTCGGAGACTAACCGGCTATAAAATGTTGATCTCTGAATTAAATTTAATTTATTTAATAGTAAGTAATTCAAAGTTACGTTCAAATATAACTTTCTGGTGATGCGTTAAGTTATGAATACAATGATGTTAATTTGGTTTGTATTCAAAGTGTATAATAGTTATCAAAGGTACTCGGATTATAATATAGTACGCCAGACGTGCGTTTCGTCTACATAATACTCATTAGTATCGCTCATTTCAAACAGTTAAAAAATCAAACAAGTACAACATTGAAGAGCATTGAGGACCCAAAATTCAAAAAAGTTGTGCCAAATACAGCTAAGGTAATCAAAATATTAAACTTGTTCTTGATTTACAAATCCGGAACTCTGTGAACAACATATACATTGAAAATATCTATATATAAGTACAATTAACCAATGACCTTGATAAATAACAACTTAATATATGATATGTTATCAATAATGATTCCGTTGGTTATAATGAGAGGATACAAATCATGCATCAAAAGATGTGAAGTTTGAATATTTTTATATAAACTTATATATCTCTTTGAGTATTATGTGAAAAGCACAAACTTATCGACTTAACCGTTAACTGACATATTCCATTGAGTATTTTGTGTAAAAAACATGTACTTATTAACCTTAGCGTAATATATAAATTTACTCAAGACTATATTTGAGCAGCTAAAAAGTGTGTGCATTAATCAAAGCTTGGTGCGCATGTTTTGTTTATATTGCATATACATGTACTCAATTGATATTCATTAAATCATTTCAACAATTTTCTTTTTGTATTCTTGTCTTTACGCTCATTGTATTTTGTAGTTGAAGATACATTATGTGTTCATTAATTAAGGGAGAGTCCATTTGATTGTTTAGGGAGTAAAGGGTGATGGTAGGATGACATTAAAAGAAAAAAGATGAGACACTTTGCAAAAAAGGCAGGTTGACAATTGATGTAATGAAAACAGTCATGATAAATTAATAAAAAAGATAGGACAAAATAAAGTTAAAAAATAAAAAAAATAATGCAGAACAACATTCCAAAAAATTCGCACGTAATTGAAAAAGTTGTTTAAGCATGTCATTTAGCAAGTTTTCATCGCATTTTATGTCCTTATATGGAGTGTCGTATGTTAAAAAAATATTTGCTTCGCACGATCCTTAAATCTTACCGTATTTGTAATTGAACTGTCTATGTTTCAGTTCTTTATTACTATATGTCATTAGTTGTTAGTCAAAAAAATACTTCTTTCTACATTATTAAGCTATAATACATATTTCAGGTGGATCTTTTCTCGCTTTAAATGTTTCTATAAACAGAACAATACACAGTAGTTTTATTTTAATGATTATCTCTGATTTCGTCTTATCTAATTTATCGTGACTTGTTGTATGATCAAATTTACGCAAACTGATTGAAAGAATGAAAAGTAAGTATGCATGTTACATATAGTGCATTGTACCTTATAGTCGAGATGATACTGTTACATATTAGCTAAAGATGTTCACTATTATTGTCTTGGCATAGAGGATAGTGCCACTCTTGTCTCAGACAAGATATATACTGTGACATTCCCAGCTTGTAGTTTATTTCATCTGAGTTGAAGGCGACGGGGATATAAACCCTAAGCCGGGTATGTCACAGTAAATATCATGTCTGAACCTGAGTTAAACATATTTATCCTGCAATTAGGTTTCTACACTTGAAAATGCCTGTACCAAGTCAACATCAACAATGAGCATATCACATAGTTCAAAGTCGGCCACATAATCTTTACTCAATGTTGACCAACATTTACCCAGATTTACCATAATGAATCATTTTTATTGTTACTTTATCAAAAGCATCCGTTATTTTGTTAGATATTCATGAAAATAGCGCAATGCTTTGTAACATCGTTTAAACAAAAACAAAATTCATATGAAGAGTTAATTGATGTTATTTTGTTTGATGCATATTGAGAACTTAAGAGCATTCTATGCAGTTTTGATCCCATATTGAAATTTTGCTGACCATATAGGTTATTTTTCGCCTGATTAAATCAAACATGTAATAAAAATATACCTTCATGTGCTCCTTTTTGAGAAAAATGAGGTCGAAGTTTTATACATTTGCTTATGATTCGGATATGTGGACGTATTTTTCCTCTCGAAAGAAATGTATAACTTTTTTGTTTGAAAACATAAACACAAGCTGTTTATTGATGAATTATTTGTAAATTCTGTTTTATATAAATGGCCCTTAAAATTGTGCCGATTGGTTTTTCAAATAAGTCATATTTATCAAATTGTCGTTTTCATGAAAATTGGCACACATAAAATTGAGAATGGAAATGGGGAATGTGTCACAGCGACAACAACCCGACTAAGAGCAGACAACAGCCAAGGGCCACCAATGGGTCTTCAATGTACAATGTAGCGAGAAACTCCCGCACCCGGAGGCGTCCATCAGCTGGCCACTAAACAAATATGTATTCTAGTTTAGTGATAATGAATGTCATACTTAACTCCTTAGTATACACAAGAAACTAAAATTAAAAATCATACAATACTAACAAAGGTCAGAAACAGGCGCAAAATAGCGGCGGGGTTAAACATGTTTTTTGAGATCTCAGCCCTCCCCCTATACCTCTAGCCAATGTAGAAAAACAAACGCACAGCAATACGCACAGTAAAACTCAGTTTTAGAGAAGTCCGAGTCCGTTGTCAGAATATGAAGCAAAAACATAAACAACATGACAATAATACATAAATAACAACAGATTACTAGCAGTTACTGACATGTCAGCTCCAGACCTCAATTAAACTGATTGAGAGACTAAGTCTTTATCATATGAATATCAGGCACAATCCCTCCTGTTAGGGATTTAGTATCATACCATCATGAAATATATGAGAAGAACATAACCCGTGTCATGCCAACAATTGGTTTTAGAATAAATGTGTTTAATTCCGATGCAAAGACCCTATAAGTGAATCAATATTAAAGCTAAAATAATCGTTAATGACTTAACATCACCATCGTAACTATATCCGTTTTTAATAAGTCTGTTTAAAGGTTTTGTTAGCTTTTGAGGTGAATACTGACAGGTTTGTGCTTTGTAAAAAATCCTATCATAAAAGATTGGATGTGAAATACCTGAACGTATAAGATGTCTGCATGTTGAGTTATATTAACGAATGATTCATTATACGGATGATAAAATTTAGTAAATGTTTTGACTAGTTTGTGAAATCGAAAACCCTGGTGTAATAATCTTTCGGTTATTCATAAATTGCTCTCGCTAAAATCTAATACGTTGTTACATACACGAGCGAATCGTACCAGTTGAGATATATTAACATAAGGGAACATCACCATCTAAAACTGGATACCTAACAAAAGGAATAAAAAATCATCTCTTTTAAATTTTTGTATTAAGCTTCTGACATTTTAAAAGATCGTGGTCCATGAACTCGTTTTCAAGTTAAATAAGTTTAAATGATAAAAATTTGTCGAAAACTGAATCTTTTCCCGATAAGTCATAATTTGACGTCGCAACAGATTACGTTAGCAAAGTGATTACCTCCCCTTAACTGTGTCGTATGCCCTTAACCATAAGAAAATTGAAGTCTTATTTGATATTGTGCAATAATGTTGCTTTAACCCTCAAATTATTGTAGTATTTATAGAAAGGATAATTGTTGTCTCTTTACAGGCATAAGTTTGTTGATAAGTATCAGCTTTGTTGTAAGATCAACACGTGAGTATTATTCTATCGAAGTTATTAGGCTGGTCCTTTCCCTTGCAACATATGGGTATGTTAGAGCCAAACAGATAAAGGACAGAGAACTAGTCTGTCGTAGTCATTTGAGCTACTTTATACTGCCAACAACTGGCTCATTTGGAATTCATATCTTTCACCGTGATTGAGTACGCTGCTTCTGAAGATTGAAGCTCGCCTTTTCAGAATCTAATAGACTATTTGTAATATCATTGTCTGTTCACCAAAATGAAAATAACTTTACGTCATTGGTTGCATTTTTATTGTTTAAAACGTTTTTGACCAATTACAAAATGTTGGTGTATGCTTTTGAAAACATTACCAAGAATGCATTATATTCCGAAACGGCGAATTTACCTGTTCAGTATCAAGTCGATATAATGTGCCCAAATGTCACAATAACCGTGGTTCTTCGTTATTTGGAATCTGAAAATCCTCTACAGAGATGTATTCCTACTGTAAATCAAGGCAACAGTAGTACACCGCTGTTCAAAAGTCATAAATCGATTGAGAGAAAACAAATCCGGGTTAAAAACTAAAACCGAGGGAAACACATAAACTTAAAGAGGAAAACAACGAAACAAGAGCAACGCTTAAGTGCAACAAAAAACAAACGACAAGAAACACTCAGGAAAAGATAGTGGTTGAAGCTGGTTTTCTGGCTATCCAAACCAGGCGCTTTTATGGCAACGTTGAATATAACACTAAAATAACAACATTGCATTGCAGGAATACAGTACGAAAATAATGCAAGTACATTCAGGACAGAGAAATACACTAATAAACTAAACAATAGTACATTTCGACATGCAAACCACAGAATGAAAACGAACACGTAAAACAATCTAGGACAGCACACAAAAACAGAACAACAGAACCACCAACTGTCTGTCACACGACTGATTCAATGCCACAAAAATGACGTCACAGGAAATAAAATTTGATATAATTCAAGAGTACATGTAAGTCATGTACATATAGTTGCTTTAAACCTAAATCTTATATATCTTAGTAAGATACACAATTGCATCTCAGAATAAACACATTTACGTTGAGGTTACACTCGACTTACTCCTCTCAATATAAACGATGCAAGATATATACATGTACGAAGGACACTATAAAATTGTTTAATGATTGTTTGTTCGGATTACCTTACTTTAGTGCAATTTTATACTCATTATCTTTGTAGAAATGTAAATTACTTAGTTTTGCTTCATAAATGGCTTTGTTTCAATTCAACATGAAAACAGAAACAGATCAAAGGAAAAATTCCAACAGTGTATAACAAAGAATAAATAGCATAGTTATATCCAATAGGCAGTGTTGTCATTTATGTTGGGTTGTATTTCTTAGAAATAATTTTATCGTTTTAATTTTTCAATTCAAATGAACTTGCTTACGAACCGTTAGTAGTTTAGTAACTGAAATATTGCTACCTTTTATGACATATGTACTCGATGGATTGTGCTAAATATTTGTTTAGAAAATAATTATGTTACAGTGAAAAACATGTTATCGTAAAAACCATGAAATGCAGGTGATCCAAAGAAAAAATAAACTGATGACAAATTGATACTAATTAGAATTTTAAGAAATAATCGACATAAATTAATGCTAAATTAAGTCCACGACGTACGAACGACGGAATAGATTTGTTCAAAGTCAGTAATGATAACAAATTGCAAGTATTATTTCAGTTTATATTTTTCTCTGGTGATGAAGTCTTATTCAATGAAGTTTATAATGGCAGTAATAGTGACAGTCTAATAAAGTGAAGGAAGGAATGTTCAATCATTTAAAGAGAATAAAGTGACAGAACCATGCAAATACAGATCCACTGACAAACAACAGTACATAAAACACCCCCCCCCAAAAAAACAAGGCTAGCAAACATAAATTCCACAAAACTGTGGAACCCGTCGTGTTGCTCATATCATTAAAAAAACTTCTTTATTTTAGTTGCAATAGTTTGTCTAGACTGTAGAGGTTTAGTACAGCCATACGAGTGTACAACTGTCACTGAGTGTAGTACAAACGAGGTATTATATTATTATAAATATTAATATAAAATCAAGATCTATATAACAAAGAAGAACATTAAAAAGTAAGATATATCAAAGTCAACTTTTCCTGTTGAATTGAATTTTGATCCGATAAAGAGTTCTTTTTTTTCTAAACGACAATTGGCTCCTTTTGATATTATTTCCAGTTAAAATCATATAGAACCTTAATCTTTGTCTTTTCCTTCTATGTATTACTTAGGTATACGTTATAATTTTAATGCATTATCAATGCTTGAAACTCATCTTCTACTATTCAAATCTAATATATAAATAAAAATTATCATCGTGTTTGTACATAAACAAAACTATATGTCCCACTCTGGACAATGACTTGCATACCTTTACGTAGTACATGACATCAACCCCCCCCCCCCCCCCCCCCCCCGTTCTTGGTGAAGTTCGTCCTGCTCAGTCGTTATTTATTATGTTATGTTTTGTCGGCTGTTGTTTGTCTTTTGTTTTGTTTTCCACGGTATACTTTTACGATTAACAAGTTGGTATATTCCGCCTAATTTCTGTGATGATTCTTCGAAAACAATAATTATGAACTGGATCCTATCATATACATAATGTATTGTAACAAAGATAATAAAGCATAAGGTTTAATGTTTATCTACCTTGCACATCTATTAAACCTCTATTTCTGCAATTTTCGATTTGTGTTAGTTTTATTATTAAAATATATGTTGCTAAACTGAACTTATTCAGTATATAACGCAATCCTGGGCACTTGATTCAAAGGTTAGTGAATTATAGGTTTCATAACGAGTGAGAATTAGATATCGATTGATATCAACTCGAGTTATTTAATTTCAATAATAATAAACGAGCCTATGGCGAGTTTATTATTATTGAAATTAAATAACGAGAGTTGATATCAAGCGATATCTAATTCTCACAAGTTGTTAAACCTATTTCTCTTATGGCAAAAAGTTGTATGTGCGTGGCCTATTTGTTGCGAGTTGTGTTGCTACGGCCGTTTTTCTTTGCAACGCGTACTGATCTGTATACTTTTTGAACTAATATGGTTTTATTTTAGTGTTGTATGTTCTTGTGTGAACAGAATACTGTTCCATTGACTCCAAGATATATCTTTTTTTTTTATATTTTTATAGGTTTCATAACGAGTGCACGGGTTCCTTTCTTTATTTCTTCGTCCATGATAAGATTTATATTAGATAATGCAGACGATAAAGCAGACGATTTTCGCGAAAACCGGAAGTAAACAATCAGTTGTCAAGAAAAAAAGTAGTCCCGGCATGACCTTTTCCAGTGAATAATGACCTAATCAACGGCCAATGAAAATATTGGAAATTTAGGAGACAAGCCAATCAAATTAACGTAATTTTGATATCACTTTTTCATATCACACTCCGTACGGTGTGATACGAAAAATATCTATTCACGTGGGAGTTAGATAACAGGCCCCAACCATAAGAGAATAAAGTGTTATCAACCACAAATAATATCACATCGGAACAGCTGTAATTCTTATTGCTCGGGAATTCAATGTCATTAAAGTACACTAATCGTCTACATAGTTATAAGAGGGTGGTAAAAGGGTGTGTCTAAAAATACGTTGCACGGAAAATAAAAATTTGGAAAAACGAAGCACGAGAAATAAAATTATAAATATTCAGGAAAAGTATTTAAAGTTATTACCGTCATTCTTGGAAATCAGGCAGTCATTATAAATGGACATGACGACCCTGTCGACACATTTGAACGTCCACAAGTTGCATATGATTTGTAGAAAAAAGTATTCATTGACATTTGATAGCAATTAGTACCTTGGGAAAGCATAATTTAAAATAATCTCGGGAATGACTTTGAATTTAGTCCCGGTTTACTGTTTAATGAAAAGCGAGTCAAGCATTCACGAGATATTAAGAGTACCAACACGAACACGGAAAATAAATAATGGGAAAAACGTAGCACGCAGGTCCAACCAAACACAAGCAAAAGAGAAATTAAATGTCCAAACAAGAAAACAAATGAAATAAAAAGGTCGAAAACGTTGCACGAAAATAACCCTTTACGACCCTCTTATAACAAGTATAATCTGTATAACCTTTTTTATCAGCAATTACTCAATGTTTACAATAATTTCACATGCAAACTTTTTATAAAAAATCGAAAACTACTAGTTCGCTGTTATAAAACACGTTTAAAGGAAATGGCTGATGAAAATGAAGATCAAATTGAGCTTGTGAGTGGATCTAACATAATTTTTAGTACTTAAATTAACATGTTATACACCATAAACATGTCTTACAGCGATAAAAGTGTGACTAAAAAGCTCGGGCTTCTATGACGATTAAAATATTGAAAATACATATAACAATCTATAGTTTCATACTTATTTTTTGTTACTTTTTCAGGTGTGTTACATAGAGAGATATGAAACTAGTAACGGACAGAAAACTTCCTTATACAATGTTGGTTGCAAACCACTCAATGTAAGTAACCGTTTACCAATGTTAGCTTTGCATGTATGTTTATAGCATAGATTGCAGGGACTAATACCACGGCGATGTATTATGCTAACTTCACGTCTTTTGCAGATTATGTATATGAGAGATGACAATCGTTATCAAAGACATCATAATGAAAAGATAGAAAGATTCGAGATTCTATATGAATTAACATTCAAATTTTTACCATAAGTATACTATCAGAAATGCGGCAAATTTGACAAACTTTGACAAAATATGTAAATTGTTTAACAGTTGATGAGGTGAACATTACAGTCACATTTTTATTGAACTGTGAACTGCTTACTCATTCAGAGTACCTACATTAACTGTGTTTTAATAGGTTTGTGCTTCTTGACCACTGTCGTTTTCTGTGTTGTGAATGTCGATTGTTGATTTGGCTTTCGACGTATTTACTTTTGGTTATTGTGTTGCCTTATTTTTCGTTCATTTATGTTTGTTTATTGTTCCCATAGATATCATTTTCCCCTTCTATTATATATCATACTGAAATGATGATTCCCTTTAAAATAGGTAACCGTGTTTCATAAAAGGATGATTTATATCATGTCACAAATATTTTATTAAAGAGGTTAACATAATGTGTAAATCGGTGAGACGAAAACACAACGACACATAAAACAAATTAAAAGGTCAAAATATGGTTTTCATCAATGGGCAACTGTGTTCCAACTTTGAATCGCCCGAATAATAAATGTTTAAAACAGGTTCAAGATAGACAACATGATCTGCAATGAACACTTAATTCCTAAATACATACATGGGTGGCTTTGAACGGCCCATAATCTAGTTTTATTCTATCCAGTGTAATAGAAATGGTTTAAAGTCAATGTGAACGAGCAATCAGTTCAGGAGAAGCAAGTAAATAATTTACGTCCGAACAAGAATTCACAAGCACAACTGGTACAAGCAAATTACTAATAATTATAATTAAGTTAACAATACTAGTAGCACTCAAACATTTGTAAAAGTATTCTTAAAATTCTTCACCCGATGACGTCTTTTGACATATTTCACTTTTCTTGTCGTTAGATTTCTTTCTCTTTAACATATATCGTTTATCTCCTTTTCCTCATACATAAAATCGTATTGCCTTAACTCTCAAATCGGTAGCTGAACCTCGAACAGATTTAATATTAGAACCTTAAAATTGTTACAAATGACATAATTTTAATCTTGCAATGTCAAAGGTAATTTGTACAAAATATAAATGAAGACAAAATCGCAAAAAAGGCATATAATTGTTTTATAAGAGAACTTATGTAATTGAAACGGTTAAACATAATTGTAAGCAACTTTTTTTCGTTTTATTTTTTGAGTTCTGCAGCTCATCAGGTCCAGTTTTACCAGTAATCGGCAAACGAAGTGCTAGAAAACGCATTGATAGGACAACATGTCATGAATGCTGTAGTGACAAGGATATCTGTAATTTGGAAGGTCACTGTGGTTCTAAAAGTATGCTATATTACTAAATAAAGGCAACAGTAGTATACCGCTGTTCAAAACTCATAAATCCATGAACAAAAAACAAAATCGGGGTAACAAACTAAAACCGAGGGAAACGCATTAAATATAAGAGGAGTACAACGACACAACACCGAAACGCAACACACACAGAAACGGACCAAGCAACAGACAAAACACCACGAGAATAACAAATATAACATCAAAACCAAATACATGAATTTGGGATAGACAAGTACCGTGCCACGTCTTATCTCAAAAATAAGAGAAAACACAAACGACTCAACGTTAAAATGCAACACACACAGACACGAACAATATTATAACAATGGCCATCTTCCTGACTTGGTACAGGACACTTTTAAAGGGGAATAAAAGTGGTGGGTTGAACCTGGTTTTATGGCATGCCAAACCTCGCACTTTAATGGCAAAGTTAAATATAACATTGAAATGACAACATAATATTACAGGACTACAATACAAATAAAAAGGAGACTAAAATATTTTATCTTATTATCGAAACAAAAAATGAATAAGAGATGTAGACATTCTTTATAAAGCACAAAGGTGTCAGTATTCACCTCAGAAACTTACAAAACCTTTGAATAGACTTATTAAGAAGGGATATAATTACGATACTGTTGTCAAGTCATTAAAGATTGCATAATTTGGCGTTAATATTGAGTCACTGATAAGGTCTTTGCATCGGAACTAAACACATTTATTCTAAAAACAGTTGTTGGCATGACACGGGTTATGTGTTTCTCATATATGTTATGATGGTATGATACTAAACCCCTAACGGGAAGGATTGTGCCTGATGTTCATATGATGAAATCATAATCTTTCAGTCAGTTTAATTGAAGTCTGGAGCTGGCATGTCAGTTAACTGCTAGTAGTCTGTTGTTATTTATGTATTATTGTCATTTTGTTTATTTTCTTTGGTTACATCTTCTGACATCAGACTCGGACTTCTCTTGAACTGAATTTTAATGTGCGTATCGTTATGCGTTTACTTTTCTACATTGGTTAGAGGTATAGGGGGAGGGTTGAGATCTCACAAACATGTTTAACCCCGCCGCATTTTTGCCTCTGGCCTTTGTTAGTCTTGTATTTTTTTAATTTTTGTTTCTTGTGTACAATTTGGAAATTAGTATGGCGTTCATTATCACTGGCCTAGTATATATTTGTTTGGGGGCCATCTGAAGGACGCCTCGGGTGCGGGAATTTCTCGCTACATTGAAGACCTGTTGGTGACCCTCTGCTGTTGTTTTTTATTTGGTCGGGTTGTTGTCTCTTTGACACATTCCCCATTTCCATTCTCAATTTTATATATTGATAATGTAAAACATGCATATGCAGGTTAGATAAATATCTAATACTAACAAGAGAAGGGTAAGGTAGAGTTTAATTTGTTCTAAATTTTATTCGTTTCTTATTGTTTACTGTCTGTGTTAATGATGTTTTTGTCCCAGGCGGATAACCCTGGCTTCACAACTTTTTGGAACTTTTGGTCCTCGGCGATCTTCAACTTGTTAGTTGTTATGGCTTTCAAACTTTTTACATCTGAGCATAGTTTTGTGTGGAAATAGCGTGCGTCTGGTGTATAAAAATATTTTTTAACCTGTGACCTTTGGATAGCTATTATTTGTTTGTTTCTCTGTCCTATATTTTCTCCCATTTATCTGTTTGTTTATTGTAACCCTGTCGTGTAATGTTGTCATTTTAATGTTATAATTAACACTGCCATTAAAGCGGGAGGTTTGGCATGCCACAAAACCAGGTTCAACTCAGCATTTTTTCACAAAATGCCGTGTACCAAGTCAGGAAAATGGCCATTGTTACATAACAGTTCGTTTGTGTGTGTGTTACATTTCGGTGTTGTGTCTCTGTTGTGTCGTAGTTCTCTCATATCATGTATATTTGATACGTATCCTTCAGTTTTAGTTTGTAACCCGGATTTGTTTTTTTCTCTATCAATTTATGAATTTTGAACAGCGGTATACTATTGTTGCCTTTATTTATTCAAACTTGAATAGCTAACTTGGTAAAACAAAATATGGTCTCTATAGAACATATCCATTCGGCAGTAACAACCATGCTCAACCGACGCATTTGTTTGGCTATGCGTGATGTAGAAAGTCGCCGCCACTGCCATGCGGAATAGAGAGTCAAATTACTTATCTCGTGTCGGAGATTGCCAAGTGCAATAAATCACTGCAACAACTCTCTGTGGGTTGAATATTTTGTATGTTGCAAAGTGAAATTACAATCTCTATTCAACATAACTGATCTTTCCAGTGACTCAATTTTCAAAACCTACCATTTTTACGAAATAGCTTTTACTGAACATTAAGCAACGAACATTTGATTGTGAATAGGATTATTGTATATTTTTTGATGATTATGTTTTAGTCAGTTGCTTTGTTTGACTGTGATCTATAAAAAAATTGTCATTTTATCGGTATTTACAGTGTAGGTATACTGTTTCACCTTTGTCAGTCTGTCTGTCTGTTTACCCGTCAATCTGTCAGTCCATTCGTCCGTCTCTGAATATTTGTCTTCGTATCTTTTCCAGGAACTACATATCAAGGCTTTCTTAAATTTTGTTTCAGGGTTTATATGAGTCAGCTTTACCGTTTGATGCGTTTTCAGATAATCAATTAACAACTTCATGCTTACCTTATAATTTTAGCGGGCGGGGAATCATTAGTGAACAGTAGCTCAAAGATTCACTTTTTTAACCATGCCACATAAGCGGGAGTTTCGGCTATCCATAAAATCTCGTTCAACCTATCTTTTCTTTTTAAATGTCCTGTACCAAGTCACGAATATGGCAGTTGTTATCACATAGTCCGTTTCTATGTATATTGGAGTTTGTTTTTTTGTAGCAGTTCAGTGTTTGTGTTGTTCCGTTAGGTTTTCTCTTATAGTTGATGTGTGTTTCCTCAGTTTTTGTTTGTGACCCGGATTTGTTTCAGTTAAAACGATTTATGACTATTTATCAGCGGTATACTACTATTACATTTATTTTGCACAGTAATTCCAATCATTGATACATTAACCTTTAATGTATGTTTGGGTTACTCGCCTCATTCTGTGAATATAACAGAAATATAAACAACTGTTATAAAAATGGCAGGTTTAGATAGCTAAGAAACCCTGTTTAATTCAATATTTTCTTCGGGAATATGGCAGTATTTTTACCTTGTCCGATAACAATTGATTTTGTCAATTTCTACAGGTTGCACTTTGTAAATATATCTGTTTCACAAACCATACCTCTTTTGGGGAGATATAGAATATTCAGACATTTTGTTTTGTTTACCTACTAGTTCTCGGATATGATCTCTATGTTTCATCTCGTAGAGACATAACTTGGGAATGTTATCAGTATAATAACACATGGATAGCGGCTAAATTAAATTCTGAGGAAGACCCAAAGTTAATTTTCAGAATTTTATTATTAGTGTACACTTTTAGAAGTTCGAGGTATATAAGTTTTGAAAATATGCCACACAGCCCTGTATTTTGAACTTTGAAAAAATAGTATTGCATATGAATTTGCTTTTGCAGGAGATATTTTTTTAAAGAAACTTAATAGAAAAAGTGGCAAATAGTATCCGTAAAAGGAGCTCTTTTGGAAAATTGCATTGTCTATATTTACAAAAGTGTAAACTATCCATGCTATAGAGTTTCCCTTTTTGATATTTTTCTCTTGTAGAAACAGCTTTTGTTGAACATTTGAACTTTATCTTAATTCATTGACACTTTTTTCTATCATATATTTGATTGATCGACTGACTGGCATCTCCTAAACGTACAATTGCAAATATGTCATTAAAAGAGGGACGAAAGATACCAAAGGGACAGTCAAACTCATAAATCTAAAACAAACTGACAACGTCATGGCTAAAAATGAAAAAGACAAACAATCAACAGCACACACGACACAACATAGAAAACTAAAGAATAAACAACACGAACCCCACCAAAAAACTAGGGGTGATCTCAGGTGCTCCGGACGGGTAAGCATTAACTTTCGAATTAACTTTTGGTGTTTTGAATGCTTTTAGAAAATGAGGTCATGACAAATAGGATTAATAGTTTTTCAACTGGCAACGTAGGGATACAATACATAGTTACTGCAAAGGCTTGTAACATGCAAAGACGGAAAAACAATCCCTTCATCGCACGTGCTTGGTATTCATACATCCCGCATAGCCAAATAGACACTCCTCTTTAATTGGTATATCATAAAATTGTGAAAGGAAATGGGGAATGTGTCAAAGCGACAACAACCCGACCATAGAGCAGACAAAAGCCGAAGGCCACCAAATGATCTTCGATGTAGCGAGAAACTCCCGCACCCTTTTTTACTGTTTGTATTCGAGCATCTCTGATGAGTCTTTTGAAGACAAAACCCGAGTCTTGCGTACAAAATTTTAATCCTGGTATCTATGATGAGTTTTTTCATATACTTCCTCAATTTGGAACTTGAAGCTGTGAAAATGCTCGAAATTTGTCGGATCTTGATTGATTATAACTATTTAGTATTGAAAACCCTCCACGTTTGAGGAGCATTAGCTGTCAAATTCACGTTCACCGATTTGACCCATATATGGTCATGTGATTAACCATCGAGGTGACCTCTGAAGAATGCCGACGATCATATTACCCAATATAAACAAAATTTTATATATAAATAGATACCAAACACGTGTAATTAGATTTTTCAAGGTATGTTTGATTTCATATTATCATGATTATAGGTTAAAAAATATGTTAATCATCGTTTTTTTATTTACCTGTATAATAATAAATTTAGTAGATCAAATCAGTCAACCACATGGTTTTCCTTTTTTACTAGTAATGTTTTCCTTTAAATAGCTGAACATGCATAATTAATGTGTAATAAATCTCTAGCTAAGGGGTTAATTGAAGGACACATGAATACGTATTCAATGAGGTCAATTCACTTGCAAGTGAATAATTCATCAGCGATATTTCTTTGCTTATTTTCACAAAATTTAACCAAAATGACTGCTAAAAGCAAATTATTATTTCACTATCTCATTTTCATAAATGATTGATCATTTTTTTATATAACTCGTAGCTAATGCTCCTTTAAATTATAGTACAAGAAAGAAGAATTGATTCAATTGCTTATAAAACAACTCTTCACCAGAGTCAATAACATTGAAGTTAGTAAATGTATGTCACCGAAGATTTATGCTAACAAAAAACGCGTCTGGTGTATTACAGTATTATCTGGTATGATGGAAAATTCCGAAAGGATAAGTTTTTAGGTTATCATAAACATATGTTAAGAAATACACAACTTGCTGCTACATATTTGGCTAAAACGGAAAGGTATTAAATTATCTTTATTCTGTTACAGGTGTTACCCTTCCCGTAGGATCAACCATATGTTATTCATGTCCTCTTGCCATGGATCCTAATAAATGCAATCACATTGCCCTGTGTGACTCGGTAATGTATGACTGACTCACAAGACATATTTTGGTATTTGTTAGTTTACTGAATAGGTGTGATACGTTTAAGCGAAAGTGACCCAATGGTTATTAATTCAGCATTTCATAATCCAATTCGTAATTGGTAATTTTTCAAAATTTACACTCAGAGATGAGATTAATAAACAAAATTTTAAGCAATTGGTTTTCCGCCAAAATTTATTTGTTGTCGGAATTAGATCCCCAGGTGTGTACGCAATGTGAAAATGTCTTCAACTACCATTTATAAGGGACTTGTGTGCAATCCTCCGAAATTAAAGTCGATAAACATTAATATACGGTAAAAACTGCTTAACCTTCAAAATTTTTACGTATTTAACAAATCAAAACAAATCAGAATCCAGTTTCTGTAAGTGGAACGCTACTTTATAGATCTGAAAGAATCTTAAGTTTCAGTTCCTTCAGGCAAAGATGACCCCTTATAGAAATGGCTGTTTTAGGTCCTTTGAAGTTTTGAAATACTAAGGCTTGTCTACCTCGAGCATAGATTACCTAAGCTGTACACTTTTAATAATTTTGGTTCTAAATGCTCTTCAACTTCGTACTTTATTTGGCCTTTTTAACTCTTTGGGATTCGAGCGTCAATACAAAATGTAATCCTGGTATCAATGATGAATTTGTTTAGTCATGTACAGAATAAGTCTTCGACTCCTTCGGTTCTTATACATCCTTAGCTTTTAAATATTCTCCTTTTAGCGTTCTTGATGAAGGTAAATTAAGAAATGCGCTTAGGACAAATGAAATTTTCTTAACGTTTATTTCCTTTTTTGTGTCATTAACGATTCATACTATACACCGAATCTCTAAAGGCTATTATAGTACATCACATCTCTTACAGTCAAACGTGTACATTGCATCTGTTTAAGTCATAACTAAATAATGCATTTCTCAAGGTCTTTCTTATTTATCTCTTATAGTCCAAGGTATACACCTCATCTTCTAAAGTTTAAAGGGAATACACCACATGCAAATGCATATGTATAAACTATATCTCATATAGCTATAAGTATACACGACATGTCCTAATATATTAGGTATACAGCATATCTAAATGTATGAAGGCCGAAAGCAGTCAAATAACAACAAAATGTTGGTCCTATCTTTCAAATGTACAACATGACTATGAAGATACATATGCATCTTTGATGTGATACACATTCAAGTATTAAAAAGAAAAAGTACATGACAGCATAAAATAAATTTACATGAATGAGGATTACAGATTGTAAATATTTTGATATTATCATAACCCGGACTGTTAGTCTGACCTTCTTAATTTATGTTTTCATTTTTTGTTAACAATATTACAGGCATGCTCTTTAAAACAAACACGAAATTTGATTGGTCAACCTCGTTGGACTCATGGGTGTTTAGAGAAATCGGTATGTTGCATGTAGAAATGTTTGGAGGAAGCTATTGAAAAAAAGATATTATACCTGTGCATTAATTCTTCACGCAAAATCAGACGAAAAAAAGAAACAATGCTTTATATTTTTTCTATATCTCAAAACTATAGTAAGGGTTTTAACACGGAGCAAAAAACACTAACATCCATGAAAGTTCAAGCCCCGTAACAACGGTTGAGCGATCGTTTTGCTAGATTTTAATCGGAGTACAGCTGAAAATTGAGGAATAGATTATCGGGATAATTTTAACAAATTATATGTTTTATTTGGCAAAGAAATCTTATAAATACTTCAATAAATTCCCTGATAAATTACCGAAACTGTACAAATATTTTGACATTAAGGGCTACATTAAGATGTATGTGATTAACTTGGGAGGGGAGGGGATGTTTGACTAAACATTAAGGCAAAGACAACAAAGCCAATTTAATCAAGCCCTATTAACATGAACTCTCCTTTATTTTTTGTTATAAATTGCAATTCTTCTTTTTACATACTAAAAAAAATATAAACATATAATTTTGTAAAATGTTTATTCTAAATGCATATGTTATATATATGGTGTCCTTTTGTAAACCTACCGATCCTTTAAATCAATGTATTCTAAATGGTTACAAGTTCAACACTGTAATTAGATCTTTGAATATTGTTTTTATTGGATATTTTTTTTGGGTGTTAGTAAACTAAAATCAAACTTAACATTGTTTTTATATACATATGGTCATACATGGCTATACAATATGTCCAATACATTGGCATTGCACAAGGTCATGGTTTTCTCTGACTGTTAATGTTTTTTTTTTTAATTATAATGAGTTGTTATTGGCTTTGAACTAGTGAGAACTCTCAGATCTGTACCGAGTGCTTTTTTTGTTTTGGGGACACGTCCACTCTCTTTAATCTATCAAAGTCAATAGATGAAAATATAAAACAAGGATTTGATAAAAGAAACAAATGCATTTAAAACGTAATAATGTAATAACATTTCGAAAGAAAAGAAAGGGGTAGCGGGCAACATTGTGATTAAACCTACATCATGTACATGAATAAAACTAGAAAATTCCGAGTCTATGAAAATTCTTTATTGCGTCAAAGATAAAAATGCGAATCAAAGCATTCTGATATATGTAATTTAATGTTTATATATGTGCAAATATCTGTGATGTGGGGATGGCAAAACGTTTGATTGATTGTTGTTTTATTATCAATCAGTGTCAAATATTCCATGTCCAGGACTAGAAGAAATAAACAACAAAATAATAATTGGGTCAACCGGGATAATTCGCGGTTAACGTTAAAGCCAGTGGAAACTGAGGGTATATACGATAGATATAGAGAAAGACAAAAGGCCGTGCAACAGGACGCCTACGGACCTCTTAATAAGTTGTATAAATTATGTAAAAGCTTTTTAATTCCACAACTACCAATTGTCTAAAAATCAAAACATTACACCAAGTACAGTAAGTAACACAATCATATTAAGAGAGCAACGCTGTTTATTTGAATTTTTTATGTGAATAAACGTCTTTGTCGATGCTCTTCATTGCATACTACAACAAGACCAAGAAGTCCCTTAAAAGCTTATGTGGTACCCTTGTTCCCCCCTAAATATCTTTGATGGTAATAAGTTTTGGGTATAGTTATCAAGAGTATTGAAAACAAACAAATGAAATTACAAATGACAATGAACACAATGAAATGTACTTAGAAGAAAACCTTTATATAGCACCTTATACTAAAACAAATAATTTTTTCAGCAATGTGCAACAATTGCGCAAAGTAACCCACAAGGAATCTGTTCATTTTGTTGTGACACGGAATTATGTAACCGTAACTGCACCATCAAATCAACAATAGCTCCTCCTACAACTACTACAACTATGGCGCCAACAATACATATTGCTCGTAAGTTGTCCTTGTAATAGTTCATCAACGGTACCAGGTTGTTTAATTTGGTATGCCGAGTGTTTTGTCCACATATGACTTATTAATGGTGTATTGATCATAACAGAAGGATGTAAACTCATCATATATATATATAGATACCAGGATTAATATTTTGTACGCCAGACGCGCGGTTTGTCTACAAAAAACTTGTCTCTTGCCACTTGAATCAAAATGGTCGAATGAGCGATAGCATAACAAAATATGAAAGTTCGAAAACTGTACATAGTGCGTCTCAGGCAATCCGGTGTCTAAGTGTTTTGAATAATTTAACATTTGGCACAGTCAATTTAAAAAAAAAATAATATAGTAAGGTATTTCATGTAATACCTTTTTTGATATTATACGGAACAAGAAGTAACTTTTATTGATTAATTGATCAAGAATTGTATATATTTAACCTTTACTGTTCCATTATTGTTAATATCCTTTAAGCGTGGCGGCTCGAGATTTATACATCCCGCTATTGTATTATCATGCTATGGTTTCCTACTTGTTTACTGCGAAAGTGCTTTTATTCGTGGGGAACTAATTTTCGTGGTTTTCGTGGATGACTTTATCCACGAAATTAAGTGTCCAACGGAATAAAACAACCGTTGTCCAAATCAAGACATGGAACGATCGTCATGTGGGTTTGACTACTGTTATTATCTAGAGAATATATTGAATACCGCCAGGTATAAACTAGTACAATGTATAATAGTAGTCACAGAGCAAACGCACTATAAACTACAACTGTAGGCAGGATTACACCAATTTAATCTTTAAAAAAATAAACTGTACAACTTTTGATCTTTAAATTTTCATAAAAAAAATATTTTTGATCGATGAAAGTCAGATTTCCGACATTATTTTGATATGCTATAATAAAAGTGTTCATTTTATATCCTCATAGTTTTCGTACGTATAGGAAATAATAATTTCATGCTAAGCTTGCTATTGATAAGAAATATTTTAAAATTCATGATCCGTTTATAGCATTGGATTATGTTACTGTTGTCTTTAGGTGACATGTTTATGGCCTTATTTAACACATTTGATGGTCTATAATCAGTTGATCACTCAATCTCGGGTTAATAAGTGTGTTCACAACGATTTACACAGGTCATTGTTAACTTTGCAATTTCCTTCAATCCAGACAACTTCGCTTCCAATGGCCTCAATTTTTCATTTTCTTTTACAAAACTAAAATCAACGAATTTAAAACCCCACGAACATATGAATGTTGCTCAAACCTCGAAAAGTTATACCCACGAATTAAAATACTTTCACAGTATGTGCTTTGTATACAGAGTGTCTTCATGCAATTTTGTTTTTCTTTGTTGACAAAGTTGTATGTTTTATAGTGATTAATATAAAAAAAAAAGAAGATGTGGTATGTTTGCCAAGGAGACAACTGTCCACAAGAGACCAAAACACAGACATTAACTGCTAAAGGTCACCGAACGGCCTTCAACAATGAGCGAAGCACATACCGCATAGTCAGCTATAAAAGGCCCCGATATGACAATGTAAAACAATTCAAACGAGAAAACTAACGGCCTTATTTGTATAAAAAAGTGAAGGAAAAACAAATATGTAAAACATAAACAAACGACAACCACTGAAGTACAGGCTCCTGACTTGGGACAGGCACATACATGTATAATGTGGCGGGGTTAAACATGTTAACGGGATCTCAACCCTCCCCCTAACCTGGGACAGTGGTATAATGTTGACTGCTTACCACAATTTTACCTATTATGTCTGTTTATTTTGCTCACACCACATTCTGGTCAATATAATGGAATTTTAATCGACTGTCACATGTGTCATATAAAAGAGGGGCGAAAGATAACAGAGGGACAGTCAAACTCATAAAATAAACTGACAACGCCATGACTAAAAATGAATGCTCACACCACATTCTCGTCAATATAATGGAATTTGAATTGACTGTCATATAAAAGAGGGACGAAAGATACCAGAGGGACAGTCAAACTGACAACGCCATGACTAAAAATGAAAAGGACAAACAGACAAAAAACAGTACACATGACACAACATAGAAAACTAAAGAATAAACAAATGAATATAAGTGAGAGATGTACAAAAAAATGTAGCTAGTTATCACACCAGGCTTAATCCACCATTTTCTACATAAGGAAATATCTGCACAAATTAAGGAAAGTGCAAATGTTTTCCATTCATCGATAAGACATTTGTATGAGTTAAGCCTGTTGTAAATTATTAATCATCGATAAGACACTTGTATGAGTTAAGACTGTTGTAAAAAATCAATCATCGATAAGACACTTGTCTGAGTTAAGACTGTTGTAAATTATTAATCATCGAGAAGACACTTGTATGAGTTAAGCCTGTTGTAAAAAATCAATCATCGATAAAACAATTGTATGAGTTAAGACTGTTGTAAAAATCAATCATCGATAAGACACTTGTATGAGTTAAGACTGTTGTAAATTATTAATCATCGAGAAGACACTTGTATGAGTTAAGCCTGTTGTAAAATATCAATCATCGATAAGACAATTGTATGAGTTAAGACTGTTGTAAAATATTAATCATCGATAAGATATTTGTATGAGTTAAGCCTGTTGTAAATTATTAATCATCGATAAGACACTTGTATGAGTTAAGACTGTTGTAAAAAATCAATCATCGATAAGACACTTGTCTGAGTTAAGACTGTTGTAAATTATTAATCATCGAGAAAACACTTGTATGAGTTAAGCCTGTTGTAAAAAATCAATCATCGATAAAACAATTATATGAGTTAAAACTGTTGTAAATTATTAATCATCGAGAAGACACTTGTATGAGTTAAGCCTGTTGTACAAAATCAATCATCGATAAAACAATTGTATGAGTTAAGACTGTTGTAAAAATCAATCATCGATAAGACACTTGTATGAGTTAAGACTGTTGTAAATTATTAATCATCGAGAAGACACTTGTATGAGTTAAGCCTGTTGTAAAATATCAATCATCGATATAACAATTGTATGAGTTAAGACTGTTGTAAATTATTAATCATCGAGAAGACACTTGTATGAGTTAAACCTGTTGTAAAAAATCAATGATCGATAAAACAATTGTATGAGTTAAGACTGTTGTAAATTATTAATCATCCATAAGACACTTTTCTAAGTAAAGACTGTTGTAAATAGTCAATCATCAAAAAGGCACTTTTCTAAGTAAAGACTGTTGTCGATTGTAAATCATCGATACGACATTTGTATGAGCTAAGCCTGTTTTAAATTATCTGTTATCAATAAGACACTTGTATGAGTTAGTACAGCCCTTGAATGGTGTAAACTTCCCCAAAAAACGTGTATGGTGTAATGGTGTAAGGTGTATTAGTGAAATGGTGTAAGGTGTATGGTGCTATGGTGTATGGTGTAAGGGGAATTGTGTAATGGTGTATGAGGAATGGTGTGATTGTGTAACGTGTGATCGGGAATGGTGTGAATGATGGTGTACAACATTCCATTAGTTGAAAAAGAAATTCTTTTTATTTTGTTTTTTTCAAATTGTAAACATAAACAATAATAATAATCTTAATATTGGAAATTTTATTGCATTATGGGTAATTTCGGATCGTGTAGATAGAATGGGTAATGGTGTATGGTGTAATGTGTAAGGTGTATGGTGCAAAGGTGTAACGTGTATGGTGTAATGTTACAAGGTGTTTGGTGTAATGGTGTATGATGTATGGTGTTATGGTGTATGGTGTTAGTGGGAAGTTTACACCTTCCAAGGACTGTACTGCTGTACAATATCAATCCTCAATGAGACATTTGCCTGAGTTTAGCCTATTGTAAATATGTTATCATCAATAAGACTTTTGTTTGAGTTATAGTTATAGTTATTGCTATGGTAATGTCTGTTTTGCTTTTATTCATGTATAGTTTATCCAATTCCCTTTTAGTATATGATTAAGATGAAATTTCACCTTTTTCAGTTCGACCATTGATGATAGTCAGACCACAGGATCGTAATGTGTTGCTGGGAGACAAAATAGAACTTCAGTGTCTTATAGCTCATATAGATGGGTTACCATTCAATATAACATGGACCCACCAGGATGTAAGTTTATTACTTCAGTGTCTTATATCTCATATATATGGGTTACCTTTCAATATAACATGGATCCACCAGGATGTAAGTTTAGAACTTCACTGTTTTATATCTCATATAGATGGGTTACCTTTCAATATAGCATGGACCCACCAGGATGTAAGTTTAGAACTTCAGTGTCTTATAGCTCATATAGATGGGTTACCTTTCAATATAACATGGACCCACCAGGATCTAAATTTAGAACTTCAGTGCCTTATAGTTCATATAGATGGGCTACCTTTCAATATAACATGGACTCACCAGGATGTAAGTTTAGAACTTCAGTGTGTTATAGTTCATACAGATGGGTTACCTTTCAATATAACATGGACCCACCAGGATGTAAGTTTACTACTACAGTGTCTTATAGCTCATATAGATGGGTTACCTTTCAATATAACATGGACCCCCCAGGATGTAAGTTTACTACTTCAGTGTCTTATAGCTCATACAGATTGGTATCCTTTCAATATAACATGGGCCCACCAGGATGTAAGTTAACTACTTCAGTGTCTTATAACTCATATAGATGGGTTACCTTTCAATATAACATGGACCCACCAGGATGTAAGTTTACTACTTCAGAGTCTTATAGTTCATATAGATGGGTTACCTTTCAATATGACATAGACCCACCAGGATGTAAGTTTACTACTTCAGTGTCTTATAACTCATATAGATGGGTTACCTTTCAATATAACATGGACCCACCAGGATGTAAGTTTACTTCTTCAGTGTCTTATAACTCATATAGATGGGTTACCTTTCAATATAACATGGACCCGCCAGGATGTAAGTTTAGTTCTTAAGTGTCTTATAACTCATAAAGATGGGTTACCTTTCAATATAGCATGGACCCACCAGGATGTAAGTTTAGAACTTCAGTGTCTTATAGCTCATATAGATGGGTTACCTTTCAATATAACATGGACCCACCAGGATGTAAGTTTAGAACTTCAGTGTCTTATAACTCATATAGATGGGTTACCTTTCAATATAACATGGACCCAACAGGATGTAAGTTTAATACTTCAGTGTCTTATAGCTCATATAGATGGGTTACCTTTCAATATAGCATGGACCCACCAGGATGTCAGTTTACTACTTCAGTGTCTTATAACTCATATAGATGGGTTAACTTTCAATATAACATGGACCCAACAGGATGTAAGTTTATTACTTCAGTGTCTTATAGCTCATATAGATGGGTCACCTTTCAATATAACATGGACCCACCAGGATTTAAGTTTAGAACTTCAGTGTCTTATAGTTCATATAGATTGGTTACCTTTCAATATAACATGGACCCAACAGGATGTCAGTTTAGTACTTCAGTTTCTTATAACTCATATAGATGGGCTACCTTTCAATATAACATGGGCCCACCAGGATGTAAGTTTAGTACTTCAGTGTCTTATAGTTCATATAGATGGGTTACATTTCAATATAACATGGGTCCACCAGGATGTAAGTTTAGTACTTCAGTGTCTTATAGTTCATATAGATGGGTTACCATTCAATATAACATGGACCCTCCAGGATGTCAGTTTAGTACTTCAGTGTCTTATAACTCATACAGATGGGTTACCTTTCAATATAACATGGACCCACCAGGATGTAAGTTTATTACTTCAGTGTCTTATAGCTCATATAGATTGGCTACCTTTCAATATAACATGGGTCCACCAGGATGTAAGTTTACTACTTCAGTGTCTTATACCTCATATAGATGGGTTACCTTTCAATATAACATGGACCCACCAGGATGTAAGTTTATTACTTCAGTGTCTTATAGCTCATATAGATGGGTTACCTTTCAATATAACATGGACCCACCAGGATGTAAGTTTAGAACTTCAGTGTCTTATAGGTCATATAGATGGGCTACCTTTCAGTATAACATGGACCCACCAGGATGTAAGTTTAGAACTTCAGTGTCTTATAACTCATATAGATGAGTTACCTTTCAGTATAACATGGACCGACCAGGATGTAAGTCTATTACTTCAGTGTTTTATATCTCATATAGATGGGTTACCTTTCAATATAACATGGGTCCACCAGGATGTAAGTTTAGTACTTCAGTGTCTTATAGTTCATATAGATGGGTTACCATTCAATATAACATGGACCCTCCAGGATGTCAGTTTAGTACTTCAGTGTCTTATAACTCATACAGATGGGTTACCTTTCAATATAACATGGACCCACCAGGATGTAAGTTTATTACTTCAGTGTCTTATAGCTCATATAGATTGGCTACCTTTCAATATAACATGGGTCCACCAGGATGTAAGTTTACTACTTCAGTGTCTTATACCTCATATAGATGGGTTACCTTTCAATATAACATGGACCCACCAGGATGTAAGTTTATTACTTCAGTGTCTTATAGCTCATATAGATGGGTTACCTTTCAATATAACATGGACCCACCAGGATGTAAGTTTAGAACTTCAGTGTCTTATAGGTCATATAGATGGGCTACCTTTCAGTATAACATGGACCCACCAGGATGTAAGTTTAGAACTTCAGTGTCTTATAACTCATATAGATGAGTTACCTTTCAGTATAACATGGACCGACCAGGATGTAAGTCTATTACTTCAGTGTTTTATATCTCATATAGATGGGTTACCTTTCAATATAACATGGACCAACCAGGATGTAAGTTTAGAACTTCAGTGTCTTATAACTCATATAGATGGGTTACATTTCAATATAACATGGACCCAACAGGATGTAAGTTTAGAACTTCAGTGTCTTATAGCTCATATAGATGGGTTACCTTTCAATATAACATGGACCCACCAGGATGTAAGTTTAGAACTTCAGTGTCTTATAGCTCATATAGATGGGTTACCTTTCAATATAACATGGACCCACCAGGATGTAAGTTTAGTACTTCAGTGTCTTATAACTCATATAGATGGGTTACCTTTCAATATAACATGGACCCACCAGGATGTAAGTTTAGAACTTCAGTGTCTTATAGCTCATACAGATGGGTTACCTTTCAATATAACATGGACCCACTAGGATGTAAGTTTAGAACTTCAGTGTCTTATAGGTCATAAAGATGGGTTACCTTTCAATATAACATGGACCCACCAGGATGTAAGTTTAGAACTTCAGTGTCTTATAGCTCATATAGATTGGCTACCTTTCAATATAACATGGGCCACCAGGATATAAGTTTAGAACTTCAGTGTCATATAGCTCATATAGATGGGTTACCTTTCAATATAACATGGACTCACCAGGATATAAGTTCACTACTTCAGTGTCTTATATCTCATATAGATAGGTTACGTTTCACTATAACATGGACCCACCAGGATGTAAGTTTAGAACTTCAGTGTCTTATAACTCATATAGATGGGTTACCTTTCAATATAACATGGACCCACCAGGATGCAAGTTTAGAACTTCAGTGTCTTATAGCTCATATAGATGGGTTATCTTTCAATATAACATGGACCCACCAGGATGTAAGTTTACTACTTCATAGTCTTATAGCTCATATAGATGGGTTACCTTTCAATATAACATGGACCCACCAGGATGTAAGTTTACAACTTCAGTGTCTTATAACTCATATAGATGGCTTACCTTTCAATATAACATGGATCCACCAGGATGTAAGTCTAGTACTTCAGTGTCTTATAACTTATATAGATGGCTTACCTTTCAATATAACATGGATCCACCAGGATGTAAGTTTACTACTTCATAGTCTTATAGCTCATATAGATGGGTTACCTTTCAATATAACATGGACCCACCAGGATGTAAGTTTACAACTTCAGTGTCTTATAACTCATATAGATGGCTTACCTTTCAATATAACATGGATCCACCAGGATGTAAGTCTAGTACTTCAGTGGCTTATAACTCATATAGATGGGTTACCATTCAATATAACATGGACTCACCAGGATGTAAGTTTACTACTTCAGTGTCTTATAGCTCATATAGATGGGTTACCTTTCAATATAACATGGACCCACAAGGATGTAAGTTTAGAACTTCAGTGTCTTATAACTCATATAGATGGGTTACCTTTCAATATAACATGGACCCACCAGGATGTAAGTTTAGAACTTCAGTGTCTTATAACTCATATAGATGGGTTACCTTTCAATATAACATGGACCCAACAGGATGTAAGTTTAATACTTCAGTGTCTTATAGCTCATATAGATGGGTTACCTTTCAATATAGCATGGACCCACCAGGATGTCAGTTTACTACTTCAGTGTCTTATAACTCATATAGATGGGTTAACTTTCAATATAACATGGACCCAACAGGATGTAAGTTTATTACTTCAGTGTCTTATAGCTCATATAGATGGGTCACCTTTCAATATAACATGGACCCACCAGGATTTAAGTTTAGAACTTCAGTGTCTTATAGTTCATATAGATTGGTTACCTTTCAATATAACATGGACCCAACAGGATGTCAGTTTAGTACTTCAGTGTCTTATAACTCATATAGATGGGCTACCTTTCAATATAACATGGGCCCACCAGGATGTAAGTTTAGTACTTCAGTGTCTTATAGTTCATATAGATGGGTTACATTTCAATATAACATGGGTCCACCAGGATGTAAGTTTAGTACTTCAGTGTCTTATAGTTCATATAGATGGGTTACCATTCAATATAACATGGACCCTCCAGGATGTCAGTTTAGTACTTCAGTGTCTTATAACTCATACAGATGGGTTACCTTTCAATATAACATGGACCCACCAGGATGTAAGTTTATTACTTCAGTGTCTTATAGCTCATATAGATTGGCTACCTTTCAATATAACATGGGTCCACCAGGATGTAAGTTTACTACTTCAGTGTCTTATACCTCATATAGATGGTTTACCTTTCAATATAACATGGACCCACCAGGATGTAAGTTTATTACTTCAGTGTCTTATAGCTCATATAGATGGGTTACCTTTCAATATAACATGGACCCACCAGGATGTAAGTTTAGAACTTCAGTGTCTTATAGGTCATATAGATGGGCTACCTTTCAGTATAACATGGACCCACCAGGATGTAAGTTTAGAACTTCAGTGTCTTATAACTCATATAGATGAGTTACCTTTCAGTATAACATGGACCGACCAGGATGTAAGTCTATTACTTCAGTGTTTTATATCTCATATAGATGGGTTACCTTTCAATATAACATGGACCAACCAGGATGTAAGTTTAGAACTTCAGTGTCTTATAACTCATATAGATGGGTTACATTTCAATATAACATGGACCCAACAGGATGTAAGTTTAGAACTTCAGTGTCTTATAGCTCATATAGATGGGTTACCTTTCAATATAACATGGACCCACCAGGATGTAAGTTTAGAACTTCAGTGTCTTATAGCTCATATAGATGGGTTACCTTTCAATATAACATGGACCCACCAGGATGTAAGTTTAGTACTTCAGTGTCTTATAACTCATATAGATGGGTTACCTTTCAATATAACATGGACCCACCAGGATGTAAGTTTAGAACTTCAGTGTCTTATAGCTCATACAGATGGGTTACCTTTCAATATAACATGGACCCACTAGGATGTAAGTTTAGAACTTCAGTGTCTTATAGGTCATAAAGATGGGTTACCTTTCAATATAACATGGACCCACCAGGATGTAAGTTTAGAACTTCAGTGTCTTATAGCTCATATAGATTGGCTACCTTTCAATATAACATGGGCCACCAGGATGTAAGTTTAGAACTTCAGTGTCATATAGCTCATATAGATGGGTTACCTTTCAATATAACATGGACTCACCAGGATATAAGTTCACTACTTCAGTGTCTTATATCTCATATAGATAGGTTACGTTTCACTATAACATGGACCCACCAGGATGTAAGTTTAGAACTTCAGTGTCTTATAACTCATATAGATGGGTTACCTTTCAATATAACATGGACCCACCAGGATGCAAGTTTAGAACTTCAGTGTCTTATAGCTCATATAGATGGGTTATCTTTCAATATAACATGGACCCACCAGGATGTAAGTTTACTACTTCATAGTCTTATAGCTCATATAGATGGGTTACCTTTCAATATAACATGGACCCACCAGGATGTAAGTTTACAACTTCAGTGTCTTATAACTCATATAGATGGCTTACCTTTCAATATAACATGGATCCACCAGGATGTAAGTCTAGTACTTCAGTGTCTTATAACTTATATAGATGGCTTACCTTTCAATATAACATGGATCCACCAGGATGTAAGTTTACTACTTCATAGTCTTATAGCTCATATAGATGGGTTACCTTTCAATATAACATGGACCCACCAGGATGTAAGTTTACAACTTCAGTGTCTTATAACTCATATAGATGGCTTACCTTTCAATATAACATGGATCCACCAGGATGTAAGTCTAGTACTTCAGTGGCTTATAACTCATATAGATGGGTTACCATTCAATATAACATGGACTCACCAGGATGTAAGTTTACTACTTCAGTGTCTTATAGCTCATATAGATGGGTTACCTTTCAATATAACATGGACCCACAAGGATGTAAGTTTAGAACTTCAGTGTCTTATAACTCATATAGATGGGTTACCTTTCAATATAACATGGACTCACCAGGATGTAAGTTTACTACATCAGTGTCTTATAGCTCATATAGATGGGTTACCTTTCAATATAACATGGACCCACCAGGATGTAAGTTTACTACTACAGTGTCTTATAGCTCATATAGATGGGTTACCTTTCAATATAACATGGACCCACCAGGATGTAAGTTTAGAACTTCAGTGTCTTATAGCTCATATAGATGGGATACCTTTCAATATAACATGGACCCACCAGGATGTAAGTTTAGTACTTCAGTGTCTTATAACTCATATAGATGGGTTACCTTTCAATATAACATGGACCCACCAGGATGTAAGTTTAGAACTTCAGTGTCTTATAGCTCATACAGATGGGTTACCTTTCAATATAACATGGACCCACTAGGATGTAAGTTTAGAACTTCAGTGTCTTATAGGTCATAAAGATGGGTTACCTTTCAATATAACATGGACCCACCAGGATGTAAGTTTAGAACTTCAGTGTCTTATAGCTCATATAGATTGGCTACCTTTCAATATAACATGGGCCACCAGGATGTAAGTTTAGAACTTCAGTGTCATATAGCTCATATAGATGGGTTACCTTTCAATATAACATGGACTCACCAGGATATAAGTTCACTACTTCAGTGTCTTATATCTCATATAGATAGGTTACGTTTCACTATAACATGGACCCACCAGGATGTAAGTTTAGAACTTCAGTGTCTTATAACTCATATAGATGGGTTACCTTTCAATATAACATGGACCCACCAGGATGCAAGTTTAGAACTTCAGTGTCTTATAGCTCATATAGATGGGTTATCTTTCAATATAACATGGACCCACCAGGATGTAAGTTTACTACTTCATAGTCTTATAGCTCATATAGATGGGTTACCTTTCAATATAACATGGACCCACCAGGATGTAAGTTTACAACTTCAGTGTCTTATAACTCATATAGATGGCTTACCTTTCAATATAACATGGATCCACCAGGATGTAAGTCTAGTACTTCAGTGTCTTATAACTTATATAGATGGCTTACCTTTCAATATAACATGGATCCACCAGGATGTAAGTTTACTACTTCATAGTCTTATAGCTCATATAGATGGGTTACCTTTCAATATAACATGGACCCACCAGGATGTAAGTTTACAACTTCAGTGTCTTATAACTCATATAGATGGCTTACCTTTCAATATAACATGGATCCACCAGGATGTAAGTCTAGTACTTCAGTGGCTTATAACTCATATAGATGGGTTACCATTCAATATAACATGGACTCACCAGGATGTAAGTTTACTACTTCAGTGTCTTATAGCTCATATAGATGGGTTACCTTTCAATATAACATGGACCCACAAGGATGTAAGTTTAGAACTTCAGTGTCTTATAACTCATATAGATGGGTTACCTTTCAATATAACATGGACTCACCAGGATGTAAGTTTACTACATCAGTGTCTTATAGCTCATATAGATGGGTTACCTTTCAATATAACATGGACCCACCAGGATGTAAGTTTACTACTACAGTGTCTTATAGCTCATATAGATGGGTTACCTTTCAATATAACATGGACCCACCAGGATGTAAGTTTAGAACTTCAGTGTCTTATAGCTCATATAGATGGGATACCTTTCAATATAACATGGACCCACCAGGATGTAAGTTTACTACTACAGTGTCTTATAGTTCATATAGATGGGATACCTTTCAATATAACATGGATCCATGAGGATGTAAGTTTAGAACTTCAGTGTCTTATAGCTCATATAGATGGGTTATCTTTCAATATAACATGAACCCACCAGGATGTAAGTTTACTACTTCAGTGTCTTATAGCTCATATAGATGGGTTACCTTTCAATATAACATGGACCCACCAGGATGTAAGTTTACTACTTCAGTGTCTTATAACTCATATAGATGGCTTACCTTTCAATATAACATGGACCCACCAGGATGTAAGTTTACTACTTTAGTGTCTTATAGCTCATATAGATGGGTTACCTTTCAATATAACATGGACTCACCAGGATGTAAGTTTACTACTTCAGTGTCTTATAGATCATACAGATGGGTTACCTTTCAATATAACATGGACCCACAAGGATGTAAGTTTATTACTTCAGTGTCTTATAGCTCATATAGATGGGTTACCTTTCAATATAACATGGACTCACCAGGATGTAAGTTTACTACTTCAGTGTTTTATAGCTCATACAGATGGGTTACCTTTTAATATAACATGGACCCACCAGGATGTAAGATTACTTCTACAGTGTCTTATAGTTCATATAGATGGGTTACCTTTCAATATAACATGGACCCACCATGATGTAAGTTTACTACTACAGTGTCTTATAGCTCATATAGATGGGTTACCTTTCAATATAACATGGACCCACCAGGATGTAAGTTTACTACTTCAGTGTCTTATAGCTCATATATCTAGGTTATCTTTCAATATAACATGGACCCACCAGGATGTAAGTTTAGAACTTCAGTGTCTTATAACTCATATAGTTGGGTTACCTTTCACTATAACATTGACCCAACAGGATGTAAGTTTACTTCTACAGTGTCTTATAGTTCATATAGATGAGTTACCTTTCAATATAACATGGACCCACCAGGATGTAAGTTTAGAACTTCAGTGTCTTATTGTTCATATAGATGGGTTACCTTTCAATATAACATGGACTCACCAGGATGTAAGTTTAGAACTTCAGTGTGTTATAGCTCATACAGATGGGTTACCTTTCAATATAACATGAACCCACCAGGATGTAAGTTTACTACTACAGTGTCTTATAGCTCATATAGATGGGTTACCTTTCAATATAACATGGACCCCCCATGATGTAAGTTTACTACTTCAGTGTCTTATAGCTCATATAGATTGGTAACCTTTCAATATAACATGGGCCCACCAGGATGTAAGTTTACTACTTCAGAGTCTTATAGTTCATATAGATTGGTTACCTTTCAATATAACATGGACCCATCAGGATGTAAGTTTACTACTTCAGTGTCTTATAACTCATATAGATGGGTTACCTTTCAATATAACATGGACCCACCAGGATGTAAGTTTACTACTTCAGAGTCTTATAGTTCATATAGATGGGTTACCTTTCAATATGACATGGACCCACCAGGATGTAAGTTTACTACTTCAGTGTCTTATAACTCATATAGATGGGTTACCTTTCAATATAACATGGACCCACCAGGATGTAAGTTTACTTCTTCAGTGTCTTATAACTCATATAGATGGGTTACCTTTCAATATAACATGGACCCACCAGGATGTAAGTTTACTACTTCAGTGTCTTATAGCTCATACAGATGGGTTACCTTTCAATATAACATGGACCCACCAGGATGTAAATTTACTACTACAGTGTCTTATAGTTCATATAGATGGGTTACCTTTCAATATAACATGGATCCACCAGGATGTAAGTTTAGAACTTCAGTGTCTTATAGTTCATATAGATGGGTTACCTTTCAATATAACATGGACTCACCAGGATGTAAGTTTAGAACTTCAGTGTGTTATAGCTCATACAGATGGGTTACCTTTCAATATGACATGGACCCACCAGGATGTAAGTTTACTACTACAGTGTCTTAGAGCTCATATAGATGGGTTACCTTTCAATATAACATGGACCCACCAGGATGTAAGTTTACTACTTCAGTGTCTTATAGCTCATATAGATTGGTAACCTTTCAATATAACATGGACCCACCAGGATGTAAGTTTACTACTTCAGAGTCTTATAGTTCATATAGATGGGTTACCTTTCAATATAACATGGACCAACCAGGATGTAAGTTTACTACTTCAGTGTCTATAACTCATATAGATGGGTTACCTTTCAATATAACATGGACCCACCAGGATGTAAGTTTACTACTTCAGAGTCTTATAGTTCATATAGATGGGTTACCTTTCAATATAACATGGACCCACCAGGATGTAAGTTTACTACTTCAGTGTCTTATAACTCATATAGATGGGTTACCTTTCAATATAACATAGACCCACCAGGATGTAAGTTTAGTTCTTCAGTGTCTTATAACTCATAAAGATGGGTTACATTTCAATATAACATGGACCCACCAGGATGTAAGTTTACTACTTCAGAATCTTATAGTTCATATACTGTGGATTCATTTATTTTCGTGGGTACCAATTTTCGTGGATTTTTGAAAACTTACATGTTCGTGGATATTTAAATTCGTGGTTTTGCTTAAGTCTGCATACAAGCCTATTTGAAATTTGTTATTCGTTGAAGATTTATTTTCGTGGTTCTTCTGTGCCAACGAAATCAACGAAAATTGGTATCCCACGAATAATAATGAATCCACAGTAGATGGGTTACCTTTCTATATAACATGGATCCACCAGGATGTAAGTTTAGAACTTCAGGGTCTTATAACTCATATAGATGATCTACCTTTCAATATAACATGGACCCACCAGGATGTAAGTTTAGTACTTCAGTGTCTTATATCTCATATAGATGGGCTACCTTTCAATATAACATGGACCCACCAGGATGTAAGTTTACTACTTCAGTGTCTTATAACTCATATAGATGGCTTACCTTTCAATATAACATGGACCCACCAGGATGTAAGTTTACTACTTCAGTGTCTTATAACTCATATAGATGGCTTACCTTTCAATATAACATGGACCCACCAGGATGTAAGTTTACTACTTTAGTGTCTTATAGCTCATATAGATGGGTTACCTTACAATATAACATGGACTCACCAGGATATAAGTTTACTACTTCAGTGTCTTATAGATCATACAGATGGGTTACCTTTCAATATAACATGGACCCACCAGGATGTAAGTTTATTACTTCAGTGTCTTATAGCTCATAAAGATGGGTTACCTTTCAATATAACATGGACTCACCAGGATGTAAGTTTACTACTTCAGTGTCTTATAGCTCATACAGATGGGTTACCTTTTAATATAACATGGACCCACCAGGATGTAAGATTACTTCTACAGTGTCTTATAGTTCATATAGATGGGTTACCTTTCAATATAACATGGACCCACCATGATGTAAGTTTACTACTACAGTGTCTTATAGCTCATATATATAGGTTATCTTTCAATATAACATGGACCCACCAGGATGTAAGTTTAGAACTTCAGTGTCTTATAACTCATATAGATGGGTTACCTTTCACTATAACATGGACCCAACAGGATGTAAGTTCAGAACTTCAGTGTCTTATAGCTCATATAGATGGGCTACCTTTCAATATAACATGGACTCACCAGGATGTAAGTTTACTACTTCAGTGTCTTATAGCTCATATAGATGGGTTACCTTTCACTATAACATGGACCCACCAGGATGTAAGTTTAGAACTTCAGTGTCTTATAACTCATATAGATGGGTTACCTTTCAATATAACATGGACTCACCAGGTTTAGAACTTCAGTGTCTTATAGCTCAAATAGATAGGTTATCTTTTATTATAACATGGACCCACCAGGATGTAAGTTTACTACTTCAGTGTCTTATAGCTCATATAAATGGGTTACCTTTCAATATAACATGGACTCACCAGGATGTAAGTTTACTACTTCAGTGTCTTATAGCTCATACAGATGGGTTACCTTTCAATATAACATGGACCCACCAGGATGTAAGTTTACTTCTACAGTGTCTTATAGTTCATATAGATGGGTTACCTTTTAATATAACATGGACCCACCAGGATGTAAGTTTAGAACTTCAGTGTCTTATAGTTCATATAGATGGGTTACCTTTCAATATAACATGGACTCACCAGGATGTAAGTTTAGAACTTCAGTGTGTTATAGCTCATACAGATGGGTTACCTTTCAATATAACATGAACCCACCAGGATGTAAGTTTACTACTACAGTGTCTTATAGCTCATACAGATGGGTTACCTTTCAATATGACATGGACCCACCAGGATGTAAGTTTACTACTACAGTGTCTTAGAGCTCATATAGATGGGTTACCTTTCAATATAACATGGACCCACCAGGATGTAAGTTTACTACTTCAGTGTCTTATAGCTCATATAGATTGGTAACCTTTCAATATAACATGGACCCACCAGGATGTAAGTTTACTACTTCAGAGTCTTATAGTTCATATAGATGGGTTACCTTTCAATATAACATGGACCAACCAGGATGTAAGTTTACTACTTCAGTGTCTATAACTCATATAGATGGGTTACCTTTCAATATAACATGGACCCACCAGGATGTAAGTTTACTACTTCAGAGTCTTATAGTTCATATAGATGGGTTACCTTTCAATATAACATGGACCCACCAGGATGTAAGTTTACTACTTCAGTGTCTTATAACTCATATAGATGGGTTACCTTTCAATATAACATAGACCCACCAGGATGTAAGTTTAGTTCTTCAGTGTCTTATAACTCATAAAGATGGGTTACATTTCAATATAACATGGACCCACCAGGATGTAAGTTTACTACTTCAGAATCTTATAGTTCATATACTGTGGATTCATTTATTTTCGTGGGTACCAATTTTCGTGGATTTTTGAAAACTTACATGTTCGTGGATATTTAAATTCGTGGTTTTGCTTAAGTCTGCATACAAGCCTATTTGAAATTTGTTATTCGTTGAAGATTTATTTTCGTGGTTCTTCTGTGCCAACGAAATCAACGAAAATTGGTATCCCACGAATAATAATGAATCCACAGTAGATGGGTTACCTTTCTATATAACATGGATCCACCAGGATGTAAGTTTAGAACTTCAGGGTCTTATAACTCATATAGATGATCTACCTTTCAATATAACATGGACCCACCAGGATGTAAGTTTAGTACTTCAGTGTCTTATATCTCATATAGATGGGCTACCTTTCAATATAACATGGACCCACCAGGATGTAAGTTTACTACTTCAGTGTCTTATAACTCATATAGATGGCTTACCTTTCAATATAACATGGACCCACCAGGATGTAAGTTTACTACTTCAGTGTCTTATAACTCATATAGATGGCTTACCTTTCAATATAACATGGACCCACCAGGATGTAAGTTTACTACTTTAGTGTCTTATAGCTCATATAGATGGGTTACCTTACAATATAACATGGACTCACCAGGATATAAGTTTACTACTTCAGTGTCTTATAGATCATACAGATGGGTTACCTTTCAATATAACATGGACCCACCAGGATGTAAGTTTATTACTTCAGTGTCTTATAGCTCATAAAGATGGGTTACCTTTCAATATAACATGGACTCACCAGGATGTAAGTTTACTACTTCAGTGTCTTATAGCTCATACAGATGGGTTACCTTTTAATATAACATGGACCCACCAGGATGTAAGATTACTTCTACAGTGTCTTATAGTTCATATAGATGGGTTACCTTTCAATATAACATGGACCCACCAGGATGTAAGTTTACTACTTCAGTGTCTTATAGCTCATATATATAGGTTATCTTTCAATATAACATGGACCCACCAGGATGTAAGTTTAGAACTTCAGTGTCTTATAACTCATATAGATGGGTTACCTTTCACTATAACATGGACCCAACAGGATGTAAGTTCAGAACTTCAGTGTCTTATAGCTCATATAGATGGGCTACCTTTCAATATAACATGGACTCACCAGGATGTAAGTTTACTACTTCAGTGTCTTATAGCTCATATAGATGGGTTACCTTTCACTATAACATGGACCCACCAGGATGTAAGTTTAGAACTTCAGTGTCTTATAACTCATATAGATGGGTTACCTTTCAATATAACATGGACTCACCAGGTTTAGAACTTCAGTGTCTTATAGCTCATATAGATAGGTTATCTTTTAATATAACATGGACCCACCAGGATGTAAGTTTACTACTTCAGTGTCTTATAGCTCATATAAATGGGTTACCTTTCAATATAACATGGACTCACCAGGATGTAAGTTTACTACTTCAGTGTCTTATAGCTCATACAGATGGGTTACCTTTCAATATAACATGGACCCACCAGGATGTAAGTTTACTTCTACAGTGTCTTATAGTTCATATAGATGGGTTACCTTTTAATATAACATGGACCCACCAGGATGTAAGTTTAGAACTTCAGTGTCTTATAGTTCATATAGATGGGTTACCTTTCAATATAACATGGACTCACCAGGATGTAAGTTTAGAACTTCAGTGTGTTATAGCTCATACAGATGGGTTACCTTTCAATATAACATGAACCCACCAGGATGTAAGTTTACTACTACAGTGTCTTATAGCTCATATAGATGGGTTACCTTTCAATATAACATGGACCCCCCAGGATGTAAGTTTACTACTTCAGTGTCTTATAGCTCATATAGATTGGTAACCTTTCAATATAACATGGGCCCACCAGGATGTAAGTTTACTACTTCAGAGTCTTATAGTTCATATAGATTGGTTACCTTTCAATATAACATGGACCCATCAGGATGTAAGTTTACTACTTCAGTGTCTTATAACTCATATAGATGGGTTACCTTTCAATATAACATGGACCCACCAGGATGTAAGTTTACTACTTCAGAGTCTTATAGTTCATATAGATGGGTTACCTTTCAATATGACATGGACCCACCAGGATGTAAGTTTACTACTTCAGTGTCTTATAACTCATATAGATGGGTTACCTTTCAATATAACATGGACCCACCAGGATGTAAGTTTACTTCTTCAGTGTCTTATAACTCATATAGATGGGTTACCTTTCAATATAACATGGACCCACCAGGATGTAAGTTTACTACTTCAGTGTCTTATAGCTCATACAGATGGATTACCTTTCAATATAACATGGACCCACCAGGATGTAAATTTACTACTACAGTGTCTTATAGTTCATATATATGGGTTACCTTTCAATATAACATGGATCCACCAGGATGTAAGTTTAGAACTTCAGTGTCTTATAGTTCATATAGATGGGTTACCTTTCAATATAACTTGGACTCACCAGGATGTAAGTTTAGAACTTCAGTGTGTTATAGCTCATACAGATGGGTTACCTTTCAATATGACATTTACCCACCAGGATGTAAGTTTACTACTACAGTGTCTTATAGCTCATATAGATGGGTTACCTTTCAATATAACATGGACCCACCAGGATGTAAGTTTACTACTTCAGCGTCTTATAGCTCATATAGATTGGTAACCTTTCAATATAACATGGACCCACCAGGATGTAAGTTTACTACTTTAGAGTCTTATAGTTCATATAGATGGGTTACCTTTCAATATAACATGGACCAACTAGGATGTAAGTTTACTACTTCAGTGTCTATAACTCATATAGATGGGTTACCTTTCAATATAACATGGACCCACCAGGATGTAAGTTTACTACTTCAGAGTCTTATAGTTCATATAGATGGGTTACCTTTCAATATAACATGGACCCACCAGGATGTAAGTTTACTACTTCAGTGTCTTATAACTCATATAGATGGGTTACCTTTCAATATAACATAGACCCACCAGGATGTAAGTTTAGTTCTTCAGTGCCTTATAACTCATTAAGATGGGTTACCTTTCAATATAACATGGACCCACCAGGATGTAAGTTTACTACTTCAGAATCTTATAGTTCATATAGATGGGTTACCTTTCTATATAACATGGATCCACCAGGATGTAAGTTTAGAACTTCAGGGTCTTATAACTCATATAGATGATCTACCTTTCAATATAACATGGACCCACCAGGATGTAAGTTTAGTACTTCAGTGTCTTATATCTCATATAGATGGGCTACCTTTCAATATAACATGGACCCACCAGGATGTAAGTTTACTACTTCAGTGTCTTATAACTCATATAGATGGGTTACCTTTCAATATAACATGGACCCACCAGGATGTAAGTTTACTACTTCAGTGTCTTATAGCTCATATAGATGGGTTACCTTTCTATATAACATGGACCCACCAGGATGTAAGTTTAGAACTTCAGTGTCTTATAGTTCATATAAATGGGTTACCTTTCAATATAACATGGACTCACCAGGATGTAAGTCTATTACTTTAGTGTCTTATAGTTCATACAGATGGGTTACCTTTCAATATAACATGGACCCACCAGGATGTAAGTTTACTACTTCAGAATCTTATAGTTCATATAGATGGGTTACCTTTCTATATAACATGGATCCACCAGGATGTAAGTTTAGAACTTCAGGGTCTTATAACCCATATAGATGATCTACCTTTCAATATAACATGGACCCACCAGGATGTAAGTTTAGTACTTCAGTGTCTTATATCTCATATAGATGGGCTACCTTTCAATATAACATGGACCAACCAGGATGTAAGTTTACTACTTCAGTGTCTTATAACTCATATAGATGGCTTACCTTTCAATATAACATGGACCCACCAGGATGTAAGTTTACTACTTCAGTGTCTTATAACTCATATAGATGGCTTACCTTTCAATATAACATGGACCCACCAGGATGTAAGTTTACTACTTTAGTGTCTTATAGCTCATATAGATGGGTTACCTTTCAATATAACATGGACTCACCAGGATGTAAGTTTACTACTTCAGTGTCTTATAGATCATACAGATGGGTTACCTTTCAATATAACATGGACCCACCAGGATGTAAGTTTATTACTTCAGTGTCTTATAGCTCATATAGATGGGTTACCTTTCAATATAACATGGACTCACCAGGATGTAAGTTTACTACTTCAGTGTCTTATAGCTCATACAGATGGGTTACCTTTTAATATAACATGGACCCACCAGGATGTAAGATTACTTCTACAGTGTCTTATAGTTCATATAGATGGGTTACCTTTCAATATAACATGGACCCACCAGGATGTAAGTTTACTACTTCAGTGTCTTATAGCTCATATATATAGGTTATCTTTCAATATAACATGGACCCACCAGGATGTAAGTTTAGAACTTCAGTGTCTTATAGCTCATATAGATGGGCTACCTTTCAATATAACATGGACTCACCAGGATGTAAGTTTACTACTTCAGTGTCTTATAGCTCATATAGATGGGTTACCTTTCACTATAACATGGACCCACCAGGATGTAAGTTTAGAACTTCAGTGTCTTATAACTCATATAGATGGGTTACCTTTCAATATAACATGGACTCACCAGGTTTAGAACTTCAGTGCCTTATAGCTCATATAGATAGGTTATCTTTTAATATAACATGGACCCAACAGGATGTAAGTTTACTACTTCAGTGTCTTATAGCTCATAAAGATGGGTTACCTTTCAATATAACATGGACTCACCAGGATGTAAGTTTACTACTTCAGTGTCTTATAGCTCATACAGATGGGTTACCTTTCAATATAACATGGACCCACCAGGATGTAAGTTTACTTCTACAGTGTCTTATAGTTCATATAGATGGGTTACCTTTCAATATAACATGGACCCACCAGGATGTAAGTTTAGAACTTCAGTGTGTTATAGCTCATATAGATGGGTTACCTTTCAATATAACATGGACTCACCAGGATGTAAGTTTAGAACTTCAGAGTGTTATAGCTCATACAGATGGATTACCTTTCAATATAACATGAACCCACCAGGATGTAAGTTTACTACTGCAGTGTCTTATAGCTCATATAGATGGGTTACCTTTCAATATAACATGGACCCCCCAGGATGTAAGTTTACTACTTCAGTGTCTTATAGCTCATATAGATTGGTAACCTTTCAATATAACATGGGCCCACCAGGATGTAAGTTTACTACTTCAGTGTCTTATAACTCATATAGATGGGTTACCTTTCAATATAACATGGACCCACCAGGATGTAAGTTTACTACTTCAGAGTCTTATAGTTCATATAGATGGGTTACCTTTCAATATGACATGGACCCACCAGGATGTAAGTTTACTACTTCAGTGTCTTATAACTCATATAGATGGGTTACCTTTCAATATAACATGGACCCACCAGGATGTAAGTTTACTTCTTCAGTGTCTTATAACTCATATAGATGGGTTACCTTTCAATATAACATGGACCCACCAGGATGTAAGTTTACTACTTCAGTGTCTTATAGCTCATACAGATGGGTTACCTTTCAATATAACATGGACCCACCAGGATGTAAATTTACTACTACAGTGTCTTATAGTTCATATAGATGGGTTACCTTTCAATATAACATGGATCCACCAGGATGTAAGTTTAGAACTTCAGTGTCTTATAGTTCATATAGATGGGTTACCTTTCAATATAACATGGACTCACCAGGATGTAAGTTTAGAACTTCAGTGTGTTATAGCTCATACAGATGGGTTACCTTTCAATATGACATGGACCCACCAGGATGTAAGTTTACTACTACAGTGTCTTATAGCTCATATAGATGGGTTACCTTTCAATATAACATGGACCCACCAGGATGTAAGTTTACTACTTCAGCGTCTTATAGCTCATATAGATTGGTAACCTTTCAATATAACATGGACCCACCAGGATGTAAGTTTACTACTTCAGAGTCTTATAGTTCATATAGATGGGTTACCTTTCAATATAACATGGACCAACCAGGATGTAAGTTTACTACTTCAGTGTCTATAACTCATATAGATGGGTTACCTTTCAATATAACATGGACCCACCAGGATGTAAGTTTACTACTTCAGAGTCTTATAGTTCATATAGATGGGTTACCTTTCAATATAACATGGACCCACCAGGATGTAAGTTTACTACTTCAGTGTCTTATAACTCATATAGATGGGTTACCTTTCAATATAACATAGACCCACCAGGATGTAAGTTTAGTTCTTCAGTGCCTTATAACTCATAAAGATGGGTTACCTTTCAATATAACATGGACCCACCAGGATGTAAGTTTACTACTTCAGAATCTTATAGTTCATATAGATGGGTTACCTTTCTATATAACATGGATCCACCAGGATGTAAGTTTAGAACTTCAGGGTCTTATAACTCATATAGATGATCTACCTTTCAATATAACATGGACCCACCAGGATGTAAGTTTAGTACTTCAGTGTCTTATATCTCATATAGATGGGCTACCTTTCAATATAACATGGACCCACCAGGATGTAAGTTTACTACTTCAGTGTCTTATAACTCATATAGATGGGTTACCTTTCAATATAACATGGACCCACCAGGATGTAAGTTTACTACTTCAGTGTCTTATAGCTCATATAGATGGGTTACCTTTCTATATAACATGGACCCACCAGGATGTAAGTTTAGAACTTCAGTGTCTTATAGTTCATATAAATGGGTTACCTTTCAATATAACATGGACCCACCAGGATGTAAGTTTACTACTTCAGTGTCTTATAGTTCATATAGATGGGTTACCTTTCAATATAACATGAACCCACCAGGATGTGAGTTTAGAACTTCAGTGTCTTATAGCTCATATAGATGGGTTACCTTTCAATATAACATGGACCCACTAGGATGTAAGTTTAGAACTTCAGAGTCTTATAGCTCATATAGATGGGTTACCTTTCAATATAACATCGACCCACCAGGATGTAAGTTTAGAACTTCAATGTCTTATAGCTCATACAGATGGGTTACCTTTCAATATAACATGGACCCACCAGGATGTAAGTTTAGAACTTCAGTGTCTTATAGCTGATATAGATGGGTTACCTTTCAATATAACATGGACCCACCAGGATGTAAGTTTAGAACTTCAGTGTCTTATAGGTCATACAGATTGGTTACCTTTCAATATAACATGGACCCACCAGGATGTAAGTTTAGAACTTCAGTGTCTTATAGCTCATACAGATGGGTTACCTTTCAATATAACATGGACCCACCAGGATGTAAGTTTACTACTTCAGTGTCTTATAGCTCATACAGATGGGTTACCTTTCAATATAACATTGACCCACCAGGATGTAAGTTTAGAACTTCAGTGTCTTATAGGTCATACACATTGGTTACCTTTCAATATAACATGCACCCACCAGGATATAAGTTTAGAACTTCAGTGTCTTACAGGTCATATAGATGGGTTACCTTTCAATATAACATGGAACTACCAGAATATAAGTTTGGGTATATGTGACTTTCGGCACACTAATGATAAAGTTATGAGAAGTAAGGTATATCAAAACCGACTTCCACACACTTATGATAATGTGACCTACCGAATTAGATTTTTTTCTGGGTTTTTAATAACATGAACAACACAACGGGTGCCATATGTGGAGCAGAATCTGCAGGAACACCCGAGATCACCCCGAGTTTTAAGCTTTCTCTATTAAATATTTTCCTTTGCCTTAAATTTCTCTTTTCTTTTTATTATTTGGTCTTTATTCTGCACGTGATTTCAAGTCCGAAAAGACCCATCCAGACTCAAATATAGATTTTTTTCGTCTTCAAGCCATTGTTTCACTACTAAATTGTCTATTCTTCTTACCAGTACACTTAGTACTATCAAAAACTTGATAATAACTTGTTCAAATAAGGCCTTTGAAAATAGTGCAATTAATTACTTTTGGAATGTCAAAAACTTGTTGGAAGAACTTGACACATTGCTTGCTGATATTGGTGATTTTTTACCCTGTAAACCACATTGCCTCACATTCTCATAAGAAAGAAATCACACACCTAATTAAATGGGCATTTAAAAAGTCAGATCGTGAATATATATGTTCAAACTCTTTAAGGTCATTTTTTACTACCATTAACAAAAGAAGTAGTATGTCAATTGGACATGCTTTGATATTATATCTGCCCTTGAATTTTTACTAGATAACATTTTTGTTCGCTTTGGAGATTCTGTATATCGTCAGGTTATCGGAATTCCAGTGGGGACTAACTGTGCACCACTGATTACGGACCTGTTTTTTTTTTATTGCTATGAATTACAATTTATGACAAAAAACAGAAAAAAAACATCGAAACAACATCTGATACAAAAAATGAATAATACTTTTAGATATTTGGATCATATATAGGCTCTCAATAATAACGTCTTCAGTATGTATAGAAATCTATCCTTTAAATAAAACTAATACTAACAATGACCACTGCACTTTGCTCGATCTTGATATTTTATATCATTAACGGAAAGCTTAATACTAAAATTTATGATTAACGAGATAATTTTTCATTTCCTATCATTAAGTATCCATTTTTAGATGGTGACGTTCCCTTGTCATCATCTTATGGTGTTTATAAATCTGAACTTGTACGATTCGCTCGTGTATGTAACAACGTTTTAGATATTAACTAGAGAAATTTATATATTACTGAAAAATTATTACACCAGGGTTTTCGATATCACAAATTAGTCAAAACATTTACTAAATTTAATGATCGATACTAGGACATCATTCGTAAATTTAACTCAACATGCAGACTTCTTATACGTTCTAGTATTTCACATCCAATCTTTTATGGCAATATACTTTATAAAACACAATAATGTCAGTATTCACCTCAGACACTAAAAAAACCTTTAAATTGGCTTATTAAGAAGGATATAGTTACGATACTGTTGTCAGGTCATTAAAGATTCCATATTTTGGCTTTAATATTGATTCACTGATAAGGTCTTTGTATCGAAAGTGATCACACTTAAAAAAAAAACAGTTGTTGGCATGACCCGGGTTATGTTCTTCTCATATATGTTATGATGGTATGATACTAAAACCCTAACGTTATTTATGTTTTATTGTCTTTTTGTTTATTTTTGTTTGATACATCTTCTCACATCAGACTCTGATTTCCCTTGAACTGAATGTTAATGTGCGTATTGTTGTGTGTTCACTTGTCTACATTTGCTAGAGGTATGTTTAACCCCGCCGCATGTTTGCGCCTGTCTCAAGTCAGGAGCCTCTGGCCTTTGTTAGTCTTGTATTATTTTTAATTTTAGTTTCTTTATCACTGAAGTCGTGTATGTGTTTGTTTGGGGGTCAGTTTAAGGACGGCTGCGGATCGGGAATTTATCGCTACATTGAAGACCTATTGGTGACCTTCTGCTGTTGTCTGTTCTATGGTCGAGTTGTTGTCTCTTTGACAAATTCCCCATTTCCATTCTCAATTTTTATGCCATGCATTCTCCCATAATTTGGATGATTTAATTAACAATATTTCTTACTCATAAATTCTTTATATTATTACAGATGAATCCAGATTAAAATGCAGACGTCAGCTCACATTTGTTAACATTAATAAGTTTATTTCAAATTTAACGACACGAAAAATACTTTTTGGTAAACGAACTGTAATTTGTTTTTACTAAACACAACTATGTAAATATTTGTATAAGATACCATTCACAGCTATGTAACTATTTGTATAGGGATACCACTAATTCTATTTTTAGTCAAATAAAGTTGTGACAACACCACCTGTTCAGCTGATGAGTGAAAGCCAAATTCTTAATATGACTATAACAGCTCAACATTATGGCTACTGGACATGTTCTGCTAGAAATCAAAATGGTGTAGTTAATGCAACTGCTCTAATAAAACCGCCTGTACCAAGTGGATAATGCAGTTATCTTACATCGTAAGTTGAACCCCATTTTTACAAAACATCCGCCTTTATTGGAGGTTTAGTTAGATCTCTTACATCGGAAATATTTGTGATTTGACTTATAAATGTTGTGTTTTGTCTGTCAATTCCTTTTTTAAATTTATTTTGTACCTCCTAAACTTGTATTTAAAACAATCTTCTTTTCCACAGAAAACGCCACTGTTTGAGAAAATAACCTGAGACCTTTATCGATCCGTATATTATACTCTTTCACTCCTACTAAGTCGACGTACTGCCCGCAGACATTTTAAATTCTTTGTTTCAACACTTGCCGAATTGTACCACGATTCCGCAAGCATCTTCTAGTAATGACTACTGAATTTAAAATCGCAAGGTATCTGGCTTATTTAACTCCCTTGTAAGGTTTATTGATAGCTGAGAAATGTACAGCAGAATATATTACCAGCATTTTCAGGACGATAACATGTACATTATGGTAGCATCTAACGATGTCCTCAATCAGAACCGATCCCCTCACGCATGAAAGAATGAAAATTTTAGGTTTTTAGCGTCCCAAAACGACATGCATACCCATTGACCGTAAAAAAAAGTAAACTTGAACTTGAAGGTCTGTTAATAGAAACATTTCAAAACATAAATGTTACTTTTTAGGCAATTTCTCGTGGGGCAACTGATTTTGTAGGAGTTCAACTCCACGTACAACAGTAGATGATACATGTATCTCTTCGTTAAAGTATTCACCACAGCAAAGCATTCTGCAATTTTCAATATTTTGATCAGTTGAATAAGAAAATTGCGATTTAGAAATGTACATACCTTTTGAAGCGGTGACAATTACTCCACTCAAGCACAACCGGAAAATCCTCTCACGGTTTTCATTGCAGAACCAAATGTGTAGATTACCAGCCGTGATTCTTTAAACATCCATCGTGTAATTGAACAACATCTATCGATATATGAAAAAATAGTTTGGTTTTCTTCTTTGTTACAATGTAAAATAACAAAAAAATCCGAACTCCGAGGAAAATTCTAATCGGATATCTAATAGGTCGCTTTAAATTCCATAATGTTCAAAACGATAAGTGAACGAACCAAACAGACATTATAGATATAAATGTCAAAATTAGGGGCACAGCAGTCAATATTGTGTTATAATCTTAGTCTCTATGACACAAACAAATATGTCAACAAAGAAAAACAAAAAGGCACAAACAAAAAGCTCATAAACAACCATAAGTACCAATTATTAGACTATAATCGTAAGGATACAAAGTATTTCTCTACATGTTTTAAAAACTAATGTTGAAATCAGCACTTCTTTCCATATTAATTTGGTTTTATCTTATGTCTCAAATCAGGTCAATACCAAATAAAGGCAACAGTAGTATACCGCTGTTCAAAACTCATAAATCCATGGAAAAAACCAAAATCGGGGTAACAAACTAAAACTGAGGGAAATGCATTAAATATAGGAGAACAACGACACAACATTAAAATGTAACACACACAAAAACGGACTAAGCATTAGACAAAATCCTATGATAATAACAAATATAATATCAAAACCAGATACATGAATTTGGGATAGATAAGTACCGTGACATGTCTTGTAACACACACAGAAACGAACTATAATATAACAATGGCCATCTTCCTGACTTGGTACAGGACATTTTTAAAGGAAAACAATGGTGGGTTGAACCTGGTTTTGTGGCATGCCAAACCTCCCTCTTTTATGGCCATGTGAAATATAACATTAAAATGACAACACAACATTACAGGACTACAATACAAAATAAATACGAGAACACAATTGACAAAGAAACACATGAATAACAGCTAACAAAAGGCAACAAGTTTAAAATTTTAATACGCCAGAAGTGCATTTTGTACACACAAGACTTACTAGTGACGCCCAGATACAAAAGTTTGAAAGCCGAAACAAGTACAAAGCTGAACAGCATCGAGGACCAAAAGTTCAAAAAAGTTGTGCCAAAAATGGCCAGGGTTTTCTGTTAGGTACAAGAACATCCCTATTATTTAGAATAATTTATATTTTTGAAAACAGTAAATTTTATAAAATAACTATACAAAAGATATACATGATAAAACTGAAGTATTAACTAATTACAGAGTACAACTGAAATACATTACATAACCCGACAAACTGCTACACAAAAAATAAACACATCCGAATATGTAAAAACCTCAACGCTAAGTGACTTCATATTTGAAATTGTAAAAAATGACGTCACATTTGAATTTGTAAAACAGATCATCAAACAATGAAAAATGACGTCAAATTTGAATGAATAAGATAGAATTAGGATTGGTTTAAGATTATATTTGAACTAAATACTGATATTACATTTAATAACAATGCACATTTCAATACTTATTTATAGCAAACTAAGGTAGCAATTAACTATATTATATAGCTATGTCCGGTTTGTTTGGAATCTAACTTCAAACGTAAAACATCGTACAGATTACAAAATGATTCAATATAAATACATTTTTTGTTGTTTTTTTTTTTTTTGTTGACATATCATACTTCTTCTTTTCTTTTTCAGAGGGAAACAAAACCAATTATCAGGTGTTAATATGTATTCACATTAAATTAATAAAATCAAGAACAAATTTGATACGTGTTTGTTTTCGTCAGGATACCTCACACCACACAATTCGTACGTCATTAAGGTTTGTCATAACTAACTCAAGTATTTGTTAAACGAACTAATTAATAAAAAAAAGTAATGAACATTATCTAAAATAGGGACAAAAGATACCAGAGAGACAGTCAAACTCATAAATCGAAAATAAACTGACGCCATGGCTAAAAAAGAAAAAGACAAACAGACAATCAATAGTACACATGACATGACACAACATAGAAAACTAAAGAATAACTTTATCTAAATGTACTTTCCAGAACAATAGTATAACAAGGTAGTAGGTTGTTTATAACAGTCGGCAATCAGAGTCTACAATGTCAGTTGTGCATACATGTACCAAAGACGCAGTTCGTGCTTATGTCGACCATCTCTTTATAAATGCCCTAGGCCAATATATTTACATAATTTGAAAGCTGATATAAAAATGATAAACATCACTATATGTACCTTGAAGCGCAATAAAGTCACGTTTGGAAATATTATACAATTGAAAATAGAAATAGGGAATAGAGACTACAGCCAGACCAAGATAAAAAACCAAAATATCAAGTGTAAGTTATACAATAAGGCAGTTGCTATCAAATGAATCGTTTCTATGTATATTGGCGTTTGTTTTTTGTTACACTTCAGTGTTGCTGCTGTTCCGTTGCTTTCTCGTATAGTTGTTGTGTTGCCCTCGGTTTCGGTTTTTAACCCGTATTTGATTTCTTCTCTCAATCGATTTATGACTTTTGAACAGCGGTATAAAACTGTGGCCTTGATTTACATCTATCTTCGAACTGTTAAGAGACACTTGTCCTACCTCCATTACAAATATATAATTGTCCTCACTCGCAGAACCCCCTAACACATGAGGTAGTAGCAGTTAATAAGATTAACGGTACCAATTTTCTTGCACCAGATGCGCATTTCGACAATACATGTCTCTTCAGTGATGCTCGTGGCCAAAATATTTGAAATACAAAGTTTATATAAAAGATGAAGAGCTATAATCCAAAAGGTCCAAAAAGTATAGCCAAATCCGTGAAAGGAATCAGAGCTTTGCATGAGGGAGATTCATTCCTTAATTTATAATAATTTATAATACTTTTGTAACAGCAAATTTTAATAACACAACAAATCCGTATTTTCATGCCAATACCGAAGTACTGGCTACTGGGCTGGTGATACCCTCGGGGACTAACAGTCCACCAGCAGAGGCATCGACACAGTGATAGTAATAAAATTAACGGTACAAATACGCGCTGATAAATTTCCATTGTCATCTATAGATATTTGGTCCGTAGATTGAGGTATAAAACCACCAATTCATAACCCCATTGCTTTCTATGTTAAATTCTTCAATTTCAAGCATTTATTGCTACTTTGTCTTAAGAGTAAATAAAGTGGCAGTTATTTCATGTCAAAACTGTACCTTATCATGACTTGTACTGAAAGAATCAACATACCTTTAATTGCATATAATTAGAGCGTACTGGTTCCCAGAAAGTTGATAGTACAAAAGCAGGAACTTCTGATCTGAACAACAGGCCAAATGTGCTCTCCTATTAGAATCTCCTATACTTCTTTATTATTCAAGTAAAACTTTCAACAAGGGTTATACATTAATCCCAAGTCCCCAAGCTTTCATTCGATACAAAAACTACCCAATATTCCCACTATTGACAAAGGTATAGCTATGCGTAGGAACTATTTTGTTTCAAATATGTACTACTTTCTTGTCTGATCTTTCCGACCGGGCCTGAATTAGTGGTTCTATACCTTAAACAAGACAATTCATTTATTTCACAACATAAGCAAACACAACAGGTTCAGTCTCGCTATATATGGGATAACATTTCAAAAGTTGTTATTTTAATCCTCTTCAACTGCGTCTTTTATTGTGTCTGTAACTGATTTTATTCATGCTATCATACGTCACTGAAATTGCATTTATTTACATATGAACGAACAGTCTTCTAAACATACCAGTTTGCTTATGACAATTTAATGAAAATCAGACATATATTTAAAAGAACATGCACTGCATGTAGATAAACATCAATATGTGTTAAAAGTGGTAATCACAGATCACAGTACAGTCCTCAGAAATAAACAAAACCAACATCGTGTAGTGATATACATACTATTCCGATCTGACACATTGTAAAATAATAAAGAGAGGGAAACGACTTAATTAATACTCAACAATGAAAGAAAACAACTATGATTGACAACGAACGACGGCTACATTTTGATAACAGGTTAATAGCCAACAATAAAACAAGAATTTCGCAAAATCTAAAACATTTTCCTCTTTTCCAACATGTACCAAATCAAGTTATTTACTCTATTTTACCTCGCAACGATGTTATTGGTCCTTCCAATATCTTGAATTCATTTCTGCTAAAAGATAGACGAAAGATAACAAAATATTTCAACTCAAATGTCATAAATAAATTGACAACGCCATGGCTAAAAAAGAAAAATACAAGCAAAAAAAAAAACATACAACTGAAACTGATGTTTCATAATGGTCAATATACTCTAGATGGCGTCCGTACAATTTACTAAGATACTTCACGGTGGGTAAGGTTTCATGCGAGAGAACGTTCTGTGCTGGTGATGCGGTTCTAATGGGTGCTGGTGGGTCCTTATTCTGTGTTGGTGTGTTTGTTAACATTGTATCAGAACGTCAATAAAACGACTGTTTTGTTGCTTAATTTTTCTCTGATACGTCATAAGTACCATGCAAAGAATATAACACCAATTTCATATTGCAAAAGTCGTGCAAGTTCGCAAAAGAAATTTTCCTGACGATGTGCTGGTGATTAGAGAAACGGTCCTGATACTGTGCTGGTGGGTCCTGGTTCTGTGCCTTTATACTTAAGTTAAAAGTGGAAAATATTCAAGATCATTGATGCTTAACTGTAATTGACTAATAAGCTGTTATCTGTTTTCTTAAAATTGACATTGTTTTCAATCCGTTTACTGTTATTATGGAAAAAAATACCCCTAATTTTTATTTTACTCGTTTCTGTTTTCTCATTTAAAATGATTTAAAATGCTGTTATCTGTTATCAATATTTTAAATTAACTGTTATCTTCTTTACTGACCTGTTAATTGAACCTTTCTTTTCTCCTTTTAAGATAAGAAAATATGTTATCGACTTTCGGGAGTACGGTAATTTTTGCATGATCACCAAAATACGGTGTCGGTCTCACTCATTAGCGACAAGAAGAAATTTAGCTACAAGCAGCGTCAAGAAGCGACAAGAAGATTTATGTTAACGACAAGAAGCGAATACTGTTAACAACCATACGTCATCGTACGACCTTCAACAATAACCCTTAAAATCAAAATGTACATTGTTTTTGCATAAAGAAGGAAGGCATAAATATAGAATAAAGGACTTATTTCTAATAAAATTGATAGTGGAAACGGGGAATGTGTCAGAGACAAAAACCTGACCAATGAGCAGATAACAGCTGACGGCCACCAATGGACGGTCTACAGACGGTTCTAAAACTAAAATGTAATCTATAGTTCAATGAAAATAGACGTAACACTCAACTTCATAACATATAAATGACCTAAAATAAAAAAAAAATAAAAACAACAAACTTAAAAGACTAACAAAGGCAAGTGGCTCCTGACTTGGGCCGGGCGCCAAAATGTGTAGGGATTACACATGTTTTAAAAGAATCAGGCACAAACAATCAAGTGAGTCTGAACACTTCTTTATAGATGAGTATAGATAATACATTCAGTGTCCTGAGCATCCTGAATATTGTTTCTCTGACAAATGTGTACGATACTGTAGATACTTTTCTTTTTATCCAGCCAAATGAAAATCAGCCTTGTTTCTGCGTGTGCGAATCATGTGTCTTCAGCAGCAAAAATCAGATTTCTTTGTGTGCAATTTAGTGCTTACTAAAATGATGACAATAGAATTTCTGTTTTTTTTTTTAAAGAGAGGGGGCGTTAAGAAAAAAGAGGTCACAGTGAAAGTTTCTTAGCTTGTAATTGGAATAGTTTTGAAATTCTAAGAAATACACTTTTATTTAGATATTTGTAATATTACGACCCTTTTAAGGTTTTTGTCTCAAACACACCGTCTCTGTAGTAATGACTCGTTACTTAGGTATTCTACTTCAACCATTTATTTAATTTTTTGATACGTGACTGTGAGTTCTTAGTATTATTATATTAACATGAAGCCTTCATATATACTTAAAACAAATCGATTCTAAAGCCAGATATATTAAATATGTTTTTTCATTTATGCATTTTCAGGACAAAACAAGCAATTCAAACACGCCTTGAAAGTAAATTGCGTACTCGACTGTCTCTTTACGATAAAATAATTACACATTTTTAGACCCCTCCCCCGAAAAAAAGTTGGCGGGGGAGGGGTGGGTACTCAGAGATTGATGGTTTGCATATGAACACATAAGAAAAAAAAATCAAAATTTCCCAACTGTTTCCTTCCACTCTTTATGAGAAAAAACGTCAGAAATCATAATTTTCGTCTTTGTTTACATATTTTCGATGATCACCAGCACCGGTCAGGACCGAATCACCAGCACAGAACGTTATCACGCAGGACAACCTTACCCACCGTGGACTTGGAACTCTTGGTTTAATAGCGTCCTTGATCAGCAACCCTCTATCAACATGATCAAGGAAATCATGATAGGAAAAGCAAGCTTTAGAATATCGTTTCAGCTAGGTGAGGTTTGCTACAAATTAAGGCGCTGCCGGAATTTTGTACCAAGAAATTGAAAGATGGAAAATCATGTTATAACATAACACCATTTGAAATTTATAAACTTTATTGAATGAATTCATATACTAAATTTGAGGTCATTTTTATAGAATGTATAATTTATACACAAACGCCTGATGATATAAACAATAAGCTCATAATTCAAAGATGTGAGACTTATTTACAATGACAAATGAGGTATAAAACCAGGTTCAATCTACCATTATCTACGAAAGAAAATGCCTGGTCCATATCAGAAATAAGACAGTTTTTATCCATTCGTTTGGGGTGTTTGAGCGTTTGATTTGTCATTTGATTAGGGACATTACTATTAGAATTTTCCTCGGAGTTCATTTTTTGTGAATTTACTTCCATGAAGATATGTTTAAGCTGTTTTTGTTTTTAATAAAAACATGAAACTTAGGCCATTAATCAATAAGACATTGCACATCGAATAATTTAACCAATGGAATTAAACTATCTCCAGATTATATATTCTAATAACGATAGCGTTTTTCTTAATGTTTGTTGAAAATTCGTGAAGGTTTACCAAAGTTATTTGTATTGATACTTAAATCGGACGGTAATTATATGTTTACTGCCAAAAAATATTCAATTATTAGCCAAATACCGAGTTTGAAAGATTTTCAACTCTACAATGACAATATTTTGATTAGAATAAAATGTCATATATTTATCCTAAATGTATCTAGTACACATTTAAACAAAAACACTTATTTACAATTGATTACATATCTAATGACAGGCATTTGAACAGAGAGTTTATTTTTAAACAATGTCGAATATATTTCTAATGACAAACATATAAAATAGAGCCTCCAAAACAATAAACAACATATTTACAAAAGCAAAACACTTATTTACAATAATTATTGATTACATACTGGTATATGCACTAACAAAAATGTTTGACGAATATATGATTAAGAGCTTCTAACACAACAATTTAGTCCTGGTATTTATGATGAGTTTATTTGAATATATGAACTTTATCTTACCTCCTATACATTTCTAGGAATATGATTGGTTAAAAGCGTCCTCGTGGAAACCGTGTATATTCAATATTAGGTTAGTTGGGAGGCGGGGCTTATTCCATACACGATTAGTAGTGGAGTTACGTCCCTTTATTTTCCATATAAGGTAATAAGGAGGCGGGGCTTATTTCATACACGGTTAGTAGTGGTGTTACGTCCCTTTAGAAAAAACAAAACAGTACTGAGAAAAAATCTTAAAGGTTTCAACAGACGAAGAAAGTGATGATAAAGTGAAATAAATTCAGAAAACACATTTAAATCTAACAAGTTGTCATTGTTGGCATCATGTTAATGGTAACTGTATTGAAGACTTGCTCATTTTGATAGGTCACTAGTCTAAATTTACAAGTTAAGATAGTCGGTAAAATAAATTCGTTACATAGTGTGCTAGTGACGTAATATGGTATATATGGGGTCAGTAAATTTAATATGGGGATTCGAGCTTCGCTCTTACCCCATATGGAATTTACTGACCCCATATATACCGTATTAGGTCACTAGCACACTATGTAACTAATAATATGTCCCTATACTAGTACACAACAAAACGAAAACACTTATTTAAAATTAAAACAATATTAAATGACAGGCATAAAACAAATAATAAGCTAGAGTCTCTTATTCAAATTAGAATAATTATACAAAATGTCATCGTGTTATACAACAAAACAAAAACACGTATATACAATTGATTAGATATTAAATGACAGGCGTTTTAAATGTGGGACGATACTACTCCGTATTTCGCATCCGCCGTGTTAATCATGTTAGTACAAACCCAATCATAAGTCTAGTTCGGTATTCCACGAAAGGGAAAAATGAAATGACGGGATTTTATTTACGATATTAGGAACATTTATGCCGTCATCAGTGAAAGAGACAACTATAACGTTGAACTAACTCGTGAGGCCATCCGTGAAATTTACAAAGGAATGATTTGAACTTCACTACTTTGAACTCTCGATTTAATAGCTTCCTTGTGAGCAGCAACCCTCTATCAGAAAATACAAGAAGTGGAATATTGCATTAAATGAGAGATATATACTCCATATGCAGACGCCCTTGGCATGTTGCTACATATAATTTGAGAAACTGAAAGCATCTCTTTTGTCCTAGTGTTTAGTTGTTAACCTGCCCTCATAGTCAATGTTGATGTAAGTAAACATAAAAGAAAAACTTAACTTTATGTGGTGTATCCTATATCTCAATTTCGATGAGATAGATGTGTCACCAAATTAAGAATAATTAGTGAGATAACATCATCTATATAGTCAAAGGGAAGTCAGAGGGTCCAATGGGACCGCGATTTGGTTGTTGTAAATACGTTATTCAAACGCGACAAAAAATATCAGTCAAAATCAAGCATCTTGATAATATTAGTTTAGAAAAAGTGTTTGAAACACAATGATATTTTTACAAAATACGCTCTTTCCCTCCCTAAGACAAGATACTTGTATCTACGTTGGTCGCTATAACTTATGCAACAATACAACAAATAAAATTATATTTGTTTCTAGTTTCTAAAAAATACATCAAATCAAGGAAACTTGTGCAGACTGAGTAACCATTCTAATCATGCCAAGCTCAGATGATCAAAACAATCAAGCTGTTCAACTAATATAGTTGACCTCATGTTCATTATATATAATATGAAAATTTAGCCTTCATCAATAGTCGATGTGAGATTAAAAATATCTGACGGACTTGTAGACCTTGCACGAATTCGTATAACAAAAGATAGTTTTCCTGAAACATACAACAAGGTAGAAATTCTTGTGACAAAAACCTATGATATGTTAAGTAGTCGCTGAAAGGATGCCACGGCCAATATACATAAGGTTTTTGCTATGTTTGTGTTCATGATACACATGTTGATTCGAGGAATATGACAAACATGTTAATAATCAAATGATATATAGTAAACAGACGATATCTGTAGGAGATTTGAAATTTGTTTTATAATAACATTAATTAATTAGATAAGCCAGCATATTTCGCACGAAAATATATACATATAACCAACTCGCTCGTAGTTCAATTGAAACAACTCTGATAGGTTGATATATCTCTGCTTGCAACAGTTGTGTTTTCTATCTTATCTGCCAGTTCTGTATATACAGAGTCTTCTCGAAGAGCATTGAGGAATTCAAGAAATCCATTTTCATTTCTGTGCAAAAGTATGTCGATTAATTTCCTGTTCTTTTGTATTTGAGCGGGAAAAGCATTTATCATTTGACTATCAGCTATGGTCAACACATCACGTGATATCAGGTGATCTACTATTTCCTCATGGTGTAAACTGTCAATTAAATTTGAGTAGTTCTTCTGTAAACGAATTTTATACACTGGAATAGTCCAATCAGACAATCCTACAATTTTGATTAAAATATGAATAAATTTTCATCATATACATGTACATGTAAAAGTATGAAATTGACAATCCATGTATCATGCGATTTTTGTGTCTCTCCGATCCTTATACAGTTCTACGCTTGACGGAAGTAAGATTGATATTGTACATCGTCATACATTTTGGCGTTGCTAATAATGTCTGCTCACCAAAAAAACCATGATGCGGAAATTATAAGGCAACTGAGCTGGTTGATAATGGCGATATCCTTATAAAATGACAAAATTAAGTGTTTATAAAAAGTCGAAAAAATCAAAATATAAGAATTCTTGTCATTAATTAGTCATGTACAATGTAAATGAATTGGTTAAATACCGTAAACTAGGAATTACTTAATTAGAAACATGACAAACACAACCACTCTCTTTGTTTTGAGAGGATATCAATAAATACTTTATCTCTTGTTTCAGTATCAAAGTGTTTTTGTTATCTATTTGACAATTATTCATTGATTTTTTTATACAAATGGTAGAAAGTTAAATAGACAATGTAAACCATGTTTTTGCAATAGCGAATATGCAAAATATTTATCCTGTAGCATATGCAAACCCAATTGAAGCCACTCATACGTTAAATTAAGGTCAGACTTGTCGTAATTTTAAGGGGATAGTCTTTGCTAAGCAAAATTCCTTGATAGACAAAGGGTCAACTAATTTTGGCGTAATATATCTAATTGAGAACAAAGAATTAATTTGATATTCTAATCTTATAATAATGAATGTTTTGTTACGTTATAATATTAATTGATTAAAGTGTTTTGTCAAGTACAACACTACACCTGTAAACATGTGTTTAGATAACAATTGAAGATGGGGATTTTTTGTTTGATTCAATTTTTTCAAAATTTGCTCCATAAAGGGAGGCAACTCAAATGTTAAGGCAGACAATTCAGATAAAGTTACTTTTAAAATATAGCGTTAGGAATTTATCTTTTGTTTTTTGTAGCAAGAAAACGAGTGCCGTGACACCATTTTTCCTTTTCTTATCTGAAAGCATAATAGTAGAGCTCTCTTCTCTGATTTTATCTTAGAATTCTATGGTGTATTTTTCGTTTTATAGCCGAAAATTGGGTTTTCCATGCATAATCTGTCAATTTCGCACAATCTGAAGCTTGAAAATAAGCCCTGTGACCATTGTTTTTTTTTATAATGTATGATATTAACTCATTTTGGCATTTAAAAAAAATTCTATTCGTATGAACTTTTGAATTCAATGTTTTGGCAAGCTGATACCTTTATTTTCGACATATCCTATTGCTGAGTCGGAGCCCTCTTCTGGATCATATTTCAATTTGATCGCTAGATCTGTTTTTCCATATGTTCGTAATGCATCAACGAACACCGTACACGTAAACTCTCCACTTTTCTTTACTAAATTAAGCAATGCTCTATTTTGATCATCTTGCCCAGCATGCTGTTCAATGCGACGTATATCATCAGATGATATCACCAAATGTGTCATCATATAATCTAAAATCTGACTGATTTGAATGTCCCCTATGATTCCTTCTAAAATGGAAAACATTTATACAGGCTAATCATATTGTTACTATACTATGTTAATGAAAAACTAACTTTTTTTATTATTTCAATACGTTTTACATGTTTGAACACCATGAATGAAACAAATACATTTTCAGATTTGTATTAATATTTGTTCATGTGTATCAAAATAAGTAATGTTAATGAATATGATTACAAAAATTACCATCCGCCAAAAATACGTGTTGTTATTCCAGTGTTACGCAAATCAGACATCATAATGAGCAAAGAATGATGACGATGAATTGACTGACCTTTGACAGATGGACATTCATATATTGATGTATCAAAAACATTCTCCTTGTTTTATACATATTTAAGTAGTTGCTACTAGTTGACCTTAACCTCCTTGTTCATTTAAGTTATTCTTAGCCTTTTGATTTGTTTATTGATGTTCATTATCGGTTTCATGTATAGTGATCCGGTTTTTGTCTTTTTTTGTCATTTTCTATTGGTTATGACTTATGTTTACATTATTTTATGTATGCTTTATTTCTTTAATAGTAGATAACAGATGTCTAACTATAATTGACATATTTTTGAAATTAAGAAAGTTACATTAGCACATAAACGTAAGGTTGACCAACGAACAATTGTAACTCGACCTTTAAGAGTAATGAGTTTGTCTTAAAATATAATTATAGGACATTTCTAAAAGCCTTGGGATTTAAGAAAGGTTAATGTATGACTTTTATTCATGACCCAAACAAATGCAATGTAGTCAGCAAAAAAGGTCTTACGTGACAAAAGACGAGAAAATGTTAAAATTCTTTTTTAATTAGAACCTGGTGATGTTTTAATTAAGGAACAAGGTCAACCAAATTCCTCCTACATATAGACAACAGGGGTATACCGCTGTTTCAAAGTCATTAATCGTTTGAGAGAATAGAAATCCGGGTTGCACAATAAAATCAGAAACACAGAAGTGAAAAAAAACTTATGTAGAAACGGACTATTTGATAAAAACTGCAATGTCCTTACTTAGAACAGGACATTAAAACAATGGTGGGTGAACTTAGTTTTATGACTAACCAAAGCTCCCGTTTATATGGCAGTGTTTAAAAATATCGCTAAAATGACAAAGCTCCGTGTTAGGAATACTGTCCAAACAAATTCTCAGCCGCATAAATAAATATCATAATAGTACTTTTTAACATGTAACCCCACAGAAAAGCAACGTACATTTCCCTTTAATAAGAACACAACACAACACAAACAGTGACGTGTTCTTGTGACGTATGTATAATCCTGAAATTCATACAATTATAAGAAACGAGATCCACCAAGTTCCAATTACTTTCAACATAGTAGTCTTAACAATTATTATGATTATGACGGCCTCGAAATTTCAAAACATTCTTAAGAATCACGTCCACTTTATTAGTAGACCATTACTTTAAAAATAGAAAATAGTAATATGTCTTATCCATACCAATAATTTGTTGATCTAATCCTAAGACCACTGTTTTCTCTGATCCTTCTCTCACTGGTTCATCTAATCCTATGTCACATGCTAAGTATGATAAAACACCTGACAATTCAATGCGATCAAAAGCTTTGGCTAAAACTTCATATGTAGCTTCTTGAAGTGGCATCCATCTGTGAAGAACCTCCTCTGTTTGGCGATGAAGATTTGTCACATGGTTTCGTTCAATCTTTTGCATCTCAACAACAGACAGTCCAAGTTCTATTCCAAGCTGGAAAGTTTGATTACCAATATGATCAGGCAGTAGTTTTAGAAAGGAACTTGATGGTTTACTAATCAACGTTTCCTTTGGTTGATCTAAAATTAATCCAAAAACATAATATTGATGCAAATAGCATTTAATTTCAATTGCAAACTGTGATTTAGAGCATTGTCGTAAACCAAAGTACACATGTTGAATTATCTCTCCTTCTGTACTGTTATTATAACATGACAAGATATTCATTTCTCTATAAATAGTTAATGATAGCAGTCGTTGCAAGATCTACACTAAAGTATGGCAAGAGACACACAAATTCCTTATATAAATATTTTCTTCTTCTTAAGTAGATTCTAATTTCAGTAGTATAAGTTTTTGAATTTCTAAAAAATGAAAAATGCAACATAGAATTATCTAAAAGAACACATACAATCTCTTATTTTTCTGGTAAATGACCGCTGTCAAAACCAGGAATATGACAGGTGTTATCCAATAGTTTGATGTGTTAAGCATTTGATTTTGTCATTATATAAGGGACTTTCCGTTTTTCTTATTTGTTTTATATTTAGATTGATTTGCAACCACAAGATTTATGTGGTACGATTTATAATTATTCAATATCGTTTTAATCCTTTTTTCAATGTATATACATTTGTTAAAAAAGTATATGAATGGCTTAAAATAAGTTGTCCAGCAATTTTGTAACAGTGACCATTGACATATCTAAAAATTCGTTTTAACCTTCCAAACTTTTATAAATGAATAAATACGTAAGTCGTCTCTCTATGATATCTTTTTATAAAAGAAGAAATAATCTAGGACTAATTCATAGCATTATATGTAAATAGCAACAACATCAGAATTAACGTTAATGTTTTTATAAATAGAAGAGTATACTTTGACCTATTTCACTGATAAAACAGTGTTATTTTGATCTATTTTAAATCAATAATCAAGACAAAGTAATCTGTAATTCATCTGTAACATCGTGACGTTAACTTGTTGATAGCTACGCTGCGATGGTAATTTTGCTGAAATGCGATTGTACATACTGAAGTGCGGTGGTGACATTGTAACGTTAACTACTCTGAAATGCAGCTGTGGTGTAAAGATTGTTGTCAATCTTTATTTTAAACAATATCTCTAGATATTCAGTAGTAGATTTTCAAAATTATACAATATAAAAAATTATTATTATTATTATTTATAATAAATACAAAGAATAAAAGTACAATATATATTTAACGGTTCTTTTTGGAATTTTTGCATGTATTATTCACAGTGTAGATACTATTCTGTACGCTATCCGGAAGTCGTGATTTTTGAAGCGATGATTTCCAACTGACTAACAGGACGATTTTGCCTACGATGACTTTTCTCATCATTTGTTTACACCTATATCTATAAAGTGCTTTGAACATCTTCAAGGTATGTATAGCATCATAAATATGTGTAACTTTAACAAAAACATGCACTAGAACATAAAATATACGTGTGCATCATACCAACTTGATAGAAAAAAGTGAAATCGATGGACAATGTTGCTCTCGTAGTACAAAGCAAATAATCTTTTATTGCAAATATTTGCATCAGTTTACAGTTAAATATATACTGTTTCAATATTCGTTTCGTATTTAAGTAGAACATTCGTATTTCCCATAAAAAATATGTTTTCCTTGAGGATCCCAAAATAAATTACTGTACGATCAGTCTACAACTGATTTGATACTGTATTCTAGAAGCGATTTCAATTTTTTTACTGTATGACCAGTCGTGATTTTGAAGAAAAAAAACAAAGGCAATTTGAAGGAATATACGTGTCTATGTGATATTATGAACTGTCAAGGGAACTTTAAAGTGTAATATCTTTCATCAGACAATATAAATATAGATATGATGATTTTTGTAGACTGCAAAATAATTGTATTTTTGTTCCGTCAGTCTTGTTTAAAATCAAACGCCTAAAAAGCAATACATGATTTGCTTGTGGACTTTGTAATAGTGTATCGTTGCAGTTGTCTGTTTAGCTATTACATTTTAAAGACTATTTACAACGTCCGCCGAAATATTCAGGTTAAAAGTTGGTATTAGTCGACCCTGAGGAAAATTTTGGGATGGGATGAAAAGGAGGCACATTATTAATATCTACTGACTTTGTTATTTGAAAATTGTTTATGAAATGTACATGTTAAATTCAAATCAATATAAATGCTGTAATGCATTCAAGTATACGAAAGATATATTTCTTTTTCAGGATAATCCAATGACAGAGTTTCGGTGTTTTTATTGCACAAATGTACGGTCAAGAGATTTTACAGAACTGGTAGATCATTGCATAATTCGTCATGATTCGGAAGAATTAAAGTTGAAAGTTGCAACACGTGTTTCATCATCTACTACAAATGTCCGAACAAAAAACTTCAAGCTGATACCTGCTGAAATTAAGAAGGACAATAAATTCATAATTCCCCAATGTGAATCATGCACACTTAATGTATGTAACATTTCTTCGGAACTGTTGTCACCTGTTAAGAAGAAATGTGGAACAGAATCTGAACAGAATGACACTGAAAGCATATCATTAACACAAAAAACTTAGTTCTGTTTCAATTAAAGATAACAGCCATATTCTCGTAAATAGCGGTAACGATTCCGCCAATGATCATGAAAGTATGGTTACGAGTTCGAAAATGTCAACAAAGCATACACAGACTGAAGATTCGGCTGTCATAAATCTAAATGAGACAAACACAAATGATCAAGTGTTATTAAAAGAAATTTTACAGTTAGTTCCTACAGTACTTGAAAATTTGAAAAGTTGCAATAAACAAGATATGTATGTGAAGTTCCATACATTGATAAACGAGAAGAAGCTTCCTATGAATAACATTGCTTTCCTGCTATTCTCAGATGTCGTTGAATGGTTCTCAAAAAATAACACACATGCAATGAGATATTCACAAGATGTTAAACAGTTCTGGAAAGATGGACATGAACTTTTTAAAGGAAAATTTCTCCGTTTTATGGCAGGATGGAAAAACCAAGGTCAGGAAGCCAAAGGTAATACAAAGCCAGAAGAATCGGTTATCAACTTCGCAGTTCCAGATAGAAAATATCTAGACAGCACCGAGTTATCACATAAACTAAAAAACATACAACCTGGAATATTGAACGAAATGATCGAGTTGATTTATGCTGATAGCTGCTGTCTTTCTAAGACATTTAAACTATGCGTAGATGGAAAGAAAATAAACCATGGCGCACAAAATCAAGTATACGGCGATGTTAACCTTTGGGGATACGAAGGTCCACCAACTCTTCAGGATTGTAAAGACAAACTCAGCATAGACAAGAAGCTTGTAGAAGACTTCACTGAAATATTAAACAAGATTGAAAAAAGAGATATTTATGATTTGAATCATACACCAGAACACCTGAAAAATGATATTTCAAGAGTAGCAAAACAAATGATCTGTAATTTAAGTCAAAGACTGCGAAAATTGCGAACAGTGAAACAGTCGAAGGTAATTGCTCTAGAAAAGCTAAAGGTTACGTGTATCAATGATGCTATGAAAGCAAAATATTCCTATGCTCTAAGTGCAATAAAAACTTTCATATTCAAGCTAGACTTATGCATAAGTAGACTACTGAGAGTAATTGATTCGATAGGCCACGCAACTTCCGTCTGTTATGGTGTTCAAACATTTTATAACAAAGGAGACACTTGCGATTTATCAATTCAGCACAATTACGTCTGTTTGACTGGTTTGAAAGTCGAAGGGGATATCCAAAACTTAAACACGTCACTCATTAAACAAAGATCAGATGAATGGCATTCTATTAGGAAAACCGCTAAAGTAACAGGAAGTACCGCTCACCAAGCACTAGGATTGTCAGGACTTAAGAAATTACAAGAACATTTTGAATACGTCTTTCATCAAAAAGACAGACCAGATTTTTCGGAGGATGCCCAAAAGAGAATGAAATATGGAACCGACAATGAAATTAATGCCATAGGAACTCTTGTTTCTCAGATATTGCCAATCTTTTATCCGAACTTTTCATATGTGGAGGAGGGTTGTGAGGTAGTATGTGACAAAGATGAAACATTTCTCATTGTCAGTCCAGATGGTAGTGCTAGATACTTTAATTCAGAAAACTACAAGCCATCTGATGCAGTTGATCTTGCTATAGAAATCAAGTGTCCCTATCCAAATAAACTGTATACAACTCCAGTTTATTACAAGATGCCTTGGTATTACGTGTTACAGGTTTTATCTGAAATGTATGTATTGAATGCAAGTAGCTTACTATTCCTATGCTACAGTACCGATAGTACAACCGTCTGTGTTGCAAACTTTGACGAAGAGGTGTGGAATGAAATACTGGCAAAACTAAAAACAATATACGGTACTGAGAAGCCAGTAATGCCAAAAAAACTACCAGATGAACTAAAGACAATAAAAGAAAAAATCAAAACCTACTGTGACAATAAAGTACAGTTTCTAGCTGAAATTCCATCTTGTCAAGTAAGTAGAGAATGTAAACACGAACATTCATCAGTGGAAAGTGAGAAGATAGGTCGGAATTGTCATACAAGTTGTTTAGATTCAGTAAAACCTCAGACCAAACATGATGTTACAACTTTACAGATGACAACGATTGAAATCAACAGTTGTTTAGACCAAGCGTACTCGCTTGAAAGGCACCTTGCTAGCGAAGTACTTATATTTCTTATTTCAGATTTAGATCGAATTCACGAGAGAGAGAAGCAACACTCAACCCCTGTCGGTTTCAGCATGAAGGGTTACAGTTTAACCTCATCTGTAATGCGGAAGATGATCGATGATACTTTGCAAAGATGTTACCCTAATGGCTTATATACGCCGGTTGTCTCGTTTGATGGACAGTGGTCCAAGTTGGCAGTTAGATTGAGTAATGGGTACCCACTCACCATTCTTCAGTTACAGAAAGACGTTTTTAGAGAATCGAAAAAAATGAGTAAATCTGAAATTGTTCGCAGCATAAAAAACACTAACATAGTCAAAGCCATATCTTTAAATGAACTGATAGAACAGACCTTAGTTGAACAAAAATTCCGAAAGAACGAGAAACATAATAATTTTTATGCTCTCGTAGTTTCACAGAACAACCGACAGGACTCAAGGTTATACAAAACATCTCCAAACGTTTTGAAATTTCTTAAATCGAAAATCTCATTAAATGAAGAATCAACTGAAGTAGAAGAGGAAGAAGCTACTTCTAAAACTGTACTAGATGCGCTGCCACCACAGATTGCGGAAACAGTTGATGAAAACATGATATCTGAAATAGACAGTGTTTGTATAAATTTAAAACAACACACATGTACTCACATTTCAGTAGATATGACAGACTCGTTAAATGATATATTTGAAGATAATTTATTAGAAAAAATAACAGAATCAATGGAAGTTGATGTTTCTGATCCGATAGATACGTCTGCTACATCTACAGAGCTTAACGACAGTCCTATGAGTTTTCTAACAGCTTCCGACTTTGAAAGAATGTTGTCAGCTTTAGTTTTAGATAACAAAGTGAGTGCTATAAAGTGGCAAAGTTTGAAGGTTGAAGACTTTGCAAACTATTTTGAATTGCACGATGGAATAGGGAAGAAATTCACGAGACATGAGTTACAAATTTGTGTGAGAACCATATCACAAAAACTGAAGACTGAAAGTATCCAATTTACCTTGTCATGGCCGAAAGCTAAATTGATAGAATTGCTTTTTCAATGTGTTTCTTCTCCATTGTCTCTTCAAAAAAAGTTGTTAGGAAAGAAAAAAGAAAAAAAGATGCTTTCACTAAAGAAGTTGTGTACAATAGAAATCGACAAATTTCCAAAGCATATTCTAAACAGTATTTATGCCGAACATATTTTTCCTGGTAGATTTAATGACTGGCAACAACACTCTCCATTTGCCAAGAAAACTCTAATTTCAGGAATTGAACAAGCCGTGACATGGTACTCAATCCCTGAATACATTCCAGAACGATACATGTATCAGTTCAATCTTCTTGACTGTCATCACTTATTTGTGAATGCGAGAGTGAAGTGCTGTAGTACTGGAATAGACGCGTGTGAGATAAAAAAAAGAAGCTTGGATCAAGGTTGCGAAAAATAGCAATGTCAATGGTTGTGGCCTTAGCCTAGCATTAGTCGAGGATTTAGTTGACAAACAGAGCAATGGATTAGCACAAAAAAACTTTTTCTGAAGACGTAGAGAAAGCTTTGCATTCAAATGGGGATTTTAATGAAGCCCTTTTCTGTCGACTGATAAGAGAGTGGTATGCGGCTGAAGATGACCCAGGAATTGATGTTATAGATAGAATTAAACGCAGACTCCGCTTTAGAGATTGGCTTTTAAAGGACATTAACTTCATGCAATTTCCACCCCCTGGATTGCATGTGAAAGGAATACCACATATAATGTTTGAGGGTTTATTAACAAATATAGAACGACGTACTCAGATCATTCCATTTGTAAAGTCTGGAACTTATAACTCAAGAGCATTGGGTAGTTTAGAAGCGGAGAACTTTTTTGGGGCGTTCCAAGACTTAGACCCTAAAGGTAGTGGTATTATTAGACCAGATGATGTACCAGCAGCAATAAGAACAGCATGTGACCTGATTGGTACAAGACTTGATCCCAATAGGTAAGTGTTTAGACACAAAAAAAACATATTTTCCACCTTTCAAAAATGGAAGTGATATATTTATTGGTTTGTTTATTTTCAAATTTTAACTTCATATAAATAGGAAGATGTGGTATGAGTGCCAATCAGACAACTCTCCATACAAGCCACAATGTATTTAAAGTTAAAAATATAGGTCAAAGTACTTCCTTCAACACGGAGTCTTAGCTCACATCGAACATCAAGCTATAAAGGGCCCCAAAATTACCAGTGAAACACAATTGAAACAGGAAAAACTAACAGTCTCACCTTTTTACAAAACAAAAAACGAGAAACATCTATGAAACATACCAACAAACGACAACCACTGAGCAACATGTTATTGACTTAGGATGTGTCGATTCCAATGCTTTAAACAACCGTAAAATTTCGTGTAAGTGGTCATAAAAAGAATATATAGCTGAATTTCATTTTTTTGTCAAAATAACGTAGTAAAATATAGGCTAAATCATCAGTATATATAAATGTATCACATTAAGATTAGTAACAAATTGAAACGTGTAAAAGGGATGTAAACTTCAGTCAAACTGATTATTTAGAGTTTTTTTATATAGGAAAATGTGGTGTGAGTGCCAATGAGACAACTCTCCATCTAAATAACAATTTATAAAAGTAAAACATTATAGGTCATTGTACGGCCTTCAACACGGAGCCTTGGCTCACACCGAACAAAAATCTAAAAAGGGCCCCAAAATAACTAGTGTAAAACCATTCAAACGGGAATACCAACGGTCATATTTGCATGAATAACATTAAAACAAAGTACTTGCTTTTGTTTAATATATGTCATTTACAAATCAATTTTAGGAAATTTGCCATGCACACCAGTCGAGCCAAGGTTTACCCTGTACATGAGTTGGAAAAGCAGCAAAACCAAAGTTTGAATATACCTTACATAACACCAACATACGTAGAATCAATCGTTCCAAGGCAAGTTATTTAAACCTTTATACAGAAACGTATTGTTGCAACCACTTTCTTTTTCAAATAACATGACTATCTCACAATAATGAGTTATCTCCTCTGTTTATTGTGAGATAACAAGTCACAGTTTTGAAAGAGTTCATAATAACGAATCGAAACCTCATAGTTTTATCTCATTACTATGTGATGATATCTCATATCTATTAAGTATTAGATGATACACATGTACCATAACTTTGAAATGGTATCTCATATAAATAATAGATTTACTTGCACGGTTGTAAATTATCATGTCATAATAATGACATTTTTTTCATGATTAAAAGAGTGCATTTTATAATTAAGAGTTGTGACTATCTCACTATATGAGATAATATTTAACTATATGAGATATCATCTCAGTAATATGAGTTTTTTTAATCTCATTATTAATAAATTATGAGTTTTTGTTATGATGTCATAAATATGGATTTGTACTTTACAGACTTTGATTGTGGAAAGATAGAGATTTAACGATATATACAAGCCCTTAATCATCTTGAATACAGAAGGGTAACCAATCTATGCAACAAGCCTAATAAATGGCCACGACAAAATAATCCAGTTGATCAAAAATCAAACACATTTAAAACTTTATCTAAATATTCCACATGGTTGTGTGAGAACAGATTTCGATGTCAGCAAATGCCGTTTTGAAGGCCGTATAGAAGCCTATAATTGTTAACTTTATTTTCATTATGTCTTGGATGGAGATAAGTCTGATTGTCAATTATTCCACATTTGGTTAAGTTCAAAATATTCCACTTAGTATCGACATATAAATATCTGGTACGAACACGCAGTCACTTTGCTATAAAAATAGATCATAAAAGATCTGTAATGAACAGCCTAAGATATTCACCAATCATCTGTTTTATAATTTTTGTTTGTTTTATCAATTACAGAAATCACATATTTGATTCATCGGAAAGGGCAAAACGATCCTACGGAAAGCGGAAAAGGGGGGAAATAAGTGACCCGTCCATGTCAAGTAGAGGTGCAAGACCAATAAGACATCATCATCGTTGTGATGAGTCCAAAATATTACCTCATGTAAGAATGGGATTGGACATAACTGAAAATGAAATCACAACTTAAAGCACTATCAGATGCTTATATGACTATTTAGACGATTGAATGTAAAACGAAGCGCATAATAATCATGTGAATTACAATGCATACCATTGTGGTTTTTTTTTTTATTGTTTTTTATTGTATTGTTTATGGTGGCATATATCTGCCGCTACTTGTCACTTAGTTGAGTCGTCTTTATACGCTTAATAAGTCGACTTGTCAGTTAATTAAGTTATTTGTCAGATAATAAAATGAAACTATTTTGTCGCAAATAAAAATTTCTTTTAATGTTTTTGCCCATTTTATGACGACTTTTAGGTCGACTTTTATATATCTGACAAGTGCACTTATCAAAGTGGCAAGTAGACTTAATATAGTGACAAGTAGACTTAATTAAGTGTCAAGTAGACTTAATTAAGTTACAAGAAGACTAGTGTTACCTGACAAGTCGATTTCTGTATCTACAAGTTTACTTGTCAATTAACTAAGTCTGCTTGTAAATTTATAAGGTCTACTTGTCACTTAGTTAAGTCTACTTGTCACTGAATTAGGTCTACTTGTCACTTAGTTAAGTCTACTTGTCACTGAATTAGGTCTTATTGTCACTTAGTTAAGTATACTTGTCACTGAATTAGGTCTACTTGTCACTTACTTAAGTGTACTTGTTAGATATATAAGTATGTTTTACATGTCATTAGGACGACTAAACTAAGTGAAAATTAGGGGCAAATATATGCCACCATCATGATCACATCATGATCACATTTGCAGAATAAATCTATTTCATAGAATTTTGAAATATTTACCGGTTTTGAAATATGCCACTGAAAATAATTTGTATTATTAGAACATATGTTGTTCTCCCCTTCAACTAGGTGTGATAATCATAATGTTGAATGAACTCTTAATAACACATTATTTTCCCAGTTGAACAGAAGCTCTAAACTTCTAATAAAAAAAAAAGTTTATCATGCGGTGGTATATTATTTTCGTGAGTGTAAAGAAACACTAGCGTTCGTATTCCAAAGTTTATTCCAAAACATCAAACACAACAAATGTAGACAAATTTAAATGCTGCCATATAATGTGTACAATTGTAATGTAAATAAAAAATAACAAATATCCATGGTCAGTAAAGGACCTCAACGTGATAAATAAACAATAAAGAAGTGTAAAAAATCAATCTAACAAAGCACAAAAAGTCATGTTCTTTGTGGTAAATTATTTTCGTGAGTGTAAAGAAACACTAGCGTTCTTATTCCAAAAGTTTATTCCAAACATCAAACACAACAAATGTAGACAAATTTAAATGCTGCCATATAATGTGTACAATTGTAATGTAAATAAAAAATAACAAATACCCATGGTCAGTAAAGGACCTCAACGTGATAAATAAACAATAACGAAGTGTAAAAAATCAATCTAACAATGCACATGTTCTTTGTGGTATCTTAACTTGATCTCCACTTATACGATTTTCCACATAAATCACACTTGAGTACTCTTCCACCATGTACTGCAAGGCAATGTTCCTTTAAGGATTTCTGTGAAGTGAATTGCATGAAGCTCTGCATCCTTCTTTGCTACATATGATGCTGCTTGTCTCACTAGTATGAACCGATGTGATGTGTTGTTTTAATGTTTCTTTGTACGCAAAAGCCTTGTCACACACATCACATCGGTGTCTAAGAATTGGTTCATGTGTTGTTATATGCCCTCTATAGTTCCAGAGTGTGTTAAAGCCTCTGTCACACACTTTACACTTAAACCTAAACTCTTGAGTATGTTTGCCCTTATAATGAATATTAAGTCCACCAGCTGTTTTAATAACCCTGCCACATTGATCACATAAGTACATTGTAAAATGTTTAGTTTCTGCATTATTTGGAGCATGGGCATTTTGTGTGTGTCTTTTCACATTTTGTTTATATTTGGTGGAATAACTACAAAAAGTGCAACAATGCATGGAAGATGGTTCTGTTTCCACTTCTTCTTCTACTTCAAAGCTTTCATCTAATGCATTTAGAATGAAAGAGTCAACCATTTTCCTACAAGAAAGAAAGTTTTGATTAAAAAAGAGAACACAAGTCATCGATTTAATTGGTTCGCATACACTAAAAACATTTTCTCTAATCAATTTTTTCTATACTTTGGATATGCGTATAAACCGGCTGTACATGCGGACTTTGTAGTGTTATTACCTCGACTGCGGAAACAGATGCGACATTTAGGGATCACTATCCGTCGTATGTCTCGTCGTGTGCCAAAAAAATCGTCCCAAAAACGTGGGACATAATTTGGATATTTGGTTCAAAGCTTTACAACATTGTGTAGCAATTTTATAGTCGGGCTCATTAATGTATTGTTGAAAATTGTAGTTTCGTGGATAGCTATTTCTCGACGAATTCAATGGAAGACCCACATCTAAGTTTACGGTTTTTCATTTCAAATATTTCAAATTATTTATAATTCAAAAATGCATGTCTCCTAGAGGTTTGTCTCCCGTTATGTATATTGCTATAAGTTATATCACTGCTTCACTGCGTTGTCGTTTTGAATATTTGAGTTTTTTGTCCTCATTTTTTTTCGTTGTTGTTTACCTTAAGTTTGGTGTGTATCGGTGTTTGTGTTGGTGTGTGTGTGTGTGTGTTTGTTAGATTTAACAAATACGTATAACCTCGCTGCATACAATTTATGGTCGTTGGTTTGTCTCATGTGAATTATTTTATTTAGGGAACATTTGGGGCAAACTTTGTGATGTGAGTCAAGGCTCTACATTGAAGGCCGTACAGTGACCTATAATTGTCTATATTTACGATATATGGTCGCGGAGGGAAAGTTGTATAATTGGCAATCATATTTAGTGTATCATTGGCAATCATTATTCATCTTCTTTTTGAGGTAATATATGTAAATTTAAGTATTTACAACTCAATAGAACATGCAGTGATTTGTTTAAAAACTTGAGGTATTGAGAAAAGAATTAACGAAAGTATACCCCGCCGCTTCTGAAGTCCATGTTTTGTAAAAAATAACCCCAAAAAAAACTAAAGTATAGGTGCAGAGTGGCATCATTTGATTAAGAATCTGAGAAAGTTTTATTAATATAAAACATTAAGTTTAGGAAAGTTGCGTATAGTAAATGGGTACCACCCAATAAGGTAGTGGAAAAGTCCTTATCACGGAAGGAGAAAACAGTGAGTTTTCGAAAAATCAAAATAAGAGGTGCACAACTGAATTAAATGATAAAGAATCTAAAAAAGATTCATTAAGTTAAGTGTCTGAAGGAATTTGTGGATATAAAATAGATACGCCCAATACAACGCAGTGGCGGATCCAGGAATTTTCATAAGTGGGGGCCCACTGACTGACCTAAGAGGGGACCCGCTCCAGTCACGCTTCAGTGATTCCCTATATAAGCAACCAATTATTTCCCCAAAAGGGGGGGGGGCGGGCCCTCTGGCCCCTAAATCCGCCTCTGATTAGGCTATGGCAAAGTCCGTATTTTAGATATAAAAACATCAAAAATATTTTCACCAAAAATTGGAAATAGAAGGTGCATAATGCATTAATTGATTAAAAATGGAGCAATTTCAGAAGACTTCAATAATTGGTTTAGGAGGTGGTGTTGGAAATACCTGATAGGTGCCCCATATAATGCAAAGTCCGTATCTTATATAAAGAAACCCATAAAAGATGTTTACTTAAATTCGAAATAGACGGTGCACAATACAGTCATTATAATTTATGATAAGGAATTCCGAGAAAGATTTATAAATAGTCATATCAGTGACGGATAAAAAAAAGGGGGGGGAGGATCCGGCAGTTTGAAACCCTTTTTAACTATCAATGAATTTGTATGGGAACATATATTTGGAATCCCCTTTTCTCCTGGATTGGAACCTCTCTCCATTTAAAAACGGCTGGAAACCCCATTGTATATTAAGTGGTTAATGAGGAGATGCACTTACAAAACCGGCGAAATATATTGTAACCGTCCAACGAACGAACGGGAAGACGGACTTCATTATCATTATAAACCCCCGCAAAGTGGTGTACAATTGGGTGTCACAGAAATAGCTCTACTTCCAAAACAAAGTAACTGTGATCAATTATAGGCTACAGTACGGCCTCGAATGTGTGTAAATACATGCATTTTTATATTACAATTAAATTTGTGCGTTTGTACAATTTTAAGTATAACGGAGGACAGTTCTGAAACTTATACATACAACAAACAACAACAACAAACCTTCCTCTTATTTTAACAACATTTAAACATACTTATACTCAATGTAGTAAGTCGAGTACACCCTATTAAGCTAAACATGTTTCATATAAGTTTTCAGGATGTGAATTTATTGAAATATATTTGTGTTATTTAGAAAAATGACACCCTCTAATGTATCGTAAATAACTTTGAAATCACCACTAGAATACAGTGAAATAAAGACTGATCATACAGTTTTAAAATATACAAGCGAGACTGATCGTACAGTGAGAAATTCAAAGAAGTGTAATTTTCTTATTTCTGGCTTCAAAGATCTGGTTGAAACTTTTACCACCACTTGAAATATATTTTATTTAGTTAATTAAGTCTGGTATTTACGTTAATTTGTACACTAAGAGGGTAAAAAGATTGTTTTTAGGTTCACAGACTGATTTTCCTTAGTGATGCACTTGAAAATCTTTTGATTAAGGCAGAGATACGAATAATGAATGTGCTAAATTTAATTCTAAACCATTTGAGAATATCGATGTCAGCTGAATTAATCATTAAGCAATGTACAGATGATCAACTTAGAGTTTAATTCAGTATATCCATCAATTTTCACATGCGATCCAAAAAGTTCTCGCTTCGAAAATCGCGACTTCCGGATAGCGTACAGAATAGTATCTACACTGTGTTATTTACCTATTAGATTCTGCGAAGATCAGTTCAAATAAAATCATAATCCTGTTTTTAACGGGGAGGAATAGATTACCTTAGTCATATTTAGCACAACTTTTTGGAATTTTAGGTCATTACTGCTCTTTAACTTTGTACTTATTTGGCTTCTTATGTAGACGCAACGCGCGTCTGGCGTATATAATTATAATCCTAGTACCTTTGATAACAATCAGTTCGTATATGATTATTGGATTCAAAAGAAAGCAGGCACGATATCATAAGTCTCTACACCGATTCAAAAATATAAAGCATGTAAATATAAGTAACTTAAGAAATGTAAGATTCATAACAAGCTAGAAAATACAGATGTGATTTGAACGCCAGATGTTGGTGGAATTTCGTAACGCTCAATAGGCAACTGTCAATTTTGCCGGGAACGACGTTATGTCAACACAAAAAGCTATTGCCGCGTTATTTATCGTTCAACAGGTGGTAACGCTTATGAACGATACTATAACGTGCGGGAATGTTAGTTACGTTTACGCATTTTTTTTTTTGTAAATTCAGGAATAATACTTTTGTACATGTAATAGCATTAGTATTTTTTTTTATCTAAAAATAAATTTTGATTTGCAAATTTGCATTAATGCACTACTGTTTCCCATATCTTATTCATCTTGCGATTTATAATACACTTCAGCGAAAGTACAATCGCACTTGAGCGTGCATATCGTATTTCCACGTACCTATTGCACCTCCGAGGCCTATATTTCTATAAATATTTACACTTCCTTTTCGTTCTTCTAATATGCATTTTTATCTAGGAAACTGTCTATCTGAACATGTTAGATGTTCATACTATAACCAAAGCTTGTAAACCTATCGAAGAACTCATCAACCGTAGAAGCATTAAGAACGGAAGCTTTTGTGATGATTTACCTTAGGTTGGGCTATTCCTTAATCTCCTTTATTTATGAATCCTTTCTGGTACACAAGTACTTATTTGGGTTGGAATCGTTCGTCATAATGGTAAATCAAGAAAAAAGCTGGTGTATTAGCGATGATTTAATTTTTGAAGATAGAAACTAACCACTTACCGAACTTGCTTTGAACTTCTCTTAAAATCTGAAATTGGAAATGCATAGCAGTCATTTAACAAACAGTTTTGAAAAAAAGGTTTGTTTTTACTTTTCTATGTGGTAATGAGAATCATTTCTGTTCAGTGTAGTAAGTATTTCTCACCTTGATTGATATGTTAGCCATTAGGATATCTACAAATAATTTAGACACTTATTTTCCAACATTTTTCATTTGATTCTTTCTATTTTATACAATTACAATGACTCATTAAAAAGTAAAAGCGCCAAGAAGTACGCAATTTGTTTCAACTGAAAACAAACGAATATTGTCATGCTTTGTTTTACATATTTTAACGATGCATGATACTAGTAAACAGATGAAACTAACGCAAAATAACTTACAGTAAATGTAGGCAGAACCAAAGTGATAATATTCATGGTAGACAGTTGAAACCCGTATACAACTACAATCCGTTAGGTTAAAACCAATTTAATAGTTAACCAATTTAATCATTTTGAAACCCTTCTTTTTAAGGATAAACAATCTCCAACCCAAAGCAAACTGTTTATGGCTAATGTTTTCTTTTATTTCGTATCAACTTAACTTGCAATTCATAGAATGATATGTATATAAAAGATTAAAACCATATATTCCCTGATCATTTAGAAACGTTAATATCATTTTCTGGTACCTAGTCAACATCCCTACTGGTGGATTATTATTAGTTTAATCTGTCAAAATTGTTAAAATAAATGCAGTGAAAATGTAATAGAACATATGTGTAATCACATGAGTACCTGGCATAACTTATGGATGTCGATTTCTTCTTCTTTCAAACTTTGCCAAAGCTGCTTGAATGAAGCAAACGGTGTACTTTTTTCCCAATCATATAAAGCGTTGATCTTCACATCGAAGGCCCATTTGTTGCTTGATTCTTTAATGTTTTCCCAAGACCTAGCATGATTCTTTCCCTTTAAGTGAATATACATTTTTCTGGTTTCCTCAATTGTAAGTTCCGCTGCTAAACGCCCTATGTGTCTATCGCCTGGTCTGCTGTCTAACCAAGCTTTATCTAAACCTGTTACATATTATAATTTTTATTTACTAATATAATGCTTAAGAAAGCTGTCTGACAATTTATTGACTAAATCTGTTAAATATTGGAACTACCAATAAGACATTGAACTATTAAAACAACTTAAAACTCACATGGCCTTAACTTCACTCTCATTGCTTCCCCTTGTCTATTTATCCGTACGAACGGATTTTTTTTCCAAACTTAAGTTTGCATCAACCAAATGTTATGCAACTAATACACAATGCTTATTACTACAAGACATAGATCAAGTAATCACACAATGATTTTCCATTTCTGCAAAACTGATAATTAGTCATCCGTATACATGATATAAGAGATGTAAATATACCGAAAGAACATTACAACTCTTAAGGCGAATATAAAATGACATCGCATTGGCAAAAAAATCGAAAACAAGTAACTGTGATCAATTATAGGCTACAGTACAGCCTCGAATGTGTGTAAATACATGCATTTTTATATTACAATTAAATTTGTGCGTTTGTACAATTTTAAGTATAACGGAGGACAGTTCTGAAACTTATACATACAACAAACAACAACAACAAACCTTCCTCTTATTTTAACAACATTTAAACATACTTATACTCAATGTAGTAAGTCGAGTACACCCTATTAAGCTAAACATGTTTCATATAAGTTTTCAGGATGTGAATTTATTGAAATATATTTGTGTTATTTAGAAAAATGACACCCTCTAATGTATCGTAAATAACTTTGAAATCACCACTAGAATACAGTGAAATAAAGACTGATCATACAGTTTCAAAATATACAAGCGAGACTGATCGTACAGTGAGAAATTCAAAGAAGTGTAATTTTCTTATTTCTGGCTTCAAAGATCTGGTTGAAACTTTTACCACCACTTGAAATATATTTTATTTAGTTAATTAAGTCTGGTATTTACGTTAATTTGTACACTAAGAGGGTAAAAAGATTGTTTTTAGGTTCACAGACTGATTTTCCTTAGTGATGCACTTGAAAATCTTTTGATTAAGGCAGAGATACGAATAATGAATGTGCTAAATTTAATTCTAAACCATTTGAGAATATCGATGTCAGCTGAATTAATCATTAAGCAATGTACAGATGATCAACTTACCGTTTAATTCAGTATATCCATCAATTTTCACATGCGATCCAAAAAGTTCTCGCTTCGAAAATCGCGACTTCCGGATAGCGTACAGAATAGTATCTACACTGTGTTATTTACCTATTAGATTCTGCGAAGATCAGTTCAAATAAAATCATAATCCTGTTTTTAACGGGGAGGAATAGATTACCTTAGTCATATTTAGCACAACTTTTTGGAATTTTAGGTCATTACTGCTCTTTAACTTTGTACTTATTTGGCTTCTTATGTAGACGCAACGCGCGTCTGGCGTATATAATTATAATCCTAGTACCTTTGATAACAATCAGTTCGTATATGATTATTGGATTCAAAAGAAAGCAAGCACGATATCATAAGTCTCTACACCGATTCAAAAATATAAAGCATGTAAATATAAGTAACTTAAGAAATGTAAGATTCATAACAAGCTAGAAAATACAGATGTGATTTGAACGCCAGATGTTGGTGGAATTTCGTAACGCTCAATAGGCAACTGTCAATTTTGCCGGGAACGACGTTATGTCAACACAAAAAGCTATTGCCGCATTATTTATCGTTCAACAGGTGGTAACGTTTATGAACGATACTATAACGTGCGGGAATGTTAGTTACGTTTACGCATTTTTTTTTTTTGTAAATTCAGGAATAATACTTTTGTACATGTTATAGCATTAGTATTTTTTTTTTATCCAAAAAAAAATTTTGATTTGCAAATTTGCATTAATGCACTACTGTTTCCCATATCTTATTCATCTTGCGATTTATAATACACTTCAGCGAAAGTACAATCGCACTTTTTTATCGTATTTCCACGTACCTATTGCACCTCCGAGGCCTATATTTCTATAAATATTTACACTTCCTTTTCGTTCTTCTAATATGCATTTTTATCTAGGAAACTGTCTATCTGAACATGTTAGATGTTCATACTATAACCAAAGCTTGTAAACCTATCGAAGAACTCATCAACCGTAGAAGCTTTAAGAACGGAAGCTTTTGTGATGATTTACCTTAGGTTGGGCTATTCCTTAATCTCCTTTATTTATGAATCCTTTCTGGTACACAAGTACTTATTTGGAATCGTTCGTCATAATGGTAAATCAAGAAAAAAGCTGGTGTATTAGCGATGATTTAATTTTTGAAGATAGAAACTAACCACTTACCGAACTTGCTTTGAACTTCTCTTAAAATCTGAAATTGGAAATGCATAGCAGTCATTTAACAAACAGTTTTGAAAAAAAGGTTTGTTTTTACTTTTCTATGTGGTAATGAGAATCATTTCTGTTCAGTGTAGTAAGTATTTCTCACCTTGATTGATATGTTAGCCATTAGGATATCTACAAATAATTTAGACACTTATTTTCCAACATTTTTCATTTGATTCTTTCTATTTTATACAATTACAATGACTCATTAAAAAGTAAAAGCGCCAAGAAGTACGCAATTTGTTTCAACTGAAAACAAACGAATATTGTCATGCTTCTACACACTGTGACTTGGATGGAGAGTTGTCTCATTGGCACTCATACCACATCTTCTTATATCTATATATTATTTCGATATGTTTAATTGGGGTCTGGAGCTGGCATGTCAGTTACTGCTAGTAGTTCTTTGTTACTTTATGAATCATATTCATTTTGTGTAGTTTCTTTTGTTTACTATTTTGTGATCGGACTCGGATTTCTTTTAAACTGAGTTTTTCTGTGCATATTGTTGTGTGTTTGTTTATTCTACATGAGCTAGATATAGTTGTATAGTACGAAAGCCGAGAAGGACCATTCAAATTTCAAAATTCAAAATTCAAAATTCAAAATTCAAAATTCAAAATTCATAATTCAAAACTCAAAATTCTCACATCAAGAACTCCGATTCCCGCGCCGTTTCTTTGTCACGTGGTCTCTGCGCCTCAACTGACCTCGGTAAAGGATGGCTGCTAATTTAGATGTAAGTATTATTATAATGTTAATAAATGTATACTAATTTATAAATTGAAGTAATGAATAATAATTAGAAAAGGCTTAACAAAATTAGCTAACAATTTTGTTGTAATTACAAAAGAAAAAAGAAAAAAGGATGAACAGGACTCTTTGAAAAACGGTTTCCACTCAACAACTACTTTGATAAGTTTAAATAAAAAAAGAAAGATTGGTAATAATGGAGCATTTTTGGCAATATATAAATAACCTATACTTTTTTAATATTGAAATATTTTTTTAATTACCTCTAGTTCATTAGCTTTATAACTGTTTATTTGTGTACAGAGAAAATTAATGACGCAAGGCTTATTTCACAAATGGCTAGTTTTATTATCTGCAGTTAAAGTTGAACTGTCAGACTAATTAAGACAAGTAACGATGTCTTGGGGTTTAGGGTAATAAAAATTAGTTATGCCTATTTGTTTTGTCTAGCGAGAAAGTAATTAAACTCTATGATAAAGGTCAGTTGGTCAAGATACTAGACCTGTGGTACTGTCACGACTGTAAGGATTTTTCTTGAATGTTTAATCAGTAAAGATACTGAAGGACTTGGTTTTTAAAGTTTATATGTTTAAACTATGCAGCTAATTTTGTCAATGCATCTGAAGTAATGTACATTTGTGAATAAACTTGTAAATAGATAACGAATCATTTAGTTCATGGGAATTACCATAGGATTAATTGTCGTATTGTCGTGCCGTAGTATGGTTATGTCCGTCCATCTGTATCAGTGTCGTTCCTCCCCTCGATCACGTTACAATATTGAATGTAATTCCTCTATGCATTGGAAAAGTTTTATCTCGGTTTTAATAAGTTATTGCAAGGTTATTTCTCATGAAATCTCCTTTCTGTTACAGCATTTCTTTCCTATAAATTTGTCATACCTGACCTATTTCTTTTTAGATTGTATGTTAAATTGATTCACCTCTCAAGCATGTTTGTTGCCGACGTAATAAAATATGCATACATGCATTTTCAAGCGTATTGAGGTCAACGGTCGACCTGGCGTAGAGTTCAATATTGATTGCATTTAGTTTAAGCTAGGTTCACACTGCCGACCAGATCAACTCGATGAACCCGATTGTCCAAATTTCCACGACCAAGCTCAATTAAATTCATGATCGGGCCTGTTTACGACTTCTACCCGACCGCCATCCGACTGTACACGACCTTAACTTGACCATTCACGACTCCTTAATGACTCTATCACGACTCCATCCCGACAACAAAATGAATACTTATTCGATAATTCCGATCAATTCACGATCTTTACACGATCTTTACTCGACTATCTAGACCAAATAAACTATTCACGATCTCAGCCTGATCTCGACCAGACAAGATCGACCTGATCGTATATGGATCGTAGGGAAAATCGGGAATTGGTCGGGCGTGCACAATTTTAGTATAAAAACGTCTGATTTTTTTATTCCCCGCCGCTTCGGAGTGGGCATTAAGTGTTACCCTTGTCCGTCCGTAGGTACATGCGTACGTCCCAACAATATTAAGTTTCCGTTTTCTAATTTTATTTTTCCTCAACCAAATTTTGTGAAACGCCTAATACACAATGCTTATTACCATAAAACACAGTTCATATGCGCATTTGGGTGGCCGTTCTTGAGTAATGACCCTTTATGATGTTATATATGCTAGCTCTGGCATTATCCGAATATTTTGTTATATTCAGTAGAAGGTTCGAGTAAAATCAAACATTTAAAATATCTACATAGAAATAAAGCAATTGGATTTGTGAGCAAGATTATAAGAGCTGCTTGTGTCATATATGTGCATAAGTATGTAATAAGTAGTTTCATATATTTGATATCCGGTAGTTGAATGGTTAAAGATATTTATTTTCGTTTTGCAGTATGGCAACAACCTGCATGCATTTGCTAAGATATATTGCAAAAAGAGGGCAAATATGTCACATATTTCCCTAAAATTTGACCCTAAGTAGAATTGCAATCCCCTGGAGTGATACTTTTTCTGAAACTGTTTACAACTTTACATATATCTATCAAGTGATAGAGGTGCATTTCTTTCTAACAAAAGTTTGGTAAACTTTGAATGCGTGCCATTTGTTATAGTTTGTTAAACGTTACAGAAGTAGAAACAAATGCATCGTTTAACCAGAGTGTGCTGACCCTGTTTGAACTGCCAGACACGCATGCACATTTTGTTGTTATTTAAACTTATTACGCGGGGGAAAAAGCCTCCGTAGAAGATGTTTTAGACATAGAGGACATAATTATGCAAACTTTACAAACGTATGTTAGAAACAAATGATTAAAACGTGTGCTCGCTGAACAGTTTGTATTGTTAGTGTTAGAAAGACATTCGCTCTAAATAAAAAAAATATCTGTCTTCGTCTTTTCTCTCCTTTTTGTGTGAAACTACGTCAAAAAGTTCGAATGAAAAACACATTGACTGTAAGGTGACTTCCAGTTGTTATTAATCATTTCTGTGTCCTTTTGTGTTCTGTGAGAAGATGTCTAATTGGCAATTGTACCACATATTCTTATTTTATACTACAAACATTTCTGGACAAACGGAAAATACGGACAGACAAAAGAGAAAATAACCCATAAAACAGGTAAAATATAATCTTAATGTTCTTATAAACCAACTTTGAAAGATAACTTAGTCATTAGCAGTCTAATAATGAATTTTATTGCACAATTACTTTCATATTTGAAAATTGCAGAATTTTCTTCCCTTCCGAAACACCTGAGTTCATCCCAGGTATTGTTGGGTTAGTACGTTTTGCTAAATTTTTAGGTCCCTATGTTATTGGGACTGCACCTGTTTGTCTTTCTCGTCGGTTTTCGTTTTTTGCTATGGCTGTGTCGGTTTGTTTTTTACCTTTGAGTTTGATTGTGCTTTTGGTGTGTTTTGTCTCTCTTTTAAAATGTTACCTCTCTTTGCAAGAGTAAAGACACGTACTGTTCATGGAGGAATATTTGTACAGTTAAAAATAATATTGCCAATATATTTTTGCGGAAGCAGAGTTATGAGAGTTTATCAGATATGCACACATTTTTAGAGAATCGTGTAGCAGTCATGTGTTCTCGTGTATGGACGAGTAGAGATCGAAGAGTGGTCGAATGAGGTCGCGAAGGGATCGGGTATTGGTCGAATTGGTCTGGGATAAAATAAATATAGAAGTCGCAGTGATCTGGAAGCGATTGGGCATTGGTCGAGTTAATCTGGAGATGATCGGACATTAGTCGAGCAAAGGTCGAAATGATCGAGTAGCGATCGGTATTTTTTTTTTTGTATTTCGACCAAACTCGATCTCTACACGATCCTTTCCCGATCATTTCGACCGCTACTCAACGAATTATCGATCTCTTCTCGAGTGACTTGCTTCTCGATCCTTACTCGAATGTTTTTGACATGTCAAAAAATCTCGGGTAGAAAGTCAGATCGATGACGAGCAAGGTAGACTATCCGAACATTCTTGTCGATTGAGTCAGACCAGTCTCCCGATCACGTAATTTGTCTTGATCGGGCTTGGTCGAGTTGATCTGATCGGCAGTGTGAACCTAGCTTTAAGAACAACTTGTTCTTGTGAATCTAATCTAAGAACTAATTTTGAAAAGGTCAAGGTTAAGTGAGCTTTTCTCATCATTTGAATCTGTCGTCGTCGTCTGTTAACTTGTACAAAAAATTTCTCCTCCGAAACTACTCGGCCAATTCAAAACAATCATCATTGGGGTATCTAGTTTAAAAAATTTGTCCGACGACCCCGCCTGCCAACCAACATTGCCGCCATTGCTAAAAATATAACATAGGGGTAAATGCTGTTTTTTGGCTTATATCTTTGAAACTAAAGCATTTAGAGTAAATTTTACAGGGTAAAAATGTTCATAAGGTTTAGATAGATAGAGAAAACTACGATCTACAAATAAGTCAAATTGTCAATAGACCCCTAATGCCCTAGTCACACCAGTCTGTCAGACCACGAGTGCACCACGCTCACCACGATCTAAAATATATTCAGATCGTGGTGAGGTCGCGGTATGAGCGGCATGAAAATGTGAATTTTTGTTGTTTCCATGATGCTACTTTGTTTTCATTACGCTTCTACAACTATCCCGCTACGATTAAACCACGTTCTCACCATTCTTATTCTGCGACCTCACCACGATAATCGCGATCTTGCAACGCTCATCAAGTTCTCACTGCGACATACCACGATTTATCTTATTGCAACACGATCTTACCACGCATCTTCTGTGATTATATCACACTCTAAATAGTCTTATGAAGATCATTATACGATCTTATAACGTTCATACTGCGATCTAATTCCGCTCTCACCAATAACGTTAACATCATGTTCCATATTAATACTGTTCCATTCCTTCCAATTCTCATTAATGCATTAGTATGATGTAGTCAGGTCGTAAGAAGAGCGTGATGAGGACGGCATGTGCGTGCTAGAATCGTATTATGATCTTCAACAGCGTGGTGTAAACGTGTTATAGTCGTAGTGGAAGCGTAGTTGGGTTGCAGTGAGAACGTGCTGGTCGTAGTGATCATGAGGTCGTAATAACATCGCTGTGAGATCGTAGCTCAGTCTCTCCGAATCGAATCATGCTTTTACTACTCTCTCGCTACGATAGTACAGCGACCTTTGCGATCTTAGCACGACCTTCTTACGCTATCACTACACTTCTACGATGACCTGATTTCACCACTACACCCTGATTGTTTTGAACATGTTCAAAGTTGGCCACGCTACGCTAATCACGATCTTGAAGACCTCACCACGCCGTGATACGACCTTACTCACAGATCGTAGTGCGATCGTGGTCTAGTGGGACTGCGGTATTATAGTCAATTTTTGGTAATTTGTTTTATTCTTTTACAAAAAGTTTTCCTGTGAAACGACTGAGACAATTAAAAAAATTTTGACCACAATCATCATTAGGGTATCTAGTTTTAAAAATATATCTGATCACTTCACCAACTAACCAACATGGCCACCATGGCTAAAATAATAGTTTGATTTTTTGCTTAACGTCCAGTGGCAAATATTTCATGCATGTTCAGGACGAAAATATAACATAGGGATTTACTGTATAGAAGTACGTGGGGAAATGTTTAACAGACAATTTCAAATGGTCAAAATGTAAACACTTATTTAAATAATGACAAGTGGTTTTCGGTAACTAAATGTAAGATTTTCACCTTCTTTTACATGATTTCCAAAACCACATTAGACACAGGTGAGCGACACATTCACTTCAGAGTCTCTAGTTTTATTCATATTCTGCTTTGTGAAGAATGTATTTTACTGCATTAAAATTCTTAGTTCTCTGGGACCCTTTTGCCATATTCAGGCACCTTTTTCTACAAAAAACAAAACAAACATCCTGCAACTGTCTCTTTTTTGAAAGTTACACTCATGCGTAGGAACTATTTTGTGTTAAATATGTACTACTTTCTGGTATGTGCTTTCTGGCCGGGCCTGAATTAGTGGTGTTACACCAAAACGAGCGTGATGAGGACGGTATGGGCGTGCTAGAATCGTACTATAGTCGTAAACAGCGTGGTGTAAACGTGTTAAAGTCGTAGTGGAAGCGTAGTTGGGTTGCGGTGAGAACTTGATGGTTGTAGTGAGGTTGTAATGACGTCGCTGTGAGATCGTAGCGCAGTCTCTCCGATTAGAATCACGCTTTCTCTACGCTCTCGTTACGATAATACAGCGACCTTTGCGATCTTACCACGACCTCAGTACGCTCTCACTACGCTTCTACTACGACCTATCTTGCCACGACCGCTCCACGATTGTTTTGAACATGTTTAAAGTTGACCACGCTCATCACGATCTTGAAGACCTCACTACGACCGTGATACGACCTTACTACGAGCTACGAGATCGCACTACGATCGTCAAAATTTGCATTTTTTTTCATAGATCGTAGTGCGATCGTGGCCCAGTGGGACTGCGGTATTATGGAATGACGGAATGGCAGAATGACGGGATGAAGGACAAGTGTGAAACTATATATATGGCCTCGACCTAAGTCAACGAGACTATAGAAATATTTGCCTACATGTACATGTATTAGATATAGTCTTTTCATATTTGAGTGACGTCATTCACGAAGCCGACAAAATCTGATTTACATAGCGAAAATAAAAAGTAATATTTTTGTATTTTTCTCTTATTCTTGGAAGAGCAATTTGTTTTGATAAAATAGGAGTTATAGTGTCATAATCTCTTATGCACCCAGTCAACCTTGTGTAAAGAATACCCAGACACAGTAACCCAGCTAACACATAATATTTTCATGATATTATTGACTGGTTATATGTATGTTTGTCAAAAATATTTACCAAAAAATATTTTATAGACATTTTTTTTTAAATCAGAAATTATGCATGAATGATATTTAATAATAATATTTCATTCCAATGTTTGATTGCTAATATAAAAACATGTTTTGTTAATATTTTTTTTATAATAAATAAATAAATATTCTTTGCTGATGTTTTTAAAACGTTAAATAGACAGTTTTCTAAATGAAAACAATTGTATGTCGAGGAGATATTTCTTTGCAATATTCAAACAATATCTGATGGACATTTTTATATTACATTTAATATATATATTTATTAGATGTATAAAAGAAATGTTTACAAAACATTTTTGATTAATATCTATGTAAAGCATAGGTTTGATGTATGATAAAATATCTTTTTGATGTAACATCAATATAATTTTCTTGTCTTAATTAAAAATATAAAAATGGTAATATCTAATGAATATTTCAATAACATCATAACACTATATTTTTTCGATTTTATTTAGAAAATATTAGTTAAAGACTGTTTCATAATCGTTTTAAGATAATATGTTTAATAGATATTTGTAAGATGTATGATAGAAATGTTTTCCAAATGTTTGTAAGTGATATTTGAGTGAAGCACATGTTTGATATGAAAAAAGAAATATTTTATAAACATTTTTACATAATATTTCTAATTGATATTTGTAAGATGTACGACAAATGTTTTCCTAATGTTTGTATTAAAGTGATATTTGTGTGAAGCCCATGTTTGATATGAAAAAGGAAATATTTTCTATATAATTTTTTAATCAGATTAACATGAATGTCTTCTCATTTTTGATAGAAAAGTTTTAACAAATCTAATCTAACTTGGATGAAAATTCCAATCAAGTCAAAAGAAAAATTATCTAGCGAATACACTTGTGTTTGAAGAGCATTGAGGACTCAGTAAAAAATCAAATGATAAAGTCATACCAAATAGGACTACGATGATCTGTGCCTAGAACTAGAAAATTCAAAGTTTTTAAAACAGTGTTTATAAAATAAATATCATTGATATTTCTTGCCAATAAAGAAATATAAGCCAACATTGTGCCAACAATATGCCAACGTGTTAGGTACTTATCTCCCCCTTTATACCACATAATTGAAAATTTATGTTTTATATTATTCCAACGTTCTAACAAAAAAAATGTGCTCTTCATTCTCTTTATCTAACATTTTCAAATCTGTGTAGTCATTTAAATGTATTTACCTAAATGATTAAATTTTTTTATGCACAAATAAAAAATAGTTAAAACCAGCCCAAAACAACAAATACAATTTGAATATAGTTTCATTTTACTCATTGTAATTGAAATCATGAGATATTTAACACGAAAAAATTTATTGCTTTCCAATTGATAGTTGTGAAACGTCTGAATTTTAAGAGAGGACTTATAATCTTTCATACTAAAGCATTTCATAATAAATCATAAACTTTTTATTAAAATGGGTACATGGTTGACAGACTGTATATACAAACATTTGGTAGACATCCATAAAACATATCCTAGACATAAGAAGAATATTTTTGTCCAGATGTTTGAAAGATGTTGTCTGGATATTTTCAATTGACACTGAATTATATCAAAATTATGTTAATTAAATATATAATCAAGATATTTAAAAATAATGCTCTTTAAACATTCAGAACAAATATTTCCATAAAATATGCTATTCACATGAGTAAAGCCAGACATATCACGTCAAAAACATGTTTTTGGATGATATTTTGATTACATTTTGCAAGATATTTTAAAAATATCAATAAAATGTTTTTGTACTACAGTACCTGGGAAATTATGTCGCCTGTTTATCTAATTCTTAATGATAATATATCATAGTTTTAATTTTTCTATAATGTTAACTTTAGCAAAATTACATTTAAAATCTGAGTCTTCTAGCAATCTAAATCAAAGAAAATCACAAAAAACTAATAGTTTTTAAAATATGCATTGTGAAAAAGCCGAAATTATTTTATTATTTTTTTCCATTATTTTCCACTAATTTTATAAATAGTATATCTGACCTCTTTTGTAAGATGGATAAGTTTGTAAACATTTTACAGGAATATATAATGTCATGTGTAAATTATTTGACAATTGCCAGATTCCGTAACACTTTCAGCAGATTATATTTATTCACAGTGATCCATAGTTATGGATTTAGAATTTTATTTTCTCTCTCATCGAATTGGTACACCTTATCACTACTTTTGTATTGTAATATGAATTTTTATTATATCTTGTCTTTTTTTAATTAATCGCCAAAACAGGAACTTTAGCTGATGAATGTAAATTTTCAAATCTTTACTTAAAAATTATAATTGTTAATACTTACAGGTTGCTTCCTTGGCGCCATTTTGCATATTCTGTGGTATCATACCGGAAACAGGTGTTATGTTTTCGCAATATTTGTTTTTAAGTTATGAATTATGAATTATGAATTTTGAATTTTGAATTCTGAATTTTGAATTTTGAATGATCCTTCTCGGCTTTCGTAGTATAGCGGGAAGGTTGAGATCTCACAAAGCATGTTTAGTCCCGCCGTATTTTTGCGCCTGTCCCAAGACAGGAGACTCTGATCTTTGGGTTTTTTATGTTGTTTTTTTTTATCTAAGTTAAGTGTGACGTCCATTTTCACATAACTAGTATATATTTTTATTTAAAGACCAGCTGAAGCCCGCCTCTGGTTGCGGGATTTTCTCGTTGTTTTGAAGACTCATTGGTGGCCTTCGGCTGTGCTATTTGGTTAGGTTGTTGTTTCTTTGACACATTTTTTATTTCCATTCTCAATTTTATTGATTGATCAATTGATTGATTGATTTATTGATTGATTGATTGATTGATTGATTGATTGATTGATTGATTGACCATTTTACTACAAGCAAAAGTCATGATCATTTGAGAATCCTTTATTTGTATTGTAGTGTTAATTTCACCAATGAAACACTACATTAATTTTTGTCTTATATGAAATTTCTTTGTAAACTCTAAAAATTACCGTCTGATTATAATAAGACACGCAAGAATAAAAAAAATATTTGGCCTTCAATGTCTCAACCTTATTTAATGTGAGTAACTTCATTGTTCAGTTAGATTTCGATTTTGATATTGTTCTTGCTAGTTTCCATAATAGATTTCCGGTAATTGTTCTGCATAAAACCCTATGGGAAAGCACATTGACTTAAATTTCTAAACGTTTATTGGAACCCAATGATTTGGCAAGGTGTTGCAACCTGTAATGTAAAGAAGTTACAGCCGATTGCATTGAGTGTGTAGGCAAAGGTAGCATATCCTTGGTTAGCTTGATTGTATTATTAGGTTAGGTAAGCTACCCTCCTTTAAGATTAGACTAGTTCGACAGATAACCAATCAATCTGTCTGTATGACCGAAATGACAATTAAACAGTGTGGGGAAAGATAAATTGAATACACTTTCGTTTTTCGTTTTTTGTTTTTGTGAAATCAAAAATGAAAAACGAAAACACTTTCATTTTTCGATATTAGATTTTGAGAATCAAAAATGAAAAATGAAAATACTTCTGTTTTTCGATTTTTGTTTTGTGAAATGAAAAACGAAAACACTTTTGTTTTTCATTTTGGTTTTTAAGAAATCAAAAACAAAAAATGAAAACACCTTCGGTTTTCTGTTTTTTGTTTATGATATTTCAAAACGAAAAACGAATGGACGCAGATATACACGGACCAATCAGAACATCATTTTCGAATCTGCTTGACCACAAGATATATATTTCCATAAAAAATTGGATGTGAAATACCTGAACGTGTTAGAAGTCTGCATGTTGAGCTATATTTACGAATGATGTCTTTATACCGATGATAAAATTTAGTAAATGTTTTGACTAGTTTGTGATATCGAAAACCCTGGTGTAATAATTTTTCAGTAATACATAAATTTCTCTCGTTAAAATCTAAAACATTGTTACATACATGAGCGAATCGTACAAGTTGAGATATATAAACACCGTAAGATGGTGACAAGGGAACGTCACCATCTAAAAACGGATAATTAACGATAGGAAATGAAAAATCATCCCTTTTATCATAAATTTTAGTATTCAGCTTTCCATTAGTGATATAGATATCAAGATCGAGAAAAGGACAGTGGTCATTGTTAGTATTAGCTTTATTTAAAGTAAGTTCAACATGATAAATTTCATTAATATACGTACTGAAGTCGTCATTATTGAGAGCCAAAATATCATCCAAATATCTAAAAGAATATTTAATTTGTTTATCAGATGTTGTTTCGATGGGTCTTTGCTTATTTTTGTCATAAATTGTAACTCATAACAATACAAAAACAGGTCCGCAATAAGTGGTGCACAGTTAGTCCCCATTGGAATTCCGATAATCTGACGATATACGGAATCCCCAAAGCGAACAAAAATGTTATCTAGTAAAAATTCAAGGGCATATATAGTATCAAAGCATGTCCAATTAACATAGTTTTTTTGTTTATTGCTACTAAAAAATGACCTAAAAGAGTTTGAACATATATATTCACATTCTGATTTTTTGAATGCCCATTTAATTAGTTGTGTGAATTTTTCTTAATGAGAATGTGAGGCAATGTGGTATACAGGGTAGAAAAATCAAAACTTTGAACAGATTCAAAATCACCAATATAAGCATGCAATTTATCAAGTACTTCCAACGAGTTCTTGACACTTCAATAGTAATTTATTCCACTATTTTCGAAGGCCTTATTTGAACAATTTATTATCAGGTTTTTAATTGTGCCAAGTGTGCTGGTAAGAAGGATAGACAATTTAGTAGTTGAACAATGGCTTGAAGACGAAATAAATCTATATTTGTAAGGGGTTTTGTGTAGCTTCAAAAGCCAATACATAGTTGGGACTTTCATTGTATTTGGCTCTGCTTGTAAAGCGGTGGCTAAAAGTTTATGTTTGTTACAGATTTCGTGTTCTGAAAATGGAGTCAGTTGGAATATTGGTGAATTTGGTGATTTCCTTTTTCAGAACCTCAATGTAAAATTTACGTCAAACAATAATAACATTATTAGCAGCTTTATCGGCCGGGACAAAAACAAATTCCTTGGCTAGTTCTTTTAGTTTATGTTTGATACGAGAAATAGGTTTATTGTGGTTATTGTTAATAGTAAAATGTTCTTTAAAATGTTGAATACGTATATCAACTATCTTCATTACTGAATTAAAAAAAGAGTCCAAAGATTTTTTGTCAGCTTTTTCCCGTTTTATCAATAGCTTATTTTGAATAATGAAATGGACTGCTGCGACCAGTCAGCCTCTAATTCAAGAAACCTTAATACACCATTTGAAACCTAATTGATAGAGTAACAAAACTGTTTTTAACAACGTGTATTTTGGCACCTCTAATGGTCATTGCGGGACATACTATTTATAACCATTTTACTCCTCTTCGTATAGCTATAGGCTATATACATGTTTACCAATTGTTTTTTCTGTTGGTACGCTTTTGAATGACGTATAAGATAGCAATATGTTAAGTTTTCGAATGAGTCATAAGGTATATCTGTTATTAGGGACTGAAGGGACGCAGCAGTCCATTCCTTTATTCAATATATCCATTTCATTATTCAAAATTTACTATTTCTTAATTTCACGCGTATTTTGGCATTTAAGTCCTCTGTAACCCCTCTAATGGTTATTGCGGCACAATCGACATGTTATATCTAAAATCAGAGGATTAAGAACAGCAAAGATCTTGTGAAAATAAAAAAAGACAAATGTTTTGTATTTTATTTTTATATATATTTTGGTATTCAGGTCGTCCATACATTAAACCAAGGAATTCCTGTTAAAAATAGTTAGGAAAACCTTATCCTCCGAAACTAGATAAATAAATTAAAATTTCATTATTTCACATAGTGTTTTAATTTATTTCTTACAAAATTGTATATTAATTTGAAAATAGTTAGATCATACGAAAATGACGAACTATGAAATACGAGATATAGTGGCCCAGTCAAAAAATATTATTCTATTTTATTATTCACTTTTCAATTTGAATACTAAAACTATTTCATTTTCATTATTCAACACTTAACGTTGAATAGTGAATAATGAACTATTTCATTATTCATTATTGAATTTTGAAGAATGGGAAATGAATAATGGACGTACTTCGGCGCGGTATTTGTATGAATTATACGGGAGGAAACAGCATTATGTGATCAGAAGCTAATCTGAATTATAGAATTGAAAACAAAATGCGAGAAGAGAGCTTTAAGAAAATGCTTTGAGAATATCAATAGATACAATAGGGTCACCGTGCGTTTTTTTCCTGCTAAAATTTAAGATAGCAAAAGTTCATATAGATTCTTTCAGAAAATGCACTATGTCCCCTAAAAATGCCATTTTAAAAACATTAAAAATCAAACAAATAAAATCTACGTTTGTAAAATATTAATATTTTTAGTTGAATTTTGTTACAATGATAACGACCTTAGGTTTTCTTGTTATTTACAATCCAAGAATGCGAAAGACACAACATTTAAAGGGCAATAACTCCAATAAGTAGTCGCCTTCATGTTGTCTTTATTGTACATAGACTCTAGATATAAGGTGAAATACGCCCCCCAAAAAATGGTCAAAACCATCATCAATGGACATTATCTGTATTGATTAACGATTTGATCATGTTGTTTCGTTTGTAGAACTGATCTTGCTGATCACCATTAAGTTTTGCTGTATCTATTATAATTTTCAAGATAGTCGGCAAAAATGTTTGTCATTTTAGGGCAATTAATCCTATATTAAAATGAGAAACGAGTCCATGGGACAGAGATAATGCCCCCGCTTGCATATTTCTTTAGAAAGGGACATAACTTGATAACGACAAAAGTGACACTACCCACATTTGTACTTGCTCTAACTTCTGTTGTAATAAGTATTGTGTATAAATTTCGTAAAATTTGCTTGAGGCCGTTAGTTTTCTCGTTTGAATTGTTTTACGTTGTCATTTCGAGGCCTTTTATAGCTGACTATGCGGTATGGGCTTTGCTCATTGTTGAAGGCCGTACGGGGACCTATTGTTGTTTATATCTGTGTCATTCAGTCTCGTGTGGAGAGTTGTTTCATTGGCAATCATACCACATCTTCTTTTTTATATTAAGTTAAGAAACACAAACGACAAAAATCAGTATTTTCCCCATTTATAATATAGGGCATAAGAGGAAAAGGAGGCCATCAAAATTCATACTTGACCTGTGTTTTGTGGTATACTCATTGCATATAAACTTCATGCCATTTTTTTAAAGGCAGTTAAAGAACGGATATAAAAAGTTCAACAGTTTTTTCCATTCCAAACTCTAGAGCAGTAAAAGTGACGCCATCAAAATTCAAACTTGATCTGGGATGTGTGGTAATAAGCATTGCGTTTAAGTTCCATAACATTGGGTTGGGGTGAACTATAGTTAAAGAATGGAAACCAATTATGGACGTCATCTGACAGTTTTGACAATTGGTAGAGCTCAACATCCTGCTGTTGTCAGATTTTCTCTCTTTTTAATGGTTTTCAAAATAATAGACAAAACTTTGATTTATCCCGTATGTTCTATTTCAGTCATGTTGGCCATCTTGGTTGGTAGGCGAGGTACTCAGGCATATTTCTTTTTGAATAAGATACCATAATGAGGATTTTTCGAAGTTCAAAATAAAACATGCAAAACTATACACGTTTTTATATCGGACATAAAGCAAAATAAGCGGACAAAAAGCTAAAGTGTCGGACAAAAAGCAAAATTATCGGACAAAAAGCAAAACGGACAAAAAAGCAACGGACAAAAAGCAAAAGTGTCGGACAAAAAGCAAAATTATCGGACAAAAAGCAAAACGGACAAAAAGCAACGGACAAAAAGCAAAAGTGTCGGACAAAAAGCAAAATTATCGGACGAAAAGCAAAAGCGGACAAAAAGCAAATTGCGGACAAAAAGCACCGTATCAGCCGTTCTTAATTTTTTTGTGTACTAGTATGTTTTGTTATCATATCATTTAGTAAATATGCAATAAACTTTGTTTTTTGTGGAGTTTTTATGGCATGCTACTTATATATTTTCTTCTGATATTATTTTCAATTTTTTTTACCTAAAAAATGGAAGTTAAGAAAAATGTACATTTATAAAAATATGTTACTATTAGTGCTGAACCAGAACACACAAAATATATTACTTAAAGATTGGTCGAGTGCTGCTTTATATTTCGATAACCTGTTCACAACATATTTATCCAAGATATTCTCGGGCACGTAAATGTCGCTCATGCATATCAGCAAGTCGTACCACTTGGACCTAGTGCACTTTCAGACTATCCTGTTGGGTGCTTTATTCTAGGAGATAGCATACTACCCAAACACTTCTCCTTTATTCGTTCCCTATTTATAAAGGATGTGTCTATATAATAAAAGAAAAATACTTGTGTCATCTTAATCACTTTTCAATCCGTTATCAACGGCTAACAAATCTAGTCGTGATATTCATGAAGTATTTGCCACTGAACGTTTAACATCCAACAATCAATCAATCAAATACAAACCAGACGTGCCAATTGTTTTTAACATTAACATTACATAACAATGATCTTTTAAAATGGATAAGGGAGATAAATCAAAAGCATATATACGACATGTACACAAACGAAACTCAACGTAAGAATACGTTACGTTCTACAACCGAAAATAACATGGAACACTGATGTTTAACCACAAAAATAAAATACAAGGTTGCAAAAAGACTATGAAATTGATAACTGTTGTCTTTAAACACACGGCAATATCGGTAGAAATTTATCGTGGATTTTATTTTTACAAAATTACTGCTTCATAACAGTACGTTCGTAGAGTTTCGTCCGTTCGTATGATGTTGAGAAACCTCTAATAAAACAAAAAACATCTAAGGCCGAACTTATAAGATGGGCATAAATGTGCGCAAGTGCAAAAAAAAAACTGAAAAAAAGATTTAAAACATTACACAGACTTGAGGCCTTATCTTTTTTTTTAAAACGGATATAGATTTGCGAATGACGTCACAATTTAAAATAGGACACAGATTTGAGACCGAATAATTTTTTACGAACATAGATTAGCGATTGACGTCACGATGGGGCATATATTTGAGAAACGGACACAGATTTGAGGCCGTACACAGATTTTAGGTTTACATATATAAAAATCTAAAGTCGCAGTCATATGAACTTAATTGAATCCGGTTTTAACTTATGAATGATCCAAAAACAACGGTCAAGCCTAGGAAGGATATGACTAAAAAGACTGAGCACCACATTCTCTTTTAATGTTCATTGCAAGTGTGCTTACTATTCCAATTTCTTCATAAACATAATTAATGATAAAACTTGTCATTTGAATAATCAATTGCATGCCTGTAAAGTGCATATGTTCAGAACAGTGACATCCAAATCGGTAAAAAAATATTAAATATATTATTAAGGGAGTTCGCTACTCAGTTTCAAAGTAATTAACTTTTCAAAACACTAGTTTATATTTATAGGGGACTGATAAAGGAATCCAAAGAGCAAAAAAAAAAATATAGGTCACCGTGCTTGTTTTCGAGAGAATATAGCTATTGACATTTTGGCGGGAAAATATTCTATCTTGACTTTTCATAGCTTTATCATTGACAAGTTTAAGTCCTCAAAAACTATTAAAAAGTAATTAAAATGTCATTAGACTTTAACAAATAGCTTATCATTATACATAAAAAAGATTTACAAAAAGAAAAATGAAGGTTACCGGGCAAATTTTTCCCAAGGCTTACAAATGGACAAAATCAAGGGATTCCGAAAATCTGACAAAAAATCCAAAACATGACAAGCCAGCTTCCTTAAGGGGGTTCTCGGGTCTAAATCATTTATATAGGATTTCTCTATATTTTTCTATAAATGAACTTTATCTTATAGTTAATAGAAAAATAAAACAAAAAAATGGGGTCACCGTTCATTTGCGCTCACAATCTGCTTTCGAAAGAAGCATACATCTTTGTAAAATTTTAAGTTTTTTTTTTTCTGTTGAACTAAGAAGGAGAAATAAAGGTAATATCCAAATAAAAAAAGAAATTTATTACAGAAATCGCTCAAATTTTACAATAATTTAGTTTAAGTACAGCATTTATCGAAATTATATTAAAAAATATAGGTCACCGATGAGTTAAAAGATACATTTCAATTTTAAAGCCAAAAAATGGCATTTTTCCACCAAAGAGAGATAATTTGGAACTTTTTCAAATGATGTTTACATTTTAAAAGTCATCTGGGGCCAACATGAATTAATTGTTTTGAATGTTTTTTGTACCATAGGATAAAGTAACAACTACAAAAGGTAATAAATAAAATTTGTAATGAAAAACAAATATTTAATTTTTTTCTGAAATTTTTATACCCTCGAGCCTCCTTAAGATTCAGAATTCAATAACAAATATGTCATTATTTGTTCGCATATGTGCAAATGCATATTCAAAATGACATTTGAATACTTATTAAATTCATCATAGATGCCAGGATTTAAATTTTGCACGCCATACTCGAGTTTTGTATACTAACGACTCATCGGTGACATTCAAATCAAAAAAGGTCAAAAGCCCGAATAAAGAACAAAGTTGAAGAACAATGAGGACCTAAAATTCCGAATGGATATTTGTTAAGGTAATCGTAACGATATATAAAGAAACACACAAGGTGCTGTTGCATGTACGTCTTAAATAAAAATCGAAAATAAACTGACAACGCCATGGCTAAAAATGAAAAAGACAAACAGACAAATAATAATACACAAGAAACACCAAAGAACACTAAAGACTGAGCAACAAGAACCCCAACAAAACCTGGAGTGATATCAGGTACTCTGGAAGGGTAAGCAGATTCTGTACCACATGTGACACCCGTCGTGTGCATCTTTGAATGCCAAATATTATGATAAATATTAAATAATCTTAATTCTGTTACAGGTGTTACACTTTCTGTAGGATCAACCCTATGTTATTCATGTCCTCTTGCAATGGATCCTAATAAATGCAATCACATTGCTCTGTGTGACCGAGATTCGGTAATGTATGACTGAATCACAAAACATATTTTGTTATTTGTTATTTAAATAACTTAGTTTGGTGAATTCTATCAAAAGAGACCAAAATGAAAGAATGATTTTTTTTAAATCGGTGCAAATGTCATACGCCCTATTGCTTATTATGCACCGTTATTGGTAATTCAAATATAAAAACTGCCTGTAATCTTCAATCTTTAATTAACAACATGTACTGCCAGAGGCATACGGATTAAAATGTAAATCCTTGATCATCAATAGATTAACATCTTCTGCAATAGAGATGATTAACATCTATTTAAAAAGTGTTTTAATGTTAACCTTTATTTCATATTTTCTTTCAACTTTGAACCACAATATACAGAAGTTTTTGCAATTGCATCTTTATCCGATTCCTTCATTAGGTTAACGTTGTCGTATTTCAAGTTTGAGAAATTCAATGAAATTTTGTCAATACACGCGGAGATAAAATTAAATATAAATGAGCTTGCTTACTACCGTTGTTCCAAAATTGAACAAAGCGCCAAAATTACACACACCATAATAAAACACACGCCTTTCGGGAGAAAACCGCCAAAATATACCAAATCTAAATGCATTGGTATAAACTATATATAAAATAGGGACATTCAAACTTATAAATTGAAATAAACTGATAACTCAAAGGCTTAATAAGATAAACAGAAACAGAAAAACAATAGTTCACAAAACACAAAATAATATTACAGCCCAGGTGGTCGTGTGGTCTAGCGGGACGGCTGCAGTGCAGGCGATTTGGTGTCACGATATCACAGTAGCATGGGTTCGAATCCCGGCGAGGGAAGAACCAAAAAATTTGCGAAAGCAAATTTACAGATCTAACATTGTTGGGTTGATGTTTAGACGAGTTGTATATATATATATATATATATAAAAGCAAATTTACAGAACCGGATCTTCCATCACTGTATTGGATACCTAAACTACATAAGTGTCCTTACAAACAACGGTATATTGCTGGGTCTTCCAAGTGCTCCACGAAACCTCTTTCTAAATTATTAACATCTATTTTATCAGCAATCAAAGACGGACTTCAAAGTTATTGTGAAATCGCCTATTCTAACGGTGGCGTGAATCAGATGTGGATACTTAAAAATTCCAAAGATCTTTTAGAGTACATACAATCTAACACTCTTTCATCTTGTAACAGTATTAAAACATTTGACTTTTCTACTCTTTACACAAGTATTCCCCATTTCAAACTAAAAGACAAATTGAAAGAGTTGGTATTACTTTGCTTCATAAAAAAGAATGGCCAACGTAGATACAAGTATCTTGTCTTAGGGAGGGATAAATCATACTTTGTAAAGAATCACTCTGATTCAAACAAAAAATTCTCTGAAACTGATATTATCAAGATGCTTGATTTCTTGATTGACAACATATTTGTAACGTTCGGAGGACGTGTTATCCATCAGACTGTCGGCATCCCAATGGGAACAAATTGTGCCCCTCTACTTGTCGACTTGTTTCTTTATTATTATGAGGCTGACTTCATGCAGGAACTTCTTTGGAAGAAAGATAAGAAGTTAGCAATATCCTTTGACTCTACTTTCCGCTATATAGATGACGTTCTTTCACTAAACAATTCACAATTTGGTGACTATGTGGAACGCATCTATCCCATCGAATTGGAGATAAAGGATACTACAGATACAATTAAGTCGGCTTCATATCTTGACTTACATCTAGAAATTGACAATCAGGGTCGGTTGAAAACAAAATTTTACGACAAAAGAGATGATTTCAGCTTTCCAATTGTGAACTTTCCATTTCTAAGTAGCAACATTCCAGCAGCACCTGCATACGGGGTATATATCTCCCAATTGATACGATATTCCCGTGCTTGCATTTCCTATCATGATTTTCTTGATAGAGGGTTACTGCTCACAAGGAAGCTATAAAACCAAGAGTTCCAAATGGTGAAGTTGAAATCATCCCTTCGTAAATTTTACGGACGCGAGTCACGATTTGGTTGACCGTTATGGAATAACCGTTTCACAAATGATATCGGATATGTTCCTTACGTCGTAACTACAATCCCCTTCCCTTTCATGAATGTGACCTACCGAATTAGACTATTTACCGGATTTGTAATCACATAAGCAACACGACGGGTGCCACATGTGGAGCAGGATCTGCCTACCTTTCCGGAGCACCTGAGATCACCCCTAGTTTTTTGGTGGGGTTCGTGTTGTTTATTCTTTAGTTTTCTATGTTGTGTCATGTGTACTATTGTTTTTCTGTCCGTCTTTTTCATTTTTAGCCATGGCGTTGTCAGTTTGTTTTAGATTTATGAGTTTGACTGTCCCTTTGGTATCTTTCGTCCCTCTTAAACAGATCTAACAATGTTGGGTTGATGTTTAGACGAGATATATATATATATATATTTCACAAAACACAACATAGAAAATTAAAGAGTAAGCAACACGAACCTCATTTAAAACTTGGGTGATCTTAGAGGCTCCAGATGAGTAACATGGTTAAGTAGATCCTGCTTCACATGTGGCACCCGTCGTGTTGCTCACAAACCTGGTATGTATTCTTTAGTTTGTTTGATCTAGCTATATGTATACACCACATCTGAATGTATGAAGGCAAAAAATCGTGAGATGTAAAAAAAAATGTTTAGACTTATTGGTCAATTGTACAACATGACAACGAAAATGCACATGTTTATATGATGTGATACACAATTAAGTATTAAAAGGAAAGAGCAGATGATAGCATAAAATAAATGTACATGTATGATGATTACAGATCGTGTATTTCTTAATATTATTATAACTCGGACTGTTCATCCTAACAAGTTATCAATGTATTTTTTCTATTTTTTAATAACATTACAGGCATGCTCTATAAAACAAACACAAAATTTAATTGGTCAACCTCGTTGGAGTCATGGTTGTTCAGAAAAAAAACGGTATGTTGCTTTTAAAGATAGAATTCTTTCTTCTGTTCTTTATCTCAAAAGTACATTGCGGGTTTCAACAAAGAGCAAAAAACTCTCAAACCCATTCAAAACTGACAGCCCTTAAAACCGGTTGAGCAATAGTTTTGTAAGATAATTATCACACTACAGCTGTTTATTGAGGAATAAAGTCTAGCTTTAATATTTGATTTTTATCTGGCAAATACATTTTACAACGTTTTCCTAAAAAATATAGGCATCGAAAATAAAGCTAATTTAATCAAGCCTTGTCATCATGAATTCTTCTTTTTTTCTCAATTGAATTCTTGTTTTTCTTATGCTTAAAACCACATATACATATAATGTGGTTCCATTTTTAATCTGCATGCGTATGATATATTTATGATGTCCTCGTGTGCTTTCGTTAATGAATGAGAGGTGTCCATTGTTATTGTTTTGCTTCATAAAAAGAGTGGCCGACGTAGATGCAAGTATCTTGTCTAAAGGATGGGATAAATCCTACTTTGTTATAAATCACTCTAATTCAAACGTAAAAAAAAAACCTGATATTATTTAAAGGCTTGCTTTTTTTATTGACAACATAATTCATACGTTTAAAGGACGGGTTTTTCAACATGCAATCGACAATCCTATGTGAACCAACACTTTTTGCCGACTTGTTTCTTTTTTTAAATGATGCTGACTTCTTACAAAAGTTCTTATGACTAAAGAAAAGAAGTTAGCAATATCCTTTAACTTTACTTGCAACGACTATTATATAGATGATATTCCCTCACTTGATAATTCAAACTTTGGTGACTATGTTGACTGCATAGAACCTATCGAACTAGAGATAATAGATACAGTTAAGTCTGCCTGATATCTTGACATACATCTAGAAATTAACAATGAGGGTCGATGGAAAACAAAATTTAATTTGAAAAAAAAAAATGATTTCAGCTTCTCAATTGTGCACTTTCCATTTCTATGTTGCAAAAATCCACCAGCGTCTGCATTCAAAATATGTATCTTGTTTTTTTTTAATTATTATTAGTTGTTATCGGCTTTGAACTAGCTGTTAGTAACTGCGAGTATTCTCAGATCTGTACTTAATGTCTTTTTGTTGAAGGGACACTTTCACTTTATTTTTTGTTACATGTATTTCTATATGTATTCATCCGATAAGTCAAGCCTTTTTCAATTAGCTTTGTAATTTTTGCTTATGTTGTACTGATGCACCGCTATCCCAGGTTAGTGAGGGTTAACATTAAAAAAGGAATTTAAAAGTTAAAGTTGTTATCTAATAGTTCGTTCCTTTGTTTGTTGCATTTTAGTGTTTCTGTTGTGTCGTTGTTCTCCTCTTATATTTGATGTGTTTCCCTCAGTTTGAAACCTGGATTTTTTTTCAAACGATTGGTGAATTTCGAACAGCGGAATACTATTGTTACCTTTCTATAAAAAGAAAAAAAAAACTCCTTGCAAAAGGACGGCTATGGATCTCTTTAAGATTTTGTCTCAATTTTATAGAAGCTGATTTTTAATTCCAAAAATATCAATCGTCTAAAGTGCAACGCAGCTTTTTTTTTTTTCATTTTTTCATTATCGCTGCACATGTGGTTAAAAGACTGTGATGATGGTTGCCTTATTCAAAAAAGTCTCTTGACTACTTGATTATGCGGTTCCCTGGTCCTCACAAACATCGTTAATGATGTAAGTATATGATATAGTTACAATGTATCTAGGGAATTTGAAAACAAACAAATGAAATTGTAAATGGCAATGAACACAATGAAATGTATTTAAAAGAAAACATAAATATCACACTAAACTAAAACAATTTTATGTTTCAGCAATGCGCAACAATTGCGCAAAATAATCCACAGGGAATTTGTTCATTTTGTTGTGACACGGAATTATGTAACCGTAATTGTAACATCAAATCAACTATGGTGCCAATAACGCCTATTCCTCGTAAGTTGTCTATGTAATAATTCATCAAAGGTACCAGGTTCTAAATTTTGTACGCCACGCGTCTCTTCTACAGAAGACTAATAAGTGGCACATTGATAAATACAGTAGGAAGTCAGCTAAGATAACCCCCAATTTTTGATGGGGTTCGTGTTGCTTAGTCTTCAGTTTTTTATGTTGTTTCTTTTGTACTATTATATTGGTTGTTCGTCTGTTTCTTTGTTAGCCATAGCGTTGTTTGTTTAATTAAGATCTGTGAGTTTGGGTGTCCCTCTGCTATCTTTCGCCCCTCTTTTATCAAAGATAAAGATACCAAGGTTAACAGTGTGTACACTAGACGCACGGTGTGTCCACAAAAGATTCATACTTTGACGATCAAATCAAAATGATCAGAGGAGCTAGGGCATAACAAAAATAAAAGTTCGAAAATTGTGATATATGCGTCTCAGGTAATCTGATGTCTTGTGTTTCGAATAATTAACATTTGATACACAGTAAGTTTGCCTAAAAAAAATTATAGCAATAATATGTCACGTAATAATGTTTTTGATAGTATACGATATAAGAAGAATCTTAATTAATTTATCGTGAATTGTATGTATTTTATTTTCATTGTTCCAGTTTTAGTGCTACATGCATCCTTTTTTACTTGGCGCCTCTGGATTTTACACCATGCTAAAAATAATAATACTCAGCCTTACTATAAAATGCTTAATCATGACAAAAGAGAGACATTTTAAAATCTAGAGTGTTTTATGTTCACCTAAGTACATCCTTACGGGAAGCTAAACAATGTGACTTTATCATTATATTTTGACTTTTGAAGAACTGTGATTAAGTTAACGATTTGTTGATTATGAAAACAATCAACAAAAACCAACCATTCGGGAAAAGTATATATCGGCTACAAATTCTTTGATAATTTCTTTACAGTGTCTAGGCAATACTTATCTTTAATTGTCACTTATCCTTATTTATATAGTCTTCCTAATCTCATTCGTCACACACCATGTTCGCCACGTTACTTAATAGAAATAATTGAAACAAAGTCATAAGAATATTTGGTATCATAATCGAAAATCCGACCAAAAAAGACAAGGAGTTTTAACATATATATACATCTAAATGGAAAATAAATTTTTCTTGTTTCTTATGTTGACATTTTCATATGCTTATTTATTTCTTTTTTTCAGTGGGGGCCCCAATTATTACACAAACTGTTATCCTTCCAAAGAATATCAGATATGGTGATACAGTTACGATCCAATGCCTTGCCACAGGAAATCCTAAGCCAACAATAGATTTCTTACTTAGGGTAAACAAATTTGTCTTTTAGCTCAAATACACATACATGTATAACAATTGCGGTTTATATCCAACGCAATTTTATGTTTGATTGTTGTTTTCAATGAAGATTTGTTTTGTTTTGTTTTTTTTTCGTTTGGGCTTGCATTATATTTGCTTACGAGTTTATATGGTTCGCTCATCCTAGTTCGACTCTTCAAAATTCAAGAGTCTATCCTAAATTGAGGTAAATTATATGATATTCAAAACATCATTGCATGGCAAAAAAATGGCGGTTTTGTCCAACGCAATGATAGGTTTGAACGTTGTGTTCATTTGAAACTAGTTACATATACATGATATAAATGTGTGAAATGATATTGTACTAATTCATCCATTTTAACATGGTTACATGTTCACTTTTAGTATTTTCATTATTTAAAAAAATATTTACTTACTACACTACTGTATTAGCTCAATATTTTTTTATATCATGATATCCCAGCCATGATAAATTATTTATTTCTTTAATCAGATATGAATCATATTCATGTACCAAAACAATTAATTTCTATGCAATTAAGTATTATTATAGTGTTACATTTTATTGAATGTGATAGTTATTGGTGTTGATCTTAGTCGTTTTATCTAGTTCATAGGGAAATCATCATTTTTGAGGCATGGGAAAGTCAGGAGACTCTGGTCTTCGTTAGTGTTGTTTGTTTTTTTAATCTTAGTTCATTTATATGTTGAGGAGTTTTGTATGACGTCCATTTTCACCGAACTAGTACACATTTTAGGTGCAAGCTGAAGTCCGCCTCGGGTGCGTGATTTTCTCGCTGTGTAAAAGACCCATTGGTGGCCCTCTGCTGTTTTTTACTTTTTGGTCGAGTTTCTGCCTCTTTCACACATTCCCAATGTCCATTCTTCATTTTAATGTACATTAAATCAACGTGGTTGTTTTAAATTTTCACCAGACAATTGAAATGCCACCAATGATTTGACTTCATTTTCACTTGGAGGTGCAATACAGTTTAAATAGGTTTTCTTTAAAATTGTTAATTTATTGCAATTTTGATTTCGATTGCATTTTATGCCATATTTGAATTTTATAGGAGCTTTAATATCTGGTAAATATTTCGAAGCACCAGTGAATACCCTAAGTTTGTGTTATGTTGATATTTTTTAGTCTTTGGGTTTCGGTGTGTTGTTAAGTGTACTACTGTTTGACTGTATATCTTTTGTTTTATCTTTTATCCATGACGCTATGAGTTAATTTTTAACTAATGAGTTTGAATGCCCTTCTGGTATCTTTTGCCTCTCTTTTATTGATAGGTGAAAGTAGATGCTTTCATTTTTAAATTATCTTTAATACCTGTTCTAAATATATATTTTTAATTGCAGGGTAAAAGATTGGGCGCTAATGTGCATGTAGATCCCACTAAACACCTTCTTTCAATATCGAACTTTTTACCTTATGATGACGGAGTTTACAGATGTTATGCTGCAAACTTATTGGGTGATGTTCATAAGGAATTCCACCTACAAGGACATACTTAATACTTATATTGGTTGTTTAAAAATAAATGAAGTGATATTTGATAGCTTTAGATGTGTTTCAGATAAAGAACGGTTTATAGCAAATGTATTTTTTTTATTTATCAAAAGCCTCTACCCCTTGAGACGCCAACAAATCTAACGCCTCGATAGGAATGCAAATCTTTCTAAATTATAAAGGGGGGGTCATCTAAAGTAGTTTTTTATCCAGAAATTTGCATATGAAGTCTGAAAATCTGCAACACTGGAAACTAGGGAGAGGTGTTTGAGAGAACAGAGCACTGAAAACGACTGCTTCTGCTTGCAGGAAATAGAATATGTTTCACTTCCATTCCGTGCAATACATTATATGATACTAAAAATAATATGGTACTAAGAATTCTAAACAAAAAGAAATTTTGGTACTTGAACTAACTTTGATAGTTTTTCTTCGCTTCAAAACTGCCACCCCGTGTCAAACATAGCCAACCCCCCCCCCCCCCCTTTTGGCGTTCTACACAGTGATTAATATATCACATCATATTGGTTTGAAATGCCACTATTGTTTTGATATAAATCTACTGTTATAAAATTGTGATTTCATTATGAAATAATGAAGGTATCCCTTTCATAAAAAAGCTTTGATTTAATTTTCGGATTTGGTTATACGCTTAACCTTTTTTTTCTCTTTAATTACCAATATAATTTGTGACATGTGCATCTGCAGCAGTTACATTGATACTACATATGTTAATACAACCTTTGGGTTAGATTCCTGAGTTGTCACTAGCCAAATACATGTAGTTAGTATTTGGTGATGGCATAAAAATACAGATATCGCTTGATTTAAATTTGCTGTTTTGAAATTGAAAAATCAATTTCATGAAAAAAATGTAATCTAGTCATGTTTAACTCTGATTATTTGTCTTGATTTGGCTCATCCTGTCTTTTTTTTTTACTAAAAACTCCTGTCCCGTGTCTATTTCAAATTAAATACAAGCCGCCCCCCTTAATACACATCAAATGATAGCTCCTTAATTTAACATAGAGCATTATTGAAAAAAGTAAAATCACAAAAAAACTGAACTAAGAGGAGAATCCAATCGGAAAGTCCATATTCACATTGCAAAATCAAATTTCAAAACACATCAATAACGAATGGACAAGAACAGTCATATTCCTGACTTGGTACAGGCATTTTCAAGTGTAGAAAATGGTGGATTAAACCTGGTTTTAAAGCGCAAAACCTCTCACTTTGTCATCAAATTCCGGTATATTTACAACGATGCGTGAACTAAACAGACATAATAAATAAAATAGTCAAAATATAGGTACAGCAGTCAACATCATGATCATCGTGTAACAATTTTAAAAGGAACAATTTAACAGAACACAAAAAGCATCTCCATCTTCAAACACATTCATTGATCCGCGTGTCTGACGTTTTGTACGTCACGTGAAATGACAGTTGCAAACTGAATCATATAGTTATCCTCTGGTCGATTTTCAACTGAACCCCGGGCATAATTATAAACTATCCGGATTGGAGACTACTCTGATTTGTATTCAGTATGATTCAATCATTTTTCTCTTAGTTTAATCTCTTTTTGTTTTCCTTTTCCTTTTTCTATTACTTTTTACTGTGCTGCATACATAAACACAATTTTGGATCATATAATCGTACGACGTTGTTTGTAAGTACATTCCTTCCTCAGCAAAATACTTTAGCTGGATTTTGTTATTTTCTAGTACAAATAAGAATATGTGGTATGTGTTCTTATAACACAATTCCATTCGTGTCACAATTTGTAAAATAATTAACAAGTAAAAATCAAAGTATGGAAACTCATAGTTTACAAAACGTAGACGGTAAATAACCAGCTACAGAATTTTATTTTGGGTTTACTAAACTAAGCTACTCTAATTAAATCATATTTCTATATGAAGTTATAAAGTACATAACATACACTAACTATTTATTATCATAAAATACTTCAGACGGTCATCGCCTCGGAGACAAACCGGCTATAAAAAGTTGATCTCTGAATTAAATTAAATTTATTTAATAGTAAGTAATTCAAAGGTACGTTCAAATATAACTTTCTGGTGATGCGTTAAGTTATGAATACAATGATGTTAATTTGGTTTCTATTCAAAAGTGTATAATCGTTATCAAAGGTACTCGGATTATAATTTAGTACTCTAGACGTGCGTTTCGTCTACATAATACTCATTAGTATCGCTCATTTCAAACAGTTAAAAAGTAAAACAAGTACAACATTGAAGAGCATTGAGGACCCAAAATTCAAAAAAGTTGTGCCAAATACAGCTAAGGTAATCAAAATATTAAACTTGTTCTTGATTTACAAAATCCGGAACTCTGTGAACAACATATACATTGAAAATATCTATATATAAGTACAATTAATCAATGACCTTGATAAATAACAACTTATATGATATGTTATCAACAATGATTCCGTGTGTTTTAATGAGAGGATACAAATCATGCATCAAAAGATGTGAAGTTTGAATATTTTTATATAAACTTATATATCTCTTTGAGTATTATGTGAAAAACACAAACTTTTCGACCTAACCGTTAACTGACATATTCCATTGAGTATTATGTGTTAAAAAACATGTACTTATTAACCTTAGAGTAATATATAATTTTACTCAAGACTATATTTGAACAGCTAAATAGTGTGTGCATTAATCAAAGCTAAGTGCGCATGTTTTGTTTATATTGCATATACATGTACTCAATTGATATTCATTAAATCATTTCAACAATTTTCTTTTTGTATTCTTGTCTTTACGCTCATTCACAGTGTGGGAACGGAACTGTACGGTTTTCTAATAATTTGGTCATTCGGGAGACTGTCAAGCGGGGCTCCGACATTTGCAAAATAACAAGTTGCTTGATGGGAACTTTGATGAACTCTTATGTTCCTATATAACGTTTCTGCTTCAAGTTTTGATAGCTAACACATTCTTTATGTAAATATGAACCAATAAAATAATTAGAAAGATATATGCATCCAAACGTTTTCCTTAGAATGGTGGAGCTCCGTGTAAAACGATCAAATTGTCACACAACAGCGATCAAAAATGTCAAATAAACATCGAAAAATCAATGTTTGCTACCTGAATTTTCACATGTACCTTTTCTGATATATAGTCTTACCTGTCTGAAAGTTTTAAAGCCATTGTCCCAGTAGAAATCCAAATATATTCATTTTCTCCATGTCGGATATTTTTATTGACTGTACAATCGCTCGCAAGTTTACTGTAATATCACTCGGAGCCTTCCTGTACAATCGCTTGGAGCTTTCCTGTAGAATCGCTTGACCAAATTTATTAAATATATTGCATATGCATTACATTGGTTGTTTCTTGCTGTCCTATTATATTCATTTATGGTATTTGAAGTGAAAATAAGCACAAAACCAGTCATTTTGACAATTAAGATTCTATCAAGGAACCCTTTTACGGTGACTATATTAGGGACAAAAACAAAATGTGTACAATAGATATCAGAAAGAAGGTGTGGTATGATTGCCAAAGAGACAACTCTCCACAGGAGACCAAAATGACACAGTAATTACCAACAATAGGTCACCATACGGTCGTCAACAATGAACAAAGCCCATGCCGTATGGTCAGCTTTAAAATGCCCCGAAATAACAATGTAAAACGAGAAAACTAACGGCTTATTTATGTACAAAAACGAAAAACAAATATGTAACACATAAACAAACAACCACTGAATAAGAATACAAGACAAAAAGAAAAGGACAGTACAAAATATGTTAAGAATCTCATCTAAAATATAAATGAATATAATCCTCGTACAAATAAATATTTATATATACCGAAAAGGTGACTAGATGCTCTGGAAGGGTAATTAGCATATTTTGAATTTTACTTATTTTTTAACAGCAATTTAAAAAAAAATACATATTTGAACAATACAACAAAGATTTTTTCATCACAGGATCGGGATATTGTAACATAATAAAGGAATTCGAATGTGGAATGGTGGTAGTTTACCACTGATTCAAGAAAAGACACGTATATGTCAATAAACATGATATTAAAATAAGAAGATGTGGTATAATTTAAAATGAGATGTCTGTTTATTACAAGCTATATATACTGCTAGAAAAAGCTCCAGTAAAATTAAATTTTATCAAGGATGGGAGAGGACTTTTTATCTGAAAACTGAGAAAACACAAAATCCTTCAACATGATTTTTTTTATATCAATGTCACGATTCAGGAACTTTTCAATATTCCCAACTATAGCATCCGACAAACGAACGAAACAGTTGGTATTTTTTTTTTTTTTTTTTTTGTGAGAACAACATCGTATCAAACCACATTTATATCTTCAATATAGAAATAAGGAGATGTGATATGGTTGTCAAAGTTAAACAAATAAATGGATTTAAGCAATTATAGTCGGCTATAAAAGGTCCCGACATGAAAAATAAGAATCAATACCTTTCGAATTTAACTGACAGCCTAATTCATAATAAAACAATTTACGAAAAACATATATGACAGACATGAACCAACGACAAGCACTGAACTACGGGCTATTGACTTGAAACAGGTACATAACGAATTTGGCAGAGTTAAAAATGTCTGTGTGCGCTCATTTCTCCCCAAAACTAGCACAGCACAAGACAAAACTATAAAAAATCAGTTGAATGATCGGATCATCATTTAATACTATCATTGACGATATCAGACCAGGTGCGGATCCCGCCTTTCTGCTAAAGGGGAATCCATACCACGGAACACCCTGAAACGTCCACAAAATTAAAAAAAAATCGAAAAAAATGAGGTTTCAACCACCAAAACTCCCTCTCCCCGCATACAGGATCCGCTTCTGCAGGTTACATCCATCGAAATAAAATCTTCAAACATCAGTAACACTTTTGAGTGTGAAATTTAGGTTTAAAAAAAATGATAACAATACCAAATAACTAACTGTTATTGAATCATAACAGAAAAAGGAGAGAAAAATCAAGCCAGACATATATTGTATTGGATTGCAGTAGTTTTAATAAATATTTATATGACAAAAGTATCATGGAAAACATAAACTGATCATGAATGTGGCAGAAGAGATAGTAGTTAAGCATTATCTATTTAAGAGTTATAATTAGTCATATGCCACTAGAAACTATTACAGCAAAATGCAATGAGTGTGTAGGTAAAGGTAATACCTTTGACTAGCTTGATTGCTAGCTGGACCGTGAAGTCATAACAAGGTAAAGTATGTTACCCTCCTTTCGGAAAAGTCTAGGTGGCCAAACGATGAAAAGAAAAGCTCCAAGCGATTGTACAGGAAGGCTCCGAGTGATATTACAGTAAACTTGCAAGCGATTGTACAGTCAATAAAAATATCCGACATGGAGAAAATGAATATATTTGGATTTCTACTGGGACAATGGCTTTGAAACTTTCAGACAGGTAAGACTATATATCAGAAAAGGTACATGTGAAAATACAGGTAGCAAACATTGATTTTTCGATGTGTATTTGACATTTTTGATCGCTGTTGTGTGGCAATTTTGATCGTTTTACACGGAGCTCCACCATTCTAAGGAAAACGTTTGGATGCATATATCTTTCTTATTATTTTATTAGTTCATATTTACACAAAGAATGTGTTAGCTATCAAAGCTTGAAGCAGAAACGTTATATAGGAACATAAGAGTTCGTCAAAGTTTCCATCAAGCAACTTGTTATTTTGCAAATGTCGGAGCCCTGCTTGACAGTCTCCCGAATGACCAAATTATTAGAAAACCGTACAGTTCCGTTCCCACACTGTGTCATTGTATTTTGTAGTTGAAGATACATTATGTGTTCATTAATTAAGGGAGAGTCCATTTGATTATTTAGGGAGTAAAGGGTGATGGTAGGATGACATTAAAAGAAAAAAGATGAGACACTTTGCAAAAAAGGCAGGTTGACAATTGATGTAATGAAAAAAGTCATGATAAAGTAATAAAAAAGATAGGACAAAATAAAGTTAAAAAATAAAAAATAATGCAGAACAACATTTCAAAAATTCGCACGTAATTGAAAAAGTTGTTTAAGCATGTCATTTAGCAAGTTTTCATCGCATTTTATGTCCTTATATGGAGTGTCGTATGTTAAAAAAATATTTGCTTCTCACGATCCTTAAATTTTACCGTATTTGTAATTGAACTGTCTATGTTTCAGTACTTTATTGTTAGTCAAAAAAATACTTCTTTCTACATTATTTAGCTATAATACATATTTCAGGTGGATCTTTTCTCGCTTTAAATGTTTCTATAAACAGAACATTACACAGTAGTTTTATTTTAATGATTATCTCTGATTTCGTCTTATCTAATTTTTCGTGACATGTTGTATGATCAAATTTACGCAAACTGATTGAAAGAATGAAAAGTAAGTATGCATGTTACATATAGTGCATTGTACCTTATAGTCGAAATGAGACTGTTACATATTAGCTAAAGATGTTCACTACTACTGTTTTGGCATAAAGGATAGTGCCACTCTTGTCTCAGACAAGATATATACTGTGACATTCCCAGCTTGTAGTTTATTTCACCTGAGTTGAAGGCGACGGGGATATAAACCCTAAGCGGAGTATGTCACAGTATATATCATTTCTGAACCTGAGTTAAACATATTTATCCTGCAATTAGGTTTCTACACTTGAAAATGCCTGTACCAAGTCAACATCAACAATGGACATTATATGTTATTCAGGTCTCAGACAGGGTATATACTGTGAGCCGAAGGCGAAGGGGATATAAGCCCTAAGCCGGGAATGTCACAGTATATACCCTTTCTGAGACCTGAATTACACATATATTACGGATTACCCCTGACTTAATGTTATTTTCCAGTGCAGGTATTTATTGACAACACATATATATATTGAAAAACCCAACCTGATATGTTCGGCATACGTGCAGGATTTCTAATTTGCTGTGAACATAATTTCATCGTGTATGTATTAATTTATAATAACACTTTTAACATTAAATTTAAGTATTAAAAGTGTAAAATGCGTGATTTTGTATCAAAAATGTATTATTGACTGAAGCACGTCATTATTTTCCCTCTGTGAGCCTCTGACAGTCTGATAGCTTTTGACTACGTCACATAGTAACCGGTGTTATGATGACGTTTTTGAGGTTCCAATTGGGGATAAAAACGTCGTATATACCCCGGCAGTTTCCTGAATATATACTGACATCTCTGTGTTGTTATCCAATCACAAACCTCGACACATTTGTAATCCGTAATATATCACATAGTTCAAAGTCGGCCACGAAAGAAGCCGGATGACATAATGTTAAACAATTCAAACGATCAAATAAACAGCCAAATTTATGACAAACTATTTACGAGGGTAAAAATATGACAGATCGCAACCACAGTATTTCAGCTTCCTGACTTGAGACAAACAAATATAGAATGATGAGAGGGTACCTTTTTAATAACCTTTTATATGTAGGGATCATGTGATTTATTTGTTAATTTTAATGATTCTAAATGGAGAAACCTAGAGACTTTAAAATATCTGGAAAACGTAAAAACAGGAAGAGTGATCATCCTTCATTTTGTAATATTTATTTGTTATTTTTTCTTTAGTATACCGTACATTGTATTTCGTCACAGTATTTGTACACTATTTTTGCAAAATTTTCTGTATTTTTCGAATTATGATTTTGGAATGCCTTATTAGTACTTTTTTTAACATAGAGCTTCACACACTGCTTTGGAAAAAAAAGACGGAATATAAAGAAAGAAAAACAAGAAATCATATATCGAAGAAAAAAACGTCAAAACATAATGTACCATAATTGCAAAAAAAGTGTGACACGATGATTGACAATCATCGAAATACAACAGAGAAAGCTAAGTTATTGTTTGGTACACAGTCATAGGTCTATCTAAAAGCATTGCAAACATAATTCATTTGATTTTCAGAAGTGCATGATAATGTCTTAAAACCCCTTTATACGACAAATGATCAATCATGATACGACCTAAGATAACGTATAGCGGTTTTTTTTTCGAGGGGTATAAATTTTCGCTTATTTTCGCGGATCGAACAACAGCGCCAAAATGAATTCCGCCAAATTAAAATAGTACATGCAAACGTATTGATAAAAGTTTTGAATCCGCCAAAAAAATAACCGCCAAAATAGTTCGTATACTTTATTCGATTAAAATCGCGAATTTTTACACCCGCAAAAATAACTCGCTATACGGTGTACCCTTATATTGCAAATAACTAAAACTATCCATGAATATTGTCGATTCTTGTCGGGGATTTCGTATGTACCGTGTTACATAATCTTTACTCAATGTTGACCAACATTTACCCAGATTTACCATAATGAATCATTTTTATTGTTACTTTATCAAAAGCATCCGTTATTTTGTTAGATATTCATGAAAATAGCGCAATGCTTTGTAACATCGTTTAAACAAAAATAAAGAATTCATATGAAGAGTTAATTGTTGTTATTTTGTTTGATGCATATTGAGAATTTAAGAGCATTCTATACAGTTTTGATCCCATATTGAAATTTTGCTGACCATATAGGTTATTTTTTGCTTGATTAAAACAAACATGTAATAAAAATTTACCTTCATGTGCTCCTTTTTTGAGAAAAATGAGGTCGAAGTTTTATACATTTGCTTATGATTCGGATATGTGGACGTATTTTTCCTCTCGAAAGAAATGTATAACTTTTTTGTTTGAAAACATAAACACAAGCTGTTTATTGATAAATTATATGTAAATTCTGTTTTATATAAATGGCCCTTAAAATTGTGCAGATTGGTTTTTCGAATAACTCATATTTATCAAATTGTCGTTTTCATGAAAATTGGCACACATAAAATTGAGAATGGAAATGGGGAATGTGTCACAGCGACAACAACGCGACTAAGAGCAGACAACAGCCGAGGGCCATCAATGGGTCTTCAATGTACAATGTAGCGAGAAACTCCCGCACCCGGAGGCGTCCTTCAGCTGGCCACTAAAGAAATATGTATTCTATTTTAGTGATAATGGATGTCATACTAAACTCCTTAGTATACACAAGAAACTAAAATTAAAAATCATACAATACTAACAAAGGCCAGGGACAGGCGCAAAATTGCGGCGGGGTTAAACATGTTTTTTGAGATCTCAGCCCTCCCCTATACCTCTAGCCAATGTAGAAAAACAAACGCACAACAATACGCACAGTAAAACTCAGTTTAAGAGAAGTCCGAGTCCGTTGTCAGAATATGAAACAAAAACATAAACAACATGACAATAATACATAAATAACAACAGATTACTAGCAGTTACTGACATGTCAGCTCCAGACCTCAATTAAACTGAATGAAAGACTAAGTCTGTATCATATGAATATCAGGCACAATCCCTCCTGTTAGGGATTTAGTATCATACCATCATGGAATATATGAGAAGAACATAACCCGTGTCATGCCAACAATTAGTTTTAGAATAAATGTGTTTAATTCCGATTCAAAGACCCTATAAGTGAATAAATATTAAAGCTAAAATATGCAATCGTTAATGACTTAACATCACCATCGTAACTATATCCGTTTTTAATAAGTCTGTTTAAAGGTTTTGTTAGCTTTTGAGGTGAATACTGACAAGTTTGTGCTTTGTAAAAGATCCTATCATAAAAGATTGGATGTGAAATACCTGAACGTATAAGATGTCTGCATGATGAGTTATATTAACGAATGATTCATTATACGGATGATAAAATTTAGTAAATGTTTTGACTAGTTTGTGAAATCGAAAACCCTGGTGTAATAATCTTTCGGTTATTCATAAATTGCTCTCTCTAAAATCTAATACGTTGTTACATACACGAGCGAATCGTACCAGTTGAGATATATTAACATAAGGGAACATCACCATCTAAAACTGGATACTTAACAAAAGGAATAAAAAATCATCTCTTTTATCATAAATTTTTGTATTAAGCTTCTGACATTTTAAAAGATCGTGGTCCATGAACTCGTTTTCAAGTTAAATAAGTTAAATGATAAAAATTTGTCGAAAACTGAATCTTTTCCCCGATAAGTCATAGTTTGACGTCGCAACAAATTACGTTAGCAAAGTGATTACCTCCCCTTAACTGTATCGTATGCCCTTAACCATAAGAAAATTGAAGTCTTATTTGATATTGTGCAAGAATGTTGCTTTAACCCTCAAATTATTGTAGTATTCATAGAAAGGATAATTGTTGTCTCTTTACAGGTATAAGTTTGTTGATAAGTATCAGCTTTGTTGTAAGATCAACACGTGAGTATTATTCTATCGAAGTTATTAGGCTGGTCCTTTCCCTTGCAACATATGGGTATTTTAGAGCCAAACAGATAAAGGACAGAGAACCAGTCTGTCGTAGTCATTTGAGCTACTTTATACTGCCAACAACTGGCTCACTTGGAATTCATATCTTTCACCGTGATTGAGTACGCTGCTTCTGAAGATTGTAGCTCGCCTTTTCAGAATCTAATATACTATTTGTAATATCATTGTCTGTTCACCAAAATGAAAATAACTTTACGTCATTGGTTGCATTTTCATTGTTTAAAACGTTTTTGACCAATTACAAAATTTTGGTGTATGCTTTTGAAAACATTACCAAGAATGCATTATATTCCGAAATGGCGAATTTACCTGTTCAGTATCAAGTCGATATAATGTGCCCAAATGTCACAATAACCGTGGTTCTTCGTTTTTTGGAATCTGAAAATCCTCTACAGAGATGTATTCCTACTGTAAATCAAAGCAACAGTAGTACACTGCTGTTCAAAAGTCATAAATTGATTGAGAGAAAACAAATCCGGGTTAAAAACTAAAACCGAGGAAAACACATAAACTTAAAGAGGAAAACAACGAAACAAGAGCAACGCTTAAGTGCAACAAAAAACAAACGACAAGAAACACTCAAGAAAAGATAGTGGTTGAACCTGGTTTTCTGGCTATCCAAACCAGGCGCTTTTATGGCAACGTTGAATATAACACTAAAATAACAACATTGCATTGCAGGAATACAGTACGAAACAAATGCAAGTACATTCAGGACAGAGAAATACACTAATAAACTAAACAATAGTACATTTCGACATGCTAACCACAGAATGAAAACGAACACGTAAAACAATATAGGACAGCACACAAAAACAGCACAACAGAACCATCAACTGTCTGTCACATGACTGATGCAATGCCACAAAAATAACATCACAGGAAATAAAATTTGATACAATTCAAGAGTACATGTAATTCGTGTACATATAGTTGCTTTAAACCTAAATCTTATATATCTTAGTAAGATACACAATTGCATCTCCGAATAAACACATATTACGTTTAAGTTACACTCGACTTACTCCTGTCAATATAAACGATGCAAGATATAGACATGTACGAAGGACACTATAAAATTGTTTAATGATTGTTTGTTCGGGTTACCTTACTTTAGTGCAATTTTATATTCATTATCTTTGTAGAAATGTAAATTACTTAGTTTTGCTTCATAAATGGCTTTGTTTCAATTCAACATGAAGACATAAACATATCACAGGAAAAATTCCAACAGTGTTTAACAAAGAATAAATAGCATAGTTATATCCAATATTCAGTGCTGTCATTTATGTTGGGTTTTATTTCTTTAAAATAATTTTATCGTTTAAATTTTCTATTCAAATGAACTAGCTTAAGAACCGCTCAGTAGTTTAGTAACTGAAATGAAAATAGGTCTATTGTAATCATATTGCTACCTTTTATGACAAAGGTACTCGATGAATTGTGCTAAATATTTGTTTCGAAAATAATTTTTCAACAGTAAGAACCATGTTATCATAAAAATCCATGTTATCATAAAAATCCATGTTATCATAAAAATCGTGAAATGCAGGTAATCCACAATAAAACAACTTATAACAAATTGATATTAATTAGAATGTTAAGAAATAATCGACATGCATATATGCTGAATCAAGTCCACGACGCGTACGTACGACGGAATAGATTTGTTTAAAGTCAGTAATGATAACAAATTGCAAGTATTATTTCAGTTTATATTTTTCTCTGGTCATGAAGTCTTATTCAATGAAGCTTATAATGGCAGTAATAGTGACAATCTAATAAAGTGAAGGAAGGAACGTTCAATCTTTTTAAGAGAATAAAGCGACAGCACCATGCAAATACAGATCCACTGACAAACAACAGTACACAAAACACAAAAAAAAAACAAAGGCTAGCAAACATAAACTCTACAAAACTGTGGAACCCGTAGTGTTGCTCATGTCAATTAAAAAACTTCTTTATTTTAGTTGCAATAGTTTGTCTAGACTGTAGAGGTTTAGTACAGCCATACGAGTGTGCAACTGTCACTAAGTGTAGTACAAACGAGGTATTATATTATTATAAATATTAATATAAAATCAAGATCTATATAACAAGGAAGAACATTAAAAAGTAAGATATATCAAAGGTCAACTTTTCCTGTTGAATTGTATTTTTGATCCGATAAACAGTTTTATTTTTTCTAAACGGCAATTGGCTCCTATTGATATTATTTCCAGTTAAAATCATATAGAACCATAATCTTTGTCATTTCATTTTATGTGTAAATTAGGTAGATGTTATAATTTTAATGCATTATCAATGCTTGAAACTCATCTTCTACTATTCAAATCTAATATATAAATAAAAATTATCATCGTGTTTGTACATAAACAAAACTATATGTGCCACTCCGGACAAGGACTTGCATACCTTTACGTAGTACATGACATCACCCCCGGTTCTTGTTGATGTTCGTATTGCTCAGTCGTTATTTATTATGTTATGTTTTGTCGGCTGTTGTTTGTCTTTTGTTTTGTTTTCCACGGTATACTTTTACGATTAACAAGTTGGTATATTCCGCCTAATTTGTGTGATGATTCTTCGAAAACAATAATTATGAACTGGATTCTATCACATACATTATGTATTGTAACAAAGATAACAAAGCATAAGGTTTAATGTTTATCTACCTTGAACATCTATTAAACATCTATGTCTGCAATTTTGGATTAGTTTTAGTTTTATCATTAAAATATATGTTGCTAAACTGAACTTATTTAGTATATAACGCAATCCTGGGCACTTGATTTAAAGGTTAGTGAATAAAGTGTTATCAACCACAAATAATATCACATCGGGACAGCTGTAATTCTTATTGCTAGGGAATTCAATGTCATTACAGTACACTAATCGTCTACATAGTTATAAGAGGGTGGTAAAAGGGGGTGTCCTTAACACTGAAACACGTGAAATAAAAATCTAAAAACACGTTAAAATTGTAAATATTCAGGAAAAGTATTTAAAGTTATTACCGTCATTCTTGGAAATCAGGCAGTCATTATAAATGGAAATGACGACCCTGTCGACACCTTTGGACGTCCGCAAGTTGCATATGATCTGTAGAAAAAAGTATTCATTGACATTTGATAGCAATGAGTACCTTGGGAAAGCATAATTTAATATAATCTCGGGAATGACTTTAAATTTAGTCCCGGTTTACTGTTTAATGCAAAGCGAGTCAAGCATTCACGAGATATTAAGAGTACCGATACGAACACCGAAAAGGAATAATGGGAAAAACGAAGCACGCAGGTCCAACCAAACACAAGCAAAAGAGAAATTAAATGTCCAAACACGAAAACAAGTGAAATAAAAAGGTCGAAAACGTTGCACGGAAATAACCCTTTACGACCCTCTTATAACAAGTATAATCTGTATAACCTTTTTTTTTATCTGCAATTACTCAATTTTTACAATAATTTCCAATGCAAACTCTTTATAACTACTAGTTCGCTGTTATAAAACACGTTTAAAGGAAATAGCTGATCAAATTGAGCTTGTGAGTGGATCTAACATAATTTTTAGTACTTATATTAACATGTTATACACCATAAACATGTCTTACAGCGATAAAAGTGTGACTAAAAAGCACGGGCTTCTATTACGATTAAGATATTAAAAATACATATAACAATCTAGAGTTTCATACTTATTTTTTGTTACTTTTTCAGGTGTGTTACATAGAGAAATATGAAACCAGTAACGGACAAAAAACTTCCTTATACAATGTTGGTTGCAAACCACTCAATGTAAGTAACCGTTTACCAAATGTTAGCTTTGAATGTATGTTTATAACATATATTGCAGGGACTAGTACCACGGCGATGTATTATGCTAACTTCACGTCTTTGCAGATTATGTATATGAGAGATGACGATCGTTATCAAAGACATCATAATGTAAAGGTAGAAAGATTCGAGATTCTATATGAATTAACATTCAAATTTTTACCATAAGAATACTATCAGAAATGAGGCAAATTTGACAAACTTTGAAAAAGTATGTGAATTGTTTAACAGTTGATGCCGAACATTAGAGTCATATTTTATTGAACTTTGCACTGCTTACTCATTCAGAGTACCTACATTAACTGTGTTTTAATAGGTTTGTGCTTTTTGACCACTGTCGTTTTCTGTGTTGTGAATGTCGACTGTTGATTTGGCTTTCGACGTATTTACTTTTGGTTATTGTGTTGCCTTATTTTTCGTTCATTTATGTTTGTTTATTGTTCCCATAGATATCATTTTCCCCTTCTATTATATATCATACTGAAATGATGATTCCCTTTAAAATAGGTAACCGTGTTTCATAAAAGGATGATTTATATCATGTCCCAAATATTTTATTAAAGAGGTTAACATAATGTGTAAATCGGTGAGACGAAAACACAACGACACACAAAACAAATTAAAAGGTCAAAATATGGTTTTCATCAATGGGCAACTGTGTTCCAACTTTGAATCGCCCGAATAATAAATGTTTAAAACAGGTTCACGATAGACAACATGATTTGCAATGAACACTTGTTTCCTAAAAACATACATGGGCGGCTTTGAACGGCCCATAATCTAGTTTTATTCTATTCAGTGTAATAGAAATGGTTTAAAGTCAATGTGAACGAGCAATCAGTTCAGGAGAAGCAAGTAAATAATTTACGTCCGAACAAGAAATAACAAACACAACTGGTACAAGCAAATTACTAATAATTATAATTAAGTTACGAATACTAGTATCACTCAAACATTTGTAAAAGTATTCTTAAAATTCTTTACCCGATGAAGTCTTTTGACATATTTCATTTTTCTTGTTGTTAGATTTCTTTCTCTTTAACATATATCATTTATCTCCTTTTCCTCATACATCAAATCGTATTGCCTTAACTCTCAAATCGGTAGCTGAACCTCGAACAGATTTAATATTAGAACCTTAACATTGTTACAAATGACATAATTTTAATCTTGCAATGTCAAAGGTAAGTTGTACAAAATATGAATGAAAACAACATCGCAAAAAAGCATATAATTGTTTTATAAGAGAACTTATGTAATTGAAACAGTTAAACATAATTGAAAGCAACTTTTTTTCGTTTTATTATTTGAGTTCTGCAGCTCATCAGGTCCAATTTTACCGGTAATCGGCAAACGGAGTGCTAGAAAACGCATTGACAGAACAACATGTCATGAATGCTGTAGTGACAAGGATATCTGTAATTTGGAAGGTCACTGTGGTTCTAAAAGTATGCTATATTACTAAAATATTTTATTATTATCGAAACAAAAAATAAATAAGAAATGTAGACATATATTGATAATTTAAAAAATGCATATGCAGGTTAGATAAATATCTAATACTAACAAGAGAAGGGTAAGGTAGAGTTTAATTTATTCAAAATTTTATTCGTTTCTTATTGTTTACTGTCTGTGTTAATGATGTTTTTGTCCCAGGCGGATAACCCTGACCTCACAATTTTTTGGAACTTTTGGTCCTCGGCGATCTTCAACTTGGTAGTTGTTACGGCTTTCAAACGTTTTACATCTAAGCATAGTTATGTGTGGACATAGCGCGCGTCTGGTGTATAAAAATATTTTTTAACCTGTGACCTTCGAATGGCTATTATTCGTTTGTTTCTCTGTCCTATATCTTCTCCCATTTATCTGTTTATATATTGTAACCCTGTCGTGTAATGTTATTATTTTAATGTTATAATTAACACTGCCATTAAAGCGGGAGGTTTGGCATGCTACAAAACCCGGTTAAACCCACCATTTTTTCATAAAATGCCCTGTACCAAGTCAGGAAAATGGCCATTGTTACAGTATAGCTCGTTTCTGTGTGTGTTACGTTTCGATATTGTGTCTATGTTGTGTCGTAGTTCTCTTATATTTGATACGTTTCCCTCAGTTTTAGTTTGTAACCCGGATTTTTTTTTTTGTCTATCGAGTTATGAATTTTGAACAGCAGTATACTACTGTTGCCTTTATTTATTCAAACTTGAATAGCTAACTTAGTAAATCAAAATATGGTCTCTATAGAACATATCCATTCGGCAGTAACAACCATGCTCAACTGACGCATTTGGCTATGTGTGATGTAGAAAGTGGCCGCCACTGCCATGCGGAATAGAGAGTCAAATTACTTATCTCGTGTAGGAGAGTGCTAAGTGCAATAAATCATTGCAACAACTCTGTGGGTTGAATATTTTGTATGTTGAAAAGTGAAATTATCATCTCTATTCAACATAACTGATTTTTCCAGTGATTCAATTTTCAAAACCTACCATTTGTACGAAATAGCTTTTACTGAACATTAAGCAACGAACAAAATATTAGTTAATCATTTGATTGTGAATAGGATTATTGTATATTTGTTTATAATTATGTTTTAGTCAGTTTCGTTGTTTGACTGTTATCTATAAAAAATTGTCATTTTATCGGTATTTATACCCCCGCTTCAAAAGTGTAGGTATACCGTTTCACCTTTGTCAGTCTGTCTGTCTGTTTACCTGTAAATCTGTCAGTCCATCCGTCCGTCTCTGAATATTTGTCTTCCAGGAATTACATATCAAGGCTTTCTGAAATTTTGTTTCAGGGTTTATATGAGTCAGCTTTACCGTTTGATGCGTTTTCAGATGATCAATTAACAACTTCCTGGTTACCTTATAATTTTAGCGGGCGGGGAATCATTAGTGAACAGTAGCTCAAAGATTCACTTTTTTAACCATGACACATAAGCGGAAGTTTCGGCTAGCCATAAAACTCGTTCAACCTACCTTCTCTTTTTAAATGTCCTGTACCAAGTCACGAATATGACAGTTGTTATCACATAGTCCGTGTCTATGTATGTTGGAGTTTGTTTTTTGTAGCAGTTTAGTGTTTTTGTTGTTCCGTTAGGTTTCCTCTTAAAGTTGATGTGTGTTTTCTTCAGTTTTGGTTTGTGACCCGGATTTGTTTCAGTTAAAACGATTTATGACTATTTATCAGCGGTATACTACTATTACCTTTATTTTGCACAGTAATTCCAATTATTGATACATTAACCTTTAATGTATGTTTGGATTACTCCCCTCATTCTGTGAATATAACAGAAATATAAACAACTGTTATACAAATGGCAGTATTAGATAGCTAAGAAACCCTGTTTAATTCACCATTTTCTTCGGGAATATGACAGTATTTTTCACTTTTTTCTTTGTCCGATAACAATTGATTTTGTCAATTTTTATAGGTTGCACTTTGTAAATATATCTGTTTGACAAACCATACCTCTTTTGGGGAGATGTAGAATATTCAGACATTTTTTTTTTGTTTACCTACTAGTTCTCGGATATGATCTCTATGTTTCATCTCGTAGAGACATAACTTGGGAATTTTACCAGTATAATAGCTCATGGATAGCGGCTAAATTGAATTCTGAGTCCGACCCAAAGTAAATGTTCAGAATTTTAGTATTAGTGTACACTCTTATGAGTTCGAGGCATATACATTTTAAAAATATGCCACACAGCCCTATATTTTAAACTTTGAAAAACATAGTATTGCATATGAATTTGCTTTTGCAGGAGATATTTTTTAAAGAAACTTAATAGAAAAAGTGGCAAATAGTATCCGTAAAAGGAGCTCTTTTGGAAAATTGCATTGTCTATATTTACAAAAGTGTAAACTATCCATGCTATAGAGTTTCCCTTTTTGATATTTTTCTCTTGTAGAAATAGCTTTTGTTATACATTTGAACTTTATCTTAATTCATTGACACTTTTTTCTATCATATATTTGATTGATCGACTGACTGGCATCTCCTAAATGTACAACTGCAAATATTTCATTAATTTTCGAACCCATTTAAACAATAATTCTAATAAATAGGTTCTGCTAACATGGCTAAGTTGGTGGATTGGTGTTTTGAATGCTTTTAGAAAATGAGGTCATGACAAATAGGATTAATAGTTTTTCAACTGGCAACGTAGGGATACAATACATAGTTACTGCAAAGGCTTGTAACGTGCAAAGACGGAAAAAACAATCCCTTCATCGCACGTGCTTGGTATTCATACATCCCGCATAGCTAAATAGACACTCCTCTTTAATTGGTATATCATAAAATTGTAAAAGGAAATGGGGAATGTGTCAAAGCGACAACAACCCGACCATAGAGCAGGCAAAAGCCGAAGGCCACCAAATGGTCTTCGATGTAGCGAGAAACTCCCGCACCCTTTTTTACTGTTTTCATTCGAGCATCTCTGATGAGTCTTTTGAAGACAAAACCCGAGTCTTGCGTACAAAATTTTAATCCTGATATCTATGATGAGTTTTTTCATATACTTCCTCAGTTTGGAACTTGAAGCTGTGAAAATGCTAGAAATTTGTCGGATCTTGATTGATTATACTTATTTAGTATTGAAAACCCTCCACGTTTAAGGGGCATTAGCTGTCAAATTCAAGTTCACCGATTTGACCAATATATGGCCATGTGATTAATCATCGAGGTGACATCTGAAGAATGCCGACGATCATATTACCCAATATAAACAACATTTTATATATAAATAGATACCAAACACGTGTAATTAGATTTTTCAAGGTATGTTTGATTTCATATTATCATGATTATAGGTTAAAAAATATGTTAATCATCGGTATTTTTTTACCTGTATAATAATAAATTTAGTAGATCAAATCAGTCAACCAAATGGTTTTCCTTTTTTACTAGTAATGTTTTCCTTTAAATAGCTGAACATGCATAATTAATGTGTAATACATCTCTAGCTAAGGGGTTAAATTGAAGGACACATGCATGCGTATTCAATGAGGTCAATTCACTTGCAAGTGAATAATTCATCAGCGATATTTCTTTGCTTATTTTCACAAAATTTAACCAAAATGACTGCTAAAAGCAAATTATTATTTCACTATCTCATTTTCATAAATGAATGAACAAACACAAAAATAATTTTTTTTTTATATAACTCGTAGGTAATGCTTTTTTAAATTGTAGTACAAAAAAGAAGAATTGATTCAATTGCTTATAAAACAACTCTTCACCAGAGTCAATTAACATTGAAGTTAGTACATGTATGTCACCGAAGATTTATGTTAACGAAAAACGCGTCTGGTGTATTACAGTATTATCTGGTATGATGGAAAATTAGGTTATCATAAACATATGTAAAGAAACACACAACTTGCGATTACATATTTGGCTAAAACGGAAAGGTATTTAATTATCTTTATTCTGTTACAGGTGTTACCCTTCCCGTAGGATCAACCATATGTTATTCATGTCCTCTTGCCATGGATCCTAATAAATGCAATCACATTGCCCTGTGTGACTCGGTAATGTATGACTGAATCACAAGACATATTTTGGTATTTGTTTGTTTACTGAATAGGTGTGATACGTTTAAGCAAAAGTGACCCAATGGTTATTAATTCAGCATTTCAGAATCCAATACGTAATTTGTAATTTTTCAAAACTTACACTCAGAGATGAGATTAATAAACAAAATTTCAAGCAATTGGTTTTCCGCCAAAATTTATTTGTTGTCGGAATTAGGTCCCCAGGTGTGTACGCAATGTGAAAATGTCTTCAACTTCCATTTATAAGGGACTTGTGTGGAATCCTCCGAAATTAAAGTCGATAAACATTAATATCCGGTAAAAACTGCTTAACCTTCAAAATTTTTACGACTTTAACAAATTAAAACAAATCAGAATCCAGTTTCTGTAAGTGGAATGCTACTTTATAGATCTGATTGTTAACATTGTGTAGTGATTTGCATATCATGACGAAAATTAACAATATACACTTTATCTACTTTGTTTCCTATCCATTCTGGGATTTTTATTCTTTGGCTTTTAACGTCCCTGATGTAGGTGAATACAGAAAAACGCTTGGAACGCATGCAATTTATAAAGTTGTTTTTCTGTTCATCACACCGAGTTGATACCGCTGCTGGTGGACTGTCAGTCCCCAAGGGTATCATTCGCTCTGTAGTCAGTACGTTCTACAATTGTCCGTTTATACATTTGGAAATTTGAAAGAATCTTAGGTTTCAGTTCTTTCAGGCAAAGATGACCCCTTATAGAAATGCTGTTTTAGGTCCTTTGAATTTTTGAAATACTAAGGCTTGTCTACCTCAGGAATATATTACCTTTGCTGTACACTTTTAATAATTTTGGTTCTAAATGCTCTTCAACTACGTACTTTATTTGGCCTTTTGAACTTTTTTCAATTCGAGCGTCAATACAAAATGTACTCCTGGTATCTATGATGATTGTTTTTAGTCATGTACAAAGTAGGTCTTCGACTCCTTCGGTTGTTATACATCCTTAGCTTTTAAATATTCTCCTTTTAGCGTTCCTGATGAAGGTAAATTAAGAAATGCGCTTAGGACAAATGAAATTTTCTTAACGTTTATTTCCTTTTTTTGTGTCATTAACGATTCATACTATACATCGAATCTCTAAAGGCTATTATAGTACATCACATATCTTACAGTCAAAAGAGTACATTGCATCTGTTCAAGTCATAACTAAATAATGCATTTCTCAAGGTCTTTGTTATTTATCTCTTATAGTCCAAAGTATACACCCTATCTTCTAAAGTTTAAAGGAAATACACCACATGTAAATGCATATGTATAAACTATATCTCATATAGCTATAAGTATACACGACATCTCCTAATATATTAGGTATACAGCACAGCTAAATGTATGAAGGCTGAAAGCAGTCAAATAACAACAAAATGTTGGTCCTATTTTTCAAATGTACAACATGACAATGAAGATACATATGCATCTTTGATGTGATACACATTCAAGTATTAAAAGGAAAAAGTACATGACAGCATCAAATAAATTTACATGAATGAGGATTACAGATTGTAAATATTTTGATTATTTGATTATCATAACCCGGACTGTTAGTCTGACCTTCTTAATTTATGTTTTCATTTTTTGTTAACAATATTACAGGCATGCTCTTTAAAACAAACACGAAATTTGATTGGTCAACCTCGTTGGACTCATGGGTGTTCAGAGAAATCGGTATGTTGCATGTAGAAATGTTTTGAAGAAACTATTGAAAAAAAGATATTATACCAGTGCATTAATTCTTCACGCAAAAACAGACGAAAAAAAGAAACAATGCTTTATATTTTTCTCAAAACTATAGTTAGGGTTTCAACACGGAGCAAAAAACACTCACATCCATGAAAGTTCAAGCCCCGTAACACCGGTTGAGCGATCGTTTTGCTAGATATTAATCTGAGTACAGCTGCAAATTGAGGAATAGATTATCGGGATAATTTTAACAAATCATATGTTTTATCTGGCAAAGAAATCTTATAAATACTTCAATAAATTTCACTGATAAATTACCGAAACTGTACAAATATTTTGACATTAAGGGCTACATGAAGATGTATGTGACAAACTTGGGAGGGGGAGGGGGTGTTTGACTAAACATAAAGGCAAAGACAACAAAGCCAATTTAATCAAGCCTTATTAACATGCACTCTCCTTTATTCTTTTTTATTAATTGCAATTCCTCTTTTTCTCATACTAGAAAAAATATATACATATAATTTTGTAAAATGTTTATTCTAAATGCATATGTTATATATATGGTGTCCTGTTGTAAACCTACCGATCCTTTAAATCAATGTATTCTAAATGGTTACAAGTTCAACACTGTAATTAAATCTTTGAATATTGTTTTCATTTGATATTGATTTTGTTGTAAGTAAACTAAAATCAACTTAACATTATTTTGTATATACATATGCACATGCATGGCTATACAATATGTCCAATACATTGGCATTGCACAAGGTCATGTTTTTTCTCTGACTGTTAATGTTTTTTTTTTTAATTATAATGAGTTGTTATTGGCTTTGAACTAGTGAGAACTCTCAGATCTGTACCGAGTGCTTTTTTTGTTTTGGGGACACGTCCACTCTCTTTAATCTATCAAAGTCAATATATGAAAATATAAAACAAGGATTTGATAAAAGAAACAAATGCATTTAAAACGTAATAATGTAATAACATTTCGAAAAGAAAAGAAAGGAAGGTGTAGCGGGCAACATTGTGACTAAACCTACATCATGTACATGAATAAAACTAGAAGATTCCGAATCTATGAAATTTCTTTATTGCGTCAAAGACAAAAATGCGAATCAAAGCATTCTGATATATGTAATTTAATGTTTATGTATGTGCAACGATATGTGATGTTAGGATGGCAAAATGTTTGATTGTTTGTTGTTTTATTATCAATCAGTGTCAATTATTCCATGTTCAGGACTAGAAGAAATAAACAATAAAATAATAACTGGGTCAACAGGGATAATTGGCGGTAAACGTTACAGCCAGTGGAAACTGAGGATATATACGATAGATATAGAGAAAGAAAAAAGGCCGTGCAACAGGACGCCTACGGACCTCTTAATAAGTTGTATAAATTATGTAAAAGCTTTTTAATTCCACAACTACCAATTGTCTAAAATTCAAAACATTACACCGTGTACAGTTAGTAACACAATCATATTAAGAGAGCAACGCTGTTTATTTGATTTTTTTTATGTGAATAAACGTCTTTGTCGATGCTCTTCATTGTATACTACAACAAGACCAAGAAGTCTCTTAACAGCTTATGTGGTACCCTTGTTCCCCTCTAAACATCTTTGATGGTAATAAGTTTTGGGTATAGTTATCAAGAGTATTGAAAACAAACAAATGAAATTACAAATGACAATGAACACAATGAAATGTACTTAGAAGAAAACCTTTATATAGCACCTTATACTAAAACAAATGATTTTTTCAGCAATGTGCAACCATTGCGCAAAGTAATCCACAGGGTGTCTGTTCATTTTGTTGTGACACGGAATTATGTAACCGTAACTGTACCATCAAATCAACAATAGCTCCTCCTACAACTACTTCAACTATGGCGCCAACAATACATATTGCTCGTAAGTTGTTCTTGTAATAGTTCATCAACGGTACCAGGTTGTTGAATTTGGTATGCCGCGCGTTTTGTCCACATATTACTTATAAGTGGTGTATTGATCATAACAGAAGGATGTAAACTCATCATATATATATATATATATATATATATATATATAGATACCAGGATTAATATTTTGTACGCCAGAGCCGCGGTTTGTCTACAAAAAACTTGTCTCTTGCCACTTGAATCAAAATGGTCGAATGAGCGGTAGCATAACAAAATATGAAAGTTCGAAAACTGTACATAGTGCGTCTCAGGCAATCCGATGTCTAAGTGTTTCGAATAATTTAACATTTGGTATAGTCAATTTAAAAAAAAAATATAGCAATGGTATTTCATGTAAAAATTATACGGAACAAGAAGTAACTTTTATTGATTAATTGATCAAGAATTATATATATTTAACCTTTACTGTTCCATTATTGTTAATATCCTTTTAGCGTGGCGCGTCGAGATTTATACATCCCGCTATTGTATTATTATGCTATGGTTTCCTACTTGTTTACTGCGAAAGTGCTTTTATTCGTGGGGAACCAATTTTCGTGGTTTTCGTTTATGACTTTATCCACGAAATTAAGTGTCCAACGGAATAAACAACCGTTGTCCAAATCAAGACATGGAACGATCGTCATTTGGGTTTGACTACTGTTATTATCTAGATAATATATTGAATACCGCCAGGTATAAACTAGTACAATGTATAGAGAATAATACATGGCAAAATCCGTATCACATGTCGTATCATCCCGAGACATCAATATCAGCCCAAGGGCCTTTAGGCCCGAGGGATGATATTGGTCAAGGGTGATACGGCATGTGATACGGATTTTGCCATGTATTATACGCTTTATCATATATTTCAACAGAAGAGTATTAAATTATATGAACTGTTTTCTGATCCATAGCACTGGGTTACCTTCAGTTCTACTTTTGTCTTATTTAAAAGGCCTTAAAAGAACTGCTCACTTACTTATCCGAAGCACCTGGGTTACCTTACAATTTACGTGCCGTTAATAAATATTTTGTTTATTATTGTATTTATTTGTGTGTTTTGTATTTCTTATAGTTGCATTTAGTGTGCCAAAAAATATGAAAACTTGACGTTCGTGACGTCACATACAATATGAAAACTTGACGTTCGTGACGTCACATACCAAACAATGACGTCATTCAAAAAATTGACCTACTAAGTATTTTGTGGAAAATTTTTCTTAACCAAAAAAAACAAAACTGACTTTATTTAAGAAAAAAAAAAAGTAAGGGTGTGATAAAGGGTAGGGGTGTGATACAGGGTATGCGATAAAGGGTAGGGGTGTGATAAAGGGTATGCAATAAAGGGTGCGCATCAAAGTTGCGCGATATGGATTAAACAGCAGGCTATTTATCAAATATGCAAAACTACTGTATTTACTACTAAACATATGATAAATAATAGTAATCACAGGGCAAACGCACTATAAACTACAACTGCAGGCAGAATTACACCAATTTAATCTTTAAAAAAATAAACTGTACAACTTTTGATCTTTAAATTTTCATAAAAAAAATATTTTTGATCGATGAAAGTCAGATTTCCGACATTATTTTGATATGCTATGATAAAGTGTTCATTTTATATCCTCATAGTTTTCGTACGTATAGGAAATAATAATTTCATGCTAAGCTTGCTTTTGATAAGAAATATTTTATAATTCATCATCTGTTTATAGCATTGGATTATGTTACTGTTTTCTTTAGGTGACATGTTTATGGCCTTATTTAACACATTCGATGGTCTATAATCTGTTGATCACTCAATCTCGGGTTAATAAGTGTGTTCACAACGATTTACACTGTTAACTTTGCAATTTCTTTCAATCCAGACACCTTCGCTTCAAATGGCTTCAATTTTTTCATTTTCTTTTACAAAACTAAAATCCACGAATTTAAAAACCCACGAACATATAAATGTTGCTCAAGCCACGAAAAGTTATAACCACGAATTAAAATACTTTCACAGTATGTGCTTTGTATACAGAATGTCTTCATGCAATTTTGTTATTCTTTGTTTTTCTTTGTTGACAAAGTTGTATGTTTTATAGTGATTAATATATAAAAAAAAAGAAGATGTGGTATGTTTGCCAAGGAGACAACTGTCCACAAGAGACCAAAACACAGACATTAACAACTAAAGGTCACCGAACGGCCTTCAACAATGAGCAAAGCACATACCACATAGTCAGCTATAAAAGGCCCCGATATGACAATGTAAAACAATTCAAACGAGAAAACTAACGGCCTTATTTGTATAAAAAAGTGAAGGAAAAACAAATATGTAAAACATAAACAAACGACAACCACTGAAGTACAGGCTCCTGACTTGGGACAGGCACATACATGTATAATGTGGCGGGGTTAAACATGTTAGCGGGATCTCAACCCTCCCCCTAACCTGGGACAGTGGTATAATGTTGACTGCTTACCACAATTTTACCTATTATGTCTGTTTATTTTGCTCACACCACATTCTGGTCAATATAATGGAATTTTAATCGACTGTCACATGTGTCATATAAAAGAGGGACGAAAGATACCAGAGGGACAGTCAAACTCATAAAATAAACTGACAACGCTATGACTAAAAATGAATGCTCACACCACATTCTCGTCAATAAATGGAATTTGAATTGACTGTCATATAAAAGAGGGACGAAATATACCAGAGGGACAGTCAAACTCATAAAATAAACTGACAACGCCATGACTAAAAATGAAAAGGACAAACAGACAAAAAACAGTACACATGACACAACATAGAAAACTAAAAAATAAACAAATAAATATAAGTGAGAGATGTACAAAAAAAATGTAGCTAGTTATCACACCAGGCTTAATCCACCATTTTCTACATAAGGAAATATCTGCACAAATTAAGGAAAGTGCAAATGTTTTCCATTTGTTTGATGTGTTTGAGTTAACGCTTTTGTTAAGGGACTTTCAGTTTTTAGTTTTCATTTGAGTTCGCTACTTATTGCTAAACGTAAATTTTGCATTATTTAAGAATGAACACAAACATTTGTAGGGAAGAGAGATTCCTTTTTTTTTTTTGAATTTTTTTTTTTTCAAGATGAATTATGTGAAATAACAAAATACAGTACTAGACACAAAGTATAAAAAATTAAGTAACACATGTAAGATCGATTAAATCATAATGGTATAATAAGATTTAAATATTACAATTGATTTGGTTATTAAATGCTGCTTCTAACAATTGCCACTTCTGACCAAAATTTTGATTATAACTAAGTCGCAAAACTTTCCAAAAAGAGAAATTTTGGGGATCTAATAATTTATACAGCTAAGACATTTTTACACTATAACAAAATAGTAAATATTAGGCATCTTAAGACCGCCATCACAGTGTTCGGACATAACCACTGTTCTTTTAACTTTATCGGGTTTCCCTGTCCATAAAACAAATGAATAATATAGTTCGAATCTCCTTCAAAACACCTTCAAGGGGGTTAGGAAGAACAGTCAGAACTTGAACCAAAATTGAAAGTACTAAAGTTTTAATCACTACAACCCTTTCAATATATGTTAGTTTTCTATAAGCCCAAGTATTGAGAAATGACTTGATACTGTTCATCCTGGCTGTAATTTCCATAGAGTATTATTTATTTTAGAAAGCTCAAACCATATAACTTATAGTTTGAACCTCCAAGGAAGGTTCCAAACAAGATTTTTGGTCTGGCAAAAGTTTTTCCATACTACCTTTTTTAACCCAATCCATATGACTTTAGTTTTGTCAACATTTCAAGTCCAGCACATTCTGAAAATTTATTGAACAAATCTAAACTGTAGGTCACCATCCAGGACTAAGGAAGAATCATAAGAATATTTACTCAACAAAAAATCTGAGTCATTAATTGTTACACCAGCAATATCACGGTAATTTTCAAAAGCTGCACTGAGTAATTCCAATACTAAAATAAATAGATACGGAGACAGGGTATCCCCATGACGAACCCCTCTTTTCAATGAAACGTCATCTGAATAATATCCGTTATTTAACACTGCACTGGGGGCATACCAGTAACATAATCATATCCAACTAATAAATATATGGTCGAAGCCATAAAATTGAAAGCCTCTAGTATAAAAGATCATTCGAAAGTGTCGAAAGCTTTTTCAAAATCGACTAACAGTAAAAGTCTAGGAATGTCATCTTCCTCCATCTTTTCCATCAGATCATCAATAAATCAAGTACATTCGCCTATATACATACCTTTAAGAAATGCTATTTGTGTTTGACTAATTATATTGAATAGCACCTTTTCTAGCCTATTTGATAGACTTTGTACACTTTAAACTAGATACCCCAATAACAAGTGTGGCAAAGATTGGGTAACTTGGACCAGTAGTTTCAGAGAAGATTTTTGTGATATAGATACAATGGATAAGCGTTGTTTTTCATGAAGGCATCCATAGTGTTAGCTTTGGCAAATTTATAATCCCAACACTGCAACGAACACTATATTAGGTTGACAAACCCAGAGGTGCAACGAAAATTATGCAAGGTTGATAAACTCAGAGGTGCAATAATAGGTTGATCAACTCAGACGTACAACAAACACATTATTTAGTTGATAATGCAACACACACACTACACAGGGTTGATAGATTCAGAGGTGCAACGAAAATTATATTAGGTTGATAAACTCAGAGGTGCAACTTAACCTATATAAATGTCTGATTATAAAAACTTCATCTTATAGTTATAGATATAGGAAGATGTGGTATGAGTGCCAATGAGACAACCTTCCATCCAAATAACAATATATAAAAGTAAACTATTATAGTCAATGTACGGCCTTCAACACGGGGCCTTGGCTCACACCGAACAACAAGACGCTACGTGTTTGAAATACGTTACATAATTATAGCATGGCCCTTTGCACTTAGGAACATTTTATTTGGAAAGTGATAAATTGATAATTCTTTTGATAATATTTTTATACTTTTGGGGATTGATGTAAAGGCATTTTAATAATAATCTGTTTACAAATTTCAGATTTAGATGATATCAAAGCATTTTGATTTCGAACTCAGTATGAAAAAATTCACAGAACTAAAGCGCCAACTCATAAGGGGATATTTATAATGGCTTTAGTTCTATATAATTGTGTTTGTAGAACCCCCAGCGCTTAATTGCTATTATTGTGAATACAGCAGCCATGAGAAGGAATGTAATCATTCTACAAAGTGTAATCCGGGTGAAGATGTAAGTACATATATAAAAAGATTGGGAAACTTTACAATTTGAAAATCCGATTAGATCAAAATTATATATATGTCATATCACTATCGACGGAAACCAAAACAACACCGGTCTGCGTTTAATCTTGTCATTTAGTGAACTTCCCATTTTTCAATTTGCCTTAGAGGAACAAACATTGAAATTTTGTGGATAACGAATATAGTAGAAATCAAGGAAATATAAGAAATGTAATGAGTAAAAATTTTCACTTCAGCAATGTTATTTGAGTAGAATAGATGGCGGATCTGATAAAAACAATCTCTGTTTCTACAAGATGGGTTGTATGGCAAGAACCGTAAGTTCTTTTTATGAATCAATTTGTTTTAAAACTCTCAAACAGATTACTATAAATCCCTCTACAAGATCGATTTACTATATGTATGGATTTAAAATGTGGAAATCTTTGATGTTGTTCCCTTTAATTTCACAAAAACGGTTAATTCAAAAATAAAAACAAAATAAAAAAACAAAAACTTATTAAACAAACAAACAACAAAATGAACAAAACAGACTCATCCTGTCCCCACCAAAAAAAAGCCATAAAAAGTTAAACAAAAAATTTTAAAAATTAAAACAAAAACATCAACATATGGTTAGAAAATAATAAACAAAATCTCTTACAAATCGGACTGTGGAAAAAAAAATACACATTCTAATAAATTCGTTAACATGTTGTCGCCTGGGCTGTTGTATACATGAAAGGAGATTTCTGCATTTACTTGAGATGTGGCAATCGTAGCTTTATAGTAATAAGGATGTTAGAGTTGTTTTTATCATTGATATCAAAACCTGAAGCACTGCACTTGTATATATTTTATGCACATCCTAACTATGAACCGAAGCGCACATTGATTTAAGGTACCCCGCACAAGTTTTTGGTTTGTTCTCAGTTGTAACCCTTGGAGTTCTTAGTTGGTGAGCATGTTTATTAAGCAGCCGTCTTCTCTTGTTTTGTAGTCGCCTTTTATCAAACGTGCTGAGTGTCGTTGTATTCGTTCCAGTTTGTTTGATATACTGTAGGGGTCCCATGCTATTGCTTCATATTCCATTGTTGATCCTACCAGAGAAATGTAAGCGATTTTCTTACATTCATGTGGATACTATCGTAAATTACTTCTGAGGAAGCCTAGGGTTGAATTCGCCTTTTTTGCAACTTTTGTAATGTGTATGTTCTACTTCAGGTCTTCTGATATCTGAGTATAATAGTTGTACTGTTGAAACACTGTCCCATGTAAGAGGGAGGTTGGGGCGTCAACAAACTTGTTCCAAGTCAGGAGCCTGTACACAGTAGTTGTCATTTTTTGTTGTTTATCATATTTGTTTTTCGTTCATTGTTTGTAGACAAACCAGGCCGTTATTGTTTTCGTTTGAATTGTGTTTCATTTGTCATTTCGGGGTCATTTCTAGCTATCTATGCGGTATGGGTTTTGCTTATTGTTTGTTTAAGGCCGTATGGTGACCTATTGTTGTAAACTTATATGTCATTTGGTCTCTGGTGAAGAAATCATACCACTTCTTCTGATTTTTATATATGTAGCCATCTTAGAATAAACAAAGTATGTGTTTATATAGAATTCTGTTCTACTGGTAAAGGTGAAAAGATATATAGATGGACTTTCGAACTAACTACCTCTGGTAAGTGTGTTGAATGTAAGAATATAAACCACAAGTATTTTATTTATTATCTACATACGCTTTTATATGATGTATTATTAGTATTTATATAATGTCAGTTTTTGCTTTTTTCAGGACTGTCACCATTACCTTTCGACCATCCGTAAGAGTGGAACAGCAGTGATGGCAATGGATACGATAGAATATTTGGAGTGCTGTGTACCTTCTAATTGTAATAACCATATTATACGTACACATCCACGACGATGCAATGCAATCCATTAACTACTATAAAACCATAAACAATGTCGAGACTCGTTTGAAATTAGAATGTAATAAAAGCAATCTGATAATTAATTGAAAATAAGTTTGTATAAACAGCGAACAAAAAGAGTTACTTTAATGTTGCCCTTCATTTCGAAAGTAATTCTTTTCTGTTAAAAAAAACCGGAAGATACTATATGAATATTTAAACTCCGAAGTTGAAGATAAACTCCATACAGTCTACAAAACATAGAAAACCTAAGACTAAACCCCCTCCCCTCCAAAAAAAGACAACACAAAAAAACAAACAAAACAAAAGCAGATGTGAACAGGTGCTACGTCGTTTTCCTTATGTAAGTACAGCATTTAGTGGTAATCCGAATTGGACAATAACACATTCGAAGAAAAGAGGAAGGGACTGTGGTTACGAATATTGGAACATAGCCGTCGTCATATGTAGGGATATGTGATATAGATACAATGGATAAGCGTTGATTTTTGAAAAAGACGCAAGGCTCATGGTTTGTTTTTCATGAATCAACGCTTATCCATTGTATCTATAACTTAAACTATTGTGATAATATCTATTCAAAAATTACAGCCAATTCTTAATAAGAAGGTATTGTAAGTGAGTTCAAATAACCTTGTTATCGTGACAAACGATGCATTACAATAAATAAATGATATTACAATTAAAAACCAATTGTTCAGAGAACAATTGAAGGTCTTTCCATATCAAAGAAATTTTGATAAGAAGATAGTTGTTCATACTGATACGATAAATAATGGTTTAATCATATTTTTAAGTGATATAAAGGAGATAATATGCTACTTCCGGTGAAATGAATGTCACTTACGGTCTAATATGACAGCTTCTTTCACACTGATTCCAAAAATATATAGTTTCTATATACTTTTGTATTTAGAATGGGAGATACATGGTCACTTCCGGTTTGTTGGAAGTCATTTTTAGTCTTCAGTAATCAGTTTATGTATCTATATGACAAAATATATGGATTTTGAGTACTTTTATACGAAAAAATTGCAAAGAAGGTTACTTCCGGTTTTCTCAAGGTCACTTCCGGTAGTCATTTTTCAAGGTCATTTGTCATCCAAACTTTTGCACAAGGTCAAATGCCATTAAAATGGACTTAGTTGAAGTTATAATCAAATAACCTCATATCAAGACATTTCAGGGGCACTAACTCCTATTAGATGCTATTTAATTGTATCAGACCAAATGTAAAATATCTTCATAACTATATAGCAATCATTTTGCACTTGTTCTTTAATATATACCTTTTCAAGGGTTGGAGAAAATGCAAAAACATGGAAAATTCCGAATTTAGAACTTGACCTTGACCTTTGACCTTGACCCCATTTTCTAATAAAGGGCCTAGTGATCTCAAATAAATACATTCCAGGGTTATATGGTTGACGGTTTATTAGTTAATAACACATATTGAGAAAATAATTTTGTAAAGGTAGATAACTCCTATAAAATTTCATCGAATCGCTTCGATCCAAATAAGCCAAATTTTCCTTAGGATGTAACGAACAATTTGTAAAAAGAATTTTGTCGCTATCTCTTTTTGTTACGAAGGAGATGCACTCTGATGATAAACAGTGAATAGGGAGATAACTCTTACAAAGAAAAGTGTTCGGCTTAGCAGGGTGAAATGTAAAAGCGCATAAACTGTACGATACAATATGAGAAATTTCTAAGCGACATATTGCGAAACAAACATTTGTCGCAATATCAAAATTAGGCGGAAGAAAAAAAAAAAAAAAAAAAAATAATAATAATCAGAAGAAATACAATAGGTCTTTCCACAGAAAGGTGGAAAGACCTAATTAAATGGTTAAAACAATACAAATACATGTTGAACACACGGGCACAGGACGTTTGGGCTTTTTTACCTGTAAAACGATAGGACATTTGCGCTTCAAATACTATGGTCATTTGCGCTTTTAATTTTGATTCACCTGTATTAAATTGACCGGACATTTGCTTTTTTACCTATAATCGTCTACCAGTGATGATTGTGCGTGTTTTTGTGTCTTTCGAATGTTTATTTTAGCAAAGTGAATATAAACTTTTAAGCACATATCAATCTGCTCTGAATTCGAAATGTGCTATGAAATGATTTTTTAAACTTTTAACCATTAAGAAAAATATGATTTTAACTCTGCCAGGCCAAACATGCGGGTCCCAAGCCCGGTCAAAAGAGGAGGATAGTCATAAAAACCAAATATTGCAAAAGCGCAAGAGTCCAATGTAAAAAGCAAATGTCCTATGATTTGAAGCGCAAACGTCCCGCGCCGGAACACACCATATCTGCCCTTAAAGATTTTCATTTATCAGGCATCTGAACATTTTTGACAAAATGTGGCATATTCTTTCTTATTTCTAATAAGATTGAGAATGAAAATGGGGAATATGTCAAAGCTGGGGACAACAACTTGACAAAAAACATATATATAGCATATATTTAAAGCATGTGTCCGAAATTTCTAACAAGAAGTCTTATTCTAGGCATATCACGATTTTCTAGCATAGGAATTTGCGAAAAAACAGATGACTCATACTATATTGATTTATAAAACTAAAATGAACACCTAGAATGTAAACATTTTCATTTCAAACATGTGGAATAGCTAACAACGATCAGATTATAAACGAAGAAACTCGTTTTTATTCAACAAAATATCCACAATATTTAAACTTTAAAAAATCAAGAAACCGAAAACAGGAAAACTAGAGAATAGCGGCAACAAAAAAAATATACAAGGATTCGAACCTAAACCGTCAAGTTCTAACTCATTAAGCATAACCATGAAACCTCACGGCTACCAACTCATACACTACGATTGCCTATTATTGTATATATAAAGGTACAATCCATATGTGTTCGTTGTATCGATGTATATCAAATATTCATTGATATATATAAGTTAGACATTTAAATCGTAACCAAATGTAGCTACTTCAAAATAAAAAATCAAAATCACTGAAACTGAACTTCCTACACAAAATTGACACCAGGGGTTCTTCACTTGTAATGCAAGAATAGTGCTTTCTGATTGGAGAGTATTTTTAGCTTCATATTAATGGTTTGAAGTATAGTAACATAAGGTATTTCCCAAAAAAAATAACTTATCAAAGAGAGGTACAGTTGGGTGCAGACCAAGCATTACATGTAAACGGGCCTAAAAAGTGAACGCGGCGTTTACTCGCGTGCACTTCATGTAAACGCCACGTTAACTCTGCGTTAACTCCGAAATTTAGTAGACATAAATAGTAAATGGGCGTTTACTTTCGCATTTACCTCCGCGTTAACGCAAAAACCGCGCGTCTTCTAATCTTGTAAAGAGTAAACGGGCGTTTACTTTCGCGTTTACTTCGCGTTAACGCGAAAAAGGCGTGTCTTCTATCTTTAAAAAAAATTAAACGCCCGTTTACAGTTTGTAGTAAACGCGCGTTAACGCAGATTGTCCTCGTATCCTGGATACACTGACCTAATATATCACATGATAAGGTACATTAAAATATCCATCTGTCCATTTTCGATCAACATATTGGCAATTGCATTTAATGAAATGAGACCTCTTTAATTAATTTATTGAAAATTAATCATTGCATATAAGAACAAAATGGAAATTCGTCCTGGAACTGTAAAACCTACAAGACTTTCAGTTTACATTCGTGAGAGGATATTAAGTTTTGGAATATTTAATTTTGGCATATTTATTTTTAAATATGCCGGTTTAACTGTGAGTCGATATTTGTACATGTAAATTTTGAACAGAAAAAATAGAAAATCCGCTGTTGAAAGTTTTTGGAACTGACTATTTTTGCAATTAATAAATGTTTATATTTCTAATAAAAAGTGTTTTTTAATGTTAGGGTTCAAAACACATATACGTAAAATATTAAGTCATTTTAACAATATAAATAAATGTACAAATGCACACGGCGATTATTTTATAATACTAGTATACACAATTCGTTAACGCGAAAAGTAAACGCCTGTTTACTTTCAAGTGCGCATAAAAATACAATTGAGAAATCTGTAGTAAACGCCCGTTTACTTTTACGTGCACGTAAAATTAAACTTGTGAAATCTGAAGTAAACGGACGTTTACTACTGACTAAACGGACACAGAGTAAACGCGCGTTTACTCGAGTAGACATTAGAAATTTCCGTTTTGACCGCGTTAACGTAAATGAAGTAAACGGGCGTTTACTAGTAAACGCGATATTTATAGTTAACTAACGAAAAATGTGCACGCCGCGTTAACTTGCGTTTACTTTAGGTAATGCTTGGTCTGCACCCAACTGTAACTCTTGCTTATTTTTTACTACTTACTGTCAATCATTAATCAAAATACACTATAGTCTGTTTTAAAAATTAATTTCTGAAAATAAAAAAAAAATAAAACAGTTTGTAACTTCATAACAACGGAAAAGAGGATAAACAAATGACCAAAACAAATTATTGATGTTTTGTTAAGATTGATTGTTGAAATTATTTAACTTGATTCTCAAAATAATTCAATATGATTCTTAAAATAATTCAATTTGATTCTTAAAATTATTTAATTTTGTTATACTTACATTATCTTAAGGGTGCCTTCATTGATATCCTGTTTTAGTTCTTTGTATGTCAAATCGTATCTTTCTAATTTTGTAGTCTCTTTCTGACCCTCAGATTCATTCCAATATATAACCTGTAAATAATGTATATACATTTTATTTAAGCTGTCTTTAAAAGTTTGATTTATTTTCAGTCTAAAGATACTGTTATTAGTATGCAAACATTTTTTTATTCATGCTGTAAAAACAATATATAAAGCAAAAAAATTATATTGTCGCACAAGAAGAAAAGTAACACTAATAAGCAAAGCAACATATGGTATCATAGAGCAACACAAAGCAACATAAAGTAACACTAATAAGCAAAGCAGCATATAGTCTCTTAAAGCAACACAAAGCAACATAAAGTAGCACTAATAAGCAAAGCAGCATATAGTATCTTAAAGCAACACAAAGCAACATAAAGTAACACTAATAAGCAGCCTCCGGGGGCGGGAATTTCTCGCTACATTGAAGACCTGTTGGTGACCTTCTGCTGTTGTTTTTTTTCTATGGTCGGGTTGTTGTCTCTTTGACACATTCCCCATTTCCATTCTCAATTTTAAAGCAACATATAGTATCATAAAGCAACACAAAGCAACATAAAGTAACACTAATAAGCAAAGCAACATATAGTATCATAAAGCAAAAAAAAGCAACATAAAGTTAATTAGTCAAAGTGTAAGCTATGAAAGCATTATTAAACAAGGGAAATAGAAGTTTGTTTCATTTAACTGAAGTAGCCAATGCCTGCACCACACACTAAAATAGTCTGTATTTGTGGCAGCTATGTATTCATCTGACATTAATTGTTGAGGGATGCAGGTTATGATGTTGTGTGATCTATAACACCTTGCATGTGAAACAAAGGTTATTGTATGTTATCAAAAAGCATGCATGAAGTAAAATTTGAGTTACTAGTATTTAATTCCATTTTAAAACATCAGGGGGAAACCGTTTTGTTGATGTAAAAAAGATAACAGGAATGAGATATTAACCACTCACCAAAACTAGTTTTTATTTTAAAGAGATGTGACAGTGAACCTTCATGCACACCCAAAATATCATGAAATCTTGTTTACCCTAAAAGTTTTTCGCCTTGCCAGATAATGAACTATTTTCCCATTGTAAGTTGTTAATTTGTTTGACCCCTCATCCCAAGTATGAAGAAAATATTTGTTCTTAAACCAGCATGGTGGGTTTTCCAATAATTCATGTGGAGACACTGTCTTTGCTGGTGATGGTGATAAAGATGGTGAGGAATGACATTTAGCTTTGACATTTGATGGTGAATAAGTCATGAGTAAGCTTGCTGTTGCGGAAGGTAAGACTGACGTTGACTGATGAATAGTTGAAACTGAAGGTAAGACTGTCTGTGACTTAGGAAAGGTTGAACGTGTACATGTACTTGATGATGTTTCAGTTGATAGTGACTCATGAATGTGTGGATCTATGGTTGATAAAAACGCTATTGATGGTGAATGAAGAGGTGCTGATGTTGAAGCTTGTAAAAATAGTGGAATGTCCTGCTCATGTGAATGCTTATTGTCATTTTCATTGATTTCCATGGGAACTGGTACATTTTGGGTGTTTTCAAGTTGAATTAAATTTATCAAATTTTGCTTTAAAGAATTAATGTCCAAATTACGCCTAAATAGAGATTTGTCAGTTACTGATTGCATACATACATCTTTCCTATACATGATTTGATTTTTAATTGCACTGATTTTATCTTTCTTAAATTTCAAATTATCAATATATGATGTCATTTCTGGTTCACTTTTCCATTTACCTCCCATTTTATCTATTTCATTTAATAATTCTTTGCGCTCTTGATTAATTTTTATACATTTAGCTTCTTTCTCATCAATTCTTTGCTGAAGTGTTGCTCTTCTCTCGTTATTTAGTTTAATTTCATCTGATATTTCTTTTTCTTTTAGTATTTGGGACTCTTGTCTTGCTTTTGCCATAATTTGAATTTTGTCTTCTTCATTTTTCCCACCCAGCCATTCCATTGTATTGTTATTTTTCATCATAAGTTTTGTATTTATTGTTGATGTGTTGATATTTGGTGATATTGTCTTTTGCCTGTCTAGTTGGCCCATCATTCGCTCTAGGGCAATGTTGTTTGATGGACAAGTCAAGGTCTCTTTTTTTGTATTTTCGGATGGACAATGGTATTTACCTTCAGGTAGGTAATCCTTAAAAAAAATTTGGCATTTCCCTAAAATACCAGATGCCATTTTCGAAATGCATTGCAAGACTATGCTATTTTCATCCAACGGTTTTAATACGCCTTGGCAGAAATCAGATATTTAAAGGTTATCAACTGCAAATATTTGATAATCATTGTCCAAAAGTATAGCTGGTTTGTTGACAATTTTTTCCAATTCCTCGACTAACGTGTTATAAACAGGCTTCATTTGTAGAGCTGGTTTATTTTGAGACGCCAAAGAAAAATAAGGAGCTGTAATTTTGATGTAAATAATTCCAATAGACTGACAGATTGATGTGACGATATCATTTTCAAATAGTTGAAGCATAGAAGTTTGAAGAAAATTTGGTTTATTTTTAAATGACTTTATATAGACGGAGAGAAGATCTTTTAGACAGAATGTACCACAAGCATTATAAAAAAGAGTGTTAAATCTATTTCCAACAAAGTCTTGGATTGGTATATTGTCAATATTATTCGATTTTAAAAATGTTCGACAGTATGCAGGATCTCCAACTTTTTCATTATAAAATAATTTTGAGATACATCGGATTAAATTATGAGTATACGATTCTCCTTTGTTTCGGAATAATGTATTAAAACGTACAGAATTTGTTTTTTCTATATCTTTCGCTACTTTTTCAACTTCATCAGCAAATTGCAGAAGTGGGTGTACAGAACACTGAAATTCATTAATGGTCATCTCATTGTTTTCCTCTTTATTGTTTTTTAATTGATTGAGAATCTTATTTGACTTGAGCTCGGTCGCACTACTGTCAGTCATACAGTTGGTAAGTTTTGTCAAAAAAGCATTTTCCTCTGTAATTTCATGAACTATATCTAATGTTGCTTTAACATATTGCTCTGCAGATCCACTTGATATCTCTTTTATTCCTGCAATGCATAGGTTGCTTGATTCTCATATAATAAATAACCTTTTCTTGTCTAGAATATGCATAAACAAGGGTCAACACACCATTTTTAACAAAAAGTTTCTGTTCCAAGTCAGGAATATGGTTTATTTTAGAAATTGTCCAAGATATTGCTGATATTAACCAATAGTATAAGAAATATAAGGATGGCCAGACGGACAGTCAAAGGTAACAGTTAATGCCCTCTTCGCCTTGAGGCGGGGGCTTAGAAATGTAAACTACTTAAGTATTAAAAGTCTGCATCCATTTTAGAGATATTGCTGATATTAACCAATAGTATAAGTTAAATAAAATTCTTTCAAAAAATCTACAACTTGATCTGTAACTTATCATGGTTATACTATATACCACATTTCAAACTAATATCTTCAAGCATGACAACAAAAAGTGTGTAAAGCTGATTTGGCAGATAAACAGACAGACTGACGGACGGACAGACGGACAAACAAGAGTGCAAACCTAAAGTCCCCTTAAACTTCGTTGGTAGGGGCCTATTACCTATTTTTAAACTTATAAATTACAAATGGACAGACACTCAAAGGTAACAGTTAATGCCCTCTTCACCTGGAGGCGGCGCATAGAACTGTAAACTAAGTATTATCATATACCTAAAGTAAATTCTCCTTCACTTCCACTTATTTTGGTTCCATAAAAATGCCGTCCTTGTTTAGATGTGGCATCTTTCATCAAAGTAATGTTTTCTGAGTTTCCAATGGCCTCTTCTACTTGTCTGTTGCAAATAGCTTTTGCCTCTCTTGACATGTTGTGGATAGATGCTACAGAGGGCAAATTGTCTATTTCATGTCCATTTACAATTTTCACAATGCTCCCAATAACATCGGAAATGTTCTGCATTGGAACATTCTTTGATATACAATATAACACGCATTCCCGGATGTTATTGGTGTACGAATTTCCTCTAGTCCTTTCCCTGAATTTTGGTATGGTTTGGTCTGATATTTCTTGATTTGTAATACTGATTATCTCATTTTGTAAATAACTTATCTCCTGATGTAATACTTGACCATCCAATCTTGTGAGATTGCACTGGTTACCTTTGCTGCTAATCATAGGTTTTGCATTTTCTGTTTGCATAATTGTTGTCTTCATTTTTAGTGTCTTTACTGATTCTTTATGAAATTCCATTTCTTTCTTTAAATTGATAATCTTAATATTTTTTTTTCGAACCTTTTTCTTTTCATTTCCCAATTTTACATATAAATCTGATATTTTTTTTTTGAGAGCATTAATTTTAGGTTGTACATTGTCTATTTTTGGTATTACGTTGAATCTTTCAGGAATTCGGGATATCTGCTTTTCAAATGGGTCTATCTGTTCATAGTTTCTAGAGGTCTTTAATTTTCTAAGTTTTGCAACTACTGACTTTATTCTTTTGAGGAGACTAGCTGAATGTATATCTTCTGGATGTTTTTTCAAAATGCTACATACCCATCTGTGTATTATTCGCTGACTTCCAGCTCTAAAATGGCTCTTACTTTCATTATACAATTTTATTACATTTTCATTTGTTAAACAGTCCACGTAAAATGGAAGAGGTGGAAATTTGGGATCCATTACATGCAATTTACCTGAGTAGTAATGTTTGCTGTAAACATGATTCATTTTGTTTAATCCAAAATTTTTACTAAAATATTATAAGTATATGTATATCTTACCCACACCTTATTTATTTTACAGTCCGTGGAATGTCTTGCGCACATTTTTCTTTATAAATTAAGAGATACTGTGGGTGAAATGGAAGATACTGTGCAAAAACAAGTTTTAAAATGCATGCTAATTTAGTAAAAGCGTTTCAAATCATTTCTCACCTTTCAAATTATAATTAAACTGAATATGCTCATTTTGCCATAATGTGTAATATTCATCATCATTGGTATTAAAAACTAAGTGTGTATCATATCCAGGGACTAGGTTATATGATGGTAGTTAGCAAATAAAACATGAAAATGCACAACTCTAGTTTATAAATTTATTTAAACATATGTCGGCAAAAAGCTCTACAGAGCTTATGTTTGTATTTAATGTAACCCGACTTGGAAATAAAATTTCTTATCTTATCTTATCTTATCTTATGGTTTTGTCCAAGATCTCAAATATTTAACCATTACAGTTATTGTTGTACCTATTTACGATGAGTAGTGAATATAAGTTAATTTTATCATCATGTTTCCAAAAAATACATTTGACGTCATTTGGCAAGATTTTTACAAAGTAAAATCATAAAAATATAAACATAGATATACCTAACACATACAACCACAAAAAATTACTTCCTTTTCAAGCATTTGATAAGGCTTACAGAATGAGAAAAACTCTCTTCGTTCTGTTCACCAACCAAACCCTGAAAAGGAAGTAGTGCACCTTCATAATCAGTTGGCCATTGAGTCTCAGCATCACTTAAACTTAGTTCTTCTGATGCTAGAGGCAATTCATGAACTAAAAAAGCTGGGTCCTGAGTCTAGCATTACTAAAAGTTGTTTCAAATGCTTTTAAGGATGGTAAATCATCAGTAGCAGCTGGTAACTGAGTTTCAGCATCACTTAAACTTAGAACAACTGCTGATGAAGGTAATTCATCCTTTAAAAGTGTTGGAGGCTGAGTTTCAGTTTCACTAAATTCAAGTTCAACTAATTTTGGCCATGGTACACCTGTATAATCAGTTGATAACTGAGTTTCACAGCTACTTAAACTATAACCGACTGATTCTGAAAGGGGCTGATTGAAAATGTGTTCACCATCAGAAAAGCATTGACTATCAAAATCATCATAAATCTTTGACATATTTGATGACTCTAATAAGAAATGTTTCTCCAATACTTGTTCCTCATCAACTAATAATGACTTGCTGTCAACAGAGGCAAATGATTCATTTAGTTGATGAGGAACATCAGTCTCCATAGGATCAGAGGTTATCCAACTGTCACTATTGATTAATACTATTGGTGAAGAAGGAAGTACCTCTGCTTCCCTACAAAGTTCAATGTCATCAATTGAGTCTGAGAACCTGTTGCTTAAAGCAAATAGGGAATCAGAAGAATCAATTGTACTAGGTACAGCTATAGTACTCTGCCTTCGTCTACAACTACAACAGTGACAATCTCCTGGATATGTGCACACATCAGATAAATCCTCTGAAATATTATCATCTGGAAGAACATCACAGTATTCTCCAAAAAGAAACCTAAACATTATGGCGTCACGAGCATTAGTAAAATATGGTATTACTTCTGTCCAAATTTGACATCTAGCCATTTTCTGTAAAATCAGAATAAAGTAACTTCTTGCACAAAATATACCATTATTTAAACCAGAATTATGGCTTTAGACTGTTAAGTTATGTAGTTTGACTGTTTAATATAGTCAATTATCTCCCTTGAAATATTTTTTAGCAGTATCTATTAATGTCAATTTTCATGTTTGGTATTGCCACTGTGTAAAATTAAATCATCATCAATCAAGCCATTTATGAGGATTTGTGTTTACAAGACCTGTTGCCACATATTTCAATGTTAAAATAAGTAAGTTCAATTATCTCCCTTGAAATATTTTATACCATGATAATGTTTATGTGTGTACTTTCTCTGGTTGTGTACTGCAACTGTGTTAAGCTGATTCAGTGTCAGTGCATATTTGAGGAATTCTGGTTACCCCCCCCCCCCCCCCCCCAAAAAAAAATGACTATATATATTATATGACATGTGAATACATTAAGACTGACTTACCTTAATATTCTTTGACCTTGTTGTTTTCAATGTAACATATACTTCTATGTTTACAGGTTATATATAAAAAATCTTCTCTCTATATAAATCAAAGGATATAAAATAAATGGATATTTAGTAAATGCACATGTGACTAAATTGCACCAAAATAAATGCATACAAAAAACAAGTTATCAATGAACTGGGCTTTTATTCATGTTGTTCATGTTGGCAGTCCATGAAGAGTCTTCAACAATGAACAAATAATTCATATTCCAATGTTTATGTAAGTACGTTCAGTTATCTCCCTTGAAATATTTTATACCATGATAATGTTAGTCCATTTAGTCTTCAACAATGAACAAATCATTGGGTATAAAAACTGACTTTATATATGACTATATATTATATCATATATGTGAATACATTAAGACTGACTTACCTTAATATTCTGTGAGCTTGGTGTTTCAATTTAACATACTTCTATGTTTACAGGTTATATATATGAATAATTATTCTTCTCTCTACATGCTCTATATGAATTAAAGGATATAAAATAAATGGATATTTAGTAAATGTACATGTGACAAAATTGCACCACAATACATACATACGAAAAACAATTTATCAATTAAAACAGGGCTTTTTTTCGTGTTGTTCATGTTTACAGTCCAGGTAGAGTCTTCACCAATGAACAAATCATTTATATTTCAATGTTTAAGTAAGTTACAGATGGGTGCACTCCTAACCTGTACAGCAAGTTAACTTGATAACCAGTCATTTGGACTGGTCAAAGTTAACCTGTGACCGAATATAGGACTGCTCTGACCAGTCCTAGGACCAAAATCTAGTTAACTTGAAAAGCGGACTTGGACCTAGGACTGTTTTTATGTCTGCCAAAAAGTTAACTTAGAAACAGGTCCGCTATTGATATAAGTTAACTTCGAACCAGTCCTGTCATAAGTTAACATAAGTTAACTTCGGAACCAGTCCTGTCATAAAGTTAACATAAGTTAACTTGGAAACCGGTCCTGCCACAAAGTTAACTTCTGCTTGAACAAATCCGATCAAAACCAGACCTGTTCCCAAGTTAACTTTTGACTGGTCTGGTCAACACTAAGTTAACTTGTAACCAGGACCGCTCTTCGTTGATTTAAAAAAAAATATTTTTAATATCTTTGTTTCGTAGTATAAACATCGAATGTGATCTGACAATCTATCTATTATAAAAACGATCTCGGTTACAATGATAACAGGCACTGAATATATATATATATATTCCGAGATCAAATTCAATCATATTATGTATATTTTTGAAAAGAAGTATATTTGATGTTAGGTGTATACGTCCTTGTTAGTTATACATCCTTGAACTATGCAGCCACAATCAGCAATAGTTTAATTCATTTAAATAATGACTACAAATTTTTGTTCGCCTAAATTAAGGGTGCCAGCATGTCTTCTTTTTACTCAAAATACTGATACGTAACAAAATTTCAGTAGTTTTGATGCCTCCAGTTGACTTGTACAACAAAATTATTTGACCGCATCCACCAAAACTGACCATATATGCACTTTAATTTGTAAATCTATATACCCGCATAGTAAATCAGCAATATTTTTTATGTCAGGATTCAATGTATAATACAATCCTGACAATAGACAGCAAAATTGCAATATAATAACAAAAAATTTTGGTTCGCATAAATTTAGGATACCAGCATGTCCTCATTTTATTCAAAATATTGATACGTAACAAAATTTCAGTAGTTTTGATACCTCCAGCTGACTTGTACAACAAAATTATTTGACCGCATTACCAAAACTGACCATATGTGAACTTTAAATTGTAAATCTATATACCAGCATAGTAAATCAGCCTTATTTTTAATGTCAGGATTCAATGTATAATACAATCATGACAATGTACAGCAATATTGCAATATAATAACAACAAATTTTTGTTCGCCTAAATTAAGGGTGCCAGCATGTCCTCTTTTTACTTAAAATACTGATACGTAACAAAATTTCAGTAGTTTTGATGCCTCCAGTTGACTTGTACAACAAAATTATTTGACCGCATCCACCAAAACTGACCATATATGCACTTTAATTTGTAAATCTATATACCCGCATAGTAAATCAGCCATATTTTTTATGTCAGGATTCAATGTATAATACAATCATGACAATGGACAGCAATATTGCAATATAATAACAACAAATTTTTGTTCGCATAAATTTAGGATACCAGCATGTCCTCATTTTATTCAAAATATTGATACGTAACAAAATTTCAGCAGTTTTGATACCTCCAGTTGACTTGTACAACAAAATTATTTGACCGCATCCACCAAAACTGACCATATGTGCACTTTAATTTGTAAATCTATATACCCGTATAGTTAATCAGCCATATTTTTTATGTCAGGATTCAATGTATAATACAATCATGACAATGGACAGCAAAATTGCAATATAATAACAAAAAATTTTGGTTCGCATAAATTTAGGATACCAGCATGTCCTCATTTTATTCAAAATATTGATACGTAACAAAATTTCAGTAGTTTTGATACCTCCAGCTGACTTGTACAACAAAATTATTTGACCACATTACCAAAACTGACCATATGTGAACTTTAAATTGTAAATCTATATACCAGCATAGAAAATCAGCCTTATTTTTAATGTCAGGATTCAATGTATAATACAATCATGATAATGGACAGCAATATTGCAATATAATAACAACAAATTTTTGTTCGCCTTAATTAAGGGTACCAGCATGTCCTCTTTTTACTTAAAATACTGATACGTAACAAAATTTCAGTAGTTTTGATACCTCCAGTTGACTTGTACAACAAAATTATTTGACCGCATCCACCAAAACTTACCATATATGCACTTTAATTTGTAAATCTATATACCCGCATAGTAAATCAGCCATATTTTTTATGTCAGGATTCAATGTATAATACAATCATGACAATGGACAGCAATATTGCAATATAATAACAACAAATTTTTGTTCGCATAAATTTAGGATACCAGCATGTCCTCATTTTATTCAAAATATTGATCATAACAAAATTTCAGTAGTTTTGATACCTCCAGTTGACTTGTACAACAAAATTATTTGACCGCATCCACCAAAACTGACCATTTGTGCACTTTAATTTGTAAATCTATATACCCGCATAGTTAATCAGCCATATTTTTTATGCCAGAATCAATGTATAATACAATTATGACAATGGACAGCAATATTGCAATATAATAACAACAAATTTTTGTTCACATAAATTTAGGATACCAGCATGTCCTCATTTTATTCAAAATATTGATACGTAACAAAATTTCAGTAGTTTTGATACCTCCAACTGACTTGTACAACAAAATTATTTGACCGCATTACCAAAACTGACCATATGTGCACTTTAATTTGTAAATCTATATACACCATGACGTACCCGCATAGTATTAGTCAGCCATATTTTTTATGTCAGGAATCATTGTATAATATAATCATGACAATGGACAGCAATATTGCAATTTAATAACAACAAATTTTTGTTCGCATAAATTTAGGATACCAGCGTGTCCTCCTTTTATTCAAAATATTGATACGTAACAAAATTTCAGTAGTTTTAATACCTCATGCTGACTTGGAAAACAAAACTATTTGACCAAAACTGATCATATGTGCACTTTTATTTGCAAATCTATATACCCGCATACCATTGTACCGAGCGCCTTAATGTCTTCTCCTGGCGCTCCTGTTCACATTTTAGTAGGACCGTAAATGTACACGTAATCAATAATATTGGAAAACCAATAATGCAAAAGATATTCTGAATAAATTGAGAATGTCAGAATTTCATCTCTTTCTTTATAATAACAGTCACATCATATATAGGAGTTCATGATGGTGTACGTGTAAAACAAAACTATTATGCCACATCATCAAAGTACCAACACTGACATGTCTGAATTCATTTGTACTATTTACAATGATTTAATAAAAAAAAGTATACGAGGTTCTCTTCTTGGAATCTATTATGTCGGTTGATTGATTTTGTTTATAGTTAAACGTCAAGTGGCAACTATTTCATTAAAGTGCGCATTGAGTATAATTTTAGGACGTCCCATATAAATATCGGCAATGACAAATCTCTCGATAAATCTGACGAATTTGACGAGATTGTTGATAGTTTTACCACATCGTATGCTTACGGACACTGTACAATTTCTGTTAGAATATTCTGCGGGAAATAGAATAGTAAATCCAATGCAAACAAGTTGAAAATCAATGAAATATCCATGCAAGTATAAATTTATGCATAAAGTAAAATTTAGGAAGGGACAGGTAAACAACGGGGAACGAAGTAACGTAGACAATGTTGCCGATATCCCGTGATATAAGAATATTGTTCCGATGCGTTGGATAACCTTTCTATCCGCCTTCTAATAAAAAAAAACTCTGTGTGATCGTATAGCCATTTTTTATTTATATAAAAATACATGTATATCAAATAAAAGAGAGCATTTGTATAATATCTAGTAGAGTCTAGCGAGTAAATAATAAATGATATCTGTGGAAAAACAATGCGAATGTTGTTTACATATTTTAATGAAAGCTCAAGTCTGATATGAAAACTCTTATAACGATAATCTGTCATAAGCAGACCTGTCCTAAGGTCTGGTCAATAGCAGACTTGTCCACAGGTCTGGTCAAAAGCAGACCTGTCCTCAGGTCTGGTCAGGAGCAGACCTGTCCACAGGTCTGGTCTGAGGCAGACCTGTCCTTAGGACTGGTCAAAAGCAGACTTGTCCACAGGTCTGGTCTGGGGCAGACCTGTCCTCAGGACTGGTCAAAAGCAGACTTGTCCACAGGTCTGGTCTGGAGCAGACTTGTCGATAGGTCTGCAGCAGTCCTAAAAAAGCAGACCGTAGGTCTGGTCCACCAACGACGAAGTTAACTTGCTTGACTGCTTAAAAATTATCAAGTTAACTTAGAAAGCAGTCAACAAGTTAACTCTAAGTTAACTTGTGTCAAGGTTAGGACAGCACCCATCTGTAGTTAAATTATCTGCCTTGAAATATTTTAGACCATGATAATGTTGGTGCATGTAGTCTTCAACAATGAACAGATCATTCATATTTTAATGTTTAACTAATAAAGTTAATTCAATTATCTCCCTTGAAATATGTTAGACCATGATAATTTTCATTCATGTACTTATTCAACATATTCAATGATTGGGTTAATTTGGATCTGCTTATCCTTCCAGAGTACCTGAGATCACCCCCAGTTTTTGGTGGGGTATGTGTGTCTCAGTCTTTATTTTTCTATGTTGTATTTAGTGTGTGTTGTTTGTCTGTTTATCTGTTTATCTGTTTCTTTTTTAGCCTTGGCTTTTTCTTTGTTTTTTTACTTATGAGATTGAAGGTGCCTTTGGTATCTTTGGCCACTCTTTTACACATTTTTTAATGAACACAACACCATTTACATGTATTCTACAGTTGTGATGTGAAAAGAAAACAGCAGTTATACATTAAAGCATGCATGCTTGCTTTAAATTATAAAAAAAAAAACAATAACTGTTCTTAATCCTACAGAGAACAGCCTATAAAGTCATTGTCCATATAATATGTTAAATCCACCAAAATAGATGAATGTTTTCCACATATTAGTTATTAAAAGTTTATGTCTCTTCCTATATTAAAAAATATCAACATGCATTTTTTTCAAGGGAAATAATTCTATGAATTTATATGATGTATGAAAGCAGTCTCTTTAGAAGTATAAACATGACATATTTGCTCTTCTTCTGTATTGTTATTTGTGATTGTTTTTGTTATGTTGATGGTTAACTAAAAAGTGACAAGCACAACATCTCAATATTCATTATATAAATTCAATACATGTTCAAGAGCTTACAACCTGTACATGATGTACAAGCTACAGTGTGTAATATTGTTACTTACCTTTACAATGAGGTCAAATATATAAACAATACTGAATCAGTATTATTATTAAAAGTATGGTATTAATAACTAGTATATGATGCAGTATGTCTATGTGGCCAAACTGTGACAAATGGTGTCCTAAAAAAAGTACTTTAAAATGTATTTGTATGTTACATGTATTTGTACATTTAAAAAATGACTGTAATATTTTTTCTGTCTATTCGAAATAACATAAAAAATGTGGTGCACACTGTCAAATAACCAGCTATGCGCGTTATTCAGTGTGCACCAAATTTTCTATGTTAATTCTTTATAGACAGAAAAAATATTACAGTCATATTACACTTGCAATAACATGTGTTATCTCTATGTGATTTATTGGACTAAAAGTTCAAAAGAAAAGTGCATAATCATGATAATGGCAATACATCAATAATGTTTAGAGAAATGCATTCATTTAGTTTAAGCAAATGTGAGTGTGTTGTTAAATGTGATGTGTAGAGAAAGAATTCCATTTTGTATCATTTGCTGCAGTATACAGATGTACATTACATGAAGTTGTAAGTGGCAGATCAACTAATTTTATGTGTTGCGCCCACTGACTGCCTCAGAGGGGTCCTGCTCTGGTCATACGTCAGTGATTCTGTATATAATTAATAAATGTTTTAGTCTGGTTGTCATCTGTTGCATTATATATTTACAGTACATAAGGTTGTAATTTGTGGCAGTACATGTATATCAAAAATTTACAGTATGTCATGACTTATGAGGTTGTCAATTGTTACAATATACATGTACATCCCTACATGTATCTAGTTAGTAATATTATGCCTAAGCCTATGGAAGATTGAACATTTAGTTTTACATAAGTCATTAAACAATTAGGACAATTGATCATGGTTTTGAATTGTACTCATGATACTCATTGATATTGATCCTTAATTGCTGCATAGATATATCTATGTGACCATTAGACAAAGCTTACAATTAGGTTAATCATATTTGATAATCTGTAAGGTAAAAGAAAGGATTGTAATCAGAGACCTCATTATGAGTTAAGGGTGACAGCTAGGTTTTGAATGACTACCCCCCCCCCCCTCCACCCCCACCTCCCTTTTTCCCTCCTTTTGTCAATATCAAAGTTTTTATATACAATTTTGAAAACAGGATTTCATCATTGAATGATATTCTCCATAAAAGCCTTGTGGGCAAGCTTTATCATTTCTTTCGAAAAAAATTAAAAAAAATAATGACTATAGATTCAGGGGACAAAAATTTCATACTCAAAATGATTTTTTTTCCCCACATACTAACACACCATTTGTTGGTCAAAATTATTACTTCAAAGCATGATTGGTCCCTATATATTCAAAAAATAAAGGTACTTTAAGGTATAATCAATTCTTTATTACATTTTTTAAACTTTAAAAAAAAAATCCTACCTTCTTCCGCAAAAACTCTCCATGAGAAATCGCTTTTTCTCAAATAACATGCTTCAAAAATAATTTTTACCTGTATTTATTTTAATATTGTTTTATATTATCGTCATACAATATCCTTTCAAGTCAAAATAAGTTGTTCATAAATGATAATAGGTATAACCAACCGTCGTGATTCCCGTGCGTAATAAGAGTAATGACCTAAGCAATTTTAAAGTCATTTTTTTCCTGGAGTTATCTACCCTACCTTATGTTCTTTACGAAAGGAGGTCGTTTTCTGAAGTAGCTACCAAATGGTAGCCGAGAGGTTTCGTCGATATGTTGATGTTAGTGACACTTAAGAGAATTTATGGACGGGATCGATTCCCAGTGCAGGCATATAGAAATTACAAAAATTAAAGGTAAGTTTTTTAAAATAATTCCATTACTGAACAGAAATCAGTAAATTGGCCAATTCAAACTTAATGAAATTAGACACACAAAGAACACAATTGAATATAATTTGGTGAGTCCATTTCAGCGACGGATTTAGGAAGCGTTGATTCTAGAAACAGAATTCACGGTAAATGAATAGGTTGACGTCACCACAATGGTTTAAGTATGAGTTAACGGACGACGACTGACGATTAGTGATGAGACAAGGTGGCTTGGTCCACTGAGCCAAATGAATTAAAAAGACTACAATGTGGTTCTTAAATGGATCATTTTTTAAAGCCTTTATCCTCAGCAAAACAAAGCTACATAATAGTAAATTATAGGTTCAAAAGGCAGCTCATTTTAGATGGTCAAAATACGATGATGAAGTATATTTTTCGGACCAAAAAGCTTTCCGAAACCATAGCCAGAATACTCATTTTGTCACCATTTTGTAGCATGTTGATATATGAGCTACATTCATTGATAAAAGAAGTTGCAATGATAGCTAGTGTTGATCATAAACAAATTGACTGATGATGTTGTATATCTATAGATGAAGTACACCTTACCACATTGTGTTTCTAGGTAAAATAAAATAATATTGTTTTAAATAACAAACGTTACATGATTTTCAATATTGCACGCACGAATCTTCTGTTTAATAGGGACTTATAAATTTGTTATCTTTTTAGTAATGCGATTGCATCTAGTTACGAGTATATGTTAACTCAAAATAATGTACAGTTTGTTCTTCACTAACACGCTAACAATTTATTCCACATAAATTAGCAACGTGTTGACATTCTTAAAACAGTCATCTTTCAACACACATTCCGACGACACACTCAGGACACCATGTTCTGATTCCCGTGTCCAAAAGTCTGTTCTCTTTGAGAAAACCAATGGCACTTTTCATTTCTGTGTTAGGAATTCATTATATGAAGTGTCGGCGGCAAGGTTGATACTTAACATCATTGAACTTGTTTTGTTTATCCTTCTCAATGATACCTATTACACTTTTTTACTTTTTCCTGATGGAAAGTAAAATGGTATCTTTAATTGTGTATTTCGGTTGTGTTCTTATAAAATACGTGAGCATCAACTTAAAACGAAATAGATGAACTAGATTTGCGATATTACTTAATAGTAAATAAAAAAAAACATTTATTTTTTATGGTGCTGAAATTTAGTTTAAGGAAGAAATATTAATTTTCGATATGGAACTGTCATTTATTTTGAAGGACTGCAATTTGGAAACATTTGATAACAAGTTAATATGAACAACACTTCACCTACTTGTTTTTAATAGAATAAATATAACTGTATTGACGAATAGCTGTATATTAATCATAGAAAAAAGTACTTTCCCTATTAAATTGTATAAACATTCAAAGTATTTTTAATGTTTATATATCCCTTTTATTTGATACATACCTTGTTTGGACCATTTTTATAAGTAATATTTATTCGATAGTTCAAGCTATAAAACAAGATGTAACGTCACGTTTTGATTTGAGAAGCTGTAGTCTACTTATCTTAAAAAATATGTTTATATATATACATGTATATGTGTGTGATGTTACGTAAAAAAATTTGAAAAAATTTATTGCTATTGTTATATACAATGAATGGGTTATCTTCTCGTGTGTTTACAAACATTTAAACTTTGGAGATGACTGTAACGTATATTTATATGTCGCAGGGGCTAGGTAAACATATATTTGCGACAATAAAATGGTTTCACGAAGGTCAACCTTAAAATACAATACAGTTATTTTCATTCTAATGGCACGTTATAAAACAAATTCCATTTGATAAATATTTTGGTTTACAAAATGCCATCAATAAAAAAAGTCCGCGGAACTGTTGCATCTTCTTTGGTATCTAAATAATGTGACGTCATGCATATGTATACTCCCGCTGTAAAACATAAACACAAGACGTAATCATACTTTTTGTACGAATCTAAATGGGTTCAATGTTGACAAATTTTGAGGCACAAAATGTGTTGGTTTTTTTTTTTTAGAATTTCCATACCAAACAAATTCAGCATTCGAAATTCCGGACTTGTAGAACGCGGAATCTAACCCTTCAAAATATTTGTCAACGTCCAATAAATAGAATTGCTACACACGAATTGCATTTTCATAATTCTTTTGTTTTATCTTTTATCCATGACGCTATGAGTTTATTTTTAACTATTGAGTTTGAATGCACTTCTGGTATCTTTCGCCTCTCTTTTATTGATTAAGTGAAAGTCGATGCTTTCGGTTTTAAATTCTCTTTAATACCTGTTCTAAATATACATTTTATTTTAATTTCAGGGTAGAAGATTGGGTGCTAATGTGCATGTAGATCCCACTACACACCTTCTTATAATATCGAACGTTTTATCTTATGATGACGAAGAACTTTACAGGTGTATCGCATCAAACTCATTGGGTTATGATCATAAAGATTCCAACTTACAAGGACAATAACACTTACATTGGTTGTTTGAAAATAAATGAAGTAATATTTAATGACTTTTTAAATTAGTTTGAATTTTTCACTTACCTTTATTCACTGTGTTTGTAACAAAACGCCAATACAACTTCACCTTTGTTCTTACAACATATGTAGATATTTACAATAGTAAAAGTGTATATACTAGTATTCGTTGAGGCGTTTTTAGTAATAAGTAACTGGTCATTTAACAGATTCATCTCTCGGATAATTTATGTGTCGGTTTGCTGTATATGAAATATCAAATGTTATTTTGAACTATGTTTATGAAGTAGAATGTTGTCGCTTTAAGTTATAGGCCTGAAGGCTATGGTATTTATGTAGTTAATTACTGAATTTAAATTTTAAGTCGTATTGCAAAATGAACTACAAGTGGACAAGAGACTGTCATGACAAACAGTATAAAACAACAAAACAAAAACAAAAACTTTGAGTCTATCAACCATATATCATGAAATAAGGACTGATTTAAAAATATGACAATTGTTTCATTAAAATCTGCTGTTATGAAATTGGGTGATCATTATGAATAAACGAATGTATCCCTCTTTTGAAAAAAGCTTTGATTGTATTTTAAAGTTTCGCTAAATTCTAAATCTTTTTGTGTGTTTGAACATCAACATTACTTGTCGGCATGTGCATCTGGTGCAGTTATATTAATACCAGATATGTTAATACAACCTGTAGGTTAGTTTTCGGGGTTGTCACTAGCCCAATAGTTAGTATTTGGTACTGACATGAAGATACGGATATCGCTTGATTACAATTTGCTGTTTTAAAATTGAGAAATTAAATTTAAACAAAGGAATACGTTCTTGTCATGTTAAACTCCGATTATGTGCCTTCATTCGGCTATATATTCGTTCCTTTGTTGGTTTGATCAGCCTTCAACCTTTGCTTATGATTTGGATTTTCAAATAATTTGGTATAGAGTATCACTAACATTAGAGTGGCAAAATGAATCAATTATTTTTCCTCTGTTTGATTTTGATCTTAACCTGATGCATGATTATAACTAAGCCGGATTTTAGACTGCTCTAATTGGTTTTCAATATGCTCTAATCATTTATTCTTAGTGTGACCTCTTTTTATTTTCCTTTTCCTTTTCCTTTTTTTTTATCATGATGCATACATACACACCATTCCGCATCATTTAATCCTGCGAGATTGTAACATTCTAAATGTTTGTGAGTACTTTCCTCCCTCATCAAAAATTACCCTTGGCTGGATTTTTTTATTCTTTTAGTACAACAAATAACATGTGGTATGAGTGACAATAAGACAACCTCATCCATGTCAAAATTTGTAAATAAATAACTTTTATAGGTCAAAGTACTGCCTCTTATACGTAGTCCGTTCACAACGAACAGCAGGCCATAAAGAGCCCAAATATGACTAGTTTAAAGCAATTCAAACAGAAAAATTAACGGCTCATATATATAAAAGACGAGAACACATTTGATGTGTATTTATGATTAAAAAAATTGACAAATATACACATTGAGTTATGTTTTGGTTTGTTGATGATGAAATCAATGTTAGAACCAATGTAAACCATATTAGAATATCTTATCACAACAAATATCAAAATAGTATTGACTAATAAGTGTGTTAAATGTTCGATGAGTTTATACGGATTTGGTCATAAAGGATTCAATTGATTATGGATATTTCACTTTCAAACATGAGATTTCAGTGTCTAGATAAAGGCAACAGTTGTATGCCGCTGTTCGAAAGTCTCACATCGATTGAGAGAAAACAAATCCGAGTTAAAAACTAAAATCGGGGGAAATACATTAACTATAAGAGGTGGCAAAAAGAAACATCGAAGTGCTACATAAACCAACAGATAATGCAACACACACAGAAACGAAAAATAAGACCTACAAATTTAGGTGTTATGTTTATACAGTTGCTTATTTAAAATGAAATGATATAGAAATTATTATTTGCAGTGTGCGCAAAACAGAATGTAATTTCGAAAAATAAACAGATGCCGTTTTTTTCAAGCAAAGTGTTGAGGTATGGAGTGTTATTCGTCTATTCGATTCCCTTATTCTAGATATTCATTTTCCGTTTGGTTTCTTCCCTCCTTAAAATTCTTTATTCATACTTTCATCGAAAAAATCCAAAATCAATCGCATATCCCTTATTGCTTCTCGTTTACCTAAATTAAGAAGTACTATTTCATTCATTTTTAACAAAATTAAATGCACACGTTGATCTGGTATGATTTTATTAATACAATGCAAAGATTTCATATTAAAAAATGATAAATTGTATATGCAATAAGATTCTGAAAAGACAAAGCAAATGCAAGTAAACAGATTAGCATTTGTATCGTAATTAACATTTATTCTGAAACCAGTTATTGGCATGATCAGTTTTAAATATAAAACAAGAAGATGTGGTATGATTGCAAATGAGACAACTGCCCACAAGAGACCAAAATGACACAGAAATTAACAACTATAGGTCACCGTAAGGCTTTTAACAATGAGCAGAGACCATACCGCATAGTCAGCTATAAAGGTGTAATACCACCATTGATTTTCACCTATTAGTCTTTGTTAAATTGGCACTTTTAAAAAGCATTGTACAGTATTTACCTTTATATCAACCAAAGAAATACTTTGAATGTATAAAGTTTAATTCTTTCCAGTGCTACAGTGAAAATTTCACACTACATTTCATTGCCTACAAGAAAGTAACTATCACCGGAAGTAAACAACCCAATTTTTACACTGTTATTTACTGGTTACCTGCTTTGGTAACTATGTAACCTTAACTTTCCAAAATATTTTAAAAGACCATCAAATAAATAAAGAATGATGCTTTCAGACACCCAACATACATGTTTATGACTCAGAAAATTTAAGCGCATTGAAATGCAGGGTTAATTTTCTACAACTGTCAATTTCAAGGGAATATTTTTTTAGACCTACTTTCGTATACAACCGGATGTGACGTACCATGATTTGGTGGTGTTACACCTAAAGAACACCTAAATGTCAAATAAACTTAATGTCATTTTTTTCCCCTCCAATTGCAAGTTGTTTCAAGCATAACTGTTAAGTTTTGTCTCAGTCAGAGCTATAGTTTCAGAGAAAATCTCTATAATGTAAGGCCATATCCTACGGCGATTTCAGTCCAATTTCTTCGAAAAATCCTAATTTCAGTGTATCATTATAAAATGCAGTGTTGACTAATATCATATACTCATGATCTATGCATTCAAACAATTAAATAGGATACAAAGGACATTTGGATTCGAGCGTCACTGATAAGTCTTTTGTAGACGAAACGCGCGTCGGCGTATATACTAAATTTAGTCCTTCTATCTATGATGAGTTTATTTAAGATGATAAACAATTTTATTGACCCTTTTAAAGTTCATTTGAAGGTCTGTTTTGGTCTGTTTTGATCAATTTTTCCTTCTTCCTTCTTTTTTCATCAAAATTTGATATCTTTTGTCTAAAAATAAAACAAATGTGATTACTTTCCCCAAACAATTAAATAATTAAAGTGTTTTAGCTGAAAGAACTGTCTCTATAAATGTTAACAGTCTCCACGGAAGTTTCTATAAGCCCTTATGTTTAACTTGAGTTTTTGGTCTGTTCCCCTAGTGTGAAAAATAACGGTTCCCTTTCAGTCTATCATTTATTGTTACTTTTATCAAAGTCTTTTTATTTACCTATACAGTATATTTTATACACAATATACAGTGTATTACACCTAAAAGGCCCCGAAATGACAATGTAAAACAATTACAAAAAATATATATATTTACTACATTATTTAGCTATAATATTTATTTCCGCTGGATCTTTTCTCGTTGGTGATGTTTCCTATTAACATAATGCTACGCAATTGTCTTATTTAAATGGTTATCATATAGATTTTAGGTCTTATCTAATTTGTTCTGACTTGTCTTGTGTTCAATTTTATCATAATGGAATCATTTAACTGATAGAATGACACGTAAGTATGAACGTTCCATAGAAAGCCCTTGTTTACAGTGTACATAATCTTACGTCATGGTTAATCAACATTTAACCAGCTTTACCATAATAAATCATTCAATTTGTTACTTCACCAGGGTCACACACATACACACACACACACACACACCTACACCCGCACATACACACTTAGTTAAATAACCATGACAATAGCTCCATTCTATGGAATATCGTTTTAACAAAAAATAAAGAATTGATATGCATATTTATTTTGCTATTTGCATTAGTACATTTTTTTAAAATTGTACAGAATTATTGTTGCTTTATCTTTAAATCATGGGAGTACTTACTTTAATTCTAATTGTTGTATTTCTATAGGTATTAGTTTATTGATTATTATCAGCTTTGTTGTGAGATCAGCAAGTGAGTATTATTCAGCTGTAGGTATTGAAGTTTATATAAAAAAAGAAGATGTGGTATGATTGCCAATGAGACCAATTGACACAAAAATTAACAGATATAGGTCACTGTAGGGCCTTCAACAATGAGTTAAGCCCATAACGCATATTCAGCTATAAAAGGCTGGAAAGGACAATGTAAAAAAATTCAAACAACAACTCCCACGGCCTTATTAATGTACAAAACGATGAACGAAAAACAAATATGTGAACCATAAACATACGACAACCACTGAATAACAGGCTCCTGACAGGCACATACATACAGAATGTGGCGGCGTAACACATGTTAACGATTTCAACCCTCCCCTAACCTGGGACAGTGGTATAACAGTACAACATAAGAAATTTAGTTATTTAGGTCAACGAACTATACTATTCTTCATTGAATTACACGTGACTGTTTTATTCTATACTTATTATGAAATTTCGTGCTAATAGGAATGCGTTATGACGTCACAGTTTCCATTTTGAAAGCATGCATAGTACGAATTGATACGACGTGCGAAAGCATACGATCTGACCAGGGATGGGGTAATCGTTATCAGTAATTGTAATCGATTATAACTGATCGCAACTTGTAAAGTGATCGACAGCATGCAGTTATCATGTTTATCTGTAATCTTAATTTAATCGATTACAACCAGAAAAAAATCGTGTAATCATCGATTACTTTTCGATAACATTTCGATTACTCAAGAAATATAGTTATATGAAATGAAAAAAGAAAACAACATAATATATGCTTTTTTTTAATGGTACAGGTAAATTAAATGTATAAATAGGACATGAGATTTCTATCTGATTTATGGTTTTTTTATGTCAACATTAAATTTTTCGTAAACTAAGGAATTTCCTATCCCAGGAATAGATTACCTTAGCCGTATTTGGCACATAAGTTTTGGAATGTTTGATCCTCGATTCTGTTCAACTTTGTACTTGTTTGACTTTATCACTATTGTGATCTGAGCGTCATTGATGAGTCTTATGAAGACGGAACGCGCGTCTGACGTATTTAATTATACTCCTTTGACCAGGCTCACTGACGCTTTATACTTTATTTCCACCTTTTATAAACAAATTACTTACAATTACCGGAAATAAACACTAAATGAACTTCAATATATATATATATATATATAAAAGTCTATAAAAAAGACCAACCAGCAAATTTACCGGATCGTCTAAAATAGGCGATACTATGCAGATAAGGAAAAAATTATATCAGTCTAAACATTTGCACAACGGTACTGATATAAGATGTTATAAAACGAAATTGTTGTTATTAAATCGTGTTGACAAATATTTCGGCTCAACAAATGGCCTTCTTCAAGTGTCACAAGTTTTTTAAAACTATATTGATACATAATGTATAAGGTCATTTTCATTTTATATAATCACATATATATATATATATATATATATATATATATATATATATATATATATGATTATATAAAATGAAAATATAAAAATAAATAAAATCAAGTTATGTACTACATATACATTGAAGGAATTAGATTGTTTGTGTAAAAATATCTAAAAGCATAAGTATCAATACGGGATTGAGTTTTATCTTTAAATAGATCAACATTTGGTCCCTGATTCAATGTCATGATATAAGAATTTGGAACCGTTTCAAACATATCTGCACAATGAACCATTCCGTTTATATTATAGCTCGGTAAAAAAAAACCACGTGTACTTCTCATTATGACAATAAAATTAGATAGTGTTTATGAATTTGAAAAAAAAACCTCTCAATAATCTTTTTGGCCTTTCTGATCAGATCAACAAAGACGTTTAATGAGTAACATGCATATGTTGTTTTTATTTTTAAAATGTCTTTTTAAGTATCAGATTTACAATATATGGACGTAGAATATAAAAATTACTCCATTGACAGCTTTAAAATCTATAAATCGTTTCGGAAAAAAATATCAAACATTTGTATAGTAAATAGTTATAATTTAGTACGCCAGACGGGCGTTTCGTCTACATTAGCCTCATCAGTGTCGCTCATATCAAAATATTTATAAAGCCAAACAAGTACAAAGTTGAAGAGCATTACTAAAAACATGGTACAATTATCGTTGAACGCTGCATTTTTAGTTAGAATGTTAAAAGTTCGTAAACAAGTGGTGTCGGCGATAGAAATATTTGTTTACTATATTGCCTTCGTGTATCTACTTCTTGATCAAATCTCCTCAACATAAACTGAAGTATGATAAAATAGGGACAGTATAGAACTTGTTAACTTCCGTGTGGAGGATAACGTTAGTTAACAGTTTCATAATTTCAATGTTGATTGAATTTGTATTTTTTTTAAAATGCAATAAAACAGGAATATTGAACACATGCTGGAACCTTATATGACCTAAGTGCTATTTAAATTCCGATAGCTCCATGTTTATGGTTCGAAAAAGGTAACTATCGACACGATTTAATATTCAAAATTGTGAATTGTATGAGATCTATGATGCACCATCATTATAACATGACAATTTTCAAGCATACAAAGCATTCATAGAAATAACCGCCATGAATTAAAATTTAGAATTACTCCACAAAGAATGATCGAATGAAATCGTTGCAAGTCATCATAATTTCGAGGTTTTTTTTCAGTATTATTTGTTGTATCGAATGATGATGTCTTATATAATTCAGTAAAAAATAGCTGTAATAGTGACAGTCTAATTAGTTATCAAAGGTACCAGGATCATAATTTAGTACGACAGACGCGCGTTTCGTCTACATAAGACTCATCAGTGACGCTCATATCAAAATATTTATAAAGCCAAACTAGTACAAAGTTGAAGAGCATTTAGGATCCAAAATTCCAAAATGTTGTGCCAAATACGGCTAAGGTAATCTATGCCTGGGATAAGAAAATCCTTAGTTTTTTTGAAAAATTCAAAGTTTTGTAAACAGAAAATTTATAAAAATGACCACATTATTGATATTCATGTCAACACCGAAGTGTTGACTACTGGGCTGGTGATACCCTAATACCTCTCTTAATTTC